>CM053030.1:47279607-47454607 GCA_028564925.1 Lithobates sylvaticus
CATGGGGGAATGAAACAGACGCACAAGAATGATGAGATGCGATCCCCTTGTTTATAAGGTGCTACCACTGCTGTTAGTACTGTATTGTTTATTGTTTATTGTTTGTAATGTTAAAAACTCAAAATAAACACCTTTTAAAAAAAAAAGATTTTCCGACGGAAAAAGTCAGATGAAGCCCACAACATGGTCCAATAGGACATTTTCCGTCGGAAATTCCGACCGTGTGTGGGGGCCTTAGAGTGTTAGATAAAACAAGCTTATCGTGTACTGGCTCATCTGCCAAATGTCTCCCTGAGAAGCGATGGAGGAGGATTGGACATTCTTGCGATGTACAGGAAGTCCACGCCAACCAGCGTGGAACACTCGAGTGGACGTGATGTCACCAGGAAAGAAAGAAGTTGCTGGGAAAGAACAGTCTATGTGCTCAGAGCTCTCTGCTCCTTAGCAGATAAGCTTGTTTTATCTAATGCCCCGTACCCACGGTCGGAATTTCCGATGGAAAATGTCTATCGGACCATGTTGTCGGAAAATCCGACTGTGTGTGGGCTACATCGGACTTTTTCCGTCGGAATTGAGATCCTGCTCTCAAATTTTCCGACAACAAAGTCCGATCAGACTTTTTCCGATTGTGTGTAGAGAATTCCGACGGACAAAGTGCCACGCATGCTCAGATTAAATTACAAGACCAAAGCTATTGGCTACTAGCCTCTACGTAGTTCCGTCGTACGCAACGAACGTCACCACGTTCAGAATGATCGGATTTTCCAACAACTTTGTCCGACCGTGTGTATGCAACACCAGTGTCGGACAAAATCCATCGGAAAAAATCCGACGGATGTACGGGGCATAACACTCTGTAAGTGTTTTTAACCGTTATACCTCCTTGTGATACTGCACTCAGGAGGCCCTTTCTTCCTTCTTTTAGCTGAGAAAACCCTTCTCCCCTTCCTGAAGATTCCTTGGATATATAACATCATTTGCCTAGGCCTCAAAACCAGGAAGTAGCTGAAGAAATTGGAAAATAGGATTGTTCCTACAGCTTACCTGTAAAAACCTTTTCGTGAAGTACATCACGGGACACAGAGCAGCTATAGTAATTACTATCTGGGTTATACGCCACCTATAGGTGAATGGACACTGGCACACCCAAAAGACATGAAGTCCCCCCCTCTATATAACCCCCTCCTATACAGGAAGTACCTCAGTTTTGTAGCAAGCAATTCCCAAGAGAGGGGAGGGGCCTCTGTGTCTCGTGATGTACTCCAAGAAAAAGATTTTACAGGTAAGCTGTAGGAAAAATTCTATTTTCTTTATCGTACATCACGGGACACAGAGCAGCTATGGTAATTACTATCTGGGATGTCCCAAAGCAATGCCCCTGAGGGGAGGAAGACACCATCATAGAAACTGCCACCAAAGAAGGACCTACTCAGCTATTTGTAATACGCTGAGGCCAAAGGCAGTATCTTCTACGTTATTGACATCGACCTGGTAAAAACTCTGTAGATGTATAAACAAAAGACCCAATAGTGGTCTTGTACACCTAGGCCACTGACACCCGATGATGGATGGCCCAAGATACTCTCACAGCTGGTAGAGAATCTCTCCCCAGAAAAAAAAAGATTCATCATTGAAAAACTGTCAGATCCACTGCTAAATATTTGATCTGGATGCTGCCTGCCCTACCTGGGCTCTTCTGGCAGCACAAACCAGGATTCCTGACTTGTACCGACAACACAAGTAGACCCTGAGCATCTGACCTACCTCTAGAGCGGGTAGAAATATTTCTCCTGCCGACTCTGGATTAGGAGAAAAATAAAAGGCAAGACACTGTCCTGGTTCAAGTGAAAAACTAGAAACCACTTTAGGCAATAAAAATGGATGATGGATGACAGGATTTTCCGACAACAAAACCGTGGATGTTGACTCAAACCTGTCTTGCATACACACGGTCACACAAATGTTGTCGGAAATTCAGAACGTCAAGAACGCGGTGACGTACAACACGTACAACGAGCCAAGAAAAATGAAGTTCAAAAGCCAGTGCGGCTCTTCTGCTTGATTACCAGCATGCGTGGACTTTTGTGTGTCGGACTTATGTACACACGATCGGAATTTCCAACAACAAGTTTTGTTGTCGGAAAATTTGAGAACCTGCTCTCAAACATTTGTTGGCAGAAATTCCGACAACAAATGTTCTATGGAGCATACACGCGGTCGGACTTTCCGACAACAAGCTCACATCCAACATTTGTTGTCGGAAAATCCTATTGTGTGTACAGGGCATTACACTCCACTTTGGGAAGTGATAGCAACCAAAGAAGCCACCTTCTGAGATTAAAGGACCAACAGAATCCCCCTATTGGTTTAAAAAGTGGCCTCTGCAAGGACAGTCAAGATCACTTTAAGTCCTAAGGACACAAGAATGGCCTGACAGGCGAGACTGTCCAAGTTGCATGCTGTATGGGGTATAAAACAAGGAGTGAGAAACAACGGCCCCTGGAAAAAAATGGATCGGGACAAACTCTGACGATTAACGGTACTTAAGGCCAAACTCCTTTCCTCTACCAATTGGAGAAAGAAAAAGAAAATCTCCAACCCACATATTTCTGTGGGTACCCCTTCCTGACTTTGCCCCAGGCAAAAAAATATTTTCAAGTCCTGTAATTGAAGTTCCTCGAAGCTGGCTTTCAGGGGCTCAACAGTGTTGAGATACAGGGCTCAAGACCATCAGGTCCCGCTGGACTGGGAGTGTCCAAGGAGCAACCCCGCAATACTCACTATGTCTGTGTACCAAGCCCCCCTGGGCTAATCTGGCCAACACTAATATCAGTGTTACCACCTTACGGATTCTTCACAGAGGATGTGGCAGAAAATCCGAAATGGGGGAAAAAAAAAAAACAACAAATAAGGGAGAACCAGACCTTAAGGTGTTACCAGTACATGTAACCCTAATGGCAGTGGGACTCTTGTCCCAGAGACACCTGTCCCAAACTGTTGTAGAACTTGGAATCTAGTAGATTCCCCTGCAGATTTCCCCTTGCCACTATGTAGTATGTATGTAGTATGTAGTACCTGTACTGTCCCAGACAGAATGTGGTTCACCTCCCTGAGTCGCATGACCTCTGGTGCCAGCCTGGTGGTTGAGATAGATAGATAGATAGAGATATATATATATATATATATATATATATATATATATATATATATATATATATATATATATATATATATATATATATATATATATATATATGGGTGCAGAGGCATTTCCAGATTGAACCTACAACGGGTTTGTCCTATAATCCAGAGCAAGGCATACTGACCAAAAAATTCCAAGCTATTGGACAGTATTCTCTCCTGTGGAGACCAAGCCTACTGAACTGTAGCCAGCCTCAAGTTAACTTAGAGAGACTGGCATCAGTGGTTTCTAATTTCCAAATTCCTGAAAAGGAAGAATATAAAGCACCAATTTTTGCTCTGCAACACCCCGAAAACAGAGCCTTTCCGGCAATGCAATGCCTGGATCTTCAAGTTCCAGACAGAAAATGAACATCTACCAAGACCTGGAGTAGGGCTTTATGTAGAGAACGTGCCTTGGCCTAAACACAGCTTCCTCCTGTAGATATATATCGAAGGAACCCCTGGAATTGACTGCTTCCTGAGCAAAGATTGAGGTAAAGAGTATTGAGGTGTCTTCAGCAAGCCCAGCACTGGGGCTAGAGGCTTTGGGAACCCTCCAGAGCTGTGGCCAACCCAAAGGGAAGATTCACAAAAAAACAGCTTTCCACTGCAATTACAGAAATCTTTGATGGGCCTGGAAACAAACCGCCACATGAAGATGTGCATTTACAGATGATTATGGACTCTGAAATCCACCTCTTGCAGAGAGGTCATCACTGAACAGTCTTGCCTATCTGAAACAGAAGGATGTTCAGCGGCTTGAGATCTTAAGATAGACCTCATGTCCCTATTTGGCTTTGGAGTTGCTACCATTTAATTTTTCTCACAATAATGAGCTCATAACTTCTGCTCCAAGAGCAAATGCAAGGCAAAAGACTGACGACTCTGTGACAGACCCAGACAGTCCCAAGAGGTACACTTAACCTACCAGGTTTCTGCTGGCTAAAGATGGAACAAACCACCTCCAGAGACTGCCCTAAGATTTTCTGGCCTGAGATACTCTCAAAACCCAGCAGCCTCAGATGCCTCCCTCACCCAGGTGGGGAAAGCTTACAGCATCTGGTATCCCCTGGCAGTCTCCCATCTATATACTAACCAGGCTTGATCCTGCTTAGGCTTCGATCAACCGAGATCAGGCATGATCAAGGTGATTCGACCGCAGTCTGACGAAAAAATGAATGCGCCAGGAAACACTGCAATGCCAACACCACAGTGGCTCAGATGCACTCGACACCACTGTCCATCGGGGGATGTGGACACCACCAAATCCCTGAACCTGAGAGCGGTGCCCCCGCTTCCCCTGGCTGCCTCTCTTTTCTGGAACCATTTAACTCATATAACAGGTAAATAATGCAGCAACTATATTATCCAACCTAATATACAGTCCAAGGATGCAGGCCTAAAACAATGTTGGTTTACCTCTATGCAACCCCTTAGGTATGCAAGTACCTAGGTATGCAAACATGCAGGTATACCAGTATTTTTGCCATTCATGTATTTATGTATGCAGGACAAGGTAGCACACACATCTACCCCCAGGCAAACAAGCACCCAGGTAAATAAGCCCATATGCACGTAGTCCTATGCAAATAAGCACATATGTATGTAGTCCTATGCAAATAAGCCCATATGTATGTAGTCCTATGCAAATAAGCCCATATGCATGTAGTCCTATGCAAATAAGCCCATATGTATGTAGTCCTAGGAAAACAAATACATATTTATACAGCTTAATGTAAATAAACTTATGTATGCAGTACAAATGAAAAAAAAAAAATAATCAAAAAATGGAGGATAATGGCACTGCTTATTATGACTATAGAAATATGTATCAACCAACCATGGTAATACTATATGACAATGTGTGTGATTATGCAAATCTGTTTGAGAGAATAAGGAGAAAAGGATGTGAATCTTTAGACGCTGTGGGTTCCTATTTTTAAGCAAATATATAGTCTGTTCAGGACAAATAATGATTAAAGTATGAATCCCTAGGCGGTATAATTAAATCCTGTTTGTAAGTGACCTATATACCAACAAAAAACACTCTTTATCCACATCAAAAGGAGTGCATAGGCACAAAGTGGATATATGGCTAAAGAAAATATATACCATATATACTCGAGTATAAGCCAAGTTTTTCAGCACATTTTTTTGTGCTGAAAATGCCCCCCTCGGCTTATACTTGAGTCAAGCACTTTTCTGCAGCAGAGGATGACATTTACCGACCCGACTTTGGGGCCCCGTATCTCAATTTGGTGTGCAAACCCAGTGGAACTAGCACTACAACATATCCATATTTGGGATTCCTAGCACCAAGTGGCCCCAAGATACGGGGCCCCAAAGTCGGTTCGGAAAATGTCATTCTCTGCTGCAGAAAAGTGCTTGAAATTTTCTGACACGATTTGGGGCCCTGTATATCAGGGCCACTTAGTGCTAGGAACCCACAATTTGGTGTGCAAACCCACTACAACATATCCACATTTGGGGTTCCTAGCACCAAGTGGCCCCCAAGATATAGGGCCCCAAAGTCAGTCAACTGTGTCCATCTGCAGCAATGTAATTTCAGGACCCTTTGGCTGCAGCTAGGGGGCATCTAAGAACCCTTAACTACCAAGTTTGAAGTTTGGGGGACCTATGGCTGCAAATGGGCACAGTGAGGCTGCAAAAGGGCATTGTTGAGCCTCTTTTCCACTTACAGTAGCTGCGCATTTCTCACCCTAGGCTTATACTCGAGTCAATACTTTTTCCCATTTTTTTGTGGTAAAATTAGGTGCCTAGGCTTATATTTGGGTCGGGTTATACTCGAGTATATACGGTATATAAATTAATATTGTAAGTGATGAGTAAACTTCTAATTGAAAGGTAATTTCACACCGGGTACCAGGCTTTTAGGCACCCTTACATGTGAGTCTAATACCATGTTTTTTTAATCTGGAATAAATGTTTTAAATGAAGAGGATTTTTCTGTCATTTTTATGAGGAACATCTGCCCCAAACAACGCTAGTACATAGAGGAATAAGGCACTACTTATTACGTCCATTCATATGAGGAAACAACTATCTTAAACCACATCAGCCCACAGAAAATCCACGGGGACTGCCCCACGTGCGTGTTTGACCAATCTAGAAATAGTTGGTCCATTTGTAGGGGTGAGTTCACATCTATGTGGGGGCACCGTCTTGTGAGCACATATCAAGCACGGATTCGGATCCACTTTGTAGAGCACGAGCACTTTACTTGGGATTTGGGACTTTTATTGCTTCAAGGTTATTGATGTTTGCAACAAATTATATGCATGGGACTTTTTAGTGTTTTTTTCCCTTCAAAGTCGCAGTGGGTTTAAAATGTGATATTTATTAAAAATTCTTGGCACTTAGCGCGGTATATTTATTTTCTTTACTAGTATAATTTTGCACTTCCAACGTTTTATTCACTGCAGCTGTCAATTGTCAATTTTCATGTTATCACTTACTCATATCAATATTTACATTTCTTTGGCGCTTTGTTTTTTTTCTTCGTAAACACCTTAGGCTGGGTTCACACTGCTGCGGTGCGGGAACGCTGCGAATCTACTGCGGGTTCCCGCACCGCATGTCTCCCGCCGGCAGTTCACACTGCCCTATGCGAGCTGCTGGGAGTGTCAGTGAAATGTTAATGACACCCTCATATCAGCTCGCATATCGCAGTGCGATCTGCAAACTCGGGCAGGAATCGGATCGCATGGTGAGAACACCATGCGATCCGATTCTGCAACGGACCGAAAAAAAGGGTCCTGTGCGAGTTTGGGCCGAATGCGATGCGAATTCAGCCATACTATCTGTATGGCTGAATTTGCATCGCACAGAGATCGCATATGATTTGAACTGCAGTGTGGTGCGAATCATATGCGATCTCCCGCACCGCAGCAGTCTGAACCGGGCCTTAAAGTGAACTGCTAACTATCCTGGGGTGTATCAACTTACAGTTGTACAGTCTCCCCCGGATAAGCAGTAAATATGCAGCATATAATCATGACTGTCTGTCACACAGTTCTCCCATAGTAAGTACTCACACTTTGTTATTATCCATGGGCTGGTGCTATGTCTCCAGAGGCCCACTGAACCTGTTGCCACATGGCATGGCCGCCCTTCCTGCCTATATAAAAATAGGCCACACTGAGCGAGCATGTGCCCTCTAGTGGCTGGAGGAGAAACAACAGCCCACATGAGTAAGAGTACATAGCATGATTAAACAGCACACTGCTCCCAGTGGCCACCGGGAGAACAGACCATCAGAACTCTCTTTTTTTTTTCAAAGAAAGAGAAACTGCAAACAAATCCAGACTTACCATTCCTGCTGCAGGACTCTGAACATAACAGGAGTACAATCTCCATCCATCACGGCGAGCTTTGTCATAAAAGACCTTCAGAGACTGGGTCCCCCCTTAATCTGGGGTCCACTCCCCTGGACCTGTATAGCACCCTGCAGGAAAGCACCTTGGTCAGAACAAACACTGCACAGGGTTCCATTACGCAGGGTCAAGTGCCGTAAAGCTGCATTACAGGCAAACCTCGAGGAATCTTATCTCCTTCCAATGAGGCTCGGGTACCATCTATTTTGGCTGACAGCTTTTTTGAATGGATCCGATTGAAGTCCATGATTCTTAATAGAACTATCCAACCTCCAAGTATGCTCATGTATTACATCAGTGACCACCACCTTACAGACACTGGCGAAAAAACTGAGGTACTTCCTGTATAGGAGGGGTTATATAGGAGGGGGAACTTCCTGTCTTTTGGGTGTGCCAGTGTCCATTCACCTATAGGTGGCGTATAACCCAGATAGTAATTACTATAGCTGAGCTGTGTCCTGTGATGTACGATAAAGAAAAAGGGTTTTAAACAAGAAAATATAATATACATTCCTATCTATTTACTAATCCTAGAAGCATAAGGATTAACATAGACAATGTTGATTGAGAGAGTAAAGTTCTGATTTAAATATGTGTAGTATTGAATTGTAATAGATTAATAAGTATTATGAGTTAAACTAAAATCTCTTTAAATGTGTGTATCTCTTTATCCTCCATTACAGTATGGAAGCATAGGATATAGTATGGAAGTGTGGGCACTTTGCATTGTTTGCTAATAGAGTAGTACTAGGTGGATAACACACAAGTAGAGCTTATGCTTACTTGCTTTGCTTTGTGCAAAAGTTTAATTCTGTCCTTTGATGGAGAGATTGCTTTGATTAGCTGAGGAGGAAATATAGTGTTTCCATAATCTTGATCCGGCTCTATTCTGAGTTACTCTTTGTTTATTTAATAGGCCTTACCTAGTGCACCCTTGTTTGCATACGTCAATCCCTTGTCACCTTTCTTCTTTTTCTTCAGGTGCAGACCAGAGAACAGACCCTTCCTGGAAAGAAAGACAAGAGGAAATAATTGGAGATATTTTCGGGGATTAGACTTTTTTAAACATGTATATATATATATATTATAAGAGCTTAACAATAAGAGAAACTGTTAACTCTGTGATCCCTAAAATTACAGTAAGCCCCCCCTTTTTTTTGTCGCTGTGATCTGACTTCCTGTTTGAGGGTAGCTACATTCGTTCTCCATGGTCAGACAGGGAAGTCCATGTTGTGGGGTTCTTTCTGCGTTCCAGGTGGACCAGAGGTCCCAGCAAGTCATTAGAGTATGCGTTTCCCAAGTGTTTACCGGAGCCCCCTAGGATTTGGACCTCTTTTTTTTTTTTAACAATTTTGGGCCAGTTTTCCTTTGATAATAAAAACAAAATCATCATAAAATCCATTACCATTTACCACCAGTTATGTAAGTAACTGAGTTAAAATAAACTGAGTTACCTAACGCAGTTACTTTAGAGGGTAACAAATAATCTAACTGATTACTTTTCCCCTCATGGTAACTCAGTTCCCATTACTTTGGCTTAGTTACCCCAATTACATCTACCGCCACTAGATGGCAGTAGTGTAATTCCGGTGTCCTGACGAAAAAGTTCCCCCCCGGATAAGGACCCCCTGTACTGCGCAGGCGCAGGGCTTGCGCAGTACGAAGGACTACGAAGCTTCCGAAAATTGCCGAACCTAAACAGCTCTGAGTGAACTCTACACCGTGCAGGCGCAGTTAACATGTAATTGTACGAAGCGATGCCGTACGCTCCTGATGCTCGTGCTACTCTGCAAGGGGCGTCTATCGTGTAAGTAAGGGGCGGGTCTAGTATTACTGTAACCAAGGGGCGCATTTATTATTATTGTTATATATCGAGCTCTGCCCATTAATTTAACATTCGCCCTCTTCTGTAGCCATCCGCCCCTTACACTATATAATAATAATAGACCCGCCCCTTACTTACACGCTATAACAGATCTGCCCCTTGGTTAGAGTAATAATAGAGCAGCCCCTTGGTTACACGATATATAACAATAATAATAAATGCGCCCCTTGCTTACAGTAATACTAGACCCGCCCTTAGTTACACGTATAGAATATTTAAAAAAAAAAAGGTCACAGTTACTTTGCTGAGTAACTAATTACTTTTCCAATGTAGTAACTGAGTTACTAACGCAATTACTTTTTGGGAGAAGTAATTTGTAACTTAACTAATTACTTTTTTAAAGTAAGATGACCAACACTGTTTACCACCAAAAGAAAGCCCAATTTGTCCTAAAAAAGAACGCAATATAATCCACCTGGGTGCACAAAGTAGTTGTGATGATATGTACACATGTCAAAGTTTCAAAATTGTGCTTAGGCATTTAGAATTGTTTTACGCGCAAAGGGGTTAATGACATTGGCTGTATATTTGGGGTCGTTGTCTTGCCAATCACATGATACCTCCCTGATGGTATGGCATGATGGATAAGTATCTGCCTGTATTTGTGAGCATTGAGGACACCATTGATCCTGACCAAATCTCCAACTCTATTTGCAGAAATTCAGCCCCAAACTTGCAAGGAACCTCCACCATGCTTCACAGTTGCCCACAAACACTCTTTATTGTACCGCTCTCCAGCCCTTCCCCCAACAAAACTGTCTCCTGCTACAGCCAAATATTTCACATTTTGACTCTTCAGTCCAGACCCCCTTTGCCATTTTTCTGCACCCCAGTTCCTACGTTTTTGTGCATATGACATCGAAACAAGGCTATGCGACTCAACAATGCAAAGCCTTTTTAGACTGTTGTGTAAAATCTCTGCATTTACATGCAAGTACACTGTCTTAAAATTGATGACTGAAATGAAGCACTATTTATCACTGAATTGCTTTCCCTCCACATAAGAGATGTTGGGAAGTGTTCCAATTTATTATGTTACAACAACTTCATGCTGAATACAGAAGATGAATTTGGATGCATCTATGGTTTGGATGCAGTTGGTTTTGCACAGAGCAGCCCAGCTCCTCCTTCTCTTGGGTCTCTCTTTGCTGCTTCTGGCCTCTCCCTCCTGATGAGTGCCCCTCAGCCAGTAGCTTTTTATGGGGGTAACTGAGCCTGGTCAGAGCTCTGTGTATCCATTCAGACACGGAGCCCTGACCCGGCCCCGCCCCCCTCTCCCCTGATAAGCTGAATGACTTTGACTGACAGCCGTGGGAGCCAATGGCGCCGCTGCTGTGTCTCAGCCAATCAGGAGGAGTGTCTCGGATGGCTTAGACACTCGTGGACATCGCTGGAGAGAGAAGGGGCTCAGGTAAGTAATTAGGGGTGCTGGGGAGGCTGCTACATACAGAAGGTTTTTTTAATCTTAATGCATAGAATGCAAAACTTCTGCCTTTACAACCCCTTTAATGCAGTTCTGAAAGCAAAAGGAGTCCAACCCGGTACTAGCAAGGTGTACCTAATAAAGTGGCCGGTGAGTGTATATCACTGTGATAATCAGGATTAAAGGGAAACTACTAATTGTATTATATTTTGTTTTAACTTTACAAGTTTAAAGCCCAAACCCAGGTAATTTTTTAAAATGGTGCCCTAGCCATATTAAAAGTAAAAAATGCAATATACACCTCCTCTTTGGTGCTGTCTTTGGCAGTACTGCCTGAAGATTAAAAGACACCATGTATCTGTCCATACATGGTGTCCAAGCACGGGTCAGTGCTCATAGTCCTACCCGACACTACAAAAGGTTCCATCCCACAGGAAGCTTTTGCAGTGTGTTGTTGGAGTGGAGATAGATAGAGCAGGGCTCAGTTTGCTACTAGCGAGTTGTTAGTGTGTTCACTTATTGGGACTCTGAGTGTAGCGTGTTAGCGTGGTGTGAGCAGTGGCGGCTGGTGCTCAAAATTTTTGGGGGGGTGCAAACAAACTGAAAAATTCTGAAAAAAACCCCATCAATTGCAGCCTCACTGTGCCCATCAAACGCAGCCACTGTGTCATCAAACGCAGCTACTGTGCCCATCAAACGCTGCCATCGTGCCCATCAAACGCTGCCACTGTGCCCATCAAATGTTCCCACTGTGCCATCAAATTCTGCCACTGTGCCATCAAATGCTCCCACTGTGCCCATCGAATGCTCCCACTGTGCCCATCGAATGCTGCCACTGTGCCCCCCTGGCCCACCGGCAAGCGGTGTCCTCCATGCTCCTCCATGTCCTTGATGTCTCCTCCCATCTTCTCCTATGATTGGACACCTGAAATGTGCCCCCCATAGGGGAAGTTTAAAATTTTTACAGGTTACCAGTTTTGAGTTACAGAGGAGGTCTAGTGGTAGAATTATTGCTCTCGCTCTAACGATTGCAGCGATACCTCACATGTGTGGTTTGAACACCGTTTTCATATGCGGGCGCGACTTACGTATGCATTCGCTTCTGCGCCCGAGCTTGGCGGGAAGGGGCGCTTTAAAAAATATAAAAAAAATGTTTTCTTATTTATTTTACTTTTTATTTTTACAATGTCCTTTTAAAAAATGTTGGGTCACTTTTATTCCTATTACGCATTATTAACCACTTAAGCCCGGACCAATTTGCAGCCAAAGGACCAGGCCCCTTTTTGCGATTCGGCACTGCGTCGCTTTAACTGACAATTGCGCGGTCGTGCGACATCGCTCCCAAACAAAATTGGCATCCTTTTTTTCCCCACAAATAGAGCTTTCTTTTGGTGGTATTTGATCGCCCCTGCGGTTTTTATTTTTTGCACTATAAACAAAAATAGAGCGACAATTTAAAAAAAAAAATGCAATATTTTTTACTTTTTGCTACAATAAATATCCCCAAAAAATATATAAAAAAACGTTTTTTTTTTTTTTCTCAGTTTAGGCCGATACGTATTCTTCTACATATTTTTGGTAAAAAAAAATCGCAATTAGCGATTATTGATTGTTTGCGCAAAAGTTATAGCGTTTACAAAATAGGGGATAGTTTTATAGCATTTTTATTATTATTATTTTTTTACTATTAATGGCGGCGATCAGCGATTTTTATTGTGACTGCGAGATTATGGCGGACACATCGGACATTTTTGACACATTTTTGGGACAATTGTCATTTATACAGCAATCAGTGCTATTTAACCACTTCACTTCTGCACGGACAGGCAAAAGGGCGTACAGGTTGACGCCGGTCGGGACCCCCGTGATTCCGGTCGCGGGTCCCATGGACTCGATCGCTGCTGGGATACCCGCGATCGTCTCACGGGAAGGCTGAACGGGGAGATGCGGAAGTAAACAGCATCTCCCCATTCTGCCTAGCAACTAGTGACACTGATCTCTGCTCCTTGTGATTGGAGCCGAGATCAGTGTTCACTAAAACACAGCCACACCTCCCCACAGTTAGTAACACGCCCCTAGGAACACTTAACCCCTACGCTGCCACCCTCTGGTTAACCCCTTCACTGCCAGTGTCATTTACACAGGAATCAGTTCATTTAAATAGCACTGATTGCTGTATAAATGACAATGGTCCCAAAAATGTGTCAAAAATGTCCGATGTGTCTGCCATAACGTCGCAGTCACAATAAAAATTGCTGATCACCGCCCTTAATAGTAAAAAAATAATTATTAATAAAAATGCTATAAAACTATCCCCTATTTTGTAGAAGCTATAACTTTTGTGCAAACCAATCAATAATCGCTTATTGCGATTTTTTTTACCAAAAATATGTAGAAGAATACGTATCGGCCTAAACTGAGGAAAAAAAATTATTTTTTATGTTTTTGGGGGATATTTATTATAGCTAAAAATTAAAAATAATGTGTTTTTTTCAAAATTGACGCTCTTTTTTTGTTTATAGCGCAAAAAAAAAAAAAAAACCGCCAAAAGAAAGCTCTATTTGTGGGAAAAAAAAGGACGTCAATTTTGTTTGGAAGCCACGTCGCACGACCGCGCAATTGTCAGTTAAAGCGACGCAGTGCCGAATCGCAAAAAGTGGTCTGGTCTTCAGCCAGCAAAATGGTCCGGTCTGAAAGTGGTTAAATGCACTGATTCCTGTGTAAATGACACTGGCAGTGAAGGGGTTAACCACTAGGGGCGGGGAGGGGTTAAGTGTGACGTGTGTGTGTGTGTTTTTACTGTAGTGGCGTGGCTTGTCGTTCGACATCACTGATCGTCTTTCCCGATGACAGGGAACAGACTATCAGTGTCAGTCGCACTAGGAAGCACGGGGAGAGCTTTGTTTACACAGACCTCTCCCCGTTCTTCAGCTCTGTGACCCAATCGCGGGACCCGCGGTCATGGAGCCCAGGACCGGGTCGCAAGCGTGCCACGACTGGGCTCTTAAAGGGCAACGTACCTGTACGTTGATGTGCCCAGCCATGCCATTCTGCCGACGTAAATGTGCAGGAGGCGGTCCTTAAGTGGTTAAGTATATTAAGTATTAAGAATGTAAGAATGTAAACATCTCTTGTAATAGAAAAAAAAAACATGACAGGACCTCTTAAATGTGAGATCTGGGGTCAAAAAGACCCTCAGATCTCACATTTCCACTTAAATGCAATAAAAAAAAATGTCTTTCCACTTTAAGACCATTGGGCGGAAGTGACGTTTGAAGTTGCTTCCCGTCATCCAGTGGTATGGAGCCAAGTGGGAACCATCTTTCCCTCACTCGGCATCCAGCCTCACAGGGAAAAGGACGCGATCATCCCGCCACTACCAACGGCTCTGGTAAGCAGCGGAGATGACTGGAGCGTGGAGCTGTTGAAGGGGATACCGGGGTTATGGCAGCTATCTGTTGCCATAACAACGGTATTCCACATCAAACAGCCAACGTACAATGGTGGCGGGTTGTCCGCAAGTGGTTAAAGTGCACCAAACACCACTTTTCATTTAAAAAAGTGCATCCAATCACACATTTCCCAATTTCTATTAATTTTGGGTAATAAGCAGTCCGTCCTCAGGAAGAGCACATTTGTCTCTGTTTAGTGATGTTGCCCGTGCTATCCAGCCACAGCAAGCAGAGGAGGTGGTGGACTGGCTTACTAAATCATCCATATCCTCCTCATTCTCTGTGACCCAAGCTGACACTAGTGCACAGTCCACCACAGCTGCCAGAGCGGCTTATTTTGCCTCCTTGTCCACAGCTACTCCTGCCATAGCCCCAGCATCAGGCATGTAGGAGTCAGCTGAATTATTTGAACACAGCGTCAGCCACTTGCTTCTTGAGGATGCACAGTCATTACTTGGTTCTGAGGTATAGAACGGGAGTAGCATGAGCCTACAGAGGGAAGAACACTGATAAACAACAAATTGGCAGTCATGTTCCCCCAGCCGCAGCATATTGCCAAGTTGGCTCCAATGATGAGGATGGAGAGGATGCTGACGATGAGGTCACTCACGTGACTTGGGTGCTGGATAGAGCAGAGGAGGAAAGCGAGGGTGAGGCACAACCCCAACAAGGCAGTCATCATGGAAGAGTAGAAGCAGCCATTGTATTCCATCACATTGTGGAGCTGTTATCTCCTGGCCCACTTCCCACAGCTCAGCTGTGCGGGCCTTTTTTTTAGCACGTGTGCAGCTGATCGCACTGTTGCAATTTGCAATCTCTGCTGCAAGCAGATCAAGCGTGGCAAAAACAGAAGCCATTTGGGTACCACATGCTTGACAAGGCATTTAACCTCCCACCACTCAGCCCAATGCCAAGAGCACCTGAAAGCCACAAAAAAGGGACACGATTCTTTTCTTTCTCACTTCTTACTTTTCATGTCTACCCCCGCTATATCTCATGACCTCTCAGCAGCCTCCACTGACAGGAATGATGGTATAGCGAAGGGTCTCACAGGTCCTGCCAGCAGAACACCACCAGCTGTATAGTATAGCAGGCAAATTTCTCTGCCCCAGCTGCTGGATCAAAAAAACAAACACTCCCTGACACTCACATAGCCAGCTTCTAAAATCCAGCTTGTCCAAATAAAGAAAGCTTGCAGGGAAAATCTATTTAAATGTAATTTTATTTTCTTTACAAATGTCAGTTTTGCTGCAGCATGTTCTTTACATGGTACAGATGTGCCACTTTACAGGCAGAGTAAGGGGACCCCCCAGCACTATATTTAAAGGGGTTGTAAACCCCCGTGGTTTTTCTATGCATTAAGGTGAAAACCCTCCTGTTGCTGCAGCCCCCCCCCCCGAGGCCCCGTTTTACTTACCTGACCCCGATTCTTCGCCAGTCGGGAACTAGCACACCAGCTCTAGCTGGTGTCTCGTGTCCTGATTGGATAGATTGATAGCAGCGCAGCCATTGGCTCCCACTGCTGTCAATCAAATCCAATGACGCAGTGCCAGGGGTTGGGCCGAGTCCTGCATTCTGTGAATGGACACAGATGCAGGACTCGGGAGCACGCCCGCACGGGTGTCCACCGTAGGAGAGAGCTTCTCCAATGTGGACACTCGATGTGGGGAGGAGCCAGGAGCGCCCCTGACGGACCTCAGAAGAGGATGTTCGGGGCCACTCTGTGCAAAACGAACTGCACAGTGGAGTTATGACATGTTTGTTATTTTATTTATTTATTTTAAATGAAGCTTTACAATCCCTTTGAAGGAATTTTTTATTTTTATTGTTTAACTTTAGGCATCTTTAAAATCACTGCTCCTTTACCACTTAAGGCCCGGAAGGACTTGCCGCCTTAATGACCAGGCCATTTTTTGCGATACAGCACTGCGATGTTTTAACTGGCAATTGCGCGGTCGTGCGACGTTGTAACCAAACAAAATGTATGACTTTTTTTTCCCACAAATAGAGCTTTCTTTTAGTAGTATTTGATCACCTCTGCGATTTTTAGCTTTTGCAAAAATACCAAAAAAACGACAATTTAAAAAAAATATATATATATATTTTTAACTTTCTGCCATAAAAAATATCCACAAAAAAATAGATAAAAACTAAGTTCTTCATCAGTTTAGGCCAATATGTATTCTTCTACATATTTTTGGTTAAAAAAAAAAAAAATCGCAATACCGTATATTGATTGGTTTGCGCAAAAGTTATAGTGTCTACAAAATAGGGGATATATTTATGGCATTTTTATTATTCATTTCTTTTTTACGCGTAATGGCGGTGATCAGTGATTTTTAACGGGACTGCGGCATTGTGGTGGACAGATTGGACACTTTTGACACTTTTTTGGGACCATTGACATTTATACAGCGATCAGAGCTAAAAATAGCCACTGATTACTGTATAAATGTCACTGGCAGGGAAGGGGTTAACACTAGGGGGCGATCAAGGTGTTAGGTGTTCCCTAGCGAGGTGTTTCTAACTGTGTACTGACTGGGAGTAGAGAGAGATCGCTGTTCCTGTTCAGCAGATCTCTCTCTATGCCCCTGACAGAACGGGGATCTGTCTGTTTACATTGACAGATCCCCATTCTGTGTCTCTCTGGAACGGTCGCTGGGCACCAGCGGACATCGCAGCCGCCGGCCGCGCACATTGGCTCCGGCGTCAAGCCCCTAGTGCTCTTAAAGCTGCCAACTACAGCTAAGGCGATTTGCGCAGCCGTGCCAACCTGCCGCAGGCAAGCAGTTACAAATAATCTTTTTTTTTTTAATTGCAATGGTACAGGTACCCCAGGGCAAAACCTGGGCCCCTATACCCTTTTTATGACCAATAATTTGCATATAAGCCTTCAAAATGGGGACTTTTGATTTTTCAAGTTCGGGTCCCATGGAGTTCGAAAGGGGTTCACGGTTTGGGTCCGAACTTTTGCGATGTTTGAGAGTTCTGACCCAATCATCCCATCATTGGTGTTAGTGAGAGGAATGGTGTCCCTTTATTAGTGTCATTTGTGGATGGAATAGTGTCCCAAGAGCGATAGAGGCAAGCAAAGGACCACATCTGGCCCCAGGGCCGCAGTTTGGAGACCACTGCCCTAATTATCAATCCATATAACATTTATTCTTGACCGTGGGGTCAATACCCAGAGCATTTCGGGTGCAAAAAAAACATCATCAGGGCTGAGCTTTTATTGTTGAGGTTCCTGATAATGGACCATATAAAAACCTCCCAAAAGAATATCTTAAACTGGAAGCAAGTAGGGATTAATGGCTGTGTAATGGTATTGCCGGCCTATTGCTGGCCTTTCCCAATGGGCTCATCAACAAAAATTAAACCTTCCCCACTGAATTCTATACAAAGAAAGTTGGAGTTGATTTTTAACAAGCTATAGAACATATTTTTCCTCATTCATATAAAGCACAAACCCTTAGAAGTATAAATGTTTAGATAGGACCTAGGAAACAGTAATAAGAAAAAGTTCACATAGGGTCCATTTAGACCCCAGGAGCGCAAGCTGTGGCCTGATGGTCACATACAGCCCTTTGGTATGGTTGTGCAGCTCTTATACCCCACAGTGCAGTTTATTGTGGTGCAATATATTGTGAACAGCACCGAAATACATTACACTATAGCAAAAAGCCCACCACACTGCAAATGTTATGTATTGCAATACAGTATTAAAAAAAGGTTCATGTCTGATTTTTTGTGCATTAGGTGTGGTACCGCATTCAAAATAAAAAGTACACTCTAAAGCCAAACCTTTTTTTTTTTTTTTACACCCCCGTCAGTTTTTTGCTTTTTGTATCACATTGGCTGGATTTTCCTTTATGCCGCGTACACACAATCGGACATTCCGACAACAAAATCCAAGGATTTTTTCCAACGGATGTTGGCTCAAACTTGTCTTGCATACACACGGTCACACAAATACTTGTCGGAAAGTCCGAACGTCAAGAACGCGGTGACGTACAACACGTACGACGAGCCGAGAAAAATTAAGTTCAATAGCCAGTGCTGCTCTTCTGCTTGATTCCGAGCATGCTTAGAACTTTGTGCGTCGGAATTGTGTACACACGATCGGAATTTACAACAACGGATTTTGTTGTCAGAAAATTGGATAACCAGCTCTCAAATTTTGTGTGATGGAAATTCCGATGGAAAATGTCCGATGGAGCCTACACACGGTCGTAATTTCCGACAACAAGCTCCCATCGAACATTTTCCATCGGAAAATCCGACCGTGTGTACGGGGCATTACTGTTCAGAAGACACAACAGGACATGAATGGAAATCTCTCCAAAGTAAGGGAAATCCTCTCTTATGCCACGTACACACGGTCGGAATTTCCAATGGAAACAGTCCGATGGGAGCTTTTCAATGGATTTTCCGACCGTGTGTATGCCTATCTGTCTTTTTCTGTCGAAATTTCCGACGGACTTTGGATTGAGAAACTGTTCTCAATTTTTCAGACGGAAAACCTTTCTATCGGATTTTCCGATCGTGTGTATGCAATTCCGACACGCAAAATTCCGACGCATGCTCGGAAACAATTCGACACATGCTCGGAAGCATTAAACTTCCCTTTTATAGTGCTGTTGAACGTGTTTCATGCCGCTGTGTTACTGACCGTCGGAATTTGGTGTGACCGTGTGTAAGCAAGATAGTTTGAGCGAAATTCCGTCGGAATTCCGACGGGAAGACCATCAGAGCTTTTTCTGACGAGAATTCCGACCGTGTGTACGCGGCATTAGTTGCTACCGGAAAAGGGGAACTCATTGGAAGATCTTGTTCTGGTTTCCTCTATAAAATAGAGAGGGGTGAATATGCCCAGTGAGGGATACAGACACTTCCTCACACTTTCCAAAGCCTAGTTATACTTGATCTTTGCTCCTCCTGATACTTGTGTGCCCCCACTCATCACTCCTCAGGCCCAGAAGTGGCATATGAATGTCCACGGTGAATATATCCATAACTGGACCAATAAATGCAAATCCTTTCACAAAAAATCAACTATTTGTTGTTGGTGTGCTGGTCTTTTAACATAGGTAAACAAAGCCTGGGGCTCACCTGTGGCGATGCGGGCTGCTCTCAGCTGAGTCCATACTATGCAAGGATGCTAGGAGGAAAATGCCATTGACCTGCAGAGAGCTCCTGTTGTCTCTGTACCTGTCTGCATATGAGATACTGCAGCTCCCTCCCAGATGTGACTTATCAGGTATGTAAACAGTGGCGAAGTACTCAAATAAGTCCACGCAGCGCAAACAGTCCCTTCCCTAATGCCATTCCCATAAGTACATGTCCAGATTTCAACTTAACAATAAAAAGTTTGCCCTGAGAACAAATATCATTCTGGTTATCAAAAGTTTATTTTATAAATGATTTTAAAGAAGGATTTCTTTCATAAAAGCTATTTCAGTTTCAGGAGGATGGCAGCAATCTACAAATATTTTAGTGTCATGCAAGCTCTTGTTGCATTTTTCTGGACCCTGCCTTATAGAAGTGTAGCACTACCCCTGTAGGAGTTGCCAATGTTAGGGTTCTCCACAGTTAGTCACACACCTAGCTCCCAACTGTCGACGACGCGTGTTCATCACTGGTCACCCTGATGAAGTCACGTGACCAGTGATGAATACGCGTCGGGTTTCTAGCCTTCTGACACACCGGAAGTGACGCTATCGAGCTCGCTGCTCGTATGTACTCTGCTTGTTTGCACATTTTTTAAATGCGAGTACCCTTGCATTTGATTTTAACTGTTTGAAATAAATGTTTTATACTAAACTTACTACACTATGAGGCTACTTCCTTCCTTCCTTCCATATACATTGATGTGAGCCCCCCCCCCCCCCACACCTGGATACACCTCTATGCTAAGGAAATACTAATAGGACCAAGGATACCCAGCTGGGACCGACAGGAGGAAGGTCACCAAGGACCACAAAGATCCATACACTAATGCTGTAACCTTACAGCCGTAAGGTAAGGGGCCACTCAAATCTCCCCACTAGGACCACACGTAACCAGGATAACAGCACAGGATAGCCCCAAGATAGCCACAGTTAAAACACCGTACACCAAGATCTACTACTATTACCACTTGCACTGCACTTGGAAACAAACTTTCTTGATGCACCTATGATATTTATGGACTTTTTTATTGTTACAAACCCGCTGTGATCTGTTTTTATTTGTCATATTTATACGTTTGAAACATTTTTTTTCACTTCAGTCACGATTTTAATGTGGGACGCACCCACTACCACCACTATATAGTTATTTCTCAACTGCGACTCACATCTGCGATTTGTTTGCAGTCACTCTGCGATTTTATTCATTGATTATTTTTTATTTACCTACTGGATTTTTTCCAGCCACTCTTTACCTTATTTTATCTTTGTGAACCATCACATTCACCCAGTCACGCACTCATTGTATTTATTGTTCACTGCGTTTATTATGCGACAATTTTTTTTTTTTTTTTAAACATTGCTCTGATGTTGTTTAGATATTTTATCATTTATCTGCTATTTATTTCTTCAACTATTGGCACATCACTCTATGTTTACTAGCTGAATCATCATCTCCTTTTGATGCACTTTATTCCAACCACTTTATATCTGCTATTTTTATAGCCATTGGTTACATGTCCTCGTTACCTGTTTTTCCCTTATTTACTTAATTTAGTTTAAATTGATTGCGTGCCACTATCTCTTCTTTCCATTCATTATTTCTGGGTTCAGACATTACCCCCAGTGTGCGCTGCATCAGACTAGTTACTACTCTCTGTGCAAGCCCAGGATTAACTTCTATACCTATAAACCTTTCATATGATTTCTAAATTGCTGCATTTGTAAATTCCAAAAGCCAATATAAAGGAATAGTAGTGGTAAGAAAAGCACTTGAGGGTTTAACCAATCTTGTTTTTTTGTACAATTCTCACTTAAGGGGGCATGGCCATGGGTGTGTCCTATGCCTGCATACTTTTGCTGATAGGTGTCCCACATTCCCATCTCAAAAAGTTGGGAGGTATGCACACAGCATTTCCTTTTTGCATTCAGACTCAGAAAACAGTCTTTGGCATGTTATTGTTGTTTTATTAGGGGATGATAACTTGGATGGGGTAAGGGATTTTGGGATGCCCAACTTAGCAGCAACAACAAATCCAGGGACAACGTCCTCCCTATTTACAGCTTCCACTTCCTCCTGCACAAATCCTGCTCCTTTGCACAGCTCTGCTTGGTTCACTCCTTAGGAGCTAACAGTCTTTTTGTAAGCTTAACAACTGCCCATTAGAGGCTAGGAACTCTCCCTCAGGAAAAGTAGCACATGTGGAGTAAACTGCATCCTGCAACTCCTGCTTCCCTGTAGACACTGATCCCAGCTCTACTTCTGCAGAAAAGGCTATCCCACCTAGATGCCGCCAGCCCAACTGGCTGCTTCGTCTTCTATACAACTACATAGATCAGACCAAAATGAGGCACAGCTGAAGGGTAAAGAGGGACAGAGGGACATTGCTCCAAATCAGGGACAGTCCCTCGAAATCAGGGACAGTTGGGAGTTATGCTCTACACCAGTCCTGCCTGACTGGCACACTGGAGACTTCCCAGGGCAAGATTGGATGAAGACTTAAGCAAACCGCTTTCCTCAAAAGAGACTTGCTACAGCTGGTAGTCTCTCTCTTTGTCTGTCCCTGCACCGTGCTAATCTACTCACTCTGTCTATCTTTGTTCATGCTGCCTCTCGGGAAAGCTTTCCTCCAACTGCCTCCTGTGGTAGGATCCTTCTAGGCCAGCCACCCAAGCTCCAGCCTGAGGTAAAACCTCTCCCTGGCAGGGGTCCCTCAATGGCCACCAACAGACTCCCTCAGCACTGCTTCTCCATATTCCACCCAACTCCCCTGCTGGCATGGCTCATACAATATTTAAAGGCTCCTTGGTTCCCTGCCAGGCCCACTTTCTGGGGATAGCCAAAGGACCTCCAAATATGCAGAGCTGCCCAACCTAGCCTCCATCCACTGAACATTGCGGCCGCCGGTCCCGCACATCGGCTCCGATGTTACGTGGCGGGCGCGCAAGCCCCCTATGACCCTTAAAGCTTCCGCTGTACAGCTATGGCGATTCGCGCAGGGGAGCCAACCTGCCGACGTATAACGATGGCGGCTGATTGTCAAGTAGTTAATTAATACCTTGGCCTGTCTTCTTTCCATAAAGGGGTAATTTGGGGGATATTTGTACTGTCCTGGCATTTTGGGTCCTCATGAAATGAGATAAGCAGTGAGCACATCAGGGCTGATCAATTTTCGAATATGCAGTAGGTAAAATAAGTATTGAACATGTCACCATTTTTCTAGGTAAATATATTTCTAAAGGTGCTATTGGAATGAAATTTTCACCACATTAACCCCAGTTTCGATGCACGAGATACCACTGCGTGAACATTTCCGCTACCTCCAGCTTTATCATTTTATCCAAAGGCTCCTCAGGTCCCACTCGACACCTTACCTTCTTTCAGCCTCCGAGAGCATATGCAGGTCACGTCTACATTACACAAAAATAATAACTTCCAATACGCGCTGTGACGAAACGTCCCTACACTCCACTTGAGTGCTTTCGTCATATACCACTTCCTCCCAGTCTGATTATAGATATCAGATATTCCAACCACTCACAAGCACAAAACAAGACGACACTTGCTTAGTTGCTCAACATGGACTGATTTATTAGAACCAAAATGACAAGTATTTATAATACAGTAGAAGAGAAGATCCCCCCCCTCCTGCTCATATTACTCTAACAATACACCTGTAACAAATTAACATGAGCTAATTAACTAATCCCTTTAAGCAGCCGATGTGACTCTGTGCCCATCAGGATTTCACTACAGGTCAGACTTGTTGTCACCGAGCTTCACATAATAGATTATACATTATCATAAGTACAACCACAAGACATTTATCCTAAAAGCAGGAGCTCCACTAGGAGTCGGCCCGTCTCCTACATTGAACAGAGGACAATGTGATCAGCTATCTCAATTAACATCTTGAGTTCATCAACAAACTAAGAATATTCTTTACATATATCCTGGGAGATATTGTGGATAAATATTACTTGCTTACATTTTAAGTAATCCAAGATATATTTTCTCACTCACCCTGTGCCAGGATGGCACAGGGTGACTTATGCCCCATACACACGCTTGGATTATCCGAGGACCAGTTCCATCGGATCCTGTCCGTCGGACTTTGTCCGATGTTGGTGTTGCATACACACTGTCGGACAAAGTTGTAGGAAAATCCGATCATTCTGAAAGTGGTGACGTTTGTTGCGTACGACGGGACTACGTAGAGGCTAGTAGCCAATAGCTTTGGTCTTGTAATGTGATCTGAGCATGCGTGGCACTTTGTCCGTCGGAATTCGATACACACGATCGGAATTGGTGTGATCGGACTTTGTTGTCAAAAAATCTATCCAGCAGGAGATAGGACTTTGTCCGTCGGACAATCCGATGGAAACTGTCCAATGGTGCCTACACACGGTCGGAATTTCCGACAACATTGTCCGATAGGACAGAATCCATCGGAAAATCCGACCGTGTGTATGGGGCATCAGACATAATAGGTGCATGGGGAGCTGAAACATGGGTTTCCCAACGTTTCCAAGGGATTCTGGGTTCCACGTGCCCTCCCGTCACACGCGCCTTCCAACAACACTGGGAACGCAAACTAGCTCTGAAGTTGATACCAGCAGATTAGCAGATTATGCTCCAAGTTGCTTCAAAGAGTTCCAGAAATTTAGTCATTCTAGAAAATGGTTAAAAGGTCATATACTGATGATACTATGCACGCCTGGCCCAAATAATTCCCCAATACCCATCTACCTGCTTTCGTGGATGTTCCCAGCAGGGGACGATGTCCCATATCTGGTGGCACTTCCCTATGGCGACCAGACTATGGATCCGGGTTTACCCCGCTTTTACGAACATTACTTCATTCAGATGTAAAGAGAAACCCCTGCTATGCCCTTCTTTTCCAACCTATAGAATTTTTATTGCGAGCAGAACGCAAGCTGGCAACACACCTCTTTGTTGCAGCCAAAATAACTACAGCGAAAGCCTGGAAAACTCTTGCACTCAGTTTTGAAACAGTGAAACATTGCATGAACAACACTATGGTCAATGAGAAATTACCAGCTATACTCTCTGATAACCATGACCAGTTTCTGCAAGTTTGGCATCCCTGGATATTCTACGCTCATCCTTCACACTTTGACCAAACGCTACTGACACTGTGATACTTTTAGTTTAGGCACATTGCCCTCTGAGACCACTTCCTCAGTTGTTTTTATTTTTCATCTCTTTCTTACTTTATTTCCTCTTTTATGGCATTCTTACTCTTCTTCTTAACCGCAGAGGTCCTTCTCACACCATATCTCTCTCTACACCTCAACTGACTGACATCCTCCTGGCTTGGCAGCCAAGAGCGGGCTATAACTCAGTGCCTCTCTTCACAGTTTTGAGGCTTGGCCACCTCTAGCTCTTCTGTTTTTCGTGTTTTGTTTCTACTGATCATTATGCTTCTTTTTTTTGACGCTAGAACACTACCTTAATATAGTAGTTCGGTTTACCCATTGTAATAATTTACTTACTGTTATTGCCTTTCACTCTATTGTATTTTAGAATTGAACCTCAAGTTATGTCACATAACTTGGTTTCTGTATCGGTTTCTGTATACCTATGCTATTTGCTAATAATAAAAACATTGGTAAAATACATTTTCACCACATGTCGGTAACAAACCATGCAATCCACACATACAAAGAAACCAAAACAAATAAGTTCAGAAATGAAATGAAGTTATGTGTAATAAAATGGAATGACACAGGGAAAAAGTATGGAATGCATGAAGAAAGGGAGATGCAAAAAGGCATGGAAAGCCAAGACACCAGCTGAAATTTATCAGTAATTAGAAAGCAATCCTGCCCCTTGCAACTCAACTGATGGCCTATAAAAAGGTGTCTCATTACCAAGGTGTCACACAAGAAACATCTCATGATGGGTAAAAGCAAAGAGCTCTCCCAAGACCTTTGCAACCTTATTGTAAAAACACACTGATGGCTTTGGTTACAGAAGGATTTCTAAATTTCGAAGCACTATTGGGGCTGTGATCCGGAAGTGGAAAGAACATAATTTCACTATAAACTGGCCACCACCAAGTGTTCCTCTGATTATTTCTGAAAGAGGAGTGAAAAGAATTATCGAAAGAGTTGTCCAAGAGCCAAGGACCACTTGCAGAGAGCTTTGTCTAAAAAAAACAATAAGTAATACACTCTACCGCCATAGCCTGTATGCACACTCACCATGCAAGACTCATTGCTGAATAAAAAGCATGTTGAAGCTCGTTTAAAGTTTGCTGCACCCCCCCCCCCCCCCCCCCCAGGATAACACCAGGCATACATGGAAAACATTAGCCCAATTCAACCATAGCCCACCCACCACCCCCTCCATCCATATCCCAATCGAAACACTACACCACCTCTCACCAGATTTATCTCTGTCCAATTGGTCGCGCCATTGGTTCAAATCCATTCAGGACCTACTTCAAGGCTCTCGTCCGAAACCCTTCCCCCTTCTACAACGCAAATTTACGCTACCACCCATGGAATTGTTCACTTACATTCGGGTCAAACACTGTCTGGAATCACTAAGCCTTCCTCTATATACAATACCACCAAAAGCATGGGATCTCTTCTCTGGATCATCCCCCAAGCCTAAAGAGATATCACTATTCTATAACCTATTACACCAAAAACTCAGCTTTACAAAAACGCACCCCCCCACATACACTGGAAAATAGATCTAGGCCAAACCTACACTGAACGTCAATGGCAATGGACACTACAATCCATATACAAAGCAACTAAATGCTCTGCTTTATGGGAACTCACTCAAAAACTGTCACCCAGATGGTATCTAACTCCCTCAAAACCCGCGTCATTCAGCTCAAATACACCCAACAAATGTTGGAGATGCAGCTTAACCAAAGGCAACATGTTCCACATTTTTTGGCAGTGTAGGCCTATTTGCAACTATTGGGAAATTATTTTCCAAATCCTATCAGACATTGCCAATACACATGTTCCTCCCTCCCCTGACCTTGCGATCTTGAACCTCAATATAGACTCTTCAGACATGTTACCACTCATAGCCTACTAGCTGCAAGAGCTGAGTATACTTACTAGCTGCGTATAACAAGACTGTGGAAAATGGAAAAGCCCCCTCCATCGAACACACACTTGAACTGGTAAACCTACACTACAGTTATGAACTAGCAATGGCCTCCAGTGGAGGCACTCTAAGTAAAATGAAGAAGATGTGGTTACCATGGGAAAAGTGGTCTGGAGCTGTGAATTTCTTATAATAGTAAAATAGTTAAGTTTGTCTTGATACAGCAATAAGTTCGATATAAACAACATTGTTAAGATTTAGTTTATATGGTCCAACAGTAACACCTGATTTAGATCTTCCCAAGTAACAAAAGAGGTCCCATTAGGGGTTCTTGGAGGGAAAATATACCAATGTTCTTCATGCGTTCAATACTTTTTCCCTGTGTCATTACATTTTATTACACATAACTTAATTTCTGAACTTATTTATTTTATCTCGCATCCCATTGGGAAGATGTACCTTCACTTCCTGTCCCAAACAGGAAGTAAGACAAAATCCTTGCAAATTAAGGGAATCTCTTGGGGACCCCCAGTTCAGCAGAACTCGTGTCCCCATTTGGAAGATTTCCCCTCTATTACTTTTCTGAGGATCACTCAAAATTTGGAATTTTCTTTTACATTTGCTTTGCATGATAATGGTAAACAGGACAAATAGAGAGTTTGAATCTCCCTAACGGGGACACAGACAGCAATAAAAACTGACAGGTGTTCTAATCCATCTCCACTCTATCCAAAACTTAAAAACAAGTTTTGCCGTTAGTTATACTTTAACCAAATGGCCCTCCTAAGCCTGCTTGCCATTGTTGAAAGACCATGGGTGCACTATGAGTTAAAAAACTCTCCTGGGCAAATCTGGAATCGATGGTAGCAGTGAACCTTTATGGACTATGCATACACTTTTATAAGTTTAATAGATTTTCTTCCTTTTTATAAGAGACATATTTTATTCTTTCTATCACTAAACCAATCAGCTCCCCCGGTCAGTTGATTTTGAGTATAACATTTTTATTCAAGCCTAACTTTATTTTAGATGTGTATGCTCAAGTGTGCTTTAATTTTTTTCCTTCCTCAGTGTGGACCCTGAACAAGGGGGATCCCCAATCTCTCGTTTATGTTTCCATTTATACACTAATAAAGTGAGATTCTAACCAATAACAACATCCTTTCTGAGACGAAACGCACTGGTAGGGGCCTGTGACATCACCACGCCCACTGATTGGACAAAGGCAGGACTTTACGTGTTTGGTCTCTTATATACACATTGTGAGTATGTTTAATAACATTTTGGATTTTTAAGTGGTATCATACGATGTGGTTTGTCCTTGTTTTCCCCTGTACACTCTGAGGTTACATTTGGTTCTTTGTGACGGAGTAGATCAAGCTTTATTGGTTATATTATCCATTATCTTAAGCACTGCAGATGTCTTATATGATAGAGGTCACTAGCACATGTTAGGGAGCTGGAGCTAATCACACAAGTTACCTATCTCCACAAACGTCAATATCTAAAGCAGTGTTTCTCAGTCAGGGCTTGGTTCCAATGGCTAATTGGGCCCAATTTGGACAATTTCACTTAGGGGTGTACTCACTTTTGTTGCCAGTGGTTTAGACATTAATGGCTATGTGTTATTTTGAGGGGACAGCAAATTTACACTGTTATACAAGATGTACACTAACTACTTTATATTGTAGCAAAGTGTAATTTCTTCCGTGTTGTCACATGAAAAGATATAATAAAATATTTACAAAAATGTGATAGGTGTACTCACTTTTGTGACATACTGTACAAACAAACACATACACACACATACAAAACACATGTACACACACATACAAACACATGCACACACACATATAAACACATGTACACATGTACACACATATATACAGCCAATTGCAGTACAGTACCTTCACTCACACAGCCGGGTACTTCACTGTAGGGGACAGAAAGTACAGCACACACTTCCCTTCCCTTTGCTTTCACTTGGCAGAGTACATTCGCTGGCTGACCGAGCTTCATCACTGCCAAAGTAGAGTTCAGCTGGGGATCGAGAGTTCAGCCTTATCTGACAGCTTTTATCTACCAGGATGCCGCTGCACCCCTGAGGACCTTAGGTGGCACCCCAGGGTTCCGTAGTATCCCGCTGACAAAGACTGATCTAAAGTCATGTTCTACTCTCTCTTCTCTCATTTTTGGCACAAGGACTGGTCCAGGATAATTAAAAGGCGCTCCTGTAACCCTCAAGAGTCATAAAAAAAAAAAAAGAGAGAAGAGGAAACTAACCTGGGATAATTGGGAGACCCAACACTCTATGTTACATCCGACGTATTTGGTGAAAGTGCCCCAGGGACATTGCGGACAAAGAGAGATCATAGAACAGGGTACACCAAATAAGAGTATGGAGGTATATAAAAAACAATACATTTTATGGGTACAAAATGATCAACAGTATATATATATGTAGCACTGACCCCCGAAGGAGCTGCTGGTATTTGATTGGGCTTACCGTTACCTCACCTTTTTACTGTGTCCGTCATAGGGGTCCCGTTAAAGAGTTGGTTAAAGAATATTGGCTCCGACACTTAGTCCATTTTCCAAAGTATTATTAAAGAAACGACAATTGCAATAGAAAGATGAAGGGTTAAGGGGATTCAGGTACCTTGAAATTTGCAGGATAGAGGTGTTTCTTGATCCAGCAGCTAACAGCTCCAGAACTGGATATAGCACTCACCGGATAGGCCTCTCTCACTGACCTAGCAGCCGATGAGTTGCTTGGTCAAAGTCTCTGCCACAGACTTGTCAACTTGAAGCTATCATTGTGCCATCCTCTGCCACAGGAATACACAACCAGCAACTTATGGTGAAAGTAGAGAATTGTCACACAGTACCAGTTTCTTTCAGGCGGTCTGGCAATACTGTGCGGTAGATGACCCGGGATGCATCCTCCAACTGAGTCTCCAGGCCCTTCCAGAGATACCAGCCTTGTTGCTCGATCCTCTCCTGAAAAGTCCTCCCCTGGATCCTCCAGTCGCTTGGCTTCTCCCCGCAGGCAAGACAGCAAAGGACCACCCCTGGATCGGTAGGCCCCAGGACTTCTGGGCCTACCCTTCAGTTGCGAAGCCTAGGGCCAGCCGGCCCGAGACATAGAGAAAACCCTAGGCCAGGAGGGCCATGAGGTCGGGCTAACGAACCCCAAAAAATGGCGCCTGTACCTTACGTACCCTTCCCCAGAATGCACAGCGGGTAAACCACTCCCACCGGGCTGTTTCTGAGTAAAAGGGGTACCCAATGCATTCAGCCTGTTGCATTTCCAACACTTACCGGTGGTGACAGCGACACCCAAGGCCAAGTGGAAACTAGCACAACCCAGCTGAACTGGTACAGAAACCAGAACTTTGACATAATTAGTCTGAGCCAAACTGCAGCTTCAGACAAACTTAAATTTACAAAAATAATAGCGTCTGTATTGAAAATACCAGCGCTACATATATATTCAAAAATCACCTAAAAACAATGAGTGAAACATATGACAAATAGTAGAAACAGCTGCTATATTTGGAACACACCACAGGTCCAGACTTGGCGTCCAATCAATGCGGTGTGTGAACCAAGATTCCCAAAGGTGATTTTTGAATATATATATATATACTGTTGATCATTTTGTACCAATAAAATGTAAAGCTTTTTATATACCTCCATACTCTTATTTGGTTTACCCTGTTCTATGATCTCTCTTTATCCGCAATGTCCCTGGGGCACTTTCTCCAAATTTCACTCTAAAAAAAAAAAAAAACACCAAGCACACCTTACTTTAGCCTTTCCATCAAATGCAACGCATTTCACAAAAAAAGCTAAATTTCAAAATCTAAGGCAAACGAAAAGCTCCCAAAGTTTGTAATCCCGATTGCTTTTAGCAAACGGAGTGTTGTCATCTCAATCTAGGTCAGGGGCCTCCAAACTACGGCCCATGGGACAAATCAAGCCAGCTGAAAGATGTAAGAGGGGACTATTGACGGGGACCCTGATGTAAGGGGAGCTCCGATGTAAGGGGGACTATGATGTAAGGGGAGCTCTGATTTAAGGGGAGCTCTGATGTAAGGGCGGCTCTGATGTAAGGGGGGCATTGATGTGGATTCTGATATAAGGGAGGTTTGATGGGGACTTTTATATACAGGAGACGCTGATGGGGTGAAGTTAATTTGGAATTTATTTGCTTTGTTTCACTGAACTTTTTGTGTTGTTCTAAACAGTGTTGGTCATCTTACTTTAAAAAAGTAATTAGTTACGTTACAAATTACTTCTCCCAAAAAAGTAATTGAGTTAGTAACTCAGTTACTACATTGGAAAAGTAATTAGTTACTCAGCAATGTAACTGACTTTTTTTTTTAATATTCTTAGGGGCGGGTCTAGTATTACTGTAAGCAAGGGGCGCGTTCCCCTCTGCACGTCTATTTCCCCCCCCCAACACATATATCTGTTTCCCCCTCTGTACCCCACTACACATCTGTCCCCCCCCCCACACACACACATATATCTGTTCCCCCTCTGTACCCCACTACACGTCTGTCCCCCCCCCACACACATATATCTGTTCCCCCTCTGTACATCTGTCCCCCCCAAACTCACGGATTGGATCGTTGCAGAGTCACGGATCGGATCATTTTTCGGATCAGCAAATAATAATTGAATTTGCAAAAACCTTTGAAAATTCCACCACCATAAAGCCCCCACTGTAATATCCACAATCCCCCCACTGTAATATCCACGTCATCTCCCCAACTGTAATATTGTCTGAGTATAGCTGGGTACGGCTGGGTATCGCCGAGTATGGCTGGGTATCGCCGAGTATGGCTGGGTATCGCCGAGCATGGTTGGGTATTACCACGTATTGCAGAGTGTGGCGGGGTGTGGCGGGGTGTGACGGGGTGTGGCCGGGTGTGGCGGGGTGTGGCGGGGTATGGCGGGATGTTGCAGGGTATGGCGGGGTGTTGCAGGGTATGGCAGGGTGTTGCAGAGTATTGCGCAGTATTGGCAGGGTGTTGCAGAGTATTGCGCAGTATTGGCAGAGTGTTGCAGAGTATTGCGCAGTATTGGCAGGGTGTTGCAGAGTATTGCGCAGTATTGGCAGGGTGTTGCAGAGTATTGCGCAGTATTGGCAGGGTGTTGCAGAGTATTGCGCAGTATTGGCAGGGTGTTGCAGAGTATTGCGCAGTATTGGCAGGGTGTTTAGAGTATTGCGCAGTATTGGCAAGGTGTTGCAGAGTATTGCGCAGTATTGGCAGGGTGTTGCAGAGTATTGCGCAGTATTGGCAGGGTGTTGCAGAGTATTGCGCAGTATTGTCAGGGTGTTTAGAGTATTGCGCAGTATTGGCAGGGTGTTGCAGAGTATTGCGCAGTATTGGCAGGGTGTTGCAGAGTATTGGCAGGGTGTTGCAGAGTATTGCGCAGTATTGGCAGGGTGTTGCAGAGTATTGCGCAGTATTGGCAGGGTGTTGCAGAGTATTGCGCAGTATTGGCAGGGTGTTGCAGAGTAGTGGCAGGGTATGGAGGGATGGCTGCTGCCATGCGATCTCTCCCCTCCACTGTACAGATCTGTACACAGAGGGGAGACCAGCGTCATCTTGACGCCGGTTTGTTTACAAAGTGATCGCTCCGTCATTTGACGGAGCGATCACATTGTAAACGGTCGACGGGTGCACCAAGATGGCCGCCGCTCCGGAGCTAGGCCGGAGCTGCGGCCATCGGGTGCACCAAGATGGCCGCCGCTCCGGAGCTAGGCCGAAGCCGCGGCCTTTCCTAAGGCCGAGGCCGCGCACGGCTCCGCGATCGCGGCGGGTAATTGCGGCAACGCCGCCCCAGTAATGGGAACGGCGTTACCGCGAGGGGAAGAGTAATCAGTTAGATTACTCGTTACCCTCTAAAGTAACGGCGTTACGTAACGCCGTTTACTTTAACGGCGTTAGTGCCATCACTGGTTCTAAATAATATTGTACTGATTACAAAGAACTCAAAGAAAATCTTAATTTATAAAACTGATTTGTTTTTGGCCTGCACATGTTTTTCAAATATACTGAAAAGTCCAGAGACCCCTGATCTAGGTGAAGTTACTAAACTGAAGTTCAGGGGCTGCTTTTTAATCATAAAAGGTGGGACTTTTTGATGTCAAGAATTTATTCATGCAATCTTTTAAGGGTACTTAATGGTTTCCCCACTCCTATTTTGCAAGTACGCTTTGCAATAGTTTATTCACAACAGTTAAATACATTGCTGAACTAAAATGTGCTTTATAAACTTGTCCGATGTATAATACAGTAATACTGTATACAGGAACTGCACCACGTCACATTAATGCTCATGGTGTTACTGTACATGCATTGTGCCAAATTCTCTTGACCATTACACATGGTTCTCACAGTAATATACTCCACCTAGTCTTTATCTAGTAGGAGGGAGAACACCCACTATACAAACACTGGCATTTATTTTCCTCCATGCCATTAGAGCTGTAAATCTTTTCTACTTTCACTCTGTTCTTTCTTCAGAATGTGTTCTAAAGAACCACCATCGGCCATACAAAGGAAAATAAGCTGCGCTGCCGAGTATCTGGTTTCCATATTTGTGAGTCTGTGTTTATATGTGTTTAACAGTCATTTACCACCATAGTTAACCACCTCAACTCCCGAAAGGTTTTACCCCCTTCCTGACCAGAGCATTTTTTGCTATTTTGCTTTAACTAACAATGGCGCAGTCATGCAACGCTGTACCCAAACAAAATTGATATATTTGTCACACAAAAATATTTGAAAAAACGACACAAAATTTTGTAAAAAACAATATTTTCTACTTTACGTTATATAACACATCCAATAGAATCACATGTCGTTATAAATTTAAGCCAAAGTGTATTCTGCTACACGTCTTTTATAAAAAATAAGTGTAATGTATATTAATTGGTTTGTGTGAAAGGTATAGTGTCTACAAACTATGGTATATACACTATATTACCAAACGTGTTGGTACGCCTGCCTTTACACACACATGAACTTTAATGGCATCCCAGTCTTAGTCCGTAGGGTTCACTATTAAGTTGGTCCACCCTTTGCAGCTATAATAGCTTCATCTCTTCTGGGAAAGCTGTCTACAATGTTTAGGAGCATGTCCAGTGGTGGCCGCTCCATTTGGGGAGCAGGGGCGCCACTCCCTTATCCATGTGTCCGGCCCCCTAATCTACATGCGGGGCGCTGGACACATGGATTCCAATGGGGTTTTCTCTTTCTTTTTTGAAGCGCGATTACAGCCAATAGCTTCAAAAAAGGGTGGGCAGCTCTGCACCCCGAGCCCATCCAGTTGTGTGACAAGAGCGAATGAATATTGTCTCATGTCACACTTATTCTCCTCCCAAGCCAATCAGAATGCGGGTCTTGAGACTGCCAGATTGCCGCCCCCCCCCCCCCCAAAAAAAAAAATATACCACCAGCCGCCACTGTGTGTGTGTATGGGAATGTTTGACCATTCTTCCAGAAGCGTATTTGTGAAGTCAGAAACTGATGTGGACAAGAAGGCCTGGCTTGCAGTCTGCACTCTAATTCATCCCAAAGGTGTTCTGTTGGATTGAGGTCAGTCAAGTTCATCCACCCCAAACTCACTCATCCATGTCTTTATGGACCAATCTTTGTGCACTGGTCCCAATTATTTGGTGGAGGGGGGATTATGGTGTGGGGTTGTTTTTCCAGGGGTTCGGCTTGACCCCTTAGTTCCAGTGAAGGGAATGCTTAAGGCGTCAGCATACCAAGACATATTGATATATTGAACAATTTCATGCTCAAAACTTTGTGGGAACAGGTTGGGGTTGGCCCTTCTTGTTCCAATATGGCTGCACACCAGTGCACAAAGCAAGGTCCATAAAGACATGGATGAGTGAGTTTGGGGTGGAGGAACTTGACTGGCCTGCGCAGGGTCCTGACCTCAACCCGATAGAACACCTTTGGGATGAATTGGAGTGCAGACTTCCCTCCAACATCAGTGCCTGACCTCACAAAAGCGCTTCTGGAAGAATGGTCAAACATTCCCATAGACACACTCCTAAACCTTGTGGACAGCCTTCCTAGAAGAGTTGAAGCTGTTATAACTGCAAAGGGTGGGCCAAATCAATAACCTTATGGACTAAGACTGGGGTGCCATTAAAGTTCATGTGCGTTTAAAGGTAGGCGTCCCAATGCTTTTGGTAAGACAGTGTAGATTTGAAAATGCTAGGACAGTAAAAATTCCCCCCCCCCCCCCAAATTACCCTTTTTTGTAAAGTAGACAGTCTGAGGCATTTAGTAAGAGGCACAGTGAGTTTTATGAAGTTATCATTTTTTTTTTAATTGAATCACACTAACAAATCCACAAAGGAATGGCTCAAAAAGAAGAAATAGAGAAATTATGTACTGCACCAGTCAAAGCCCTGATTTGGGTCTCACTAAAATGTTTTAGAAGACCAACAAACATCTTGCAACTCAAGCAATTTTGCATGGAGAAATGGTAAAAAGATTTGGAGACCGGTGAGCAATTATACAAAACGACTGCAAGAAGTTGGTTCTGCTAATTGGGGCAATACGCCATTCTGATGCCAAGGGTGTACCTACTCCTTGCATGGTACACCATTACATCTGTTATATATTTTTGTTGAATAAATGTGTAAGCAGGTTGAAATGCTGGTTAGTGAGACAGTTGGTGCCCCAGCCCAGAGGAAAACACACTTTCTACTGAGCTCTGCTTCTTTCCCCATGATGATAATAAAAGGGGGAAAGGCTCTGCCCAGTCAGTCAGTCTGCATGGGGGAGAAGACTAAGACAAGACATAGCATGTAATCTTCAGCCACATCACAGAGCTGCTGCAGCTCCCAGAGAGAGCCTCGCCTTCCTCTAGGAATCTTCCACATGGCGGGGGGAATGCTGGAACCTGCAGTCCTCCCTGAAGAACACCAGCTCTGGAGATCTGCCGCTGTGGACTAGTGTGTATGGTCACTTGCCTGTGCAGGTACACTGGGGCAGCCACAGGCCTGAGTTAGGGATTCGTTTAGGGGAAAGACCGTGCACTTTGCTTTAGAACTGTTATGCTGAGAGTTACTTTCCAGTAAAGCTTTTGAGTGAATCTCCTGTCTCAGAAGCATCAACCTCAAGGATAAAAGGTAACATAGGATCAGGATGTGCCAACACAGAAGCAGAAACAAAGGCAGCCTTGAGACTCTCAAAGGCCTTAATGGACTCCGGAGACCAACTCTGTGGGTTACTGTCCTTTCTGGTCAGGGGCTTGACCAAAGACGAGAAGTTACGTATAAACTTCCAATAATAGTTGGCATAGCCAAGAAAAACGCTGCAGAGGACGTAAACCCATGGGTCGGGGCAACTGTAGGACTGCTGAAAGTTTCTCTGGGTCCATCAAAAAACCAGCAGTGGAAATGACATAAGCCAGGAATTTAACCTGTTCACGATGGAATTCGCACTTCTCCAATTTACAATAGAGATTGTTCTCTCTTAGGTTCTTAAGCACACGGTGATGATTTAACACCCAGAATAAGCAGACAGCAGAAGCTTGAACATGGCCTGGTGTTTATTCAGCAGCAGCCATCTTACATAACTGAGCACAACTCCCCGCCCCCAGATCACATGACCAAAACTGTTAACTGTTTCCTAACATGCATAAGTACTATAACTAGGCATAACAATTGAACTTGAATTATAACATAAAGCATACACATCATTACATCTTCCCTCTCAAGTATGAAGCATTTAATATGAGACAAAGTCCCTCCATATCTTTGGTTTAATTGCTCGACCATAGCGAGAGAAAGTAATCGCTGGCTCATCATCCGTAGGATTGGTGTCTAGTTGAGAGTCACTCCCAGCATTATCACGTGCTGATACGTTTATGCTGTCCTCGGTATCCTCAGTAGACTCAATATCCGTGTTTAGGACTTCTGTGCCATCATGGGCTTGTTCTTTATCTTCATTGTCATCCGGTTCCTCTAATGATGTATCTGCAGCGGTGTCTGGACGAAGATGACGCCTGTTTCGTCTCAGTTTCTGTCCACACTTGGTTTCGATTATATATGATTTTGGTGAATTGGCTTCTTTGACAATTCGAGCAGGTTCCCATGTATTCCCAGTGACTCTGTGTCGCACAGCTTGCCCAGCAGAGAGTGGACGAAGGGATTTTGTAGATTTATCAAAATACAGTTTTTGCCTTTTCATATTTATGATCCTCTGAGCTGTTACTCGATCCTGTGGAATAAACTGAGGCTGCAATTTCTGCGGTGCAATAGGCACTGTGGTCCTCAGTGTTCTACCCATTAGCAGCTGTGCAGGTGAGCATAAACCTTCAATAGGTGTTGCACGATAGTTTAACAGTCCTAGGTACACATCCTGCCCTGACGATTGCGCTTTCAGTATAATGGATTTGGCTATGCCAACATACTTCTCTGCTAGACCATTGGCCTGTGGGTGATAGGGGCTTGTGGGTTTGTGCCTGATTCCCCATTCACACAGGAAGCACTGGAACTCAGAACATGAGAATTGTGGCCCATTATCAGACACAAGTTCTTCACACACTCCATGTCTTGAGAGTATTGTTTTGAAAGCCCATATGACTGTTAATGCTTTTAAATTTCTCAGCTGCACTAGCTCAAAGTATTTGCTGTAGTAATCTACTACTATCAGGTAATGGTTTTCCTCAAAATGAAAAATATCTGTAGCCAGTCTCTGCCATGCCCGTGAAGGAGCATTCCACGGTGTAAGAGGTTCCTTTGCGTTGTGTTTTTGAAATGTCTGGCAGGTTTCACACTTCTTCACAAGTGTTTCAATATCAAAGTCTAAATTAGGCCAGTAGACCAACTCCCGCGCCCTGCGCTTACACAGAGTGATGCCCAAATGCCCCTGGTGGATTTGTTTCAGTACTTCTGCTTGCTGTGACTTAGGAATGAGAATACGATCACCCATAAATATGATATCTGAATGAATGTATAGCTCATCTTTCATAGGCCAGAATCCCTGCAGTTCCGGACACAGCTTCTTTCGTTTTTCTGGCCAGCCATTGCACATGACACGAGTTAGTTTTTCTAGGACTTTATCCTGTTTGGAGTCTTGTCTTATCTTCTCCAGCCGTACATCTGATATTGGAATGTTTGCTAGTACTGTATGTACCTGTTCTTCCAACTCAGGTTCATCCCGTGCTTCATGTCCTTCTAAAAACACCCTAGACAGGGTATCTGCCATTGGAATTTCCTTTCCAGGCTTATACTTTACTGTGAGATCGTACTGCTGTAATTTCATAACCATCCGCTGCAGACGTGGAGGTGTAGAAGCAGGGCTCGAGTCCTGCGGGAACGCGTGGGAACGGCGTCCCTGCACTTTTTTCACAGCAGGAACGCCGTTCCCTTTGCAGGACTAGAGCCAGCCAATCCTTCACTAAAGCAATGCCCAGCATGGGAACAAAGTTCCTTTGCTATTTTCCCCAACAGGAACTGCTGTGTGTCCCCCCACTCCATTCCTGTTAGCAGCCGCCAGCCGAGTCCTGCATATGCCTAATGCCTAAGTGGTTGCTAGGCTAGGGCCGCTCCGCGTCTAGCAACCAAGTCACATGACGTCTGCTGACACGTGGGCACAGGAGTCAGTGCAGTGCACCTACGGCTGAGCAGCGCCTTACATGACAGTCACATGACATGATGCCATACCAGAAATAGCCACCCACACTGCTGGAAAGGATTCAGCCTGCTGTTCCCACCACTGCCCAGTCAGTCCCGGGGCCGCCGCCGACTACTCCCGCAGGCGCAGTCGATGCAGCACATAGCCACCAGAAGTGCTGCCAGATGTCTCCAGTTCTCCTCCTCTCCTGAGCTGAGCCCTCAAGTCCTCCCGCCCACGAGGTCCACCGCGAGATTGCCGCCCGCCATTGACAACAAACCTGCAGGTTAGTGTGTGTTACAGTGTTTCTTACACTGTCTGTCTGTCATGTCACACACTTAGTTACACTGTTACAGTGAGGCTCAGGCAAGCATGCTCCCCAGAGTCCCCCTCCGTTCTGCTGCTGTGTGTCCCCCACTCTCCCTCTGTTCTGCTGTGTCCCCCACTGACCCAGCCCCCCTCTGTTCTGCTGTGTCCCCCACTCTCCCTCTGTTCTGCTGTGTCCCCCACTGACCCAGCCCCCCTCTGTTCTGCTGTGTCCCCCACTCTCTCCCTCTGTTCTGCTGTGTCCCCCACTGACCCACCTCCCTCTGTTCTGCTGTGTCCCCCACTCTCCCTCTGTTCTGCTGTGTCCCCCACTAACCCACCCCCCCTCTGTTCTGCTGTGTCCCCCACTCTCCCTCTGTTCTGCTGCTGTCCCCCACTCCCCCTCCATTCTGCTGCTGTCCCCCACTCCCCCTCCGTTCTGCTGCTGTCCCCCACTCCCCCTCCGTTCTGCTGCTGTCCCCCACTCCCCTCCGTTCTGCTGCTGTCCCCCACTTCCCCTCCGTTCTGCTGCTGTCCCCCACTGCCCCTCCGTTCTGCTGCTGTCCCCCACTTCCCCTCCGTTCTGCTGCTGTCCCCCACTTCCCCTCCGTTCTGCTGCTGTCCCCCACTTCCCCTCCGTTCTGCTGCTGTCCCCCACTTCCCCTCCGTTCTGCTGCTGTCCCCCACTCCCCCTCCGTTCTGCTGCTGTCCCCCACTTCCCCTCCGTTCTGCTGCTGTCCCCCACTTCCCCTCCGTTCTGCTGCTGTCCCCCACTTCCCCTCCGTTCTGCTGCTGTCCCCCACTCCCCCTCCGTTCTGCTGCTGTCCCCCACTCCCCCTCCGTTCTGCTGCTGTCCCCCACTCCCCCTCCGTTCTGCTGCTGTCCCCCACTTCCCCTCCGTTCTGCTGCTGTCCCCCACTCCCCCTCCGTTCTGCTGCTGTCCCCCTCCGTGGAAATACCTGCTCTCTGATGAGGGCACTGTTATGGGGACACTCTGTTGGGGGGCTGTCTGAGGGGGACACCTGATCTCTGATGGGGGCAATGACAAGGCTGCATTTTATGGGTGGGGGTGCATCTTGGGTGGGAGTTCCCACACTTTTTTCCCCAGGACTTGACCCCTGTGTAGAAGCTAGTGGTTTCTGTAGGATGTACTCCAATGGCTTGTGGTCTGTTTCCACAACTACCGGGCGACCATATATGTACTGGTGAAATTTCTCACATCCATTCACAATAGCCAGCATCTCTTTCTCAATTTGGGCATAATTGGCTTGCGTTGTGGTCAATGCTCGTGAAGCATATGCCACAGGATGTCCTTGTTGAGTCAGTACAGCACCTAACCCAAACTGGGATGCATCCACTTGAAGTACAGAGTCACAGTTTACGTCAAAATATTTCAGTATTGGCCCTGGATGTTTAGTGATCAATTTTTTCACTTTGTCGAAAGTCTTTTCCATGTTTGCGTCCCAACACCAAACAGCATCCTTCTGTAGCAGTGTACGCAGTGGTGCTATCTGTTGAGCAAGGCCCTGAGAGAATTTGGATAGATAGTTGAAAATACCTAGTGATGTCTCCAGCTCCTTTCTGGAGGTTGGGGCCTTCATGTTAAGAACTGCTGTAATCTTCTTTGGATCAGGCTTCAAGCCCTCTTTGGTTAGTAGGTGTCCAAAATATGTAACTTCTTCTACCCCAATTTGCATTTTGTTTGGATTGAGTGTGAGATTCTTCTCACGACAGCGATTGAGTAAAGCAGTAAGATTTTTGTCATGTTCCATTTGATCCTTTCCATAGACCAGCAAATCATCAACTATTACTTCAACACCCTGTAGACCAGCGATCAATTCGTGCGATTTCTTTTGAAATATTTCCTGTGCAGATGCTATGCCGAAAGGTACTCTTGTGAAGCGCCATCGACCCAAAGGGGAGTTAAAAGTGGTCAAGTAACTGCTGGCTTCATCAAGACGCAATTGCCAGTAACCTGAATGGGCGTCTAGTACACTAAATACTGTTGCTCCTACTAGCTTGTGCGCTATATCCTCTATGGTGGGGAGTTTGTAGTGTTCTCTCATTATGACTTTATTCAAATCACGTGGGTCAATGCATATACGAATTGCACCTGTGTTCTTCTTCTCCACCACAACCATAGAACTGACCCATTCCGATGGTTCTGTGACCTTTTTTACTACTCCCAGCTTCTCCATCCTAGTGAGTTCTTGTCTGACTTTATCCACAAGAGTTAAAGGTATTCTCCTTGGGGCGTGGATGACAGGCTGTGCACCCTCTTTTATTCGTATGCGGCTTACACCCGGGAGGCACCCCAGGCCCTTGAATAGATCACAGTACTCACGTTTGATGTCAGCCTCTGTCAGACCTCTGTGCCCACCGTCCACAGTCATTATGATCTTCACAAGTCCAATCTCTTTACTTGTTCTGAGACCTAGCACGGCTGGGGCTTGTGTTTCTATCACAAACAATTGTAAAACCTTTTCAGATCCCTTGTATGAACATTTTGCATGACAGCGACCCATTACTTTCAGCTTTTCACCACCATATCCCATTAGTTTCGGTAGGTCCTGAGTCTCTAAGGGGGATTCATTACTGAGGTGTTCCAGGTATATGTGACTTGGCACACAATTTACTTGTGCTCCTGTATCTATTTTGAATGTGATTGGAGTTTTGTTAGCCCCTATCTGTAATGTTACAGTTGCTTCATCTGCGGACTGATGTGTTTTTTGTACTGCTGCAAGATATATTGGGGTGCAGTCTGAGTCTGACCCTGCATTGTCATCATTGTCCTCTATGGCGTGTACAGAATGTGTTTTTGACCTTTCGGTTTGTGAAAACAGTTTACACACCCTGGCAAAATGTCCTCTTTTCTTGCATTTATTGCATATCTGCCCCCTTGCCGGACAGACACTATTTTTATGGTGCATGTTTCCACAAAATCCACACGCTTCTTGTGTGTTACTTGTCCCAGTGCCATAGGTGTTCTTTATTCCTTTGTGTGTTCTTTCTTGCCCATATCTGCTGCTGTGATTTTCTATAGCATTAATCTGGAGCTGTTTTCCTTCCAGTACCTGCATGTCCTTTCTTGACATTTCATATGCTCTGGCAATCCTTATGGCTTTCTCAAGATTTAAATCTTCTTCCTGCAGCAGCTTTTCCTGAACTTCCTTAAACTTACTGCCCATCAGAATGCGATCTTTTATCATATCTCCAGCATCATAGAAAGCACAGTCTTTGGCAAGCAAGCGCAGCTGTGTCACCCATTCATCCACAGACTCACCTCCACACTGGTTCCTCTCATAGAACAGTTTCCTTTGTACTGTGGAGTTTCTCCTTGGGTTGCAGTATGCTTCAAACTTTGCAAACAGTACCTCTGTTTTCTTTTTGTCCTCTGCAGTGATCTCCCCACTTGCTTGCCAGGCTCTGCACACATCACGTCCTTTTTGTCCCACACATATCAGAAAGTGAGCTGCTTTCTGCTGATCAGACCATTTGTCTGCATCTGGTCCTGCAAACACAAGCTCTATCAGCTCCCTCCATTGTGACCAGTTTTCAGATACATTCCCTGATTCCAAATCCAGGGATGGAATGTTCTTTGTGTTGCTGTTTGCTGCCATGACTCTTCTGACCCGACTTCTGGTATCAGGTGATGATTTAACACCCAGAATAAGCAGACAGCAGAAGCTTGAACATGGCCTGGTGTTTATTCAGCAGCAGCCATCTTACATAACTGAGCACAACTCCCCGCCCCCAGATCACATGACCAAAACTGTTAACTGTTTCCTAACATGCATAAGTACTATAACTAGGCATAACAATTGAACTTGAATTATAACATAAAGCATACACATCATTACACACACGACAGACATCTGTGTGGTGGCTCTCCAGGGATTTAGAAAATAGGAAGATATCATCGAGATAAACCACCACACATAACTGCAACAAATCTCGGAGGACATCGGTAATAAATTCCTGGAAAATTCCTGTGGCATTACAAAGGCCAAAAGGCATTACGAGGTACTCATAATGGCCTGTTCTGATATTAAGCGCAGTTTTCCACTCGTCGCCCTCCTTAATCCTCACAAGTTTGTATGCACCTCTCAAATCAAGCTTTGTGAGAACCGTTGCTCCCTTGAGGCGGGCAAATAACTCTGAAATTTAACGGAATTGGATAGGCATTCTTAATTGTGAAACAATTGAGACCCGTAAAATCAATACAAGGTCTCAGTTCACCACTCTTCGTCACAAAGAGGAAACCAGCACCAGCAGGAGATGAGGATTTGCGGATGAAACCTAGAGAAAGTGTGTCTGTAACATACTCTTCCATGGCCTTATCCTCCAAGACCAACAAAGGGTAAACCTGGCCACGAGGGGGTATGGCACCAGGTTGAAGGTCAATTGCGCAATCATATGACCGGTGTGGAGGAAAACTACCGGCTTGACCTTTGTCAAAGACATTGCTAAAATCACGGTACTCCTCCAGCAGGGAGGAGAGTGAAGAGGTGCACAGGACCTTGGTTACCTTCTGGAAGCATGTCTTACTGCATTGTGGCGACCAGGAGAGAACCTCAGCATGGAGCCAATCGAAAGAGGGGTTGTGCCTCTGTAATCAAGGATAATCAATAACCAGCGGAAACTTAGGTGAGGAAATAACTTGAAATTGGATTATCTCATGGTGAAGAGCCCCTACGGCCATGTACAACAGAACTGTATCATGAGTTACATGGGCAGGCTGTAGAGGTCTTCCATCAAGAACCTCAATGGCAAGTGGAGTGTCACGCAGCTGCAGCAGAATTAAGTGCTTCAATACAAAGGCAGCATCAATGAACAGGTCTGCAGCCCCAGAGTCGATTAGAGCCTGTATCTCGACTGAGGACTCAGCCCAAGAAAGGGTAACCGAAACAAAGGGCTTATCCTTCTGGATAACAGGGGACGAAACAACACCACCTAAGGTCTGTCTGTGACAAGACCTCAAGGTTCCGGCGTTCCCTGGGCGGGTAGCACAAGGCTTCAAAAAGGGACCTGTCTGGACACAATAAAGGCACAATACCTCCTCCTAAGGGTTCTCTCATCCGCAGAGAGATGCATGAAGCCCAAGTGCATGGGTTCATCTTCACAGACCGACTCAGTACCAGGAGGCATGGGAGGTGAGGGAGGCAAGGGTGGGAGTACAAAGTTCAGAGACAAATGTACAGGAGGCTTCAGCAAGCACTCCTTAAAAGGGAGTCTTTCTCTGAGTCTGGAGTCAATGAGAATGGCAAACATGATCAACCTCTCCAGCTCAGTCCGTATATCTCGGGCTGCTATCTCATACTTGATGGTATCCGAGAGACCATGAGACCATTGTTCCAAGCCACCTCTGCTGCCAGAGTACGGAATTGTCAGGAAGGGCAAGCCAGTATCCAAGATGGTGGCCAAAGAATACGACCTTTGACCTCAGCCCCTGTCCGAACCTCTCTGGTGCAACTGCGCGCGCCTGTGAGCGCACGTGTGCGCATGCGCACATATGCACGCACGTAGATGGAGCATGGCAAAGCATCAGAAAGGAGGAAACCCAGTCTTTGGTAATGTCCATGGGTTCCAGACTTCAGGCAGTCATTGCCAGTAAAGGATTCTTAACAAAATATAAAAAATTAACATTTTAATTATGATTATATTTATTTGTCCAATTACATTTGAGCCCCTGAAAATGGAGGGACTGTGTATAAAAATGGTTGCAGTTGCTAAAATTTGTACTTGATATTTATGTTCAACCCCTTGAATCAAAGCTGAAAGTCTGCACTTCAAATTCATTTGAATTGTTTCATTTTAGTTTTATTCTGGTGGCATACAGAGCCAAAGTATGAAAATTGTGCCTGTGTCCAAATATATATGGACCTAACTGTATTTATACAGTATAGATATATTTACCTCTAAAACCTCAGAAAGCTAAACATTGAATAATTCAGTCTACACATTTAACAGTACTTCCACTTCTTCAGCACTGAAGTAGAGGCTTTCTTATACATAATGAAAAATGAGAATCCATCTACAAAGAATAACAACAATAATTCAGATAAAAAGCATATACATCAATATACCCACTTAGTGGAAAATGTTATGTACTGTCCTATATCACCTGGTGAGGGAGAAAAGAAAGCAAGGCAACACGAGAGAGGGACAAAAAAAATTATATATATATACACACACATTTTTATTTTGTTTCCCTCTTGTGTTGCCTTGCTTTCTTATTTCCAGATACGCCAGTTTGGATACCAACATGCCGCCACTGCCTCATCCTTTGCCTATTGGGTAGACAATTATCCTTTAGGTTGCACCTACATGCGATGCCAACTTATTATTCCTCATGACTCCATTAATCTGCATCTGTTCTAAAGTCCAACTGTAATTAGACAATAATGATATTACACTACCTAGTACCTCCATCAATGTAACTATGTGACATAAAAAACGACATTTTTGCACTTATACATTAAAGGTAACATGCCTTGGTAGTATGTTCATTTCTCACTGTTATTTACATTTACTGTATGTACCGTATATACTCGAGTATAAGCCGACCCGAATATAAGCCGAGGCACCTAATTTTACCACAAAAAAAATGGGAAAACTTATTGACTCCAGTATAAGCCTAGGGTGAGAAATGCGCAGCTACTGTAAGTGGAAAAGAGGGTCAACAATGCCCATTTGCAGCTTCACTGTGCCCATTTGCAGCCATAGGTCCCCTGGACTTCAAACTTGGTAGTTAAGGGTTCCTAGATGCCCCCTAGCTCTCTGGACCTAAAGGGTCCTGAAATGACATTTCTGCAGATGGACACAGTTGACCGACTTTGGGGCCCTGTATCTCGGGGCCACTTGGTGCTAGGAACAAATATGGATATGTTGTAGTGCTAGTTCCACTGGGTTTGCACACCAAATTGTGGGTTCCTAGCACTAAGTGGCCCCAAATTCGGGTCAGAAAATGTCAAGGACTTTTCTGCAGCAGAGAATGACATTTTCCGAACCGACTTTGGGGCCCCGTATCTCAGGGCCACTTGGTGCTAGGAATCCTAAATTTGCATATGTTGTAGTGCTAGTTCCACTGGGTTTGCACAGCAAATTGTGGGTTCCTAGATACGAGGCCCCAAAGTCAGGCCGGAAAATGTCATCCTCTGCTGCAGAAAAGTGCTCAACTCAAGTATAAGCCGAGGGGGGCATTTTCAGCACAAAAAAAATGTGCTGAAAAACTTGGCTTATACTCGAGTATATACGGTACCTTAAAAATTTCAATAAACACTTAATATTGAAATATTGTTTTTTTTTCTCTGTCTGGTATTTTAAATTACACAAGTTGCAGTAGAAGTAAGCTATGGTAGATGGGGCAGAGTCTATAGGAAAAGACAATGTTAAAAGTTAATTAAAGAGTTGACTATTTAAAATAATACAGATACAGATACCTCATTTTAGAACAATATCCCAATTCGACTGCAGTTTTTATTTTTTTAATGTGATTTTAATGATGACCATAAATGTAGTGTGCTGCACAAAGTTTATAGTAAGTCATTAAATAGATTTTTATTTTTATTTATTTTTTACATTTCTAGTCATCTAAAGCTTTGAAAAATGTATTACTTTGAATTAAAGAAAATGTTTTCCTATTCTATATTTCTTTTTTAATGAATCACAAATAAAGTGTTTTGTTTGCTATTCTAGGGGTTTTAAAAATGAGCAAGTCCCTAATCTTCATGCTTTATCAGTTTTTAAAGATTTTCCTCTCAAGTCTATAATTACGGTACACGTTTCTAATTTATTAGTGACCTTTTCATTGGAAAGTCAATTTGTCTCTGCCATGAAAGTATGAGTGTATGGTGCGTGCAGACTTCCATTACACTTACAAGGGAATACACTTCGGTTTTGTATAAATTTGTTTCTTAATTATGGCCAGCAGTAAAAAATAAAACAAAAACAATTTGGTAAAATATGAAATATTGCATTGGAATATTTTCATATACAGAAGATAGGTGGTGCTTTTGTCTCCTTTTTAGGAAGAGTGTCAGGAAAGGTTCCACCAGCTGATGATACTGTCTGACATTTGGCATGCAGTACTGTGGTCCACCAGCAGGTGTCTGCTGGCAGTCTGGAACTGCCTGGGGAGCCTTCCCCTGTTAGTAGTATTATATGATTCTTGGGCCGCAGTACTGGCGTCCACCAGCGGGTGGTTCCTGGTAGTGTGGGGACGACATCATCTCCTGCAATTAGGCATCACCTGAGTAATTGCAGGAGGTGTGTATAAGTACCCGGCATACACACTGATGCCTTGCCTTGGTATCTTCCTTGCGTCCTGACCCTGACCCTGACAAGCTCTGAACCTGAACCTGTTCCTGTTCCTGTTCCTGTTCATGTCTGTTACCTGAACCCTGGACCCTGAGCCTTGTACCTGACCCGTCCCTCCTGTGATGCATCCATCCCCTCCTTGTCCTGTTGGTCTTCCTTCCCCAGCTGCTGACCCCCCGCTGTTGACCCTGGCCTGGCCCTGTTTATGATTCTGGTATTCCCCTTTACTTGTATATATTTGTCTGTTATTATTTGTGGGTTTCTGTTGGTGGTTGTTTGGTTGCACATTGTAGTATATTTGAGTTGGTTGTATTTATTCACTTATCTTAATAAATGATATATTTTCACCTTATCTGCGTTTGTTCCTCTGTTGCTGTCCACACAGCTCTGGTCACACCTGATACGTGACAAAGGGGTGGAACCAAGGGATAGTGCTCAGCGGTGGGTAGGGGGTGGAACCAAGGGATAGTGCTCAGAGGTGGGTAGGGGGTGGAACCAAGGGATAGTGCTCAGAGGTGGGTAGGGGGTGTAATCATGCGGCGGTGCTTGGGGGTGGGTAGGGGGTTTAACCAAGAGACGGTGCTCGGGGGTGGGTAGGGGGTGGAACCAAGCAGCAGTGCTCGGAGGTGGGTAGGGGGTGGAACCAAGGGACAGTGCTTGGAGGTGGGTAGGGGTGGAACCAAGGGACAGTCCTCGAAGCTGGATAGGGGGTGGAACCAAGCGGCAGTGCTCGGAAGTGGGTATGGGTGGAACCAAGGGACAGTGCTCTGAGGTGGGTGGGTGGCGGAGACAAGGGGTGGAAAGACAGCTCTGCAAGCAGAGAAGTCCAACAGGTAGCAGAAAATTGTCGGCTGTGTATACGGATAGCCTGGAAATGTGGTTTCTTTAAATGAAATAGCAGAATGGGCACATCTCCTAGATATTTTTCTATAGAGAGAATGATAAGAGGTTCCACCTTTGGTGTGTGAATAATTGTGGGGGAACTTTGATCCAGCTAAATTTTATATGACAGATCTGTTGGTTTTATGGTTGAAGGGGGTTGTACTGTGCTTTTTGTTTAAAGGTGGATTTTTAACCACTTACCGATGGCTGCACACTGACAGCGGTGCGCAAATGGGTGTACCTGTATGTCCCCTTTAAGAGCTGGGGATAGCAAGCGTGTGCCCGCCACGTACAGCGTGACTGTGTCTGCAGGACCGGCGGACTCGATGTCTGCCGGTCTCCCAGCGATCGTGTCATGGAGCCGCAGAACGGGAAGTGCCTATGTAAACAAGGCATTTCCCCATTCTGGCTTGTGTCATGACAGAGATCACCGTTCCCTGTCATCGAAGCCCATCCCCCCACAGTTAGAATCACTCCCTAGGACACACGTAACCCCTTCATCACCCCCTAGTGTTTAACCCCTTCACTGCCAGTGTCATTTACACAGTAATCAGTTCATTTTTATAGCACTGATCGTTGTATAAATGACAATGGTCCCAAATTAGTGTCAAAAGTGTCCAATGTGTCCACCATAATGTCGCAGTCCCAGTAAAAAACGCAGATCGCCGCCATTTTTAATAAAAAGAATGTAAAAATAAAAATGCCATAAAACTATCCCCTATTTTGTAGAAGCTATAACTTTTGCTCAAACCAATCAATAAATGCTTATTGCGATTTTTTTTTTACCAAAAATATGTAGAAGAATACATATCGGCCTAAACTGAGGAAAAATATATATTTTTTTATATATTTTTTGGGGGATATTTATTATAACAAAAAGTAAATAATAATGTGATTTTTTTTCAAAATTGTTGCTCTTTTTTTATTTATACAGCAAAAAATTAAAACCGCAGAGGTGATCAAATACCTCCAAAAGAAAGCTCTAGTGTGGGAAAAAAAGGACGTCAATTTTGTTTGTGTGCAATGTCGCGTGACCGCGCAAATGTCAGTTAAAGCAACGCAGTGCCGAATCACAAAAAGTGCTCTGGTCGGGAAGGGGGTAAAAACCTTCCTGGGGATAAAGTGGTTAAAACGATGATTTTATAAGAGTGTTCAAGGAGTGCAACTGGCTTTTTTGTTATCTATTGTATCGTACTGAGTTTCGTATTGGGGAATCTTGCACCACACCTGTGTATCTCTGTTTATAATGCACAGCTGTACAACAAGATAAATCATTTAATTGACTATAGGTGAAGCTTTAGGTTATAGGTTTAGGTTATTTCACATTTACAATCTATATTTACCTAGTGCATTATATGACTGGTATACCAAACCATTCCAGTATGAATGGTTCTAACAGGTTATTTAAAAATAAATAGTTCTTATCTTCAGCCGCAGGTAGAGTACAAAGCAGTTCACACAGCAAAAATAAAATGCCCCCCCCTCCAGGCACATAAATCATGCAAAAGTGTAAACCAGAGATTAAACAGGCCTTTATAAATCCTTGTAAAACTTTTATTCACAGTATAACATATTAAACTCTCAGGAGATGATAAGGCCCTTAAAGTGGTTGTAAACTCATTACAACCACTTTAACCTACAGGTAAGCCTAGATTAAGGCTTACCTGTAGGTGCAAAAAAATATCTCCCAAACCTAAAAGGTTTAGGAGATATTTGCAGAAATAGCGGCACACTGAGCGTGCCGTTTCTAACGGCACATGCGCGGGAGTGACGTCATAGTGGCTCCGGCCAGTCACAGCGCTGAAGCCTCGATACCCGGAAGTCACTCCGGGATAGATGGCGGCGTCGGAGGAGGCGAACGAGGGGCGGTTCGGGGGTTTCGAACTCAGGTAAGTAATGCTATGCATACTAGCTCATTATGCCTTTGTCTTGCAGGGTGTATTTTTTTTTTTTAAGAGGCTTTACTTCCTCTTTAAGAAATGTGGGTCAAATAAAGCTTGTGTTCCAAAACGTCTATGGTGTCTTCTATGGTGTCTATGGTGTCTTATATGGTTTCTATGGTGTCTTCTATGGTGTCTTCTATGGTGTCTATGGTGTCTTCTATGGTGTCTATGGTGTCTTCTATGGTGTCTTCTATGGTGTCTTCTATGGGGGCTTCGATGGTGTCTATGGTGTCTATGGTGTCTTCTATGGTGTCTTCTATGGTGTCTTCTATGGTGTCTATGGTGTCTTCTATGGTGTCTATGGTGTCTTCTATGGTGTCTATGGTGTCTTCTATGGTGTCTTCTATGGTGTCTTCTATGGTGTCTTCTATGGTGTCTATGGTGTCTTCTATGGTGTCTTCTATGGTGTCTATGGTGTCTTCTATGGTGTCTTCTATGGTGTCTTCTATGGTGTTGTCTATGGTGTCTTCTATGGTGTCGTCTATGGTGTCTATGGTGTCTTCTTTCTACTTGGTGTTCTTCATCTCACCTCCAAAAATGATAACCCAGAAAACAAAAGCCATATACAGTATATTGTAGTATGCTCAAAAATCACATAAATATTGTAGCTCACATGTACATTATTATTATTCACAATTTATATAGCGTCAACAGTTTACGCAGCGCTTTACAATGTAGAGGGGGGACAGCACAATTACAGTACAGTTCAATACAGAAGGGACAGGAGGGCCCTGCCCATAGAGCTTACATTCTAAAGAAGAAGGTGGTGGTACAAAATGTAATAGATGCGGGGAATGATTTGATGGGGTTGTTAGGTGGGTGTGGGATAGGCTTCCCTGAATAAGTGAGTTTTCAGGGATCTCCTAAAGGTGGACAGGTTAGGGGCTGATCGGATATACCGGGGCAGGGAGTTCCAGAGGATGGGAGAGGCTCTGGAGAAGTCAGACGATTTGGGAGGAGCAGAGGGGAAGATTTGGGAGGAGCGAAGGGCGGGATTTGGGAGGAGCGGAGGGGGCGATTTGGGAGGAGCAGAGGGGTCGATTTGGCCTATATCCGCAGATGAGGTTAGTGATGTAGCTGGGGGCGATGTTGTGGATGGCCTTGTATGTTGTGGTTTGAATTTTGAATTTTTTGCGGTGGGGTAGGGGAAGCCAGTGAAGGGATTGGCATTTCCTCCTCTCTCTTACCAAACAAAATGTCTTCCATTCATTTAAAACATCACTCCTCCTCTGCTTACAGGGACTCCCCCACACTTCAATCCTCAAGGAATGATAATCCAAAACAAAAAATGCATATATAGTATGATACCGTCACAATATGTCCACAAATTTCAATTAAAATTTGCTCACATAAAACCGTGACTTGTGCCAATCAATATTCCCCCGTGCTCATATACTCCTACCCAAGAGGCTGCCCACACATCACAGAGCTAAAAATCACAAGTTCACGGATCATTTACTTCCAGTTCCTGCAAGTGGCTGATGTCACTTTTTGACGCGTTTCGTCATCTGAGTTTCTGGATGATGAATAGTGTCAGTTACATTTGGCTAGCGGACAGATGATCAGCTCTGTAAGCAGACTGTTTGTTGTCAGGGCTGCTCATCTGTCCCTAACCACAGGTAATCACTCCATGTGCAATTACATGTGGAGAGTTGCGGAGCTTCCCAGTCTGTCAGTGATTTGTGCACACGGCAGCCGCAGCTGAACGTAAACATATTGGCCATAGAAATACACTCACCGGCCACTTTATTAGGTACACCTTGCTAGTACCAGGTTGGACCCCGTTTGCCTTCATAACGGCCTTAACTTTTCGTGGCATAGATTCAACAAGGTGTTGGAAACATCCCTCAGATTTTGGTCCATAGTGACATGATAGCATCACGCAATTGCTGCAGATTTGTCGGCTGGACGTTCATGATGGGAATCTCCCGTTCCACCACATCCCAAAGGTGCTCTAGTGGATTGAGATCTGGTGAGTGTGGAGGCCATTGGAGTACAGGGACCTCATTGTCCAGTGCTGAGATGATTGGAGCTTTGTGACATGGTGCATTATCCTGCTGGAAGGAGCCATCAGAAGATGAGTACACTGTAGTCATAAAGGGAGGACATGGTCAGCAACAATACTCAGGTAGGCCGTGGTGATTAAACAATGCTCAATTGGTACTAAGGGGCCCAAAGTGTGCCAAGAAAATATCCCCCCCACCATTACACCACCACCAGCAGCTTGAACCTAGACTTATCAGACCAGGCAAGGTTTTTCCAGTCTTCTATTGTCCGATTTTGGTGAGCCTGTGCCAATTGTAGCCTCAGTTTCCTGTTCTTAGCTGACAGGAGTGGCACCCGGTGTGGTCTTCTGCCGCTGTAGCCCATCTGCTCCAAGTTATGCAGAGATGGTATTCTGCATACCTTGGTTGTAACGAGTGGTTATTTGAGTTACTGTTGCCTTTCTATCATCTGGAACCAGTCTGCCCATTCTCCTCTGACCTCAACAGGGCATTTTCCTCCACACAACTGCCGCTCACTGGATATTTTCTCTTTTTCGGGCCATTCTCTGTAAACCCGAGAGATGGTTGCGTGTGAAAATCCCAGTAGATAAGCAGTTTTTGAAATACTCAGACGAGCCCGTCCAGCACCAACAACCATGCCACGTTCAAAGTCACTTAAATCCCCTTCCTTCCCCATTCTGATGCTCAGTTTGTACTTCAGCAAGTCGCCTTCACCACATCTAGATGCCTAAATGCATTGAGTTGCTGCCATGTGATTGGCTGATTAGCAATTTGTGTTACCAAGCAATTGAACAGGTATACCTAATCAAGTGGCCGGTGAGTGTGTGTTGATTTGGGAGGTGAACAACCATGAACTGCTATGTGAATGACCCCCAAATGGCTCCTTCATTTCCTTTTCAATACATATTATTGAATGCATATTTTTCTTTTATAAGTGGTTCCTTGTTAATAGCTGATGGATAACGAAATAACATGGTTTGGATTCTTCCACTCCTATCTCCGTACTTTAGTACTAGAAAATGTAGATTTCACATTTCTGAATAACTTACCAGAACTTCATTAGGGAGTTTTTTTTTCAAAATATTTTTATTGGAAAAGCAAAAAGTAAAAGGTTACAAAACATTACGCCAGCCAGCATGGTAGGTACACAAAATAGATACAGATAGGGCACCAATTGGTTGTAAAATGGATAATTTTTGCGATAATTTTTGTTATAAATGCATTGAAAAGAACAAAAGAATAAAAAAGAAAGCAAATACAACACAACATAACTAAACAAGAAGTCAATACAGTCTTGGGGTTCCAATTACTAATTTATCTTGGTTTTGAGCGTACCAGTCAAGCCATGGTTTTCAAAGTAGACTAGTAGCTTGGTCTCTTCCAGAAGAGGATGCAAAGAGCAACTTGTAAGTGGCGTGTGTGTGTGTGTGTATGATTAGAATTATTTCAGTAATAGAGGGGGTTTGGGGGTCCCTCCATTGTTTGACCAAGGACCGTCAGGCTGCAATTAGGGAGTTTTTATACTCGAAACTGCTTTTTAGCTGTAGAGTTTAATTGAAAAAAATTAAAATAAATAAATGTACAATGTTACAGGTGTACAGTACCTGAATTGAGGCTGTAGTGCCACCCAGTGGTCTTTTGGTAGATGACACTGTATGGAAAGTGAAAAAATTGAGGCAAAAGTGCCTTGCAAAAGTATTCACCCCCCCTGGCTTTTTACCTATTTTGTTATAATGTTTTTTTAATCTGAATTATATGTGATGGATCAGAACACAATAGTCTAAGTTGGTGAAGTAAAATTAGAAAAATATATACAAAAAACTATTTTTCAGAAATAAAAAACTGATAATTGGCATGTGCGTATGTATTCACCCCCTTGGTTATGAAGCCCATAAAAATCTCTGGTGCAACCAATTACCTTCAGAAGTCACACAATTAGTGAAATGATGTCCACCTGTGTGCAATCTAAGTGTCACATGACCTGTCATTACATTTACACACCTTTTTGAAAGGCCCTAGAGGCTGCAACACCTAAGCAAGAGGCACCACTAACCAAACAAGGAACTGTCCAAACAAGTAAGGGACAATGTTGTTGAGAAGTACAAGTCAGGGTTAGGTTATAAAAAAATATATCCAAATCTTGATGATCCCTAGGAGCATCATCAAATCTATCATAACCAAATGGAAAGAACATGGCACAACAGCAAACCTGCCAAGAGACGGCAGCACACCAAAACTCACGGACCGGGCAAGGATGGCATTAATCAGAGAAGCAGCACAGAGACCTAAGGTAACCCTGGAGGAACTGCAGAGTTCCACAGCAGAGACTGGAGTATCTGTACATAGGACGACATTAAGCCGTATGCTCCATAGAGTTGGGCTTTATGGCAGAATGGCCAGAAGAAAGCCATTACTTTCAGCAAAAAACAAAATGGCACGTTTTGAGTTTGCGAAAAGGCATGTGGGAGACTCCCAAAATGTGAGGAGGAAGGTACTCTGGTCTGATGAGACTAAAATTTTACTTTTTGTCCATCAAAGAAAACGCTATGTCTGGCGCAAACCCAACACATCACATCACCCAAAGAACACCATTCCCATAGTGAAAAGTGTTGGTGGCAGCATCATGCTGTGGGGATGTTTTTCAGCAGTCGGGACTGGGAAACTGGTCAGAGTTGATGGAAAGATGGATGGTGATAAATACAGGGATATTCTTGAGCAAAACCTGTACCACTCTGTGTGTGATTTGAGGCTAGGACGGAGGTTCACTTTCCAGCAGGACAATGACCCCAAACACACTGCTAAAGCAACACTTGAGTGGCTTAAGGGGAAACATGTAAATGTGTTGCTGTCGCGGTACTACTTACAGTGAGCCCACAGGCGAGCAGGTGACACAGGATCCCCCAGGGCGTGGAGTCTAAGGGCCAGCCGGTATTCTGCCAGGGACCCCCTCATGAGGGTTTGGGCTTAGCTGCATGCTGACCCCAGGTCACGACCCCCAGGTTTACCCTGCTCGCTAGGGAAGTACCAGAAGACACTGTCAGACAAGGAGGGATGGATGTAAGAAGCAAACGGACAGGCGAATAGTGAGCCAAGGTCAGGGCAGGCTGCAGACAATGTAATCAGAACAACCCGGGTCGGTACACAAGAGATCAGTTCACGAGAGGTCAGGTTAAGACAGGTTACACAGGGAGCTCCGAAACAAATGTTGCTTAAGCAATCAGTAGTTGGTTTGAAAGGGATTTAATTAGAGAAGCACATGAGGGGCTGGACAGAAAGTAGCAGGAAGGAATCATATATTAGGCAACATGTGAGGGGTGGCGACACCCATAGCTGCAGCGTACACAGAGCTGAACACAAGTGGAACAACAGGTGCCAGCCGACCTACAGCAGTAAAGGTGAGACACAGATCAGCTCTGCAGCTGATCTGTGACAGTTGGAATGGCCTAGTCAAAGCCCAGACCTCAATCCAATATAAAATCTGTGCTGTTCACAAGTGCAAACCATCCAACTTGAAGGAGCTGGAGCAGTTTTGCAAGGAGGAATGGGCAAAAATCCCAGTGGTAAGATGTGGCAAGTTCATAGAGACGTATCCAAAGTGACTTGGAGCTGTGAAGGTTGCTCTACAAAGTATTGTCCTAAAAAAATAAAAAAACATCTTCAAATTTGTGGGCATGTTCTGTAACATAAATGATGCAAATCCTCAAACAATCCATGTTAATTCCAGGTTGTGAGGCAACAAAACACGAAAAATGCCAAGGGGTGTGAATACTTTTTCAAGGCACTGTATTTTATAGAAAATAATAGAGATATTAGAGATCAGCAGGAACGTGAAGGAACGCAGTTCCAGCACCTCCAACACTGAATGTATGTAATGGGAAGAAGTGCTGGGTTGTGCTGCAAGGTCTATTGATGCTGCCTGCCAGGAGATTTATTGTCGCTGGAGGGGATCTATTTTTGCAGGGGGAGGGTGTATTGTTGGTTGGAAATCTATTGTTGTCAGGGGGTCAGTTGTTGCTGGGAGGGGTCTACTGTTGAGGGAGGGGTCTGTTGATGCTGGCTGCCTGTAGATTTGTTATTGCTGCCAGGAGTCTATTGGAGCTGGGTGGGCATTTTGTTGTGGGTGGGTGTGGGGATCTATTGTTCCTGGGGAAGTGAGGGCCTATTGTTGCTGGCTGTAGGGGATCTATTTTACTGCTTTTCTTGTTATCGTTAACAAATTTTATACAAATTACTTAGTACCACAAATGTTACCTGGTTCTGTATTCTCTAAAAGGGCCTGGGCCTGGGAGGTGGGTAGGGGGTGGAACCAAGGACTGGTGCTCGGAGGTGGGTATGGGGCATAGACAAGGGGTGCCCTGGAAAGGGGGAGATCCTGTACCTATTCTATGAGGAAAAAAAAGCCCTGGAGATCAGACAAGGCTTCCTATTGTTTTCAACTGATACAATTTCTGTATAGATCCAGTAAACGTTGCACACATAGACATAAGTTCGTTATCTTGATCGTGTTCTTTCTTATCCAGCAATCAGCTCAGAAAGAGTGAAAACAATTGAATCTCTTGGCTAAATGATCTTATTATTTCAACAATTCTTCAACCAGGAGGCCAATCGCATTACTAGATGTACAGATATGCACTAAAGGAAAAATCTACAGATCTGTATGTAGCGGTCACACTTTACTAAGTGTGCGCTATCAGTGGAAATTTAGTTTTCCCCAGAACTGTAATGGAGTTCTGGGGGTTAATTGTACAGTATTTACTTTGGCATCAGTCTGGCTGGGCTGTACTAAGGTTCCGCCTGGTCATAGGTGCAGTGAGGCACCCATGGCAGGTCGGGAATCAGGCCTGGTTGGACGTCTTAGGTACCAATCTTTCCCGGAGCCAATCAGTGGGCGCGTCTGGCCCTGCTGCGTAGTCTGGGAAGAGGTATTTAAGGTGCTGAAGTCACGTGTTCGGGGTTCGGCTGCTGCTTTTGATTCTTGGTTCCGGTCCAGGGTAGCCCCGCGAGGGGTCCCGGGCCCAGGAGTATCTGCCGTCCCACAAGCATGGTCAATCCGACCAGCCTCAGAGGCCCTCATGGTCTGGGGTGGGGATCCGTCTGTTCCCGAGTATCGGAACTGGCTGGTCCGAGGCCCAGTAACTGAAGGAGGATTCAAAGGCGTCCCGGTGTGCTCTCGGTATTGGAAGGACACGGCAACTCGTACAAGTGACCAGGGGAGGACTCTTCAGAGGAGGGCCAACAAGCTGGCTGCTCAGTAAGAGCCTGGGAGCTGAGTTGTATGGACACTAAAGAATCCACACTTCCACAGTATCGCCAAGGAGACAGAGTTCCAGGTACTGTGGGAAAGGTTCCTACTTATCTTCAGTTACAATTTAGTCTGTGGCAGAGACTTTGCAAAGTTTCCGGATCACATGTTGGCTGCTAGATCTCTGGCTAGAGGTTTATCCGGCAGTGAAGCACCCAGCTGCGAGTGGCTACTCTCTGGGTTGATTAGAGACATTCAATGGATGTCAGCGGTTCAAAGTGCCTTAGTATATCACCCGTGCCCTCTATTCCCACCTGAGACTGTGTTATGTTGGATGTTACCACTGCAAAATAAAAACCTTGAAAAGGACTTTTATGTGTCAGCATCTGAAGTCACTGGGTACTAACCCTGGGAATCCCTAGACAACAACCGACAAGCCACAAGGAGGTAATTGGTAAGCCCAAAAAGTCAAGGCCGCCCCTCAGGGGTTTATGGCCGCTACATGTATATATAGCAATGAAAAAATGGGATAGCAAGGAATTTAAAGCCCAACTTTATGAAACTTTAAAATCATCCCTTGCAGTTTTTTCTGCGCCTGCATTGCAAGGGTTAAATGCCTGTTTAGGTCTGAGGACTCAGAAGAGAAGATTTACCTACCTGGTCCTCCATGCTGCTAAGACTGATCCTTGCAGCATCTTCCCTCCCATGCTCCAGAGGTTCTAAGGTCCTGATGTCATCAAGGCCAATGTAGGGTCTTTAGCCATTCATTGGACATGATGATGCCCAAAAGATGGTCCACCAGTGGAATGTGGGGGAATACCTCCTGTCAGAGGATTGTGTAAGTAAAAGTGCTTCTCCTCTTCCCTAGACTAAACAAGCAAATAAACCTTGCAGTGCGGACAGGACTGGATTTGGGATTTAAAGAATATGGAAACCCAAAATTTCATATTCCTGGTATGTGTCTGCTGTATGAGAAAGTCTCCTGACCTCTTTGTATTGCTTCTTTTGTGTGAAATCCCTGGTGTTCCTGCCAGTCCCTCTGCTTTCCTATTAAAAACTGACCACACTAAGCATGAGAGCATGGTCAGTTCTCTAGCTGACACCCCTCCAACCCCCCTTACAGCCATTCACTGGGAAGTTTAGTGTTCTGCTGTTCCTCCTTCCCATGCTCTTTAAGATCCTTATGCATCTGAGAACAGAGATCAAGTGATCACTTACATGAAAGGGGGAAAAAAGGTATTTAGCATGCTTTTTATGTGTATACACAAATGTTTTGCCTTTAATTTCTATTTTAAACAGAATGGGTTATTTTACAAGGTGAGGGTTTACATATACTTTAAGGCCCTGTTCCAGGGACGTGCGGTGAGGTCAGTGACTTGTGGGGCACTGGCTAGTTTTAAATTTAGAGCCAGATACACACAGGTTACATACACCGTGAACGTTAGAGAGAGAGAGCAATAATTCTAGCACTAGACCTCCTCTGTAACTCTAAACTGGTAACCTGTAAAAAAAAGCATTGAATATGGAGATTTTTAAGTACCAAAGTTTGGTGCCATTCCACGAGTGTGCGCAATTTTAAAGCGTGACATGTTAGGTATTTATTTACTTGGCGTAACATCATCTTTCACATTATACAAAAAAATAATTATTTATTCATGAAACTGTTTCTTTCCAAAAGAAAAGCGTTTGAAAAATTGCTGCGCAAATACAGCGTGACATAAAAAGTTGCAATGACCACCATTTTATTCTCTAAGGTGTCTGCTAAAATATATCTATCTATCTATCTATCTATCTATCTATCTATCTATCTATCTATATATATATATATATATATATATATATACCGTATTTTCTGGCGTATAAGATGACCTTTTACATGTAAAAAAACTGGCCAAAAAGCAGGGGTCGTCTTATACGCCGGGTCAGCCCCTCGGATGCCTGCTGGGTGTTCGGTAATACGGTATGTAGCTTTGGCTACATACAGTATATACCACTGAGCCAATCCCGGTGAGCGATGTATTCAAATGAATACAGAGCCTGCTCGGATTGGAGTAACAACCTCTGTCAATCCGAACAGGCTACCCTGTAGCCTGCTCGGATTGGCTTTGAGAGTCAGAGAGGCGCGGGCTGATGATGTTACAGCCTCTGCCAATCCAAGCAGGCTTTGTATTCATTAAAGCGGGACGGTATCTGAAAAAAAAAAATTAAAAGCCAGCAGCTACAAATACTGCAGCTGCTGACTTTTAATAAATGGACACTTACCTGTCCCAGGTTCCAGCCATGTGAGCAGCAGAGGTCCGATCAATCGCTCGGATCTCTGCTGCTGCCGGCGCCATTCTCAGTGAGGGAATCAGGAAGTGGCTTCACTTCCCGGATCCCTACTGCGCATGCGCGAGTCGCGCAGCGCAATAAGAATCGTCATCGCTGTCTGCCGGGACACGTGTGTGTCCCGGCAGACAGCGCGCCAGGACAGTGGGAGTTTATGCCCGGAAGTGGGTGCAGATACCTGTCTTAGACAGGTATCTGCACCACCCTCCCCCCTGAAAGGTGCCAAATGTGACACCGGAGGGGGGGAGGGTCCTGAAAAGCGGAAGTTCCACTTTAGGGTGGAATCCCGCTTTAATAGAATACATCGCTCGTGGTGATTGACTCCAGCAAAAGCAGGAAGAAATATGAAGCCTTGGAAGCCTCGGAAGCCGGGTCGTCTTATACGGTAAGTACAGTTTTAAAAGCGTTTTTGTCCTGTAAGTCTTATATGCTGGGTTGCCTTATACATCGGCAAATACGGTATATATATATATATATATATATATATATATATATATGTTTTGGGGGTTCTGAGTAATTTTTTTAGCAAATGTAATAGAGAAGTGTCAGAATTGAACTGGGTGACAAGGGGTTAATTACCATAAGTAAGTAATATACAAATAATTATTATATATTGTTTTTAAGGTAATTTACTATATTTTCAAAAACTGTACTCAAGCGGGTGGTTTCACTGACAATTTACTGAAGTTTTAAGTTATAACTTCTAACCAGTAAATTAACAGTAAATAGATAAATAATAAATTATTATGTTATAACATATATATCTAGCATATAAATATATGATTTAGCTTGATTATAACAGTACCTTTTCAGCAGGAGCAGGTTCTCATTCTCCCCCTTCACTGTGTGAGAAAAACATGGGATTGTGGGTAAACCTTATACCTTGTTTTTTCTTGTAGTTAAGAGGACTGGGCTGGAAGGGAGTATTTGTCTTTTAGACACACGCCCCCTTCTATGACACTGCAGTTAAAGGCGTGCCTCCACTGCAGCATTTTTATTGGACAGCTTGGGTGAATGGTACTTTACCATTGGTCCAAGACTCCAAGCTGTCCATTGAGCTCAGTGCCTCTGACAAGACGTAAGGAGAGGCACTGTGGGCTCATCCTCTAAGTTTGCTGCAAACAGAATGTGTCGGCTTGTATTTAAACTGGCCTCTCTGTATGCAGCTTCTGACAGGCTGGGCAAGGATCCCCGTATCTCTGGAACCATAGGTCGTAGAAGCCCCATATTTTTACCAGTGATTGGGTATGACTTCAACTACCTACCACTGTTGGGGGTCTCTGTGACCCCAGGTCACTGAGCTACGACCCTCGATCGTTTTTTTTTTTTATGTTCATGGCTCACCTGCCTCCCCCGACTGCACATCCCTGCCCTATTCATATTATGTGATTTTAAATTGTGGGCAGAATGACAGAGATTCTACCTATGATTCCAAATTGCAGCAAAACCTGAGACCAAGAATAATGTCACACCAAATGCAGAACAACTCTGTCGCGATTATCTTGCGAGTTGTGTGGCAATCGCAGCAAAACGCCTGTTTAAAAATCCCTTTTGTCTATCAAAAAGAAGCAGGGGATTCTTTTGAGCAGCAAACGCAACTAGGGAGCCCACTATATTGAACAGGCTGCCCTATGCGTGACACACGGAATCGCATGAAAATCGCGCAACAGAAATCGAGATCAGGAAGAGATCAGGATTCCTGCTATGCAATATGTTAATGAGGGCTAGGTGTTTGGCTTTATATTAACAACTCTACTCCATAGGAATGTATCGTTTTCCTTTAAAAAGCATAGAAAACACTTTATTGTTTACATTTTGAAAAGGGTAAAGAAGGGTTAAAACCCCTGTCAGGTTATTTGTGTCCTGTTGGGGAAATGTCTCTTCACTTCCTGTGACCGAGACACAGCAGGAAATCTCTCAAAGTTTGTGAAATCCTTACCTCTTCAATCCCCTATGGTTAATTCCTCCATCGCTCCTACTACACTCTAGACATGTGCAATTCATTTAGTTTTAATTCGTTTTCCGTTCAAATTCGTTATATTCGTTCATTCGTTATCTTACGAATGATTTGCTAAAAATTCTAACAAATAACGAATTATCGAAACAAACGCATATGAAAAACAACGAAAATACGAAAGAAGAAAATCCGAAAAACGAAAATCAAAATGAAGGAAAAAATTTGTACATTCGTAACTTTTTTTTTTTTTGTTGATTCGTAATTTTCCGTGTCTCTTATAATGGCGCTGCTTAACGTGCTTCGAATGGATTGAACGAAAAAATTTGTACATTCTGAACTTTTTTTTTTGATTCGTAATTTTCCGTGTCTTACAATGTAATAATAGCATACACATTACATAAAATTATGAATTATGCTCCGATTACGAATCTACGAAAACAATGTTACGAAAGTACGAATAAATCAATCTTACGAAAGTACGAATGTAACTAAATCTCCGAAAATACTAATGCGTCCGAATTTCCAATAAACGAAAATTAGACTAACGGAAAAACGAATCAACGAAAAAATAACTCTTACAAAAATACGAACGAGTCCGAATACGAACACCGACGACTTACGAAATTACGAATCAACGGAAACGAACAGAAACGAAACTAAACAAATTTTTCTATTGTGCACATGTCTACTACACTCCCTATGTTCTTTTTCGGATGGGCAGGCTTGTATCTTCCAACTGCACCAAGTGTACTGGGAATGTGGGGTCATTTTTATCATATGTCTGGGACTGTCCGTGCCTATTCGATCCTACTGGTCCACAACCACTGACTTTGTTAGCACAGTCCTCCAAGCTCCTAATATTTGTAATTTTGTAATATTTGTAATCCTCCTACATTGTCTATTGGGATATGTTGAGGAATATACTCTTCCTGCAGGGAAGAAAAAACTTTTTTACGGTTATTTTTTATCTATGCCAAAAAATCTATACTTTTAACTTGACTCCTCCCTCCGTTTCCTTTTGGCTCACTTTAGTCAATAAGGCTCTCCCTATGTACAAATTAAAGTGGATGTAAACCCACTCTCATCCTATTTAAACTACTGTATATACTCGAGTATAAGCCGAGATTTTCAGCCCTTTTTTTTAGGGCTGAAAGTCCCCCCTTCGGCTTATACTCGAGTCAGTGCCGTCTGCCTACATGAACAGCGTGTCATGCAGACAGACGGCAGTGTTCAAAAGCCGCGCCTCCTCCTCCCGCCCGTCTGTGATAGGCGGACACTAATTTTCCCAGCAGTAAGTCAGTTTGCAGTGTTCCGCCTATCACGGACGTCCTGTCATTCTCATCTCATGGACGAGGATGAGAGGATGTCCGTGATAGGCGGAACACTGCACACTGACTGCTGGGAAAACAGAGTGTTCCTCCTATCACGGACGAGGAGGAGGAGGAGGCGTGGCTTTTAAATCTGTAATGGCGCCTTACACGCTGATCGCCAGGATCAGCAATGGGGGGACACAGGATCGGCACAGGAGCAACAAGGGGAACAAGGAGGCATAAGGAGGCATTAGCGATCGCAAGACTGGTGGCAGATCGGAGGGAGGCAGATCGGCGGGAGGCAGATCGGCACAGGTAGCTGCAATGGGGACACAGGGGGGGGGGGGGAGTTGTACAGGACACAGGGGACATGCAGCTGCAGATGGGCATTTGCTGACCCTCTTTTCCACTTACAGTAGCTGCTGCATTTTTCACCCTCGGCTTATACACGGGTCAATACGTTTTCCCATTTTTTTTGTGGTAAATTAGGGGCCTCGGCTCATATTTGGGATGGCCTATACTCGAGTATATACGGTACTGCAATATTGGTTATCTAGAAGAATATACACGCCTCCTGCATGTATACTTATCTGTCAAATGTCTCCCCTCTGTCTGCTATGAGACCCGAAAAAATTCAGATTTTGTGGGTGGGTCTGTTTTCCAGGGCTCAGTGGGTGGAGTCGTGATGTCAGTAGGCTCCCCGCCCACCTCTACACTCCCCTTATCAACATGCATTTCCTCCTGTGTATTTCTTACACTGAACTTCTGCTATGAGCACTAACATCCAATCAAAACCCAGAAAAGTCCCCACATGACTTCAGCATGCCAAATCATGCTGAGGTGTGGAACAGCCAATCCTTGCAGAGCTGCTGAAGAAAGGAGTGGGGGGTGGGAATTAAAAAATAATGCATGTCTTAGGCTAGTGCACGAGATATGCAAATCACCTGTCACTCACAGCAAGGGGGAAGAACGGAAGTTTTCACAGTTTGTCCGTTTTATTTCACTGAAAAAAGAAATGAGGATTGTTCAGAGCTGGATTAACTCTTTGTGGCAAGACTGGGCACAGCTGATATGAAATCCCATACTCTATATTGTGCCAGACAAAAAAAATTAAAACATTTTCGGGTTTACATCCACTTTAATTTACGAAGCAAGAGGCTGTCCTAAAAAATGTATGAAAATCTGGTCCCTTTGGATGGACTCACTTTACTTTTTATGATGTTCTGATATGATATGTGACCATTAAGGATGGGCCCGGTGCTCGATGCGAACCCACGTTCGCATCGAGCACCGGGCGTTCGCTCGCTCGGCGAGCCCAGAACTATTTGGCCGCTCGCATCACGTTCGTGTGATGCGAGCGGCCCCGCAATGCATTGCGGCCGGCGCGGCCGACGCAGTGCATTGCTGGCTGATGATTGGCCAAGCATGCACTGTGACCCCGCATGCTTGGCCAATCACAGCCCCGGAAACTCGAAGAGCCATAATTGGCTACAGGCAGGACGCCTGTAGCCAATTACAGCTCAGGGGCTGTAGTACACGCCCCCCCCTATAAAACGCCGCCACGCCGTCTGCGCCGGTCACATGCTGTTCCGGCGCAGATTGAGCAGGCTGTTTCTGTGACACTCTGCTGCTTTTAGATAGATAGAGAGATTCACTTGCAGAGATTGAGTTAGATAGATTCAGTTACAAAGATTGATTGACAAAGAGGGGCTTGTAGTGTGCTCGTGGCAGGCAGAGCTCCTATATTTTGTTACCAGAAGCACCTATAGGACTTGTAGTGTGTTCGTGGCAGGCAGGCAGAGCTCCTATATTTTGTTACCAGAAGCACCTATAGGACTTGTAGTGTGTTCGTGGCAGGCAGGCAGAGCTCCTATATTTTGTTTACCAGAAGCACCTATAGGACTTGTAGTGTGTTAGTGACAGGCAGGCAGAGCTCCTATATTTTGTTACCAGAAGCACCTATAGGACTTGTAGTGTGTTAGTGGCAGGCAGGCAGAGCTCCTATATTTTGTTACCAGAAGCACCTATAGGACTTGTAGTGTGTTAGTGACAGGCAGGCAGAGCTCCTATATTTTGTTACCAGAAGCACCTATAGGACTTGTAGTGTGTTAGTGGCAGGCAGGCAGAGCTCCTATATTTTGTTACCAGAAGCACCTATAGGACTTGTAGTGTGTTCGTGGCAGGCAGGCAGAGCTCCTATATGTTGTTGCCAGAGGCACCTATAGGACTTGAAGTGTGTTAGTCCCATTACACACACAGAGCTATATTTTCTTCCCAGAAGCACCTATAGGACTTGAAGTGTGTTAGTCCCATTACACACAAAGAGCTATACTTTGTTCCCAGAAGCACCTATAGGACTTGAAGTGTGTTAGTCCCATTACACACACAGAGCTATATTTTCTTACCAGAAGCACCTATAGGACTTGAAGTGTGTTAGTCCCATTACACACACAGAGCTATATTTTCTTCCCAGAAGCACCTATAGGACTTGAAGTGTGTTAGTCCCATCACACACACAGAGCTATATTTTTGTTCCCAGAAGCACCTATAGGACTTGAAGTGTGTTAGTCCCATTACACACACAGAGCTATATATTTCTTCCCAGAAGCACCTATAGGACTTGAAGTGTGTTAGTCCCATCACACACACAGAGCTATATTTTCTTCCCAGAAGCACCTATAGGACTTGAAGTGTGTTAGTCCCATTACACACACAGAGCTATATTTTCTTCCCAGAGGCACCTATAGGACTTGAAGTGTGTTAGTCCCATTACACACACAGAGCTATATTTTCTTCCCAGAAGCACCTATAGGACTTGAAGTGTGTTAGTCCCATTACACACACAGAGCTATATTTTCTTCCCAGAAGCACCTATAGGACTTGAAGTGTGTTAGTCCCATCACACACACAGAGCTATATTTTGTTCCCAGAAGCAACCTATAGGACTTGAAGTGTGTTAGTCCCATTACACACACAGAGCTATATTTTCTTCCAGAAGCACCTATAGGACTTGAAGTGTGTTAGTCCCATCACACACACAGAGCTATATTTTCTTCCCAGAAGCACCTATAGGACTTGAAGTGTGTTAGTCCCATTACACACACAGAGCTATATTTTCTTCCCAGAGGCACCTATAGGACTTGAAGTGTGTTAGTCCCATTACACACACAGAGCTATATTTTCTTCCCAGAAGCACCTATAGGACTTGAAGTGTGTTAGTCCCATTACACACACAGAGCTATATTTTCTTCCCCGAAGCACCTATAGGACTTGAAGTGTGTTAGTCCCTTTACACACACAGAGCTATATTTTCTTCCCAGAAGCACCTATAGGACTTGAAGTGTGTTAGTCCCATTACACACACAGAGCTATATTTTCTTCCCAGAAGCACCTATAGGACTTGAAGTGTGTTAGTCCCATCACACACACAGAGCTATATTTTCTTCCCAGAAGCACCTATAGGACTTGAAGTGTGTTAGTCCCATCACACACACAGAGCTATATTTTCTTCCCAGAAGCACCTATAGGACTTGAAGTGTGTTAGTCCCATTACACACACAGAGCTATACTTTGTTCCCAGAAGCACCTATAGGACTTGAAGTGTGTTAGTCCCATTACACACACAGAGCTATATTTTCTTCCCAGAAGCACCTATAGGACTTGAAGTGTGTTAGTCCCATTACACACACAGAGCTATATTTTCTTCCCAGAAGCACCTATAGGACTTGAAGTGTGTTAGTCCCATCACACACACAGAGCTATATTTTCTTCCCAGAAGCACCTATAGGACTTGAAGTGTGTTAGTCCCATTACACACACAGAGCTATATTTTCTTCCAGAAGCACCTATAGGACTTGAAGTGTGTTAGTCCCATCACACACACAGTGCTATATTTTCTTCCCAGAAGCACCTATAGGACTTGAAGTGTGTTAGTCCCATTACACACACAGAGCTATATTTTCTTCCCAGAAGCACCTATAGGACTTGAAGTGTGTTAGTCCCATTACACACACAGAGCTATATTTTGTTCCCAGAAGCACCTATAGGACTTGAAGTGTGTTAGTCCCATCACACACACAGAGCTATATTTTGTTCCCAGAAGCACCTATAGGACTTGAAGTGTGTTAGTCCAATTACACACACAGAGCTATATTTGTTCCCAGAAGCACCTATAGGACTTGAAGTGTGTTAGTCCCATTACACACACAGAGCTATATTTTCTTCCCAGAAGCACCTATAGGACTTGAAGTGTGTTAGTCCCATTACACACACAGAGCTATATTTTCTTCCCTGAAGCACCTATAGGACTTGAAGTGTGTTAGTCCCATTACACACACAGAGCTATATTTTCTTCCAGAAGCACCTATAGGACTTGAAGTGTGTTAGTCCCATTACACACACAGAGCTATATTTTCTTCCCAGAAGCACCTATAGACTTGAAGTGTGTTAGTCCCATTACACACACAGAGCTATATTTTCTTCCCAGAAGCACCTATAGGACTTGAAGTGTGTTAGTCCCATTACACACACAGAGCTATATTTTCTTCCAGAAGCACCTATAGGACTTGAAGTGTGTTAGTCCCATCACACACACAGAGCTATAATTTCTTCCCAGAAGCACCTATAGGACTTGAAGTGTGTTAGTCCCATCACACTGAGCTCCTCTATTTTCTTTGCATAAGCACCCACAGGACTTCTAGTGTGTTGTGGCATCACACAGAGCTCCTATATATTCTTCTCAGCAGCACCCACAGGACTTCTAGTGTGTTAGTGGCATCACACAGAGCTCCTCTATTTTCTTTGCAGAAGCACCCACAGACTTCTAGTGTGTTAGTGGCATCACACAGAGCTCCTCTATTTTCTTCGCATAAGCACCCACAGGACTTCTAGTGTGTTAGTGGCATCACACAGAGCTCCTCTATTTTCTTTGCAGAAGCACCCACAGGACTTCTAGTGTGTTAGTGGCATCACACAGAGCTCCTCTATTTTCTTTGCAGAAGCACCCACAGGACTTTCTAGTGTGTTAGTGGCATCACACAGAGCTCCTCTATTTCTTTGCAGAAGCACCCATAGGACTTCTAGTGTGTTAGTGGCATCACACAGAGCTCCTATATATTCTTCTCATCAGCACCCACAGGACTTACTAGTGTGTTAGTGGCATCACACAGAGCTCCTCTATTTTCTTTTGCAGAAGCACCCACAGGACTTCTAGTGTGTTAGTGGCATCACACAGAGCTCCTCTATTTTCTTTGCAGAAGCACCCACAGGACTTCTAGTGTGTTAGTGGCATCACACAGAGCTCCTCTATTTTCTTTGCAGAAGCACCCACAGGACTTCTAGTGTGTTAGTGGCATCACACAGAGCTCTCTATTTTCTTTGCAGAAGCACCCATAGGACTTCTAGTGTGTTAGTGGCATCACACAGAGCTCCTCTATTTTCTTTGCAGAAGCACCCATAGGACTTCTAGTGTATGTTAGTGGCATCACACAGAGCTCCTATATATTCTTCTCAGCAGCACCCACAGGACTTCTAGTGTGTTAGTGGCATCACACAGAGCTCCTCTATTTTCTTTGCAGAAGCACCCACAGGACTTCTAGTGTGTAGTGGCATCACACAGAGCTCCTCTATTTTCTTTGCATAAGCACCCACAGACTTCTAGTGTGTTAGTGGCATCACACAGAGCTCCTCTATTTTCTTTGCAGAAGCACCCCACAGGACTTCTAGTGTGTTAGTGGCATCACACAGAGCTCCTCTATTTTCTTTGCAGAAGCACCCACAGGACTTCTAGTGTGTTAGTGGCATCACACAGAGCTCCTCTTTTTCTTTGCAGAAGCACCCATAGGACTTCTAGTGTGTTTAGTGGCATCACACAGAGCTCCTATATATTCTTCTCAGCAGCACCCACAGGACTTCTAGTGTGTTAGTGGCATCACACAGAGCTCCTTTATTTTCTTTGCAGAAGCACCTATAGGACTTCTAGTGTGTTAGTGGCATCACACAGAGCTCCTATATTTTCTTTGCAGAAGCACCTATAGGACTTCTAGTGTGTTAGTGGCATCACACAGAGCTCCTATATTTTCTTCTCAGCAGCACCCACAGGACTACCGACTACAATGGCTGGAAGACCGCCAAGGGGAGGCAGAGCGTGCAGAGCCAAGAACACAGGGCAGGCAGGCTCTGTTTCTAGTGGACGTGGCCGTGGACGTGGACGTGGTCGTGCATCGTCATCAGCACATGGCCATGGGACACGCGCGTCTTTGTTTTCGGCAGCTGGACATGTGGAGCCGCATCATGCTGAAGGCTTGGTAGAATGGATGACCAAGCCCTCCTCATCCTCCTCATCCTCTCTCACCCAGGCTCAGGGTACTGACAGAGCATCATCAGCCACCCCTTCCCTAGACCCACCATGTCCTCCTGAGGAGTCCCCCGAACTCTTTGAGCACAGTGTTGGGTACATGCTCCAGGAGGATGCCCAACGATTCGAAGGCTCGGATGACGATACCCAGCTTGAGGAATCTGGCAGTACAGTTCCACCAGCTGCAGCTTACTGCCAGGTTTGCTCTAGTGGTGAAGAGGGAGGGGATGATGAGGTCACTGACTCCACGTGGGTGCCTCAAGGGAGAGAGGATGAGGAGGAGGACGAGGAGGAGGAGGATGCGGTGTCACATGTCCAACGAGGCAGGATGCCCCCTGGAGGCCAGGTAGAGGCCAGCACAGCAACTGTACAACACCGCAGAGCTCCGCCTGTGCAGGGCGCTGCCTCTGCACGTTATCAGAAAAGTTCTTTGGTGTGGGCCTTTTTTGAGACGAGTGCAGCAGATCGCACCACTGCTATTTGCAATATTTGTCTCAAGCGTATCTCGCGTGGCCAAAACATCAGCCGCTTGGGCACGACAAGCATGACCAGACATATGGCGACCTGCCATGCAGCTCGTTGGCAGGCACACATAAAAGACCCACACCAAAGAACTAAGCGGATCTCTCCTTGCTCCTCCTCAGCTGGGATCTCCATCCCCACTACACCTTCAGTCCTCTCTGAAAGCTGCTCTGAGAGGACTGAAGGTGTAGAATTCGGTGTGTCACAACCAAGTACTTGCAGTACACCGACGTCCGAATGCAGCAGGCAAATTTCCCTGCCCCAGCTGCTGGACCGTAGAAAGAAGTACACTCCCAGCCATCCACATGCCCAGCGGTTGAATGCTAGCCTTGCTAAATTGCTAGCACTTCAACTGCTGCCTTTTCAGTTGGTAGACTCGGCCCCCTTCCGTGAGTTTGTTCAATGTGCGGTTCCTCAGTGGCAGGTTCCCAAACGCCACTTTTTTCTCGCGGAAGGCGATTCCGTCTCTCTACCGGCATGTGGAGGGCAATGTCCATGCCTCGCTGGACAGGGCGGTCAGCGGTAAGGTGCATATTACCGCTGACTCATGGTCCAGCAGGCATGGACAGGGACGGTACCTTTCTTTCACGGCCCATTGGGTCACTCTATTGGCAGCTGGGAGGGATGCAGGACAAGGTGCAGTAGTGTTGGAGGTTGTTCCCGCCACCACGCCTCCAAAACGCGACTACTGCTACTGGTTGTGACACACCTCTCTCCTCCACCCCCTCCTCTTCTTCTTCCTCCAGTGCTCTGTCCTTGGAACCAGCGGTGCTCCGTAGGCGTACAAGGGGCTACGCAAGTACGCAGGCAAAAAGATGCCATGCCGTGCTTGCGCTGGTGTGTTTGGGGGACAGGAGCCACACTGGGCCAGAGGTTCTGGCAGCTCTGCAGGGGCAGGCCGAGAGGTGGTTGACGCCACGTCAGCTTAAGCCAGGAATGGTCGTTTCTGACAATGGCACCAACCTCCTCTCCGCTCCTGCGACAGGGGCAGCTCACCCATGTGCCCTGCATGGCTCACGTCCTCAACCTGGTTGGTGCAGCGGTTCTTGGGCAGGTTCCCAGGCTTACAGGATGTCCTGAGGCAGGCCAGGAAAGTCTGTGTGCATTTCCGCCGATCTTATAATGCCAGTGCTCGGCTGACTGAGCTGCAAAAGGAGCTGAACCTGCCCAAGAACCGCCTAATATCTGACATGACCACCAGGTGGAACTCAACGTTGGCCATGCTGCAGCGACTGCACACGCAGCAGAGGGCCATCAATGAGTACCTTTGCGACTACGGCACCAGGACAGGGTCAGGGGAGCTTGGTTTTTTTTCCCCACGTCAGTGGAGCATGATCAGGGATGCATGCACTGTCCTCTCACCATTTGAGGAGGCCACGAGGATGGTGAGCAGTGACAGTGCATGCATCAGTGACACTGTCCCTTCTTGTCCACCTGTTGGAGCATACGCTGCGTGGGATAATGGACAGGGCACTTGAGGCAGAACAGAGGCAGGAAGAGGAGGACTTCCTTGCCTCTCAAGGCCCCCTTTATCCGGACAGTGTTCCTTCTGTCCCACCCATCACACAGGAAGAGGATGAGGAGGAGGAGGAGGAGGAGGAGGAGGAGGATTGTGTGAGCATGGAGGTGGAGCCTGGCACTCAGCATCAGCAGCAGCAGTCTTTTAGGGATGATGTACAGTCCCAACAAGCCAGTGGACTTGTACGTGGCTGGGAGGAGGTGGCTGGCGATCATGTCATCCTCAGTGACCCAGAAGACTCCGGACCGAATGCCTCAGCTAACCTACGCTGCATGGCCTCCCTGATCCTGCAAAGCCTGCGGAAGGATCCTCGTGTTCTTCGGATCAAGGAGAGGGACCATTACTGGCTGGCCACTCTCCTTGATCCGCGGTACAAGGGTAAGGTTGCGGACCTTATCTTGCCGTCGCAGAGGGAGCAGAGGATGAGACATCTCAGGGAGGCCTTGCAGAAAGGTCTGTGCAACGCGTTCCCAGAAACTGGGAGGCTACAAACTCCTGGTCCTGGGCGACGAGTTGCTGAGGCTTCGGTCAGTGGCAGAAGGAGCGGTGGGGAAGGTGGACGTCTGACCGATGCGTTCAGACAATTTTTTAGTCCGCAGCCCCAAGGTATGATCGGTTCCAGCAACCATCGCCAGCGTCTGATATACATGGTGCAGGAATACCTTGGGGCAAGGTCAGACTTGGACACCTTTCCCACCGAAAATCCTCTGGCTTACTGGGTCCTGAGGATGGATCACTGGCCAGAGCTTGCACAGTATGCAATTGAGCTACTGGCCTGTCCTGCCTCCAGCGTTCTTTCCGAACGCACATTCAGTGCTGCTGGAGGATTTGTGACTGATCATAGGGTGCGCCTGTCCACCGCCTCGGTTGATCGACTGACATTCATCAAAATGAATCAGTCTTGGATCACCACCAGCTACCAGGCACCTGAGGCGGATATAACCGAATAATTTTTAATGTCACATCCCTTCAAGACTGCCTATGCTGATGCTGAGTGACTGTCCTCTTATGTTCACTGACTATCCTCTTCCTCCTCCTCAATGATCCATGCCACAGCACCAGTGCCTAAGGCACAATTTTTCAGCCCCTGTTTAACAGGGGCGTGTACTTACAATTTTTTAAAAAAATGCTTCGCAACACGTGTGACTGCTGTGCTCCAAGTACAGTCTCTGTGAGGGCCGTGTTGCAGTGTTGTGGCACCAGCACCAGTGCCTAAGGCACAATTTTTCAGCCCCTGTTTAACAGGGGCGTGTACTTACAATTTTTTAAAAAAATGCTTCGCAACACGTGTGACTGCTGTGCTCCAAGTACAGTCTCTGTGAGGGCCGTGTTGCAGTGTTGTGGCACCAGCACCAGTGCCTAAGGCACAATTTTTCAGCCCCTGTTTAACAGGGGCGTGTACTTACAATTTTTTAAAAAAATGCTTCGCAACACGTGTGACTGCTGTGCTCCAAGTACAGTCTCTGTGAGGGCCGTGTTGCAGTGTTGTGGCACCAGCACCAGTGCCTAAGGCACAATTTTTCAGCCCCTGTTTAACAGGGGCGTGTACTTACAATTTTTTAAAAAAATGCTTCGCAACACGTGTGACTGCTGTGCTCCAAAGTACAGTCTCTGTGAGGGCCGTGTTGCAGTGTTGTGGCACCAGCACCAGTGCCTAAGGCACAATTTTTCAGCCCCTGTTTAACAGGGGCGTGTACTTAAAATTTTTTAAAAAAAAATGCTTCGCAACACGTGTGACTGCTGTGCTCCAAGTACAGTCTCTGTGAGGGGCGGGTTGCAGTGTTGTGGCACCAGCACCAGTGCCTAAGGCACAATTTTTCAGCCCCTGTTTAACAGGGGCGTGTACTTACAATTTTTTAAAAAATAATGCTTCGCAACACGTGTGACTGCTGTGCTCCAAGTACAGTATCTGTGAGGGCCGGGTTGCAGTGTTGTGGCACCAGCACCAGTGCCTAAGGCACAATTTTTCAGCCCCTGTTTAACAGGGGCGTGTACTTACAATTTTTAAAAAAATGCTTCGCAACACGTGTGACTGCTGTGCTCCAAGTACAGTCTCTGTGAGGGGTTGCAGTGTTGTGGCACCAGCACCAGTGCCTAAGGCACAATTTTTCAGCCCCTGTTTAACAGGGGCGGGTAATTACAAATCTTGATCTAATAGTTCACAGCAGGGCCCATTCCTGCGCCCACCAAGAGTAACTATGAGGGCCTGCAGTCTTGTGGCAACACCGTCCACCACCACCGCCAAAGGCCCAATTTTTCTGCCCTGTTCATCAGGTGCTTGCAATTACAAATCTTGATCTAATAACTCACAGCAGGGCCCATTCCTGCGCCCACCAAGAGTAACTATGAGGGCCTACAGTCTTGTGGCAACACCGTCCACCACCACCGCCAAAGGCCCAATTTTTCTGCCCTGTTCATCAGGTGCTTGCAATTACAAATCTTGATCTAATAACTCACAGCAGGGCCCATTCCTGCGCCCACCAAGAGTAACTGTGAGAGCTTACAGTCTTGTGGCAAAACCGTCCACCCACCACCACCACCACCACCCCCAATTTTTCTGCCTGTTCAACAGGTGCATGCAAAAAAAAATCTTGATCTATTAACTCACAGCAGGGCCCATTCCTGTGCCCACCAGTCTTGTGGCTACACCAACATCTAATAGGGCAAATTTCTGCAGAGTATATACGCCAGGCCCCTACTTTCAAACATCCAACTTACAAACGACTCCTACTTGCAAATGGAAAGAGAAAACAGGAAGTGAGAGGAAATCTACCCCTAGGAAGGGAAATTCTATCCTGTTAGATTTAATTTGGGAAAAAGGTATCTCCTCTCTACTGATACTTTATCACCAATCCTTGTTTCAATTAAAACCCCACTTTTCCAAAAACATTTGTCATTGGGACGGAAAGTGAGGTGACATGTTCTGAACAGATGTGCAAAGACAGCAAATGTTACAGGGGTGATAACCCCTCCCTATGTTCTCCAAAAAGCTTAAAAATAGATTTTTTGGGATGGAGCTACACTTCATAATGTACCTGTTCAGATTCTACTTAAGATCAAACCTAAAGCCGCAAGTGGTTTTAAATGGCTTCTTTTTTTCCTTTACAAATGTCATTTTGTGCAAGGACAGTTCTAAACACGGGAAACACATGCCACTTCACAGGCATACTTTGGACACCCCCCAGGTACCATATTTAAAGGAAAATGTCACTTTTTTTTTTTCACTTTATGCATCATTAAAATGACTGCTCCCGAAAAAAAAAAACTTTAGTTTTTAAAAGTTCTTTTTGCATTGATATATGTCCCCTGGGGCAGGACCCGGGTCCCCAAACCTGTTTTATGACATTAACATGCATATTGGCCTTTGTAATTAGCACTTTTGATTTCGAACGTTCGCGTCTGATCGTTCCGAACGAGAGACGGGACTACGTAGAGGCCAGTAGCCAATAGCTTTCGTCTCCAAATTTCTTCTGAGCATGCGTGGCACTTTGTGCGTCGGAATTCTCTACACACGATCGGAAAATTAAAAAAAAATTACTTACGTCAGATCTACAGTTTGAATTTAAAGTGGTTGTAAACCCTCGTGATGTTACAGGTAAGCCTATATTAAGGCTTACCAGGAGCTAACAAGGATATCTCCTAAACCTGCACGGTTTAGGAGATATCCCTGTATTTGCATGTGCCGATGTCATGCGGCACATGCGCACTTGAGACAACTGAAGCAACGGCGCTATATGCCGATGCTTTAGTTGTACTGTGCCGCTCTCGTGCGCATGCGCGGAGTGACGGCATCGCGGCTCGGGCAAATCACAGCGCCGGAACCGCGATACCCGGAAGTCACTCCGGGAGAACATGTCGGAGGGGGAGAAGAGGATCGATGCCGGGGCTTCGATCTGAGGTAAGTGATACATAATTAGCTAGTATGCTATGCTATGCATACTAGCTAATTATGCCTTTGTCTTGCAGGTTTTTTTTTTTTTTACGTTTTTTTTTACGTTTTTTTTGAGGGTTTACTTCCTCTTTAAATGGTATTTGTGTGAACTGTGAAGTTAAGTCATGGATTGTGGAAACCAACTAGTGTCGGGTGATTGTATATAGTGTATACCACATTTACCACTGACTAATGCAGAGTTGCAATGCAAGGATCAGCTAAAAGTAGTTGGATCTGTATGTGCTTTATAATTAATCGAAATAAAAAAAAAATAGATTAATCGAACACGAAAATTTTAATCAGTAACAACCCTAATATTTAGTGAAGGTAGGAAATAAGCAACAAGAACACGTAAAAAAAAGCTTTTGCCCGGTTCTGCTTTAAAGCAATTTCTCAAGGGAATTACATATACCATACATACTCGAGTATAAGCCGAGTTTTTCAGCACATTTTTTTGTGCTGAAAGTGCCCCCCTCGGCTTATACTCGAGTCAAGCACTTTTCTGCAGCAAAAATAAATACATTTCCGACCCGACTTTGGGGCCCCGTATTTCGGGGCCACTTGGTGCTAGGAACCCCAAATTTGGTGACGCAAAAATTAGCACTACAACATATGCAAAGATGGGGTTCCTAGCAGTAAGTGGCCCCGAGATACGGGGCCCCAAAGTCGGTTCGGAAAATGTCATTCTCTGCTGCAGAAAAGTGCTTGACATTTTCTGACCCGATTTTGGAGCCCCGTATCTCGGGGACACTTGGATCTAGGAACCCCAAATTTGATATGCCAACCCAGTGGAACTAGCATTACAACATATCCAAGCACCAAGTGGGGTTCCTAGCACCAAGTGACCCCGAGATGCAGGGCCCCAAAGTCGGCCAACTGTGTCCATCTGCAGCAATGTCATTTTGGGACCCTTTGGGTCCAGAGACCCCAGATTTTGGCTGCAGCTAGGAACCCTTAACTACCAAGTTTGAAGTTTGGGGGACCTATGGCTGCAAATGGGCACAGTGAGGCATGCAAATGGGCATTGTTGACCCTCTTTTCCACTTACAGTAGCTGCGCATTTCTCACCCTAGGCTTATACTCGAGTCAATACGTTTTCAAATTTTTTGGTGGTAAAATTAGGTGCCTCGGCTTATATTCGGGTCGGCTTATACTCGAGTATATACGGTACTACAAATCTTCAAACTGTCCGTTGTATTCCTCCAATATCCTACACACTAAGCTGCAAAAATAATGATGTTATCAGGTTATATTGGAAGGCCATTCCCTCCCAGAATGTTATTCAGCAATTCAAATATTAGCTCCCACTCCTTCTGAGAGTCACTTATTTATGGAAGCACAGATGATAGTAATCACGCAGGGCGTCACACAAGGGAGATAACAGGGGATTGTGGGTGACAGCTGGAGAATAGGACAAGTCATATGTGTAAAAAATCTCCCCCAGCAAGTGACGCCATTCATAAACTGAGGTTTATGAGTGTACATTCATCTTTATACGGTTATTATATTATTACCTAGAAGAAAAGCAAAAGTGCACAACACAAAACAGACTTTCAACCTGAAATGCTCACATTAACCTCTTCAGCACCGGAAGGTTTACCCCCCCTTCCTGACCAGGCCATTTTTTGTGATACGGTACTGCGTAAATGTATGTCCTTTTTACAAATGGAGCTTTCTTTTGGTGGTATTTGATTACCTCTGCGTTTTATTATTTATTTTTTTGCGCTATATACAAAAAAAAGACCGACAATTTTGAAAAAAAAGAAAAAAGACAATTTTTTACTTTATGCTATAAAACATATCCAAATTGCGGCGGACAAATCTGACACTAAGTGACACTTTTTGGAGGACCGGTGACACTAATACAGTTCTAAAAAAAAATGGTCCGTCACTGTACTAATGACACTGGCAGGGAAGGGGTTAACATCAGGGGCAATAAAAGGGCTAAATGTGCTCCTATGGGGTGCTTTCTAACTGTGTGGGGGATGCTTTGGCTGGGGGGAGACAGAGATCTGTGTTCCTGCTTAGCAGAAACACAAGCTCTCCATCTTCCCCTCTCACAGAATGGCGGTCTGTCTTGTTTACATAGGCAGAACGGCAGTCTGCCTCTCTCAAAAATGATCGCGGGGTCCCGGCGAACATCAGGTCCAAACACAGCGGGTCTCAGTCAAAGTATCATAGTGCTAAAAACTGAAAAATGGCCTGGTAATAGATGATACAGGCTGGTGCTCAAGTGGTTAGGCTATGAGGCATTCAACAATAGACATGTGCAATTCGTTTCGTTTTTTTCGTTCGTTCGTTTTCGTATGAATGAACGAATCGTTCGAATCGAACGAATCCAAATAACGAATCGTTCGAATCGTACGAATCCGATTAACGAATCGTTCGAATCGAACGAATCCGAAAAACAACGAAAATCCCCAAAAAAACTAATTAGAAACAACGAATGTACGAATGAAGAAAATCCGAAAAACGAAAAAAGGAACAACGAAAATGAACGAAAAAATTCCTACATTCGTAACTTTATTTTTTGTTGAATTGGTAATTTTCCGTGTCCCTTACAATGGTGCTGCTTAACGTGCTTCGAATAGATTGAACGAAAAAATTCGTACATTCGTAACTTTTTTTTTCGATTCGTACCTTTTTTTTCTGATTCTTAACTTTTTTTTTTTTTTTTGAATTGGTAATTTTCCGTGTCCCTTACAATGGTGCTGCTTAACGTGCTTCGAATAGATTGAACGAAAAAATTCGGACATTCAGAACTTTTTTTTTTCGATTCGTAACTTTTTTTTCGATTCGTAACTTTTTTTTTCGATTCGTAAATTATTAAAATGTAATAATAGCATACACATTACATAAAATTATGAATTATGCTCCGATTACGAATCTACGAATGTTACGAATGTACGAATAAATACGAATGCGTCCGAATTTCGAATAAACGAATAAACGAAAATTAAACTAACAAAAAAACGAATCAACGAAAAAATAACTCTTACGAATGTACGAATCGTTACGAATACGAACACCAACGACTTACGAATGTACGAATCGTTACGAATCAACGGAAACGAAAAAAACGAAATGAAAATAAACTAATTTTTTTGTTGTGCACATGTCTATTCAACAGTAGATTTAATGGAATCATGATATATGAAAATTTAACAGAGATTTTGACTGACACCCATGAAAAAATTAAAATATGACAACCTTGGATAACCTACTCCCCACTTCTAACCTTCTACAAGTCATTATTATCCATTTGACTGTCCCCAGGACTTTCCACCTCCCTCCCCCACCTATACAGCTTAATATCTCTGTGACGATAACCACTTGGGCACTTTGACTAGACGCTTCCTTCCACCAAACAGCATTTCCTGCCCTCCAAACCGTTCCGAGCAGACCGAGAGCTAATACCAGCCCTTTTTACCCCAAACATCATACAAAGACAAGAAGTGAAGGTAAACTCCAAAGGAATGACTGTTTATTGAACAGAAATACAGGCTTTTATACACTTGAAGGGTAGGTCAGTCACCACATGAACAATAAAACCAAATGTTTACCCAAAACATCACACAATGTTGTTTTTTTTTGCCTTCCTCTGGATCAACTGTGGGTATAGAATGCGGTATATGGGATTGTATGATATAATTATTATTTTTTTTTCATTTGTGGTTGAACTGGATGGACTTGTGTCTTTTTTCAACCTAACTAACTATGTAACTATGTAACAATGGTCTATGCAACGAGGTAAAGCTGACTCATGGCTAATCCCATCATAGAGGATCCTCCAAGAGTTATGTCCCGTACTCACGGTCGGATTTTCTGACGGAAAATGTCCTATCAGACAATGTTGTCGGAAATTCCGACCGTGTGTAGGCTCCATCGGACTTTTTCCGTCGAATTTTCCGACGGACAAAGTTTTATCGGACTTTTTCCGATCATGTGTAGCGAATTCCGACGGACAAAGTGCCACGCATGCTCAGATCACATTACAAGACCAAAGCTATTGGCTACTAGCCTCTACGTAATCCCGTCGTACGCAACAAACGTCACCACGTTCAGAATGATCGGATTTTCCGACAACTTTGTCCGACCGTGTGTATGCAACACCAGTGTCGGACAAAATCCGTCTGAAAAAATCTGATGGATTTTGTGGTCGGATTTTCCGACCGTGTGTATGGGGCATTAGTCAAATTAGCCAACATATACTAGAAACATTAAGTTGATTAAACATCTAGCCACCTGGACCATGTTGTGATTAATCAGAGATCTCATTCCAGGTCAGGCTTCCCGGCCCCAAGGTCACAACAATGTACATTACACATCACATAATAATTTGCTAGCTTACAGACAAACAATAGGTGTATTAAATTAGCACAATTAACAATACAAACAGTGATCTCACCCCACCTCAGACTAGTAGGCAACAGAAGACCCAGGGCCTTCCAGATCTCATTAACCAGCTTTCCTTTCTCATACTGTACATCTGTTTACTGAGTTTCAGGTTGGCAGAGACCATCATGGCTTCCTTGATTGTTAAATGTAATAATGTCCTTTTGCATTATATAACAGAACATTCTTCCTAAATGGTTGTAGCTCCCTCAAATGCCAGGGCCCAAAGTCAGTAGGAAAGAGGCTAGCCTTCAGGTCCCCTCCAAAAGCCTCTGTCCCAGGTGAGTCTGTCACAATCTACCCCTCTCCTCCTTTTTTTCCTCTTCCATTATCTATCTACCTTTCTCATTATTTTGCCTACTCTCATACCTTTCTTGATGAAAATATTTTATGTGTTAGGCCTCATGCTGACAACAACATACGCCCGTGCGAGCGCTGTGTTAACCCACACAGGGATGCAGAGGCCGCACAAACACAGCCGCTGTTCTCAATTTGACATTTGTGGTGCATGGACTCGAACATACACTGTCCGTATTCAGGGCCATTCATCCGCATGGATGTTAAATTCGGAGCATCAGCTGTGTCTGTGTAGCTTAGGGTTGCCACCTGTCCAGGATTCACCAGGGCAGCCCAGATTTTGAATTATGTGTCCGGGTTTCAGTCCGTCTGAAACCTGGACACATTATTCAGACCAGGCTGTGGCTCCCCAAGTAACTAAGACAGCCACACACAAACCTGTTGCCATCCGGGAGCTGCGGGCAGCAAGAGCATTTTCGAGACACCCACTGTTTGCAACCTCGTGCTATGCGTGCCACATTACTACTTTTCTTGGGGCACCCAAAGGTGTTCCAAGTCTTTTATAATCCTATAGTGAATACTGCAGCCATTTTTTTCCCCTGTGCCTCTATGGTGTTTGGGTTTGGTTTGAAGAAAAGGTGGCAACCCTAGTGCAGCTGCTGCATCCCTATAGACATCAATGGGACTGCCTGCACAGGGATGCATGAAACCTGTGCATAGACACAGCACTTGCCTGGGCAAAAGCTGTAGTACACCCCGTGTGAATGAGGCCCAAGGCAGGCCATAGATGTTGCAATTTTCTTTCCTGTAAGATCGCTTGATTCCCCCATCCACACAGTCAGTGTTGATGGGGGAACCCCTCCTGTGGAGCTATAGTGTTCTCCCGAAGGCCGTCGCTTCCCAGAGAACACAATGATTATTGCTAGCGGCTATAACTGCTGGTAATATTCGTTGCAGAAAATCCAACAGGCTGGTTGTAGCCAAGTTGATCAATGGATCAACCAACGAGGGTACAATCTGCCTGCCCATAGATGGTTCAAATCTCAGCCAGTTCAGCAGGGACCGGCCTAAGATTCAAACCATCTATGGTTGGCTTTAGCGTCCTTTCTTTTTGTACCAAATATCAAGAAAACTGTCACATATAACCCATACATTTAATAAGGTTTCCTTTAACCACTTTGCGACCGCCGGCCGTCAAATGACGGCCAGGCGGCGCATCTCTCGTTCCGGGAGGGCGTCATATGACGTCCTCCCCTTCTGTGCACTGCAGGGAGCGCGCGCGCGCCACCGGGAGCGCGCGCGCGCTCTCGCCGTGTCACTGGGCACCCGATGCGCGTGCCCAGCGGCCGCGATGTCCGCTGGGCACCCGCGATTGCCCGGTAACACAGCGGGGACCGTTGATCTGTGTGTGTAAACACACAGATCAACGGTCCTGTCAGAGGAGAGGAGCCGATGGTGTGTTCTCTGTACAGAGACACACCGATCGGTCTCCTCCCCTTGTGAGGCCCCTCCCCCCACAGTAAGAAACACTCTTAGGGAACATAATTAACCCCTCCCCGCCCCTAGTGGTTAACCCCTTCACTGCCAGTGTCATTTATACATGAATCAATGCATTTAAATAGCATTGATTGCTGTATAAATGACAATGGTGCCAAAAATGTGTCAAAAATGTCCGATGTGTCCGCCATAATGTCGCAGTCACAATAAAAATCGCTGATCACCGCCATTACTAGTAAAAAAAAAAAATATTAATAAAAATGCTATAAAACTATCCCCTATTTTGTAAACGCTATAACTTTTGCGCAAACTAATCAATGATCGCTAATTGCGATTTTTTTTTACCAAAAATATGTAGAAGAATACGTAGCGGCCGAAGCTGAGGAAAAAAAATGTTTTTTTATATATTTTTTGGGGATATTTATTATAGCAAAAAGTAAAAAATATTGTTTTTTTTTTAAATTTGTCGCTCTTCTTTTGTTTATTGCGCAAAAAATAAAAAACGCAGAGGTGATCAAATACCACCAAAAGAAAGCTCTATTTGTGGGGAAAAAATTATAACAATTTCATTTTGGGCTTGGTCAGGAAGGGGGTGAAAATGCACTGTAGTGAGGTGGTTAAACACACATTCATTTCTTCAACCTACTTTTCTTTATAACCAACCCTCTTCTATCCATATTCTATATACCGTCCTTACTCTATCCATGCTACCAATTCAGATCTGTATACTCCTATGTTTGCTCATTGACTCTGTATATTTTTGTTGATAAACCTATCAATACACCTTGCTCCACCTCCACTAGAAAACAATGTTCCACCTACGTGGCCGATATCTTATCTCATATCAGTTCTTAACAAGGGAGGCACAGTGATTGCAAATTGAGTGTTTGCTTGGTCTAGTGGCTAATCTACAAACAAATATATTTCATGCAATAATGAAAATATGAAAGAGGAAGCAAAAAATAAAAAACATGAAACTCAAAAAAACTGAGAACCTGTTACTGTGCAAGTGAAACCAGATTGAGTGATAGGGGGCACTGAGTGATTATATTATGTTCCTTATATGCCATATACCATAAAATAAATTGAATATGTGCATAAAGTGCAATATTTCCTTATACCAAACAAATATACACAAAGTGAAGATATACATAAAGTGCAATGAGAAAAATATATATAAATTGGTAGTGATCAAAAAATCATTAATCAAATATTTTATAAGTCCATATTTCCAATGATGTGTCTTGATTAGTAGACCCACACCGAAAGCAAGACCATATACAGTATATTGAATCCACCCAATGTGCTCTAAATTGAAAGCTGCTCAACAAATGGATGTGACCTCTTTATAAAGAAGATCTAATGCGCTTTTGGGAAATCCGGGATTGGATACCCTAGGTTACCAGATGAATCCTCTGTGACCTCCTCTCCACCAAAATATCCCATATGGAAGAAACAGAAGAACACTACATAGCGCAATACTGTTGGTTTATTTAACATCATACATAAAACATGAAGGTTGTCTGCTTACATTTATTTGTGCCTTAGCCTGGCACTGAGGATAGCCTGCAGAGATTGTATTATGGAGCCTCTTGCCGCTGGGCTCACGTTCAGAGCCGGCGTGCGTTCCACTCGTGCATGGGAGAAAACCGGAAGCTGGGACCCCGGAAGTGACCGGAAGCGCCTCGACGTACGTTTCGTAATTAATACGTCATCAGCCCCCTTTACTCTAATACCCCTAACTAAAATCTAGTGGAACCAATTGCTTTCAGAAGTCACCTGTGTGTGATTTAATATCAGTATAAATACAGCTGTTCTATGAAGCCCTCAGAGGTTTGTTAGAGAACCTTAGCGAACAAACAGCATCATGAAGGCCAAGGAACACACCAGACAGGTAAGGGATAAATCTGTGGAGAAGTTTAAAGCAGGGTTAGGTTATAAAAACATATCCCAAGCTTTGAACATCTCACGGAGCACTGTTAAATCTATCATCCGAAAATGGAAAGAGTATGGCACAACTGCAAACCTACCAAGACATGGCCGTCCACCTAAATTGACAGGCCGGGCAAGGAGAGCATTAATCAGAGAAGCAGCCAAGAGGCCCATGGGAACTCTGGAGGAGCTGCAGAGATCCACAGCTCAAGTATTCATACCCCTTGACATTTTCCACATTTTGTCATGTTACAACCAAAAACGTAAATTTATTTTATTGGGATTTTATGTGATATCCCAACACAAAGTGGCACATAACTGTGAAGTGGAAGTAAAATGATAAATGTTTTTCAAATAGTTTTACAAATAAATATCTAAAAAGTGTGACGTGCATTTGTATTCATTCCCTTCCCACTGATACCCCTAACTAAAATCTAGACAGCCAAAAAGGTCAGGGATAAAGCTGTGGAGAAGTTTAAAGCAGGGTTAGGTTATAAAAAAATATCCGAAGCTTTGGACATCTCATGGAGCACTGTTCAATATATCATCCTGGAAATGGAAAGAGTATGGCACAACTGCAAACCAACCAAGACATGGCCGTCCACCTAAACTGACAGGCCGGGCAAGGAGAGCATTAATCAGAGAAGCAGCCAAGAGGCCCATGGGAACTGCAGAGATCCACAGCTCAGGTGGGAGAATCTGTCCACAGGACAACTATTAGTCGTGCTCTCCACAAATCTGGCCTTTATGGAAGAGTGGCAAGAAGAAAGACATTGTTGAAAGAAAGCCATAAGAAGTCCTTTTTGCAGTTTGCGAGAAGCCATGTGGGGGACACAGCAAATGTGTAGAAGAAGGTGCTCTGGTCAGATGAGACCAAAATTTTACTTTTTGGCCTAAAGGCGAAACGTTATGTGTGGTGGAAAACTAACACTGCACATCATTCTGAACACACCATTCCTACCGCAAAACACGGTGGTGGTAGCATCATGTTGTGGGGATGCTTTTCTTCAGCAGGGACAGGGAAGCTGGTCAGAGATGATGGGAAGATGGATGGAGCCAAATACAGGGCAATCTTAGAAGGAAACCTGTTAGAGTCTGCAAAAGACTTGGACTGGGGTGGAGGATCACCTTCCAGCAGGACAACGACCCTAAAAATACAGCCAGAGCTACAATGGAATGATTTAGATCAAAGCATATTCATGTGTTAGAATGGCCCAGTCAAAGTCCAGACCTAAATCCAATTGAGAATCTGTGGCAAGACTTGAAAATTGCGGTTCACAGACGCTCTCCATCCAATCTGACAGAGCTTGAGCTATTTTGCAATGAAGAATGGGCAAAAATGTCACTCTCTAGATGTGCAAAGCTGGTAGAGACATCCCCAAAAAGACTTGCAGCTGTAATTGCGGGGAAAGGCGGTTCTACAAAGTATTGACTCCGGGGGGCTGAATACAAATGCACGCCACACTTTTCACATATTTATTTGTAAAAAAAATGTTGAAAACCATTTATCATTTTCCTTTCACCTCACAATTATGTGCCACTTTGTGTTGGTCTATCATATAAAATCCCAATAAAATACATTTACTTTTTTGGTTGTAACATGACAAAATGTGTTAAGTTTCTAGGGGTGTGAATACTTTTTCAAGGTACTGTAAAAAATAGGAAGTGATAGCAATGGAGTGACCTCATCGGTATGTTGCTGCCACTTCACTGTCCAATCACAGGCTGCCGCTGGGTGGTCTTTGACTAAACCATAAGGCTTGAACTGCAGTAGAAATAGAAGTGGTCAAAACTTGACTGCTGTCTGAGAAAGATGACTCAACTAAAAATCTAAAACTCAAGCTGGCCATACACTAGAAATATAGAAGAGTGACAGCAGAAAAAAATCCAAGTGGACTATTGAATCTGTCCAACTTTTTTCTGTTCATTACATTTTTGGGGGTTTTCTTTTTTTGCTTTTTTGCCTGAGTATAGATTTATGTTTCTCCCAAGCATGTTTGAACCCACCTACTGTTTATTGGCTCACAAACTCTGCTGGAAGTCTATTTCAAGCATCAACTACTCTTTCCGTATAATCATCTTTTTAGGATTGGTTTTGAACTTGAGGTCATGTCCCGTGTTCTTTTTTTCATATTGAAAATACTGCCTTCCTGAACCTTATTCACCCCTTCATGTATTTAAAGATTTCAGTCATGTCCCCCCCTTTCCCTTCTTCCTCCGGACTGTATATATTAAGTTCAAGAAATAGATTTTCAAATTAAGGTTTGTACAAATACAGAGGGTAAACTAAGTACTGTATTGAACACGTCACCATTTTTCTGGGTAAATATATTTCAAAAGGTGCTATTGACATGAAATTTTCTCACGTTGGTAACACCCATACAATCCATACAAAAAAAAGAAACCAATACCAAATAAGTTCAGAAATTAAGTTATGTGTATTAACCGGTTTCCCGACCGGCTCCTGTACTTATACGTCGGCAGAATGGCGCGGCTGGGCAAAGTAACGTACCAGTACGTTACTTTGAATTTCCCGCCGTGGGTGCGCCGCGAGCTCCGTGACCATGCCCGCCTGTCCTGCGGACTCGATCGCCGCGGGGATACCCACGATCGTGTCACGGAGCTACAGAACGGGGAGATGCCGATGTAAACAGCATCTCCCCGTTCTGCCTAATGACAGCAGACTGATCATCTGCTCCCTGTCATTGGGAGCAGCGATCAGTGTGGTGTCACACCCATCCACGCCCCCAGACAGTTAGAAACACGCCCCTAGGAACACTTAACCCCTCCCCGCCCCCTAGTGGTTAACCCCTTCACTGCCGGTGACATTTTTACAGTAATCAATGCAATTTTATAGCATCAATCGCTGTGTTAATGCCAATGGTCCCAAAAATTTGTCAAAATTGTCCAATGTGTCCGCCATAATGTCGCAGTCACGATAAAAATCGCTGATCGCCGCCATTGTATCAGATTGGAGCATGCTCTTCTGGGGTTTTTTTTTGCCTTCCTCTGGATCAACTGTGAGTATAGAATTGGGTATATTGGATTGTACGATATTTTTTATTTTTATTTATTATTACTTTTTTTTGTGGTTGAACTGGATGGACCTGTGTCTTTTTTCGGCCTAGCTAAATATGTAACTATGTAACTATTACTAGTAAAAAAAAAATTATTAATAAAAATGCCATAAAACTATCCCCTATTTTGTAGACGCTATAACTTTTGCGCAAACCAATCAATAGACGCTTATTGCGATTTTTTTTTACCAAAAATATGTAGAAGAATACGTATCGGCCTAAACTGAGGAAAAAAAAAAAATTTTTTTATATTTTTGGGGGATATTTATTATAGCAAAAAGTAAAAAATAATGTTTTTTTTTCAAAATTGTCGCTCTTTTTTTGTTTATATCGCAAAAAATAAAAACCGCAGAGGTGATAAAATGCCACCAAAAGAAAGCTCTATTTGTGGGAAAAAATGGACGTCAATTTTGTTTGGGAGCTACGTTGCACGACCGCGCAATTGTCAGTTAAAGCGACGCAGTGCCGAATCACAAAAAACGCTCTGGTCAGGAAGGGGGTAAATCCTTCCGGGGCTGAAGTGGTTAAAATGGAGTGACACAGGGAAAAAGTATTGAACACATGATGAAGGGGAGGTGCAAAAGTGCATGGAAAGCCAAGACAGCTGAAATCTATCAGTAATTAGAAAGCAATCCTGCCCCATGTCAGTGCAAATTAATATCAGCTGGTTCAGTCTCAACCGATGGCCTATAAAAAGGGGTCTCATTACCAAGGTGTCACACAAGAAACATCTCATAGTGGGTAAAAGCAAAAAGCGCTCTCAAGACCTTTGTAACCTTATGGTTGCAAAACATACAGATGGCATTGGTTACAGAAGGATTTCTAAACTTCGAAATGTTCTAGTGAGCACTGTTGGGGCCATAATCCGGAATTGGAAAGAACATATTTTCACCATAAACTGGCCACAACCAGGTGCTCCTCATAAGATTTCTGACAGAGGAGTGAAAAGAATTATCAGAAGAGTTGTCCAAGAGCCAAGGACCACTTGTGGAGAGCTTCATAAAGACCTGGAATTAACATGTACAATTGTTTCACAGAAAACAATAAGTAATGCACTCAACTGCCATGGCCTGTATGCATGCTCACCACGCAAGACTAGAGATGTGAAGGCCCGGAAAAAAAGAATGAAAAATTCTGAAAAAAAAAAAGTTTTTTTCCTATTTTTTTCCTGAAGGATTTTTTGTTTTTTTCCCAAAAATTGAAAAACAAAATTGTGGAATATCTTATTTTAACATGATGAATAAAATATTTTAAAACAGGGTGTTCAAATATTTTCCAAATCATTTCTAAAAAAGATGTATGATATCAGATTATTCTAAAAAAAAAATTCTAGCAAGTCCTAGGTAACAAACTGAACCCTCCAATGCAAGAACAGTATACATTTCTTCCTTGCTGTGCTGTGCTACTATTGTAACAAGAAAAAGGTTTCAGTTTTGCTTTTTCATGTTAGTGGGTGTGTTTGTTTTGTTCTGTCCTCTTCACTAGGCCTCAAAAGCATTGAAAGAAAATACAGGGCAACAAAAAGGACCTGAAAGTATATACTTAATTAAAAAATGTAAGAGTTTACATTTATCTGATTCTGAATCCAGAAAACGGAATCATTTAGCTACATTAGTTTATCTTTATAAACTTTTGTGTAAATAATCATTTAATTACCAGTAATCTGGTTCTTCCCCCACCCCCACACACAACCATAGATTAGTGTCTTCTTGCAAAGTAGTAATTTTTTCTTGTCTTTATTTCCTACTCCCCTCCGAAAAATGGTGAGACCAACATCTAGCATATGGAGGCATTTTCAAAAGAAAAATGTGATTTGCAAATATTGTCAGATGAAATATGCATTTCCAAATGCTACCAGGAAGACAAAACACATTCTTGTATGTAACAAGTGTCCTGTAGATATTAAAAAATCCTTCATGGATCGAAGTGAAGAGGACAACAGTGATGACAATGCACATAGTTTTTCTCAACGTTCTCGTAACAGAATGACTTTCAATCTTAAAAAGACAAAAAAGTGCTAATGTAGAATTTTTTTTTTCCGAGCTTCAACATTTTCGGAAATTTTACATCTCTACGCAAGACTGAAGGAAAAGCATGTTGAAGCTCCTTTAACCACTTAAGCCCCGGACCAATTTGCAGCTAAAGGACCAGGCACTGCGTTGCTTTAACTGACAATTGCATAGTCGTGCAACGTGGCTTCCAAACAAAATTGGCGTCCTTTTTTTCCTCACAAATAGAGCTTTCTTTTAATGGTATTTGATCACCTCTGCGCTATTAACAAAAATAGAGCTCAGTTTAGGCTGATACGTATTCTTCTACATATTTTTTGTAAAAAAAAAAAATTGCAATAAGCGCTTATTGATTGGTTTTTGCAAAAGTTATAGTGTCTACAATATAGGGGATAGTTTTATGTCATTTTTAATAATCATTTTTTTTTTCTACTAGTAATGGCGGCGATCAGCGAATTCTATTGTGACTGCAACATTATGGCAGGCACGTCGGACAATTTTGACACATTTTTGGGACCATTGGCATTAATACAGCGATCAGTGTGATTAAAAGTGCATTGATTATTGTAAAAATGGCACTGGCAGTGAAGGGGTTAACCACTAGGGGGCAGTGTAGGGGTTAAGTGTGACCTATGTGTTTTTTTTACTGTAGGGGGGCGTGGCTTGGCGTGTGAAATCACTGATCGTCTTTCCCTATGACAGGGAACAGACGATCAGTGACAGCCTCACTAGGAAGCACGGGGAGAGGTTTGTTTACACATACTTCTCCCCGTTCTTCAGCTCTGTGACCCGACGCGGGACACCGTCGCCGATCGTGTCCGCGGGTCTCGCGGCCACGTTCACGGAGCTCAGGACCGTGTCGCGAGTGCGCCGCCGGCAGCACGCGCGCGACCTTGTGCCCAGCCGTGCCATTCTGCCAACGTTTATCGGCATGAGGCGGTCCTTAAGTGGTTAAGTTTTCTGCACAACATTTAGACAAGCCTGTGAAATACTTGGGAGAATATAGTCTGGTCAGATGAGACCAAAATTGAGCTCTTTGGATGCCATAATACACACCATGTTTGGAGGTCAAATGGAACATCACCCCAAAAACACCCCCTATACCAACAGTGAAGTTTGGCGGTGGGAACATTATGGTATGGGGCTGTTTTTCAGCATTCGGTGCTGGCAAACTTCATTTATTTGAAGGAAGGATAAATGGAAAAATGTACCAAGATATTCTTTATAAAAATCTGCTGCCATCTACCAGGATGATGAAGATGAAACGAGGGTGGACATTTCAGCAAGAAAATGATCCCAAACACAAACCCAAGGAAACTCTCACCATCCTGGTAGATGGCAGCAGATTGTTATCAAGAATATCTTGGTACATTTGAAGCTGGATGAGAGCTACAGAGCCCTCCGGTGGAATGTATCCCAAGCATGCACTTGGATAGCGGATGACAGCCCAACGGAAGGCTTAAGCTACGGCGGCCTGGGACTGTTGTATGTGAAGCTGGCAGGGGACTCTAACTTTGGGAGTGATTTGGAGTGGCGGTTGGACGAAATCATGGATTTCAGAAAAGGGCTACTGAACGTCTCGGAAGTGCACTGGGCACTGGAAGATATGGAGTTTCTGGCCGTTCAGGAATGGGAGCTGGAGATCGCCTACAGACGGCTGCTAGACTCTGCTCAGTGCCAGGGCTGGGCTCCCTTTGCCTGGGACTATAAGCAAATACCAGTGGACAACTCTGAAATCCTGGCTGAAGAGTCGGCAATGTGGCAGAGTAACAGTGTGCTTTGCCAACCTGCCCCTGCAGCTATGGACGCGGAGGTCTTATGGCAGATGCAGCAAGTGCTGACTGACCTTGATGATCCTGTTTCTGCATGGGATGATCTTGGATGGAGGAATGTGCCTGTCCAGCAGCATGCCAGATAATCGGCAGTGGAAAATCTGGAGATTGCTATCCCCAAAGCTGAAGTGCTGACAACAGGGCAGAGCTCTGCTAACCTCTGCTCAGCACTGATAGCATCTTCTGGGTTCCATGGACAGGAGATGGTGAACCTATATCCCCAGACACCAGTTGCAGAGACTGGGGATTTGATAGACTTTTCTGCTGAGGAAAAACAACCTGATGAGCCCCCAGCAGAAGAGCTGGTATTAGGGCCAAACTTCACTGTGCTCTGCCTAGCACCTACAGTGTCTCTACAGCTTCAGGAAGCTGGGGCAATCGGTCACACTGTCCAGCAGCAGACGGCGCCCCAGAATTATGACATCAACCCAGCTAAAGTGCTGGCAACCGGACAGAGGGTCCAAGACCTCTGCCCCACAGGCAGTTGTGGAGGCCCGGGGTGAGGGGGTGGTGGTCACTCCCGAGCAGCAGATCAGGGCCCAAGGAGAGAATGCAATCTGCACTTCGCAACTGCAGCTTGAGCTGATATCGGTGGATGGGACTTCAGTATCTCACACGTATACCCCAGGGATGCTGGGCGGTCACCCCAGATCCCCAACAGCCTGATGGAGTTAGCACAGTCACCCTGTCTTCTCTCCAGCGGCTGAAAAGACTCCAGGGAGAACGGCCAGTCCGGGCCCCTCCCCAGCGGCAGATATGTTCTCTGAGAGAGGCAGAGGTTGGCTGGGTGAGGAATACTCTGTTTGGAACAATTTGTTTGGGGTACTGTGTGGATACCAGCATTAGAGGACTGGAACCCCTGGCTAACTTTGGAGTCAACCCGTCTGGGGTCTCCTCCTGTGTTAGTCTCCTGCCGAAAGGGGATAAATGTGACAGACCTAGCCGTGCCATTCTGCCGACGTATATCGGCATTCTAATGTTATGAACTCCAGCTACCTGTCTGTTGTGTAAATGAGTCTAGTCTGGCTTGTAAGAATATTCCACAATGTTGTTTTGCTAATTAACATAGTCAGTGAGCTAGGAGACATACCCTGAAAAGTGTTCTCTCAGTTAACTAGTCTGGGTCAATGATTAGATTAGGTTAGGTTTTAGTCATCCGGCTGTATATATTTGTGTGACATCTCAAATAAAAGTGATTGCTGATGTACTCCAAGACTGGTGTTGTCTAGTTCTTGGGGGTTCCTATAACCAGATCCATTGGACTCATGTTCCAGGACTTAGGAAGCGGTATATAGACAGAAACACTCAAGCGGAGTGTAGGGACGTTCAGTCACAGAGCTCAATTTTGGAAAGAAAATAAAGCTGCTATAATGGCCCAGCCTGATTTGAATCTAATAGAAAATCTATGGAAAGAACTAAACACCAGTGTTCATAGAAGAGGCCCACAGAACCTTCAAGATTTGAAGATTGTTTGTGTGGAAGAATGAGCCAAAATCCCACCTGACCAATGCATGCGACTAGTTTCTCTATACAGGAGGTGTCTTGAAGCTGTCATTACCAACAAAGGATTTTGTACGAAGTATTAAATACATTTCACTTAGCATGTTCAATATTTTTTCCCTATGTCATTCCATTTATTTACACATAACTTCATTTCTGAACTAATTGTTTTGGTTTCTTTGTATGTATGGATGGCATGGGTTGTTACCGACATGTGGTGAAAAGTTCATGTCAATAGCACCTTTAGGCTGGGTTCAAACTGGAGAACGCAGCGGCTCACAGCAGAAGTCTGGCTGAATTCGGACCTGGAACGGACCAAAAGACACACAGAGCTCCTGTGCAATTTGCACTAGAGCCACTGCGGAGATGTGAGAGAGCTGGTCACAATCTCCTGCTATGCAAATTGGATGCGGGGAAACCACATCCAATTTGCAATAGTATGAACCAACCTTAGAAATATATTTACCTAGAAAAATGGTGACGTGTTCAATACTTATTTTACCCACTGTATATTGAGGAATGTCGTTTGAAAATACTTCAAAATTTTATTTGCTTTTAACATTTGATTTTGGAATGAATGTCATTTCCCAAATGAAGATCGCATTTACTGTTAAAAATTTTCATCCTTCATTTTTCATTTGACCACACTAATGGCACCGTACACACGATAGGATTTTCCAACAACAAATGTTGAATGTGAGCTTGTTGTCGGAAAGTCCAACCGTGAGTATACTCCATAGAACATTGGTTGTCGGAATTTCCGCCAACAAATGTTGGAGAGCAGGTTCTAAAATTTTCCGTCAACAAGGCTCGGAAATGCAGAGCGTGTGTACACAATTCCGAAGCATAAAAGTCCACGCATGCTCGGAATCAAGCAGAAGAGCCCCACTGGCTATTAAACTTAATTTTTCTTGGCTCGTCATACGTGTTATACGTCACCACGTTCTTGACGTTCAGAATTTCCGACAACATTTGTGTGACCGTGTGTATACAAGACAAGTTTGAGCCAACATCCTTCGGAAAAAAATCCATGGTTTTATTGTCGCAATATACTATCGTGTGTACACACAATGGGAAAACTGAGGGAACAAAACATTTTGATCAAAATTCCACTAGCTTAAATCTCAATTTAAAATTGAACTAAATGCAACTACATTTTTTTTTACAAGTAGTTGATGCGTATCTATGTCAGATATAGATTTAACTTTAAAGTATATATGAAACTAATAATTATTTTTTTGTTCTGGATAGTGTAGGGAATGTCTTTTTCAGTTTGTGTCTCATCAGAGAAATGTATCTTTTCTTCCTGTCCTAGAGACACAACATGAAGTAAAGGGAGTTTCTTTTCTGAAGGAGGTAATGTCCCTTCTTATGCCCCATACACACGGTCGGAAATTCTGATGGAAAATGTCCGATCGGACCATGTTGTCGGAAAATCCGGCCGTGTGTGGGCTCCATCGGACTTTTTCCATCGGAGTTTCCAACGGAAAAAATTTGAGATCCTGCTCTCAAATTTTCCGACAACAAAATCCGAACGGGCTTTTTCCGATCGTGTGTAGAGAATTCCGATGGACAAATTGCCACGCATGCTCAGATCAAACTATGAGACCAAAGCTATTGGCTACTAGCCTCTACGTAGTTCCGTCGTACGCAACGAACATCACCACGTTCAGAATGATAAGATTTTCCGACAACTTTGTCCGACCGTGTGTATGCAATACCAGTTTCGGACGAAATCCGTCGGAAAAATTCGATGGATTTTCACCATAGCAGGGTCTACCCATTGGAGAATTTTCCCTCACCTCTTGGTTTGGTGACAACTCAAATATGTTGGATTTCCATCACTTTTTGTACCAAAGAAAATGGCCACTTTTATCGGTCCGATAATGAAAATAAATCTCCCCAGTTGAGACATATAGAGCAATTAAAATCTGTCAGAGGTTCTTACCCTTCCACATCCAATGCAAAACTTCCAGAAACAGAGGTAAGCACTATATATCAGTTATTCTGGTTTATTTACAAAAGAGAACCGCGCCAATCACTCTAGTTGGATCATATATCCACTTGTGCCAAAAAATATATATTATATACCAAAAATGGATAAATAAAATGAATTATACCTATATCTATTTATACCAAAGGAGCTATTGCTATCTCCCTTTCTTTACCAATAGCCCACCCAATCTAAAGTGCTTATAGTGACAAACAAAAAAATAGAAAAATAAAGATAGGAATAAAAATAAAAATATATTAAAAGTACATCTATATCCCTATCTTATATTTAGCACAGAACTGATTCTGTGTTTTTAGTGTATCTCTAAATCAGTTATTGTGTCATTCCAATAGACATATTTTGACACTGATTTAGAGATACACTAAAAACACAGAATCAGTTCTGTGCTAAATATAAGATAGGGATATAGATATACTTTTAATATATTTTTATTTTTATTCCTAACTTTATTTTTCTATTTTTTTGTTTGGCACTATAAGCACTTTAATGCCCCATACACACGGTCGGAAATTCCGACCACAAAATCCGTCGGATTTTTTCCGACGGATTTTGTCCGACACTGGTGTTGCATACACACGGTCGGACAAAGTTGTCGGAAAATCCGATCATTCTGAACGTGGTGATGTTCGTTGCGTACGACGGAACTACGTAGAGGCTAGTAGCCAATAGCTTTGGTCTTGTAATTTGATCTGAGCATGCGTGGCACTTTGTCCGTCGGGATTCGATACACACGATCGGAAAAAGTCCGATCGGACTTTGTTGTCGGAAAATTTGAGAGCAGGATCTCAAATTTTTTCCGACGGAAAAAGTCCGATGGAGCCCACACAAGGTCGGATTTTCCGATAACATGGTCCGATAGGACATTTTCCGTCCTAAATTCCGATTGGGTGGGCTATTGGTAAAGAAACGGGAGATAGCAATAGCTCCTTTGGTATAAATAGATATAGGTATAATTAATTTTATTTATCCATTTTTGGTATATAATATATATTTTTTGGCACAAGTGGATATATGATCCAACTAGAGTGATTGGCGCGGTTCTCTTTCGTAAATAAACCAGAATCACAGGCATTGTACAAATAGAACAATTGTTTTTAGACTGCAGCCTATCATATATAATAGTTTATACAAATTATTCAATTGGCGCCAGTACCTTTACGTACATATATATTGGTTATTGTCTGCCTCAACTCAAATGTCCTTACTCAGCCATGAAGATCGGAGAACCTTAACCCTGTACCAATGGCATCCATCATCAGCTTTTTGTGGAACATTATCTCTACAATGGGCAGAGGTCACCATAGGGTGCATCGCATGCCAGCAGACCAGAAATAACATGTTGTGCATCTTCAGTGCGCTGATCTGTGGGCCTGTGATGACATATGATGTCCTCTATGGGAACTCCATTCATCATAGAGAACAGCAGTTTGCAGACAGACTACAGCTGTCAAATTTGGCGCAGGAAAGCAAACACAAAGGTCTCGGATTTTCTTAACTATAGTTTCATAGTTTCATAGTTAGTAAGGTTAAATAAAGACATCAGTCCATCCAGTTCAACCTGAGTGAGTGTCTACAACTGTCCCTATCCCTGTACATTGCACACTCACATCGGTCCCTACCCTCAAGGAGCCAACAATCCAAGGTCCCTATTCATATACTAGGGCCAATTTTTTAGACAGAAGCCAATTAACCTACCTGCATGTCTTTGGACCATGATGCCATATTTACAAATTAAGGCTGAAATTGCATTTTTGGCTCCTAAAATCCAATGCGAACGATCAAATGCTAATGGAAAAAATCCAATACCAATGGCAAATCCACACAAAAAACATTTTCCGCATGAAATAGAAGTAGAAAAACCTAGCTACATTACTTTGTCTTTGTCTCCGTATCCTGGTCTTTGCTCTTCTTCTTGCCGAAGTCCATTATCTACACAGCCAAGGAAATCTCATGTTTTCAGCCGTACACCTGCTGGAGAACTGTGTGCTTTATTGCTACCTGTTAGATTGTGTCCAGCTTTTACAGGGTGTGGTTGTTTAAACACATCAGTTCACCAGCTCCCCGTCTCCCACACTAAAGGAATGCCATCCGTCATAGTAATTGTAGACTGAAAGGTGATTAAGTTTAAACCAAACATTGAGAATTTGAGATGTCTCATTCTGGAGAGAAATGTACATAGCAGCTCACCTTTTGTTCCTGCCAATTTACCGCCACATTGTGTATATAGGTGATGGAGTAATACACTATGGTAGTTCACCTTTTCCTAGGTAGATATTAGGATTAACTAGGTACAATATGTGATTAAGGATTGTTACTCTTGATTAGTGCCAACCATTACCATTGTGATGTTGGTCACAGTGTGTTTTCTAATAGTAGACATTGTGGGTTTGGCAATTTTGTATGTCTTTTGGTAATTGGGTATAGGTAGATTTAAAATGTTAAAAACTTAGACAATTCAAATTTTTATGGTATTAGGCATTATTCAGTATATTGATTGACTATTGTCTTTAACCTCTTGCCTCACACATAACGCTTAAAAGGCTACATGCCACACATATGTGTCTATGGGCGGCAGAGCTTTCTGTGCAGAGAGTGTGCTTCCAGTTGTCTCTCTTGGTCTCTACTATCAGGGGCCAGTGAGACCAGCTCCTGATCATATGACCAACATAACTACCAATCACAGTGGTCGCATTGTTGGTCGGCCCTTCCAACCCCCTGGGTGTAAAGACTCTGCTAAAGGGACACTGGGGTTAAGCAGTTTTTGGGGCTTTAACAAAGGACCTAAACTGTGGCATCTGTGCCAAGGCAAGCAGAGTACAAAGTACTAGTCGCCAGTATTGTCAGTGGCCTCTCCACAGCTGATCTTTTCCCCATTACTGACCTAAATCTAAACTCTAGAAATGTTTTTTATAGCATAGTTACATTGGTCCAGCTTTGACCATACCATTCTATACCTGTAGAACTGCAGTGTGAAAGCAGAGAATCACTGCAGTCTTCTGGGTCAGTACACAGGGGGGTGCTTGCTTAGCAAGGTCATCATTCACAGGAGAGGTAGGATGGTAACATCACAATCTCCATCTCATCCAATCAAAGAATTCCTTGTATATAACAAAGCTGATGGCGGTGGTGCCAAGTGGTGCCAAGTGGTGCCAAGTGGTGCCTGTGTTTGCTATGCACTAATACAGGGCCAAAAGGAAAGGAGAAAAAAGGAATGGGGGATAGGGAGGGGAGATAAGGAAGGAAAAAGAGGACTCCCTTAGGAACTGGCTGGGAAGAATAGAACCAGATTGCATTAGTCCTGAATGAGGTCCATGAGCTTGTGGCGTTTTCTAAATGTCTTACAAATGGCCCACACACTATAATACCAAAAGTATTGTGACGCCTGCCTTTACACACACATGAACTGTAATGGCATCCCAGTCTTAGTCCGTAGGGTTCAATATTGAGTTGGCCCACCCTTTGCAGCTGTAACAGCTTCAACTCTTCTGGGAAGGCTGTCCACAAGGTTTAGGAGTGAGTCTATGGGAATGTTTGACCATTCTTCCAGAAGCACATTTGTGAGGTCAGGCACTGATGTGGACAAGAAGGTCTGGCTTTCACAAATGCGCTTATGGAAGAATGGTCAAACATTCCCATAGATACACTCCTAAACCTTGTGGACAGCCTTCCCAGAAGAGTTGAAGCTGTTATAGCTACAAAGGGTGGGCCAACTCAATATTGAACCCTACGGACTAAGACTGGGATGCCATTTAAGTTCATGTGAACTGAGAATCTGTTGAAAGACTTGAAAACTGAAGTTCATTGACAGTCCCCATTAAACTTGATAGAGCTGTTTTAAAATTTAGCTAATGTGTGGTCAGGATTGCAGTTTTGACTCTGCTTACGATTTATTTTCAGGAAGGACCAAAATAAATTTGAGGCACTGTACTCAGAATTATGCCGCATACACATGATCAGAGTTTTCGTCTGAAAAATCTTGGATGGTTTTTCCGACGGAATTTCCGCTCAAGCTTGGCTTGTATACACACGGTCACACAAAAGTTCTCTGAACTTTCGGTTGTCAAGAACGCGGTGACGTACAGCACTACGATGAGCCAATAAAATGAAGTTCAATGCTTCCGAGCATGCGTCAAATTGTTTCCGAGCATGCGTAGGATTTTTGTGCGTCGGAATTGCTACAGACGATTTAACCGATTGTCCGATTTAACATACACACGGTCGGAATTTCCGACCAAAAGCTCTCATCGGACTTTTTCCAATTGTGTGTACTGGGCTTTAGCTTTCATCAAATAGTGGATGATAGTAGCTTTCATTGGCTTGCACCAAGTGGATGACACCCAATATGAGAAATCCAAATGAGAAAAAGTTTGAGCACTAGACAATCATATCAAATGTCTATATAGCTTTAGGCCGGGTTTACATAAAAGCAGGTTTCCCTGCCTCCAATTTGCATGACACACACAGGTCCAGATTAAAAAAGGGTCCTGTGCGTCTTTGGCTCTGATGCAGGTGCAAATTCATGCAAAAATTCGGACCTCATTCACACCTAAACCTGTGAACAGGGACGCACCTGACCCCTGGCATGAAACCACGGTTGCATATGTGTGAAGCCGGTATCACTCTTGACTATGAGGTGAAAATAGGTAGACAAGCGGTACCCAAAACATTTTGGAGGCCAAAGTATCCCCCCTTCATCAGAGCTGTAACAACAATCTTGAAATAGATAATCAATTAAATATATCATATTTCATATATAACAATACATAATACAACATAATAATAATAAAATAAATAAATATTTTGTGTGTGTGGTTTAAAACCAGTACCAGTATGTATAAGCCTTTGTTATATTTTAATTGCTTCTGTAAAGTTACTGCACAGACTGCTTAGCTTTTTTTCCCTTTTGCCGAGGTCTGCAATAAACCTATCAACAGACCACCCTCTATCTGCATGAGATTTTTATTGCTTGTTGCCTATTCCTTCTAACACTCCATTAAAAACCATGGGCTAACAGGGCTCAAGTCCAGCGGGAACGCATGGGAACGGAGTTCCTGTACTTTTTCCACAACAGGAACTCAGTTCCCGTTAGCAGCCGTGTCTTGCAAGACTTTGAAGTATGCAAGCTGTATGGCAGGTGCTACACCACCAGCCCATGCCGACACAGCTCCCAAGCTCTCAACCTGCCAATCACAGCTAGCTGACAGGTAGATCAGGTCCCTGCTGCTAAGAGATTGTATTTAGTCAGGCCTCTCGTGATGCGCTCCTCCCCGCCAGCCCCTCCTGATTTTCTGTCTCCTCATCCTCCCCCCCCCCCAGTCTCCTGCATACTTGCTCTGTGTGTCCCGCTCAATCCCCCCTCCTCTATCTTCAGTGCCATATTTTTATGTTTTTTTTTTAAATGTACTTACATTTAAGCTTCATACACACAATACGAAAATTGGATGAAAATACCACTTTTGAAGCGTTCGTGCATATGAGCGTATCATTTTTTTTTTGGTGGGCGAGTGGATCTTGGGTGGGAGTTCCCACACTTTTTTCCCCAGAACTTGACCCCTGTGGGCTAATATTTCATATGCAAGGAGCACATGGTGACGTATATCAAAAAGCAACAAAGAAAAAACTTTTGTTGTTCCAGGTCAGACCGTTAGTAGGGACATGACAGCTATCAAAGTCTTATGTGCTCTTTTATAATGCCACCATAGTGAGCGGGTAAATGGAATCGCTATTTATTTATCATTTAGTTATGATTATTAAAATCATGTATTCTGATTAAGCAGAAATACTTTTCTTACAAATGTCTAATCACAGGATGTATCTAAACAGCTGTCTTGGTTGTGTTAAAATGCCATTCACACCTCCAGCTGTGAAAAGGCATTTTCCCAGAGAACTCTGGAAGTGATGTATAGGTGCTAAATGACCATCTGTTTATCAACGTAAATAACCAACAAATTGATTAGGACTTTAAAGAGGCTCACAAGGTACCTCCCCCCCTTCGTAGAATGTATAAAATGTACTGAGGCCCCCAGCCTCTTCAGAACAATATATTTGAATGTATAACATGTACTGTACAGAATTGTTCTCCCTGCTTGTGGATAGCTACAAGCTTGAAATATTAAATACATCTCTTTGAATGTGGTTCAGCAGTCAACATGTTATTGGAAACCCACAAGTTCTGGGATTTCCCCGTCAATTGGTCCTTCGCTGCCGGAAAAGATAATTCTACAGACATCGCAAAGAAATGGAACAACACAAGCTGGGAATTCACTTCTGCTGGTGAAAGGTAAGCTAACTTTTTGCTTACTGTGACTTCCCCTTGTGTTGTGCCTATTTCTGTAAGTCATGTCATGTAGAAGTACTCTTTCCAAGAACCTTGACTGTTGAAATTTTGTTATTTTTACGTTTCTTTTACTTTCAATACTATCTGAACTTATTACTGTCCTTGCAAGTGTGTGATTCTGTGTGAATGGCTTGCCCTATTTCAGGTGCAATGTGTGCTTAGCTAGGATTTTTGCATTTCCTGCGTCTGAGGGATCAGCCAGGTCAAGAATCGGGTCTTCGGACTCAAGGGATCATAGGCTGTGGCTGATAAGGTACTATGTGTGGTAAGGCCCTGGTTTATAGCCTAGGGTGAGGCCTGTTTAAAAAAGAGCTTTGCTTGAAACACTAGTACCAGATTTGAATGAAATTCTGTTTTCCTGTTTTTTTTTTTTGTTTAATAAATGTTTATTGAAGAAAAACACGACATACAAGCAGCATAAACCGTCAAAAACAGACTATGCGACTTTGTGCTAAAGTTGTGGGTAATTTCAGGAGGCGTTTAAAACATAATACAACCATTGCTAGCCCCACTATAAACTGTCGGACCAATTTTATCTCCTGTTTGCTTCTAGTACAACAAACTAAAACAAACACACTTGGTCCTTCCTTCAACAATGGTAGTAAAATGACATTTAAGGCGAAGAAAGTGCATAGTCTTGACCTAGGTAGTTCAGACAGATAGGAAGGACAGGAAGAAAGAGTAAAGGAAAGCAAGGGCGGAAATAAGAAATAGTAGAGGGGTGGGGGAAGGGGGGGGTGGTTGGCATGCATGTTGCATTTTGTACAAGCAATCTCAATACATGTTATCACAAGAGAAAGAGGTATACAGTCATTCAAACCTTGGTCTTAAGGAGTCAGCCTAGGGTATATGAAGCCCAATTATGTAAATTCAGACACAGCGCTCAGTGTACAATTATTTCCTTATAGGTCGTGGTGGTTTTAAAGTCCGTCCATTGGGACCAAGTCAGGGTGTGTCGTTCAGAGGTGTTCTTGTCGCGGTGTGTGATATCCTCCATAAGGGCAACTTCAGAGATTTTTTGGAACCACCTTTTCATTGATGGAGTCTCCGGCTGGCCCCACAGTGCAGGTATTAATGCCTTGGCTGTGTTGAGTAGATGAGGAACTATAGAGCGTTTATATTTGCCAATTGGTTCCTTGGTAGCGTGGAAGAGGATGACCCAAGGGTCCGAGGGGAGATTGACGTTGGAGATCTGCTGTATAGTTTGTATAACCTTGGCCCAATAAGGGCGAATGAGTGGGCACGACCACCATATGTGAGCGTGGGTTGCTTCGTTCCCACAATTCCTCCAACACAACGGGGAATTGGCGGGGAACATATGATGGAGCTTTGATGGGGTATAGTGCCATCTAGTTAGCAGTTTGTAATTGACCTCAGTCATTTTTGACGCTATTGAGGAGATATGGGTCAGCTGCAAGACTTTATCTTTTTGGTTGTGTGGAAGGCAGTAATCCAGATCTGCCTTTCTGTTTTCCTGTTAATCATCTACGTAGTTCTCCTTAACCACTTCAACACCGCCCGCCGTCATATGACGCCCACAAGGTGGATCTACCATCCTGGGTGGGCGTCATATGACGTCCTCGGATTCCTGGCCGCCTGGGGGGCGCGCGCGCGCGCCCGCGGCATCGCTCGGGACCCGGTGCGAGTGCCCGGCGGCCGCGATGTCCGCCGGGCACCCGCGATTGCCCGTTAAAACAACGGGACCGGGCGGGAACGTGGAGCTGTGTGTGTAAACACACAGCTCCACGTCCTGTCAGTGCAGAGGAGACCGATCATGTGATCCCAGGACGGAGGAACACATGATCGGTCTCCTCCCCTTAAGTCCCCTCCCCCTACAGTTAGAATCACGTCTATTAGGGAACACATTAACCCCTCCAGCGCCCTCTAGTGTTAACCCCTTCCCTGCCAGTCACATTTACACAGTAATCACTGCAATTTTATAGCAACGATCGCTGTGTAAATGTGAATGGTTCCAAAAATGTGTCAAAAGTGTCCGAAGTGTCCGCCGCAATGTCGCAGTCACGAAAAAAAAATCGCAGATCCCCGCCATTACTAGTAAAAAAAAAAAAAAAAAAATTCAATAAATCTATCCCCTATTTTGTAGACGCTATAACTTTTGCGCAAACCGATCAATATACGCTTATTGCGATTTTTTTTACCAAAAATATGTAGAAGAATACGTATCGGCCTAAACTGAGGAAAAAAATAGTTTTTTTAAAAAAAAATGAGATATTTATTATAGCAAAAAGTAAAAAATATTGTGTTTTTTTTTCAAAATTGTCGCTCTTCTTTTGTTCATAGCGCAAAAAATAAAAACCGCAGGGGCGATCAAATACCACCAAAAGAAAGCTCTATTTGTGGGAAAAAAAGGACGTCAATTTTGTTTGGGTGTAACGTCGCACGACCGCGCAATTGTTAGTTAAAGTGACGCAGTGCCGAATCGCAAAAAGTGCTCTGGTAAGGAAGGGTGTTTAAAAGCCCTGTATTGAAGCGGTTAAAACTGCACCATAAGTAGACGTACTATCTCTCCTATTCTGCACAGGGCCTATAACCTGATGTGGAAGACTTTAGGGAAACAGAACTGTCAGATTCTATACTCTAGATCTTTCTCCTATTGAGATTTTTGGTTACTGTACTGCACCATTTGTTTGAATATGTGATGCTATGTGTGTATCGTGCATTAGTGGCTTGTCTAAAGGGCGTGCTTTTGACATTCTTGAACTGTTTCAATTGTGTGCCTGTAATATGTGCTGCCATGTATCTTGCATATAAGTGGACTGTTTCTATTAAGAAAGGAGTGTGTTTTTACATCTTAAATCCAGAGTTTCCTTTTTTTTTTGCTGCTTCTGTGACTAACCCCCCCCCCCCTTTTCAGTTTTGTGCCTGTCAGTCTGTGTGACTGATTTGCATTGTATAGTCTAGTACAGATCCTTGGCCATGATTGGGGGCCAGATATACAGTTCCTGCTATTGCCTGGGTTCACTGTGTCTGTGTGACATGGGGATCTAATAATAGATTAATTCTTGAGGATGTTTCACCACCGTGTGAAAATGGGGGTACCACCGAGTACACCCCAGATTGGGGTCTGTGTGATCTCACCGGGAGCTCCTCCTGGATTGCCAAAGATTAACAGGAGTGGCAGAGTCCCTCAAGGAATGGAACCACTAGAAGGCTACAAAAAAAAAAAAAGGGAAATGAAAGAAACGTATTGTCCTATATAATATTTTTATCTACAGGGTGTAGTTGGCTAAGTGTGAGAGTTATGTTTGTTGTATATATGTGTGCGTGAGATCCATGGATTGTTATGTTAGTTGTATTAACATGCCCAAAGTGCTGTATCAGCAAAACAGTTGATCCAAACCACAACTACATAGAGTTTGCGTGTTCTCCCTGTGTTCTCCATGTGCCTGCATGTGTTCTCCTCCAGGTACTCCTACACTCAGGTTAATTGGATCCTGTCTAAATTGTCCCTAGTGTATGTATGAATGTGAGTTAGGGACCTTAGGATTGTAAGCTCCTTGAGGGTAGGGACTGATGAATGTGAAATAATAGTAACACAGTATGAATATGGGTGGAATGATATATATAATTTAAAGTGATGGGACTTTAAATTTCAGGTAACAAGTCAGTGGCATGTTGGTCATTGCAACTTTTAGAAGCAAGAAAATATTTTGTCTGTAAAGTATGACCTTAAAAAAGACAAAATTTTTTATTTCTGACTTAAAATCGTGAACAATTTGATCTATAGATTTTTGGTACAAAAAAAAAAAAACAAAAAAAAAAAAATAATAATAACAATTTACTTAAAATTGTAAAATCGTGTGCAATGTGTAGTCATTTTGCACTATGATCAATTCAATATAAAAAAAGAAAACGTAAAAATATTATATTTGCTTATTAGAAAAGAAAAGTTAATCTAAAAAACTGTGAGCTGAAAATCGTTATTTAAATACTTGCTGGGAGGGGGCGTGGCCAGCCGGCAAGAGAGATGGACGCTTAGTGCTGAGCTCTGCTGTGAGGGAGACGAACCGGAACGATTAGGGACCGCTGGAGCCGGTATTTTTGTACAAAAACTTCCCCACATTAGTCCGGTAGTGACCCACAACAATGTCCCGTAAGAGAACTGGGGACCACAAGCCCCAAAAGCTCACCACACTCCTGTACCCTCCTGAAGCGCTGGTCAGTCAGAATCAAAATGGAGCTGAAGGCATAGCGGCGCCTCAGACTAAACATACAGAAATCCCTAACAACATTTCTGGTGACTCACCAAACAGGCTCCCATGACAATGACACAGAGGGGGATCCCTTAATGAACAGCCCAGCTAAAGCAAAAATGAGAATGGATGCTCTAGCACAGCGGCCGCCTCACTCAGAAATTGAGCCCCAGGCTTTTATTCCACTACAATCTAACCAGGCCTTACATTCCTCAATGACATCCTTCCCAACCTGCGGTCAGCCTGTTATTGACACTACACTGAAAGAGATGTTAATATCACTGCATTCCTCTCTTGTGACTGATTTATCCACTCTATTTACTAAACTCACTACAGATGTCAGTCTAATAGATAACAGAGTATCCACTATTGAGAAAGGTATGATGGAATGCTCCTCCACAGTGAATGACATCATTGATTCTATTGATGAGGTAAAAGATGAACAAGAGTGGATAAGGGGCAAATTAGCAGATTTGGAAGACCGCTCTAGACGAAACAACGTCAAGTTAAGGGGGGTCCCCGAAAATATAACAACTCCAGAATTACCCAAATACGCCAAAGAACTTATACGCACTATTCTACCTGAAGTTACGCCACATGACATTATAATTGACAGAATACACAGAATTGCAAAACCTTCACACCTGGCTGCATCAGTGCCTAGAGATATACTTATGATACTACCATATTAAAGAAAAAATGATGTCAGAAGCCAGATTGAAAGGCCCTCTACTACGTCCGTTTGAGGGTGTTCAAATATTTCCTGATTTATCAAGATATATGCTTCAACTACGTAGAGATTTGAACCCCATAACTAAAGGAATGCAAAACCATAAGATTCTATACAAATGGCGCTACCCGGCCACACTAATTGTCTCCAAAAACGGATCCACTCATATAATAAATGACCTACACAAGGGTTTGAAACTTTTGAAAGAATGGGGAATAATCCCGGAATACCACAAAGATGAAACTTCGCTTCTTCCAAAACGTCCTCCTTCAACATATCACTACAATCAAAGATCCCGGAATCATCAACCTATGGAAGTATCTGGCTCCTGAGCGGTCCGCTAACTACGTTTATAGCGTCCCCTCCAGGAATTTTGTTTGATCTCACTTGCCTTTGGTATTAACTGTTCCACACTGCAGCGGTAAAAGCTGACTCTTTGCTTTTTTTTCTGTGTTTGACACAAACCTGCCGCATCCTGTTTTCATATCTTTTGCTATATTTTTAAATAGCTGTTATATATAATTGTAATTTCATTCCAGGTTTTATAGAAATACATCTAGTTACGGAACCCAGGTATCCTGATAGGTCGAAAGGAACTGAATTTACTGTATACACCAAGAAATATCTGCAAACTGTAAGTGTTATAGTCTCCCACGATCCATCACTTAGCCACAACAGGAAATATGCCATTCACGATAGTATCCTTGAACGCCAAGGGTCTCAACCACCCAGCAAAGAGACAATCTTTGTGGCGTACTGCTGAAAAGCTTGATAGTGATATCTTATGTGTCCAAGAAACATACTTAACCCCACTTTCAGCCACTGTATGTCGCAGTAACAAATTTCCCCTTATTTTCTATTCTAATTTCTCTTCCAAGAAGAGAGGAGTGCTTGTAGCGATCAAGAAAGACACTGACTTCCACCTCATAAAAGAAATAGGTGACCCCAATGGTCGTTTTCTTATTTTAATCTGTATGATTAATGGAACTAAATATACCTTACTCAACTTGTATGCTCCCAATTCTAGACAGGCACATTTTGTCAAAAAGACTTTGACCAAAATTAAAGACTTACAACAAGGATATCTCCTTGTATGCGGAGACTTTAATATGGTTGCAGATATTTATATGGACACTACTTCAGCGGATAAGAGAAGACCCTCTCCCCTGGGGCAAATCCTGACATCGTCTGATCTTTACGATGTCTGGAGATGCCACCATGGATCAGAGAGGGATTATACTTATTTCTCTCCGCAACACAAGTCGTATTCCAGAATTGACATGTTTGTTGTTGATAAATTGTTATTACAAAAGGTGACTACCTCTGTTATCCACACCATGACATGGTCAGACCACAACCCAATTTCGATAATTATTGATGATACGTCTCCTCAACGGAACTCTTTTCTCTGGAGAGCCAATAATTTCATATTACAACATGCTACATACTCCAAAGAAATTGCTAATCATTTGAAAGAATATTTTGAATTAAACGCTGATTCAGTGGGGGATCCTGCCGTGGTGTGGAACGCGCATAAAGCGGTAATGAGAGGTGTTCTTATAAAACTGGGCTCCATTCACAAAAAAAAAAAGAACACAACAAATAGACTCCCTTACTTCCCAAATTGCTCATTTGGAGGCAGACCATAAGTCATCTGCATGTCCCACTACACTAGCACAATTAATGTCGCTTAGACAGGAACTCAGGCTGCTTCTTCTCCATACATACGAACATATGCAACGCAAATTCAAAGCCATCTCTTATTCCACATCCAATAAGGCAGGAAAAAGATTAGCACAACGTATCAAAGGGGCTAGAGTTAAATCTAAAATTCCCTTCTTATTCCACCCACACTCGAAAGTTAAGCTATCTAATCCACAAGACATTGCGAATGCTTTTAGCGATTACTATAGTGACCTATATAATCTCAAGAATGACCCTGCAACCCACCAACCACCCCCAGAGGAAATTGATGACTTTCTCCATAAGATAAATTTACCGACTCTGACAGAAACACAATTGTCTTATTTAAATGCTCCTTTTTCAGCACCAGAACTTCTAGCTACCATCTCATCACTGCCTTGTAACAAAACACCAGGCCCGGATGGCCTTACAGGGGAATACTTCAAACAATTCTCTACCTATTTGATTCCACACTTGCTGAAATTTCTTAACCAAGCTGCATATTCTTCCAAATTCCCTGTAGAATCGCTAAACGCATTAATTATCACTCTCCCAAAACCTGAAAAAGATCCGACTGCCCCACAAAACTTCCGGCCAATCTCCTTACTTAACCTTGATTTAAAAATATACGCCAAAACTATTGCTAGACGCTTAATGAAGATTATGCCAGACCTGATTCACAAAGACCAAACAGGATTTATTAAAGGGAGGCAAGCATCCGACCCGACGCGTCGCATGATTGACTTAATCCATTGCGTAAATTCCAGTGGAACACCTTCTCTGCTTCTTTCTTTAGATGCAGAGAAGGCGTTTGATCGGGTGCACTGGACCTATCTACAGAAAGTTCTCATGAAATTTGGGTTTAAAGACAATATTTATAATGCTATCATGGCACTATATACTTGCCCAGCTGCTCAAGTTTTTTTGGCTAATATGATATCTCATCCATTCCAAATTTCGAACGGTACCCGTCAGGGTTGCCCATTGTCGCCCTTAATTTTTGATCTAACTATAGAACCTTTAGCTGAGCACATACGCACGAACTTGAACATCTCAGGCATAACTGATGGCAACACTACTCATAAGATTAGTCTTTTTGCTGATGATGTGATTTTAATATTATCAAATCCTACCTCCTCCTTAGCAGCAGCCCGAGACGTTTTAGATTGGTTTGGACGAATATCATTTTACAAACTAAATGTCACCAAATCACAAATACTAGATCTCAAATTGAATACCACCACTAAATTACTATTACAAGCCCAATACCCCTTCACATGGTCTGAACACAGCATTTCTTACCTAGGTATTCAACTCACTAGAACCACTAAACTCCTCTTTTCATCAAACTTCAAGCCTCTCTTAGATAAATTACGTACTGAATCTCAGAAATTAGCTAAAATGGAACTGTCATGGTCTGGCAGATTAGCGGCGTTCAAGATGATGCATTTACCTCAAATTTTATACCTGTTTAGGACCATTCCTATTCATAAATATTACTTTAAGTCACTTCAAACGATACTCAACCGCTGTATTTGGCACGGTACAAAACCTAGATGCGCTCATTCTATACTTAGGATACACAAATTAGCGGGAGGATCAGGTTCAATAGATTTTACAGATTATCACACTGCAGCGATCATAGCTCAAGCAACTGAGTGGTTTCAGCAAGATCCGAATAAAAACTGGTGCAATATAGAACTTTCCTTACTATTTCGTCCTAGTTTAAAAAATTGGTTGTTGAGCACTCCATTAGACGCTAAAATACCAAAAGCGATTCCCCCTACCATGATAGCCACGGTCAGAGCATGGAAAATTCTAACCCAAACTATCCATCAAGAACCCACTACTACACAGATATCGATACCTATAGAAGTCTTAAACCACATCTCACCTGAATTACATCCCATTGGTCTAACCGAAAAATCTCATTCATAAATCAACTATTTCATGACTCAAACCCAAAATCCTTTTCAACCCTCCAAAATGAATTTCACTTGCCTGAATCAGACTTTATTGCATATTCCAAACTTCTGAAATGCCTTAACAAAATCAAACCTCCCTTATATACAGTTTCTTCAGTAATATGGAAATACCTGCACTTTGAATCTCCTAAACAGAAGGGTATTTCTTTTGTATACAACACCCTGAACCAAAAGCGTGTATTTACTAAATCCACACCACATACACACTGGGAAAATGATCTAGCAACGACTTATACAGAATCACAATGGGAACAAGCTTCACGAAGTGTATACAAATCCACGAAAAGCTCTGCGTTGTGGGAACTCACACAAAAATTGTCCCTTAGATGGTATTTGACGCCTTCTCGCTTGGCAACATTCTATCCCACATTATCTAATAAGTGCTGGAGATGTAATTCCAACATAGGAAGCATATTCCACATATTTTGGGAATGTACCCTCCTACAGGAATACTGGAAAACCGTTTTTCTTCTCTTAAAAGATATATCCCAGATAGATATACCAATGTCTCCGGGTCTAGCTATCCTGAATTTATCCATTGAAGACATACCCTTTTAATTTCGTCATGTGACGACACATATCCTATTGGCAGCTAGGTTAACTATAACCAGATTATGGAAGTCAGATACAACTCCCTCTATCACTCACCTCTTAGATACCGTAAACCTACATTATAGTTATGAATTAATGATGGCATCCAGTGAGGGTAAATTACCCAAGGAAAAAACCAAGTGGGCATCATGGGAACAATGGTCGACTATTACTAACTTTTTGTAACACTCATATCTAACAGATTGATATACACTTTTGCCTCTGGATTCTAGAGTATGGACACAGGTTCCTGGATAAGTTCTATTATTGTGGCAACGTTCTCCTCTTAGACACAGTGTAGTCCCCATGGGGGTGTCTAGAGGACATATACTTCTATTTGATCTTTCGTTACTATATTGATCTTATATTTCTATATTGAATGTATTGCGTTTTGTAGCATTTTAATAACAGTAATTCTTGTTCTGTAACACTTCATTGATAATTGAGTTGACATTATTTAAGTGCTATTCTGAGTTAATTTATTTTAATGGCATACAATGTGTAATTTGCATCTTTACTGTATGTTATGAAATTCAATAAAAACTGATTGAAAAGTAAATACTTGCTGGGGTGGCTAATCATGTGGTCATTGGATCCACAACCAATACACGTAATATAATTGATAAAAATAATTAAAGTGAAATGTTAAAAGATTTGTGACATAAAAAAAAACCTTTTTCAAGTATAGTTTAAAAGGAGCAATGACCCCCCCCCTCTTTCTTTGACAAAGGTTAAACTGCATGGCTTGTGTGTGTGAACAGCTGTGTTCTCATGCAAATTGAGTGAACTGTAAAAAAATAAATAAATTAAAAAAAAAAAAGTATAGATTAACACTCCAATATCCAGGTAAAGGGAAATACTGCTATAGGAGAATAGACGGGAGTACATTTGTGCCGGGGAGTAATACTACTGTCAGAATTAGAGGTAAACACAAAACAATTATAATTCCTGATAAATATACTACTGTGTATCAACTAGGGCATAGCAAATGTCAATATGAATTGAAGAATTGTACTAACACACCATCTAACCGTCAGTGTGTGAAAATCAATCAAAAAAAAATAAATTACACGGTTAATTGGACTTGTATGAATGAGCCCACGGATGCATGGATGGAAAATGGTCAAAGTTGTATTCCAGGCCCATTTAATGCTAAAATATATTATGAGTGCACCATACTCCCCTTAAACGTGTTCTTTATATGTGGAAATAATGCTTACCGATTTTATCCCTAAATACTTTCAAGGCACCTGTTATTTGGACTATGTACTTCCACAAGTAAGCTATTTTAAGCACCTCCCAACAGGAAGCTCCCAAAGACACCCTAGAAAACATAGAGAAGTACCTGTCACCAATCATCTCCTTAAAGGGACTGATGGAGTCTGGGAAGATGGATATGTACCAGACCATTTTGATGTTAGTAAGGGTAATAGATTAGCGGCTATAATACTTCCCATGTATGGCCCAGCCAGAGCTATACAAATGATAAGGAGACTGGCACGAATAATGGAAAAAAATTCGATAGTGGTCCTACAAAATAGAATGGCCCTCGATTACTTGTTAGCTGAACAAGGAGGAGTATGTGCATTAATTAAGGACACCTACTGTACATATATACCTGACTATAGTATTAATATAACGCATCACATCAACAAGGTAAAAGAAGTTGTGGCAGCCTTAAGGAGAAGGCCTAAATCCATGCTTGATGGTATTTCTGATAGTATCAAGGGCTGGTTTAACAATCTTTTTGATAATTTAGGTAAATGGCTTTCTGATATTCTGTATTCTGTATTCTATTGGAACTGTCCTCCTCTATGACATGGGTTTCTTTCCGGCAATATATGTCTCTTTTTATTGTCTCAAAATATGTATTTCTAAACTCCTTAGATATGCTACTAAACCAGTTTCTAAACCAAGGTTGGTTCCTTCTTCCTCATATCGTTCCTTCTTCCTCATATCGTTCCTTCTTCCTCATACGTGCCTTTAATAGTTACCAAAGGCAACTGTAATGCGGAACCACCACACGGGAACAGCGGAACGGAAACCGCTTCACTGTCAATGGTCAGAGGCCCAAGTGATCACCACAACTAGTGTGTGTACTATAATATTGCCTAAAGTAAAATACCTCCTAATAATGTATATTCACAAGTGTGTGTATGTATTAACGGTAATCTTTGTTTCCATAGAAGAAACAGTTTTTGAAGAAGTTTTCCAATGTGCTCAGTATGGTGAAGTATAAACTGTCTTGCAAGACAAAGGGGAACTTATAAAAATGGGTTTTTGTTTTTTTGAGCTGCTCATTTTTAACCATGGTGAATAATATTTTTTTTTTTTATATAGTAATGGTATACCATATATGTATATATATATATATATATATATATGTCCACGTGGTAACATTTAGTTTGACGTCAAACAATTTTTGGTATTAGAAAAAGTGCACTGGTAAAATATCTAAGAAAGAAAATGTTCAATATGCTTACTATATGCTAAATATCTCTAACCTGTGGTTTGTTTATTTTATGGAGGAAAATATAATGTGTAGTGTTTTGTTACTAAAATTTTGATGCTTATTCCTCAGATAAGTTCTAATGCCCGGAGTTGATTTATTTAAAGCGGTTGTGCGCCGTAGACAACGTTGTAAATCGTTCTTTGCAAATATCTCCTAAACCGTGCAGGTTTAGGAGATATTGCTTGTACCTACAGGTAAGCCTTAATCTAGGCTTACCTGTAGGTGCAACTTGAAATTAAGGGTATACAACTGCTTTAAGGTCTTCCGAACAGAAGGAGACCACGGCCTTCAAAGAGAATTCACCAATGGAAGTATTGTTCTAAAGTGTTTCTATTTTCATATGTAAACATTTATGGGTTTCACTCCCCCCACTAGCTAAATATTGGTGCAGCCATTTTAGTCTGTACTGCCCAGTTTCTTGTTCCTATTTACAGTATGAAGTACTACATTTTTTGTTGTGTTATCATCTGACATGTATGAGTTTTGAAATGTAATGAGTTTCAATGCCCTAGATCACAGGTGTCAAACACAAGGCCCACGAGCCGAATCCGGCTCTCAAGGCCATTTTCATGTGGCCCTCACACCTCTCCTGTAGCTGCAGGAGAGCTCCAGCCCTCCTCTGGTCCTCCTCCAGACCCCTACTTTCTGCTTTCAAGCAATGTATCCAGCTTCTTCCCAGCAGCAGCATAATAAGGAAAGGGGGTACAGTGTGATGTAAGGGAGAGGGGGGGACTCAACTCCTGATGGTGGGGGGGGGGGCTCTTGACATCTAATGTAAGGGGAGGGGATGCACTGGACATCTAATATTACAGATACAACTGGCCCTTTTGAGGACAATCATAATGCTGATGCGGCCCACAATGAAATTGAGTTTGACACCCCTGCTCTAGATAATTAAGCGTCTCCTGTCTTAGACTAGGTTTCCACTATAATGACCCCCAAAGTCACGTGATTCAGAGACTCTTGAGTGTGACTTTGATTCATCTTCACAGTCTCTAGATCAGAGTTGCATCAAGGTAGTGAAAGAACCTTTTCAAAGTCGCTGCAACTTTAAGTCGCAATAGTGGGAACTGAGCCTTATATAGTTTTTGTCTATTTTATGATGAAAGTTTCATTAAGATTGAATTGAATAATTGTTGCTCTAGTTAAAAAAAAAAAAAAGTAATGAATGTATTACTACATGAATGTCAGTATTACTACATTAAGTGTTAAGATTATTTGGGTATTATTAAGATTTTAACCGCTTCCCGACCACCTCACGCAGATATACTGTGGCAAAATGGCACGGGCAGGCATAATCACGTACCTGTACGTGGCCCTTTAAATGCCTGCCCGTGAGTCGCGAGCGCCGACCCGGGCCACGGGACCAGCGGACCCGATCGCCGCTGGTGTCCCACAATCGGGTCACGGAGCTGAAGAACGGGGAGAGGTATGTGTAAACAAACCTCTCCCCGCGCTTTCTACTCTGCCTGTCATTGATTGGCTGTTCCCGGTCATCGGGAAAGCCGATCAATGACGTCAGACGTCAGCCCCCCCCTAATGTAAAAAACACAACACACGTCAGAGCCCATAACCCCTCCCCCTAGTGGTTAACTCTTTCACTACAACTGTCATTTATACAGGAATCAATGCATTTAAATAGCATCGATTGCTGTATAAATGACAATGGTCCCAAAAATGTGTCAAAAATGTCCGATGTGTCCGCCATGTCTAATCACAGGATGTATTTAAACAGCTGTCTTGGTTGTGTTCAAATGCCATTCACACCTCCAGCTGTGAAAAGGCATTTTCCCAGAGAACTCTGGAAGTGATGTATAGGTGCTAAATGACCATCTGTTTATCAACGTAAATAACCAACAAATTGATTAGGACTTTAAAGAGGCTCACAAGGTACCTCCCCCCCTTCGTAGAATGTATAAAATGTACTGAGGCCCCCAGCCTCTTCAGAACAATATATTTGAATGTATAACATGTACTGTACAGAATTGTTCTCCCTGCTTGTGGATAGCTACAAGCTTGAAATATTAAATACATCTCTTTGAATGTGGTTCAGCAGTCAACATGTTATTGGAATCCCACAAGTTCTGGGATTTCCCCATCAATAGCAAGCAAGGATTACATCTGAAAGTAAAAATCCTTCCCTGCAGTGGGGCTGTCCCTAAACTGCAAGGGTTAATGTTCATTTATATCTAGGGGACCAGGAAAAACAGTTTTACTTATTTTATCCTCTACTCCACCAGGTTCCTCTGCAAATCCGGTCCCTGCAGCTTCTACGCCCCCATGCTTAATTGGTTGGAGGTCCCTGACATGATCAGACTGAGGGAGAGCCCAGAGCCCTGCCTTGGACATGAGGATGCCAAGGATCAAGCCACTACCAGAGCATAGTAGGGGAGCACTGTCTGCCAGGGAAGCGGAGGATCTGGTTAGTTATACCTAAACAAGCATTGGAAGACTGGTCCCTACGGCTTCTTCTCCCCTATTTTCCATTGGTCAGATGCCCCTGCCATGATGGAGGGTGCTGCTTTGGACATGAGGTTGCCAAGGAGCAGTCTACAGCCAAAGCATAGGGGAGGACTGTATGCTGGGGGAACAGAGGATCTGGTAAGTTAAACCTAAATGAGCACTGCGAGACTGGTCCCTGCAGCTTCTTCTCCCCTATGCTTGCCGAATCAGGTGCCTCTGGCATCATCAAGACTGATGGTCGGTGGGAGGAGCTACGCCACCTGCCTCCATCCTGTTAGGCAAAAGCAACACAGAGCTCCGTCTTGGATTTATGACCCTGTTTACTTTGTTTTAAATGTGAGTGTTACATTTTATCCTTAATAAAGCCTGAGAAGTTTATAGCAGAGAGCACTTAGATCTGTTTTTATTTCCCATGTGCATGGTGATTTTCCGGAGGTTGCTGGACACATCGCTGGTCTTCCCTTTACCACAATTAAGGGGGACATGTGCTAATGACTTCCTGTTAGTTCAGGGGTCCATCCACTAAGGTGAACAAGGATACTTGTTGGTGATGGCATTGTCACCTATACCCTGCCTTCAAATCTCCGTTTCCCCACATGAATTTTGTGCTGGAGAGTGACTTTGGAACATCGTCCATGCTTGTTTGACTCACTGCAACTGGCGTGTGGGTCCACAGCTTCGGGTAAGAGTACCCACCCCCTTTCACTGATGTTGGAGGCACGTTCCCAGGTGTCGTGTGTGAATATCACCTTGTTTTGCATCCAATTCCATTGCCGTTTCCCATGCGATTTTTCATCTTATGTTCAAGGGATCGCATATGATATGATAAACTTTATTTTTATTTGAGTGACTTTTATGTTGCTGTTTTGGACTTTATTCCTTAGATAGATGGTACCATTTATGAAATATTTTGTGGCCATCACAGGTCTTTATATTTTGGTTTGAATATAATATTAGGTTTCACTGTCTATACACCTATATGATTATATATACAATTAGCACTGTACACATAGTTATGTCACCATTTTGAAAGTTTTTTTATTATTGTTCTTTTCAGTTCACCTGATTGTGTATATACACCACTTGGCACTTTTTCCTTAGCTTGTTATAGTTTGGGTCACATCCCTGGATCACACACATCTATATATATTTATATATATATATACACACACACACACACACACATAGCATTTATCGGCGTATAACACGCACCCCATGTTTAGGAGGGAATTTTAAGGAAAAAAAATAAAAGAATAAAACTTACATTAAAATGCCCATCAATGCAGCTTTATCAGTGTTCATCTGCAGCCTTGTCCATCATTGTAGCCTTGCCCAGTGTCCATCTGCAGCCTTGCCAGTCTCTTTGCAGCATATTGATTTAAATTTGGCGCCGATTTTTGACTGTGAGCGGACAGTGGAGAGGAGTGAGGGGAGCCGAGATACAGAAAGCGGAGTGTACTTTGGCTTTACTCGGCTCTGCTCGCAGTCCCACCCATCTCCACTGATTGTGAGAGGAGCGAGCGCCGCTGACATACAGAAAACCGAGTGTACTTCGGCTAGACTCGGCTCTGCTCACAGTCAGGGGCGGGACTGCGAGAGGAGCCGAGTGTACTTCGGCTTTGTGTATCTCGGCTCCGCTCGCTCGTTTCCTTAAAATCAGCGGGGGATCGGCGTATAACACGCACCCACGATTTTCCCCTGATTTTAAAAGGGGAAAAAAAAGTGCGTGTTATACGCCGATAAATACGGTACATTTAGCGCTGCATCCTTTGTTTTTTTTATGGTAAATACATACGCACATGCCAATTATCCGTTGTATATTTCTGAAAAATCGTTTTATGTATATATTTTTCTAATTTTACTTCACCAACTTAGACTATTGTGTTCTGATCCATCACATATAATTCTAAAGGCTGTAATGTAACAAAATAGGTAAAAAGCCAAGGGGGGGGTGAATACGTGTGACACCAGTGGCAATGGGTTAAATGTCATTATATAAGAAGTAACACACAAAAACAAACCATCCTTTGTACAGGGGAAATTTAATAAACTATTCAACGGCTTTCCTTTCAGATTTACAGTATTTGACAAAAAGCACATGCCTTTTGTGTATTTTTTTTTTAAATTGCGAACATCCATTAATTGGAAAGTGACTAAAATGTACATGTAATCATTTTGAGGAGAATACTTCACAATCATTGTAATAAATTTACAAAATATCATTAACATATACTGTCAATTTCCTTTAAATGTTAAAAAAACTTATTATCGAGATCAATGTTTTTGAATGGCTTGAATAGATAAACTTTTGTTGAAAGGGTTTTTAATAAATAACCATAAATTTGAATTTTTAACGAAAATCTTAGTTTACGACAGATTTAGGTACTCGGTGGCTCTGGTAGAACGACAAGGCCCAGCAGGCTTTATGAACAAAAAAAAAAAAAAAAAAAAAAGATAAGTTTGGTCCTTGCATAAGTGGCATTCACAAGTGGTTGTAAGACGTTTAGTCATAACTTGATGCACTTTTACTGGGCCTAGAAATGATTCCAATTCTACAAAAAGCATCCTAGGAATGTAGAAGAATAGTGGGACATGCCACGGGACAAAGAGTGACCAGCCACTGACTCTAGAGTCACGCTGCTAAAGACATAACCTACACAGCAGCAATAAATACAAACACCAACAGGGCAAAGGTTTGACAAGATGGCCGAGTTCTTGATCGATGTCAGGCCTGCTTGTTTGGCATGTGCACGTGGTGATTGGAGACCCGGGCTCGCCCATTCCACTCAGAGAGGATGCCATCTTGAAAGATTAAGTTCTTGGAAGGCAGTGGTACTCCAGCCTCTGTCAGGCCTGGTTGTCCCATCAGGCTTGATGTTCCAGTCTCTGAGGTATACTCCATGGCAGATCCGCTTTCCTATGAAAAGTGAACAACAGATTCAGTCCAGTTGTATGTGCACAACTGATAAGCTGTCAAATCTGGTCAGTAGGTCCAGTCACCTGTGGGATAGATTTTCACTTTAAAGTTGAACTCCAGAAATTCAGCCACTTTGTACAATGTGCTAGATTACTATAGGTCAAGTCCAACAAGGTGCATGCCACCTCGTGGACTTATCTCTTTAATTTATAACTAACATCTTTACTGAGCGCTGACAGCTTAGCTAATGCTATAGTTCCAGTGCTTCAATGCTGGACCTGCTGGTCACATAAAGCCCCTGTGCCCACAACTTCTCACCTCCTACCCAATGACAGAAGGCTTTGTATTATGTGAACTCATTCACTTGCGCTCGCTGTCTGCCGGTTGGTCCAGCACTTACCCCATCTAGGTGGTGGGCTGCAGCTCCTGTGTCCTCTCCTCCTTCACAACGGCTTTGGACGTTCATCTCCTCTCTCCTCCTAGGCATCCAATAGGATCGCCTGTCCTTTCAGCCAACCGGGTGACTGGTCTCACGCCCCACTTCCTGATTGGCTGGGAGGGGGGGGGGGGATTAGTGCGAGAATAGCGAATATTTGCGATTGTCACACAACTAGGTGGGCTCGGAGCGCAGTGTTCTGTGTCCCGAGCCCACCCTTTTTTGAAGCCTATTAGAGCCTCTGATCACGTGCTTCAAACCCCCCCCCCCCCCCCGTTGGAATCCATGGTCTGGTGCCCTGTATGTAGATCAGGGGGCGGGATGCATGGATAGGAGGGGCGGTGCAGAGTGCATCCCTAATGCATGGGCCGCCACTGTTTTCCACTGAAAGGTAAACTTGGACTGCGTCTCCTGCTCTACAAGCCTCTGTATTGGTCCTTAAAGCAGAACTAAACCCATCAATTTAACGGTTTAAAAATTGGATTTTTGACTTACCGTAAAATCTATTTCTCTGAGTTCATTGACAGACACAGCGCTCCATTATTCAGAACCATACGGTTATATCGCCTCCTACAGGAGTAGGACACCAGGCAAAAAAAAGACTTGTCTACACCTATGGGCAGTCCTAGGTGATATACACCCCCCTATCTGCTATAGGCCTTCAGTTTAACAAGCAGTGTCAGAAGCATCAAAACTCCTGTGTCTGTCAATGAACTCAGAGAAATGGATTTTACGGTAAGTCAAAAATCCCATTTTCTCTTGCGTTCATTGACAGACACAGCGCTCCATTATTCAGAGAGGGGGGTGTATATCACTCTTTTTTCTGCCTAGTGTCTTACTTCTGTAGGCAACTATATAACCCTATGGTTCTGATGGCACTGGGGGACTTTACTGTAATCGGGGCACTGATCATCAGTGCCCCGATTACCTGCCCGGGTGTCCCCTGCAAGGAGATGCCGCTGATCGGCTCTACTTGCCACACACTCCGTCAGTGTGAGGCGATGAGAGCAGATAACCGGCGCTTCCACATTTACATGTGACTGGCTGTGATTGGACACAGCCGATCACATTTGATCAAAGGTTGTATGGCTCAGAGCAGTGGGAAACAAAGTCTTAGGCCCCTTTCACACTGAGGCACTTTGCAGGCGCTAAAGTTCTAAAAATAGCGCCTGCAAAGCGCCTTCAAACAGCCGCTGCTGTGTCTCCAGTGTGAAAGCCCGAGGGCGCTGAAAAATGTCCTGCAAGCAGCATCTTTGGAGCGCTGTAGGAGCGGTGTATTTACCGCTCCTAAAGCGCCCCTTCCCATTGAAAACAATGGGGCAGCGCCCCAAACCCGCCTGCAAAGCGGCGCTTTGCGGGCAGTTTTAACCCTTCTTTGGCCGCTTGCGGGGGGGTAAAACTGCCCCGCTAGCAGCTGAAAAGCTGCGCTAAAATGACGGTAAAGCGGTGCTAAATATAGCGCCGCTTTACCGCCAGCGCGCCCAGTGCCTCAGTGTGCAAGTAGCCTTACTTTGGAAGTTTGCAGTCAGGGTGTCCAAGCTGAAGTGTCCTCCCACACACCAATAGACAAATGGTCATCGAATAATAGCAGCCGGCAACTCCATAACATCAAGCGTATTTATTTTCAAGCCTTCACAGCGAGGACAGTCAGCAGCAGACTAGTATCAGCGATAAGCCTTGTTTACTGTACTCACTGTGAAGGCTTGAAAATAAATACGCTTGATGTTATGGAGTTGCCGGCTGCTTTTATTTGATGACAGCCGATCACATGGTTAAAGAGCCGCGTCTTTACAGAGATCGGGGTTGTGCCGTGTCCGTTGTGACCTGCATCTGGGGAGTCTAAATTAATATTGACACCTGCTGCAGATTGCACCTGCAATGCATTTTGAACGCAGTATGTGAAGATCAGCAGTTTCCTGTAGTAGAAAAACACAGATCTCCACATCTCTCCAGATCTCCATAATTGTATTCTATGTGCCCTGTTCAAACTTAAATGCAGCCTTTGGCTGAGCTGTGTTGCGGTAATCTTCAACACCGCATCCTTTTTCCCCTCCAACGCCGCAGCTACGTGTCTGTTTCTATGCGCTGCAGCTCAGGTGCATTAATGAAGTGTCACACTGTTAAAAAAAAAGGTAAAATCCAGCGTTTGTGAACTGGCCTTAAGCCCCGGTTCACACTGAGCTGCGGGAATGAAGCTGTGCGAGTTTGAGCTGAACTCGCATGATTTGAGCTGAACTCGCATGTCCGTCACGATTTTGGCGGCGATTTCACAGACATCTGTGTAGGTTTTTGTACAGATGTCAATGGAAATCTCAAAAAGTAGTACAGAAACTACTTTTTGAAATTGGTGCGGCGTCGCCCTGATTAGGACGGTTCCATTGCCGGTAATTGCTGCTGATTTGACATGTCAAATTGCATGTCAAAACGCATCAATGTGAACCAGAGCTAAAGAAAATCAGAAGTCATCTCAAAGGTCAACAAGTTGTATACTATATTACCAATTTAGATATCATTAGAGTTTACTGGAGTGCTAGCTATGCTACAGTCCTGTGTCTAGGAGAACAGAAAATAGGGTAAACGCTAAATATTTGATGATGAAGAGAATAGAAGAGCTTACCTGCAGCGATTGCACAAAGCTGAGGACTTTCAAAGACAGTTTTCGGCTGGAATGGAGGAGATGTTGAAGGCTGTAGAGACACAGTGAGCACAAGAAAAAGCTATTATTCCACATAAACCTTCATGGCTTCTTTAACCGTGCCACAATAAAACATGCCCATGTGCAGTATGGGACAAGCTAGGTAATTTCAACATCAAAAGTCAGCAGCAAAAGGTTGTTATGTGACGCACTATTACTGAACAGTGGACAGCAGTGGGGGCCTTTACCTGTCTTTGCTGCACAGGCCGTGACCAGCAATCTTCTTGCACACGGTTTGATTGAGTCTGGAGCCGAACAAAGGGATTCCATAGCACAGTTCCAGCGGGACCCAGTCTGCCTCCACAGCTGGTACTACAAGGAATGCAGTCTATTAATGATCACTGTTCACAAAGGTTAGGAAGAATATCACACTATTTGGTTATTTTCTTAGTAAAAAGGGAACAAACTTAAAAGCGGAGCTCTGGCCTGGTCCCAAAAAGTGTTATTCTTCGATTTCCACATATCTGCAGGGGGCACATTTGCAACTGGGGGCTCTTTCTCAAAGTGGCTATTTCTATAAGTGGAAGCACTTCTGACTCTGCACTTATTAACTGATTATCTGACTGTCTCATCTGAGAATCTCTTCTCTCATCCTACAGGTATGTGCCAACTGAACCATCTCCACCCAAAAACCGAAACCCTGCTATCTGCTTTTCATGTTTGTCTTTAAAAATGCTGGTATGTTGTTTTTGCTCAACAGTCTGTAGACCTGTCCACATTACAATGCTTTATTATCTCCCTTGTCTTACCCAAAATTATGACCCGTCTAACTTTAGTGCCCTCTTGCTAGTCTGTTTCTGAAGTTAGAATTTTGCCCTGTTAACCAGCCAACCTTTATTACCTCCTGATTGATAATTTAAATCCACCCACACCCCACCCCTATTCAGTATAAAGATAAGCTTCTTTTGGGGGAGCTATTGAAGGGGGCACATTTGCAACTGCGGGCTCTTTCTCAAAGTGGCTATTTCTATAAGTGGAAGCACTTCTGACTCTGTATTTAAGCGAATGCACAAAGCGAAGGGACACAAGAATATACGTTGAAAAACATCAGACATCAGGTGACCTTGTTTACCCCTTTAGCTTTTCTCCTTGTAACATGCACTCTCTACCACTCCTTTTGACAGCTCTGTCCTCCATTTTCAAACTCTCTCTCCTTCACCCCTCTCCTCCCCCCCACAATAATTATATATATATATATATATATATATATATATATATATATATATATTTCACCCTCACTTCTATCCTCGCCTTATTACTGCACCCACCAACTCCTGCCAATTCTAAATCCACACACACAAAAAATCTCCAAGACCCTGGGTCATGTCCCTTCATATAAATCCCACTCTCATATTACCTCCCTCACCCTCCAGCTTCTCCTAACATCTGGGAGATATTTCCCCAAACCCTGGGCCTCCATCATTTAACTGTGCCCATCACCCTGCACCCTCTGGCTGCAGCCGCAATGCACACAATCTAGTTCCCATTTCTATTCTTCCCAAAACCAGACTCCCTTTCTCTTGTGCCCTTTGGAACTCCCGCTCTGTCTGCAACAAACTCACCTCTCTCCATGACCTCCATCACCAACTCATTTAACTTTCTTGCCATTACCGAAACCTGGCTCCACGAATCCGACACTGCGTCTTCTGCTGCCCTATGCCATGGTGGTCTTCTCTGGACTCTCTCCCCCAGATCCAATGGAAGTAAGGGATGAGGTGTCGGAATCCTAGCCCCACATACCACCTTTCAGGTACTTCAGCCACCTCCCTCTCCGTCACTCTCCTCTTTCGAAGCACACTGCATTCGTCTTTTCACCCCAATTTCTCTAAGGATAGCTGTGATCTACAGGCCCCCTGGACCAGTATCAAGCTTTCTTGATGACTTCTCTACCTGGCTTCCCTACTTTCTTTCCTCTGAAATCCCCACAATCATTGTCGGGGACTTCAACATCCCGATCTTTCAGCCGGGAAATTCAGAGTGCATGCGCCGCTGAAGTCACCAGCTGCATGCAAGGGGAATATCTCCTAAACCGTACAGGTTTAAAAGATATTCTTTTTACCTACAGGTAAGCCTTATTATAAGCTTACCTGTAGGTCAAAGTAAAAAAAAGAAGGAAGAAGACTTTACTAGTGCTTTAAGACAAAAAAAAAAAAAAAAAAAACACCTTCTGCCTTTACAACCCCTTTAAAAAGATCAACTGATGAACTATTTCACAGAGGCTCAGAAAAACAGAAACTGCTGTTTAAAGTGGAACTTTACCAACAACTTGATAAAAAATAATGTTCTGTAGCAAGGAACATACAGCCCACATTATTATACCAAAACTAGTACAAGCTGTAAACTGCCACCAGCATTGCTCCTGTTTCTTCTTCCTGGAGGCTGCCATTTTGCTGAAGCCCAGAGCCCCAGAAGAGCAGTAAATCTTTAGGCTGGTAGAAGATCGTCCTCTACAAATTTGGCAAAGTGCCTAAAAATAGACAGCAACTGAGCATGTGCAGAGCAGGGTGAGACAGTGCATTACTGGATTTTAAACACTATAGCTGCTCATTTTTAACAGCTTGCCGACCGACGCACGACGATGTACGTCGACAGAATGGCACGGACAGGCATAAAGGTACGTCCCCTTTAAGATGCCGCCGTGCCATTGGGCGCGCTCCGGTCGGGACCCCCGTGAGGCCGGTCGCGGGTCCCGATCGCCGCGGGGATACCCGCGATCGTGTCATGGGAAGGCTGAACGGGGAGATGCGGAAATAAACAGCATCTCCCCGTTCAGCCTAGCAACTAGTCACGCCGATCTCTGCTCCCTGTGATTGGAGCAGAGATAAGCATTCGCTAGCTGACAACCACACCCCCCCCACAGTTAGAAACACGCCTCTAGGGACATGTAACCCCTACACTGCCACCTAGTGGTTAACCCCTTCACTGCCAGTGTCATTTACACAGGAATCAGTGCATTTAAATAGCATTGATTGCTGTATAAATGACAATGGTCCCAAAAATGTCCGATGTGTCCACCATAATGTCGCAGTCACAATAAAAAATTGCTGCCATTACTAGTAAAAAATTTTTTTTATAAAAATGCTATAAAACTATCCCCTATCATGTAAACCCTTTACTTTCTGCTCAAACCAATCAATAATTGCTTATTGAGATTTTTACCAAAAATATGTAGGAGGAATACGTATCGGCCTAAACTGAGGGGAAAAAAAAAAAAAATGTTTTTTTATATATTTTTGGGATATATTCATTATAGCAATAGCAAAATTGTCGCTCTTTGTTTATAGCGCAAAAAATTTAAAACCACAGGGGTGATCAAATACCACCAAAAGAAAGCTCTATTTGTGGGGAAAAAAAGGTCGTCAATTTTGTTTGGGAGCCACGTCGCACGACCGCGCAATTGTCAGTTAAAGTGACGCAGTGCCGAAACGCAAAAAGGGGCCTGGTCCTTTGGCTGCAAATTGGTCCGGTCTGAAAGTGGTTAATGTATTACCTGCAAAAAGGGGCCAGCCTGATGTGATCCATCAGGACTTCATTTTCTGACTAATGCTAGGCTGCATCGTATACAGTATGTCTTTTTTTATTTTGGACAGTTACACTTAAATAAAAATTTTCAGACTTGGACCCTGTACACATTAGATTCTCTGCAGGTTTTTGTCTTCAGATTTACCAAAACCATGTAGTACAAAAGGGCCTGCCTGATTGCATACAAATTGAAACTCTTAAGATTTGACCTCATACATAGTTTTGGTAAATCTTAAGACAAAAATCTGCAGAATATCTAATAGTATGTATGGGGCTTTACTGTCTAAAATGTATCCACTCAAATTAAAAAGATTCTTTTGTACAATGTAAAATGTGTGTTGCACGGTATGCGCTTGCTATAGTTCCCTCATAGTTGGAAAATCTGTTATAGGCTGGATCTCCTAAAGTCATGCTGGAGGGGTGTCAGGGGCCCAAAACTGCCTATAGATGTGCAGCTTTACGGTCACACAAGACCGTGAATGTGATTTTATGCAAGACTCATAAATAAAGGGTTTTGATCCACTCATTTACCATCAATGGTCTTCTGTCCCAAGTCTAGAGCCGCTTCTTCTACAACAAGCTCAAATGATTCTGTGCTACCATCAACATCAGGGCCCAGCGCCAGGCCAGATTCATCTGTATTAGACAGAGAATAGCAAGAAGAAGATTGTGAGAAATCACTCTATAAACTGTACAAAAAAAATAAAAAAAGGCAATAACATTGACTAGAATTACAGTTCCCCATTTTAACGAGTCATCAGGAAGTAGATCAGAGCCTTAGGCTAGTTATACATATTTGCAGTCTGTCATGTTGTGCCTTAATGTCATTACGAATGGGATGCCAATAGGTGGACCAATCAACACAAACTTTTTTTTTTTCCCAGCGCACTACAACACACAAAGGCCTCTTTGTGTTGGGTTGGTTCAAAACGAAGCCATTCAAGTCAATGAAGCCATTCTGCAACTGCAAGGCAAACTGCTGTCTCGCATTAACCTCGTTGTAAATTACAATTTGGCATTAAAAAAATAAAATAGGCATCTACCTGACGGTAGAGCTGCACGAAAAATGAGAATCAAATATTTTTTTTTGCTTAGAATAAGGATCACGATTCTCTCACGATTCTCGCGCCGTAACATCTTTCACATTATACAATAAATTGGGCTAACTTTACTGTTTAGTTTTCTTTTCAATTCATTAAAGTGTATTTTCTTCCAAAAAATTACCAGACAAGAAACAGGAAGTGGGCTGTATGAGGTATTTACTGGCAGAAAAAAAAAAAATTATGTTTTACTATCCAAAGTTAAAAAACAACAAGGGCAGAGGATTTAAAGCGGAATTCCACACAAAAATGGAACTTCCGCTTTTCAGAACCCTCCGGTGTCACATTTGGCACCTTTCAGAGGGGAGGGGGGGTGCAGATACTTGTCCAAGGTATTTGCACCCGCGGGAGTCCACGCCTCTTCCCATCCCCGCGCTGTCTGCTGGGACACACACGGGTCCCAGAGACAGCAGGGACCATTCAAATTGTGCAGCGCAACTCGTGCATGCGCAGTAGGGAACTAGGAAGTGAAGCCGCAAGGCTTCCCTTACCGAAGATGGCAGCACCCGAGAGCCGAGGGAGAGATCGGCTTCGGGGGCCGACATCGCCGGCGCCCTGGACAGGCAAGTAGTGTCCTTATTTGAAAAGTCAGCAGCTGCAGTATTTGTAGCTGCTGACTTTTTTTTTTTTTATATATATATATATATATATATATATATATATATATATATATATATATATATATATATATATATATATATATATATATATATATATATATATATATATATATATATATATATATATATATATATATATATTCAGCGGACCCCCGATTTAAGGGAAAGGGAGAAAAAAAAAAAAAAAAAAAAAACTGTTCCGCTTTAAAAAGACTAAACCTTTGTCTGACACTTGTTGGTTTCTAGTTAAGTAATTTTCTAGCAAAAAATAATTTTAACACACACATACATATACACACACACACATAAAATGGCAATTGCTGCAATATTTTATGTCAAACTGTATTTGCCCAACGGTCTTTCAAATGCAATTTTTGGGGAAAAATGCACTTCAATAGATAAAAAAAAAAAAAAAAAACGGTAAAGTTAGCACAATTTTTTTTGTTTTAATGTGAAAGATTTTACGCCGTGAGAATCGTGATCCCTCTTCTAAGCAAAAAAAATGTGATCCTCATTTTAGCCAGAAGAGTGCAGCTCTAGTTCACATCCAACAAAAATGTTATAGTCTGCACATCCAGCTTTTGCCATACGGAAAATCGGAATCGGCTGTCAAACACCATACTAAACGATCCGATCAGATCGGACGAAATTTTAATTACAATTTTTGTATCGTGTCTACGGGCCTCAAGTCTGGGATACCATTAAAGTTCATGTGCGTGTAAAAGGCAGGCACGTGTGTGTGTGTGTGTATGTATGTATGTATATATACACACACACAAATCCCTGTTCTGAGTGACAGAATAACTAGGAACCACGATCTGTCATCCCCTCTAGTCAGTCCACTCCCGTTAGAAACACACACACAGGGAACACAGTTAACCCCTTAATCGCTCCCTAGTGTTAACCCCTTCCAGTAACATTTTAACAGTAATCAGTGCATTTTTATAGCCCCCGCACCTCTGGCCAAATGTGCTACTGCATACCGCATTAGCGTGAATTCTGCTCGTTTTGAGAGACAACACTCGCAATCCGAGTTAGGATTTAAAAAAAAAAAAAAAAAAAAAAGTTGCTCGTCTTTCAAAACACCCGTTAACCAAGGTTCCACTGTACTGTCCTTAGTCTAAGTTCAACTGGTGAAATACTTGAATCAGGAAAGCTGGCAACTCAGATGCTCTTGAATAAAAGTACCTTATTTGTTACATGGATACACGTGTACAGGCTATATGCTGACGCATTTCGGCTATGAAGCCTTCATCAAAGCATGAGGATGAAGGCTTCATAGCCGAAACGCGTCAGTTTTGGCCTGTACCAGTGTATCCATGTAACAAATAATGTACTTTTCTTCAAGAGCATCCAAGTTGCCAGACTTCCCAATTCAAGAATTGCACCTATGGGGCCTGAACGCCCTGGCTAGAGCACCGAATCAGTTAGTGATACTGGGGTAACATTTTGTTTCTTTAAGTTCAACTGGGCTTTAAATGTAAACAGTGCTAAGCAGATATCTTTCAGAGTTTGCTAGAGAGCCTCCTAAACCACAGGAACAAACCAGCGGATCACCTTTCCCATCAGACGCGTCGCTCAGTCTCCTCTGGATGACATGTTGGCTCCGGGGGTTCAGCATGGTAATGTATCCACAGAAGTGCTCCAGGTCTATCCTTTCCCTCAAGACCTTTAAGGCTTTATGGGCTCCCATATTGAGGCTGGAGAAGTCTGATGACAAAGAAGAAATAGTTTTTATCAACTGCAAAATTGTGAAATTTAAAGAGGAACTCCAGTCAAAAAATAAATAAAAAATAAAAAACTGTAGCTGCTGACTTTTAATAAACACTCACCTGTCCATTTCCTAGATGGCTGCAGCATCGATCCGATACTGCATCTGTCCCCCCCGCTGGCTCTACACCGAGAGATCAAAGACCGCCAATCGCTCAGTTCTTCTTTGAGCACAGAGCGGTGACGAGGGATGCATTGATACCGTTTTTATTTTATTTATCAGCGAGTACCAGTACGGATACTTTTGGTCAAGTATTCGCCAATACCTTTGTGGTACGGTTTGAGCCCGTACAAAATAAATGGGCTCAAATCGCACGTGCGATGCGATTCCTGTTACAATTACATGCAATTTCCCACACTGCTCCTGTGTGTGAACCGAGTATAGAAAGGGAAGCACCATCTAGTGCAGCAATAGGCAGTTTATTAAAAATATTACAACAACTCACATTAAAGTACATATCTCGTCAAATCCAAATCTGCATAGTGTCCCCGGCCCACCAATAATAGATAACAAGAGCTACTCACAGGGCTGGAGGAGAATTTCCGGGACCCCTGTGGGTATAGGGCGGAAGTAATGTCAGCGTGGGGGTGGACCGCCTCTACATCTCCTCCAGCCCTGTGAGCACCTTCAGCGCCCATGGTTATCTATCTTTAGCGGGCCAGGAACACACTATGCAGATTTGGATTTGACGAGATATGTGCTTTAAAGGGGAGGGCCAGCCGGAAAAAAATAAAATAAAAAGAATTCAAAAGTCAGCAGCTACAAACACTGTAGCTGCTGACTTTTAATAAGCACACTTACCTATCCAGGGAGCCCGCGATGTCGCCCCCCCCCCCCCCCCCCGAGATAGACTGTCCCTCGGTTCCCGGCGCCGCCATTTCAACTAAGGGAAACAGGCAGTTGAGCCTTGCGGCTTCACTGCCGTTTCCTACTGCGCATGCGCGAGTCGCGCAGCGCTTTGTGAATGGGGTGCGTTGTGTTGTGGGACACACACACACAATTCCCATAACACACTGCACCCCATTCACTAGAAGACAACACGAGGAGCAGAAGACTGAAGAACACCGCGGAATAGGAAGAGGCAGATTAGGGCGATCTGCCTAGCAACAGACATTTCTGGTAAGAAAAAAAAAAAAAAAAAAAAATTTCCCCCACCCTTTCAAATTTTTATTAACATTTTTATGCATTTTTTTTTAGGGTGGCCCTCCACTTTAATGTGAGTTGTTATAACATTTTTAATAAACTGCCTATTGCTGCACTAGATGGCGCTTCCCTTTCTATTCTTGATTCACACACACACACAATCTTATGTGATTGGGGAAAGCTCATGTGATTAGAACAGGAATCGCACCACATTCCTGTACAAATTGCATCCGATTCTTTGCAGTGTGATTTGAGCCCTTACATTTTCTATGGGCTCAAATCGCACCGTAAAAAGGTATCGGTTTTGGGTGTCCAGAGTATTTGCACGAGTACAACCCTAGCGGCGACTGTTAGCCAATGCTTTGTTTACTGCCCCAACAGTGCTCACTTAACCACTTCATACCCCACCCATAGTAATATGACGTCCGCAGAAAGGATCTCCTATCCAGGGCGGGCGTCATATGACGTACTGGGCTTCCCGGCCCATCTAGGGGATGTGCGCGCACCCCGCCGCATCACTCGGGAGCCGGTGCGTGTGCCTGCGATGTCCGAGCACCCGCGATTCTGGTAACAGAGCTGGTAAACACACAAGTCCACGTCCTGTCAGGGGAGAGGAGACCGATCGTGTGTTCCCAGTACAGAGGAACTCTGATCGGTCTCCTCCCCTTGTGAGTCCCCTCCCCCCACAGTTAGAATCACTCCCTAGGTAACAGTTAACCCCTTGATCGCCCCCTAGTGTTAACCCCTTCCCTGCCAGTGACATTTATACAGTAATCAATACATTTTTATAGCACTGATCACTGTATAAAATGACAATGGTCCCAAAATAGTGTCAAAAGTGTCCGATGTGTCCGCTGCAATGTCGCAGTCACAATAAAAATCATAGATCGCCGCCATTACTAGTTAACCAATCAATATACGCTTACCGTATATACTCGAGTATAAGCCGAGGCACCTAATTTTACCACAAACAACTGGGAAAACCTATTGACTCGAGTATAAGCCTAGGGTGAGAAACGCGCAGCTACTGTAAGTGGAAAAAGAGGATCAACAATGCCCATTTGCAGCCTCACTGTGCCCATTTGCAGCCATAGGTCCCCCAAACTTCAAACTTGGTAATTAAGGGTTCCTAAATGCCCCTTAGCTGCAGCAAATTTCTAAATTTGGGGTCTCTGGACCCAAATGCAGATGGACACAGTTGACCGAATTTGGGGCCCTGTATCGCGGGGTCACTTGGTGCTAGGAACCACATCTTGGATATGTTGTAGTGATAGTTCCACTGGGTTTGAATACCAAATTTGGGATTCCTAGCACCAAGTGTCCCCGAGATACGGGGCCCCAAACTTGGGTCAGAAAATGTCAAGCACTTTTCTGCAGCAGAGAATTACATTTTCTGAACCGACTTTGGGGCCCCGTATCTCGGGGCCAATTAGTGCTAGGAACCCCATCTTTAGATATGTTGTAGTTCTAAGTCCACTGGGTTGGCACACCAATGTTCCTAGCACCAAGTGGCCCCGAGATATGGGGCCCCAAGTTCGGGTCGGAATTTTTTTTTTTCCTGCAGAAAAGTGCTTGGCTTATACGGTACTGCATTTATTTATTTTTTTTACCAAAATTTATGTAGACGAATACATATCGGCCTAAACTGAGGAAATTTTTTTTATTGGGATATTTATTATAGCAAAAAGGAAAAAATAGTGTTTTTTTTTCAAACTTGTCACTCTTTTGTTTATAGCGCAAAAAATTAAAAACCGCAGAGGTGATCAAATACCGCCAAAAGAAAGCTATTTGTGGGGGAAAAAAAAAATGATAAAAATTTAATTTGGGTACAGTGTTGCATGACTGCGCAATTATCATTCAAAATGTGACATCGCTGAAAATGCCCGGTATTGAAGTGGTGAAGCACCGGGCTGTACAGGGGGCTGGAGCAGCCGTCAGGCATCTAGGATTTTCCCACATTATTGTCTGTATTCCTGCAGAGCCTGGACCTGCTCCATGACGTCAGATAACAATGGTCTTTAGCCCGCTGTCAGCTGAACCTGGTTCACAGGAGTGCAGAACCAAGTTCACTCCTGAGACTCACAAGAGAAGCATTTCGAGAGGATTTTCCCTACTATGGAGAGATTTCATCTTAATTTTCGGTTGTCTCTGTAGCACAATAAAGAGTTTTAGACATACTTCTCCTTTAACTACTTTTAGCTCTTTGGACGTATGTAGTATGACCAGAGAATGAAGGGTTAAACACAAGCTCAGGGACGTGCCATATTATAGACAAGACCTGTTTGAGACCAAGCGTCCCTGTCGGCTGTATTTGTTTCAGAACAGACAGGGATAGTAGGAAACAATTTATTATTTGCAGGGGGAACGACAGAACAGCACCTCACAGCTATACTGTAACTTAACCTGCTTTGTTTGGTATCAATTTACTTGACGGAACCTCTTTAAAATTTTACCAAAAAATTGGGTTTTATATTGTGCGTTTGCATTATAATTTCTTCCTGAAAATATGCATTTGATAAGCATCAAAGCAACGATTGTCTAAGGCCTCGTTCATACGGGCTGCCTTTGTGGTGTCTGCCCTGAGCTGCATGCAGGCAGCCTATGGAGGTGGACGCAGGCGCATGTCAAAATGTAATAGCTGTGCAGGAGCGGCAGGACAACCCTAAATGCAGGCTGTCTGCTCTCACTGGCTCAGGGTGGATGCAGACACCAAAAGAGCCTGTACGCAGAACAAGGATTTCCAGGAGGATTTTCCCTACTATGGAGAGATTTCATCTTCATTTTCGATTGTCTCTCTCTGCGCGAATTGCCATCATGTTACGTCGGTAAAATATTCGGCCACCGGGGGGACGTGCGTTTATACAGTAATCATTGCATTTTCATAGCACTGATCGCTGTTTAAATGCCAATGGTCCTAAAATGTGTCAAAATTGTCCGATGTGTCCGCCATAATGTATCAGTCCAGGAAAAAAAACAAAAAAAAAACATATCGCCACCATTACTAGTAAAAAATTTAATAAAAAAATATCCCCCATTTTGTAGACGCTATAACTTTTGCGCAAACCAATCAATATACGCTTATTGTGTTTTTTTTTAACCAAAAATATGTAGAAGAATACATATTGGCCTAAACCGAGGAAATTTTTTTATATATATATATATATATATATTATTGGGGGATATTTATTATAGCAAAAAGTATTGTGTTTTTTTCAAGATTGTCGCTCTTTTTTATTTATAGCACAAAAAATAAAAAAACCACAGAGGCGATCAAATACCACCAAAATAAAGCTCTGTTTGTGGGGAAAAAGGATGTCAATTTTGTTTGGGAGCTACGTCGCACGACCGCACAATTGTCAGTTAAAGCGACGCAGTGCCGAATTGCAAAAAGTGCTCTGGTCAGGAAGGGGGCTGAAGCGGTTAAGATTCCATGAGAGGTTCTCATAAAAATTACCTCCTTGTAGTTCTGCTTCATCAAATGGAAAAGGAACCTGTGCAGTCTCTCCCATCCCATGTATGCCATGACCCTGTGGAGGAAGAAATAAGAACGTCAGCTCCTCCTAGTGGCTACAAAATGTCATCACAATTTATAAAGAAGTATTTTGAGGATAATGGGGAAGAATATGAAATGAATGCAGGCAGCAGAGCCCAAACTTATGGATACTGAAGTCATCGCATAGCCTGTCTGGGTGACACCTCATTCTAGGGGGAGCTACAACAAACCTTGGAAATGAGAAGCTGACAATGTATGTGGTGACTGTGTATAGGGAAAAATGATCTCTATTTTTATGAATTTATACATTTTGAAGCATTTAACCCCAAAACATCTCCATCCATAAAACAGTCATAAAGACACACACTGGGGTTGATTTATTGAAACAGGAAAGTGCACCCCCCGGTGCTGGCGATGCTGTAAGGCTAGAGGGACGTGATATCATATCTATTGGACTTGCCCTCTACTCGCCCCCTACTGGCAGACAGTACACTCCCTACTTCAATCCATCTTTGAGACTAGAGTGCCCCTCGACCCGAAAATTTTCTCCTAGGCCTCCCACCTGCCTCCCTTTCTAAACTCTCAAAAAGGCTCTTATCCCACATACTGACTGCAGCACGATGTCTGGTGGCCCCGAGGTGGAAACGTATTATATTATATATACTATTCGAGCTGCACTCCAGGATCAGAGATGTTAAAAGAATGGAGTATTTGACGGCCTCACTGAATAACACTCTTGATAAACATAATCGAATATGGGAACCCTGGATCATGTTGGAGATCCCTACGGCCTAATGCTCCGTAGGTCCCGAGTTTGCAAAGACCATCGGTAACTATGGCTGATGCTTCCCGGGTGGCACGGAGCTCTAGGGGCGGGCAGCTGCCCTCTTTACTACTCTCTACCCTTTTTTTTTTTCTTTCCATTTCTTCCTCTCCTCTACACTTTCCCCTTCCTGTATTTGTGCATCTTTGTACAGGTGAAATTTAGTTGCGTTACTGAATTAACGTGTCAACTCTACAAACTCCAGAAGGTTGGAGGATGTTCTTATGTTGGTCGATGACAAAGTTCGATCTAGATATATGTTGAATTTGAACCAGAAATACCGGTTTGACAGCAAAATGTATTTCCCTGTACCTTCTCGTGGAAAAATCAATAAAAATGTTAGTTCTCAAGAAAACTAAAAAAAGAAAACACACAGGAGAGTGCAAAAATCTGGTGCAGCTCTGCATGGTAACCCGTAAAGTTCGGGTTTGGAATCATGCGTCCGGGTTTCAAACTGCCTGAAACCCGGACACATTATTCAGACTGGACTATGGTTTCCCAGCAGGGTTGTGGGCTGCAGTTGTCTAAGCTGAGTCTGTTACACTCTTTCATGCTGCCCAAAGTCAGCACTGACAATTCCCCCCTCTCACCACATGTATGGGAGAGGAGAGAGGGCTTGATCTGCACCTCTTCCTCTCGGCCCTACTCTTCTGTCCGCCCACACTCTTTAGAAAAAGAAAGTGCAGGCTGGAAATTTGAAGTCCAGCAGCCTCATACATCTGGATGAGAGGTGCTGACTGCCAAGGGGTGAGTGAGCTCACCATCCATCCCTGCCTGTGACTGAAGTCTCCCCCCTTCTATCTCCTACCTCTGAGTAAGTACACTAAGGTAAATTTGGGTTCTCAGAGCACCCCTTACTTTAGAGTTCCTCTTTACACCAGAGGCCACAGGTGTTTGCCCTTCAATCAGAGTCCTCGCCTTACATCAGAGTTCCCTCTTAAATCAGGGTTCCCAGAGCATCCCTTATGTCAGAGTCCCCAGAGTTCTCCCTTACATCAGAGTCTGCAGAGTCCCCCCTTCCAGTGAAAGGGAACTCTGCGAGTTCAGATGTAAAAGAGGATCTCTGTGGACTCTGATGTAAAGGGGGACACTTGTTATTAATGTCATATGATTAGAAATTTTATTTAAATGGCAAAATATATGTATAGTTCATACTACAAAACAAAAATTGCTGTGCCCTGCTAAAGTGTTTCGGGTTTGACTTGAAGAAAAGGTGGCAACCCTACCGTCAACGCTGAATGTGTTGATGGGGGAAGCAAGCGGTTGTACAGGAAAGAATATCACATTATGTATGGCTTGCCTTAGGTTTCCTATTACTCGCAGCACTATTGTGTTCTGCCGGCAGGGAGCCTTCCCTGCCGGGCAAACACAATGATTAACTGCCAGCAGTATAGCCGCCAGCAGTAAGGGTATGCAATAAAACACAACAGGCTGGTTGTACTGAAGCCAATCAATGGATAAACTTCAGTACAACCAGCCTGCCCATAGATGGATTAAAAATCTTGGCCAGTCCCTGCTGAATCAGTCAAGATTCAATCAATCTATAGATGGCTTTACATCTGTACCATATATGTATTAAATGTCTCTATATGTATCTGTAGGTCAGCACTATCTGCATCCTTGCTAAATGACTGACAAAGACAAAAAAACTGAACTACAGAAGAAGCTGCGCAGGGATACCATTCATATCTATAGGGGACTATTTGTATGTCATCACTATTACTTCTTGACCAAGAACTGCTGAAATAAAATTTCAGCCACAGAGTGTTTATTGGTTCTAGTCAGTGACATGACTGCGAAACACACACTGAGTGAGAAGCAGTAAGACTCTACTAAGCAGAAAACGCAGCTTTCACAAATCCTAAAAGATAAAAAAAAAAAAGACATTTTGGAAAGCAGTCCATAACAGTTGCATGAAGGCCCGTTTCACCAGAACCAGACCAGACTTACCTGAATAAGGACAGCGGAATGAGTCAATGCATCGTTCAGCATAACTAGTACGTTGGATGTTGGAACGACTCCGGGATCATGACCCCATGATGTAATCAATAACCGGTCATAGGCCTATGAAAGGAACATCTGATCAGTGTGACTAAACAGGCAGCGCTGACAATGTGTTTACAATATTAGGATGGTTTACTTAAAGCTGAACACCAGGCAGATGTAAAAAAAAAAAAAAAAAAAAAAACACACACAAATAATGCAGTTCTATAGCCAATATTGCATCGTTAAGGCTGGGATCACACTATAGTGAACATAGACATTGCATGCGATTCGCACTGCGGTGCCGATCACATGCAATGTCTGTGCAATGCAAGTTCAGCCATACAGTTGTACGGCTGAACTTGCATTGAGTTTGCACAAAAAAGGTGAAAGGACTCCTCCCCCCCCCCCGGAATTGGATTGCATGGGCGTTGCCACCAATGCGATCCGATTCCTGTCCAGATCCACGGTTTACACTGCGATCTGTGAACCGTTCTGGGGGTGTCATTAACATTGTATTGACACCCGCAGCAGTTTGCAGAGGGCAGTGTGAACTGCCTGCGGGAGAGATGCGATGCGGGAACCGGCACTGGAATCACGCTGGTTCCTGCGTCGCTACAGTGTGAACCCAGACTAAAACTGGATCCACACTGTCCGGTGTGCATTGCAGAATGTGTGGTGAAAGGGGGGAGAAGGGACCTTTTTTCTTCCCACTAAACTAACTTCTCAATCAAATTTCTTCATAAATTTAGGCCAAAATATACTCTGTTCCATGTCTTTGGTGAAAAACTATAAACCTCAATTAGTGTACATTATAATGGTTTGTGTGAAAGATATAGCATCTACAAACTGATATATATATATATATACAATATATATATATATATATATATATATTATATATATATATATATTATATATATACACACACATATATTATATATATATATATATATATACACATATACACATATACACACACACACACACACACACACGAATTTATGCAGCTATAGATGTTATACTGGTAATGGTGGTGACCAGCAACTTATAGTGTGGTGGACAATCTTGCACTAACAGACCCTTGCTAGGAGGTACACCAACATCAATAATTTCACCAATACAGTTATCAGATATAATACTGTGCACCGTCACTTTACTAATGATACTAGATGCTAAGGGGTTAACATCTAGGGGCAATAAAGGGGTTAACTGTTCCGAACAAGTGTAATGTGTGTAATATGTGCTGCTTTTACTAACAGATCTGGCTGTTTTTTTTCTCCCTGCTTTGCAAGGAGATGAAACAGCCAGATCGCTGATCTATGTACAGAGCCCTATGTGTTTGTAAACACAGGACTCTGTACTGTAATTGGCTACAGCCGATCAGCAGGTCTCAGCCATAAATCATTGCAGTGTTTCTCAACTCCAGTCCTCGAGGCGCCCCAACAGGTCATGTTTTCAGGATTTCCCTTAGATGAAATGGCTGTGGTAATTGCAGGCAGTGAAGCTGATCAAATCACCTGTGCAAAATAATGGAAATCCTGAAAACATGACCTGTTGGTGGCGCCTTGAGGACTGGAGTTGAGAAACACAGATCTAGAGCCCAAACTGCGCCCCCCTCCAAGATGTACGAGCCCCTTCCAAAAAAAAATTGAGCTCCAATCTGCATGCTTACCCAAATCCTCCCAGTACAAAATCACCCCAATCATCCCTACTAGCACAATTCCCCCCCCCGAATTTTTTTTTATCCTACTAGCACAATTACCCTACCATATCATCTCTTCTAGCACAAATCCTCTTCCTCCATCCCCCCCCCCCCCCAAATCCCCACTCTTAGCACAAACCCCAAATTTCCCCTTGTAGAACAACTCTTATCCCATGTTGCCCCACCAATAAAAATCCCCCCCCCCTACAATCTCATGTCGCCCCACCACCACAGTGCCCAGGGCAGCCGTCCCTCTTGCCCACCCCTGCCGACCAAATCCCGTTGTAACCAGTGACCCCATGGATTAGCAGCAGGCGCGCCTCTATCCCAGAACAGGCTGGACAATATATATGTACCCAATCCAGCCTGCCTGTACCGCCCTGCCGCAGTAAATGTACTGTGGTTGGGCAGCAAGCGGTTAATTGTTATCAGACAGAAAACCTTGTACCTGGAAAGAAAAGTACTTACTAGGAAAGCATCAGGCAATTTCCGGAGTCTGGTTCCCTTTGACAGCAAGAGAGATGGGGGTCCATATCCAGAAATGTGGTAAATGTAGAGCTTGAACCATATGGAACTCACTTCTGGGATGGCAGGACCGATGTGCTATGTAAAAGAAAAGAACACCTTCACACTTACATCTGGCCTGGAATGAATGCAAACACACACACACACATACATACACACATACATATTATATTATATATATACACACACACACACACACACACACACACACACACACACACATATATATATATACACACACACACAGCATTCATAAAGTATTTAGACCCCTTTCACTTTTTTAAATTTTGTGATGTTTAAATTCATTTTTTTTCACACAGTACCCCATAATGACAAAAGGAAAAACTAAATTTTTTAGAAATGTCTGCGAATGTTTAAAAAAGGAAAAACTGAAATATGGGTCCTTTTACACTTATAAGTTTCTTCCTGCGTTTTTACCCTGCAAGAAAAACGCTACCCTTTAAATCCTCTGGTACTCTCCCTACTGTGACAGGTGCAGTGCATTTTGAAAAATCCCGCCTGCTGCATCTTTGGTGTGGTTTTGAAAACCACAAAAAAAAAAAAAAAGAAGGATGAAGAAATACATTGTACCATTTGGTTCTTTTAGATCAAAAGGTATAAAACTTCGGTCTATAATTTTGATATTTATTGCGCAGTGGTCTTACAAGTGCAATTTTTTTTAATTAAAAAATTAGACATCAGTAAAGTTAGCCCAATTTTTTTTTTTATATTGTGAAAGATAATGTTACAATATAAATTGATACCCAACATGTCATGCTTCAAAAATTGTGCCTGCTGGTGGAATGGCGACAAATTTTGACCCTTAAAATCTCCATAGGCGACGTTTAAAAATTACTACAGTTTACCAGTTTTGAGTTACAGAGGAGGTCTAGTGCCAGAATTAGACCCCTTTCACACCGAGCCGCCCCGGGCATCAGCGGTAAAGCTTTACCGTCGTTTTAGCGGTGCTATTCGACCGCTAGCGGGGCTGTTTTAATTCCTGCTAGCTGCCAAAAAGGGGTTAAATCTGCCCACAAAACGCTGCCACAGCAGCGTTTTGCCGGCGGTATAGCAGCGGTGAGTTCACTGCTCCAAAGAAGATGCTGGCAGGACTTTTTCTGACGCCCTGCCAGCGGACCACTCCGCCCGAGGGCTTTCACACTGGAGTTAATGGAGCCGCTGTTTCAGGGCGCTTTGCAGGTGCTATTTTTAACGCTATAGGGCCTGCAAAGCACCTCAGTGTGAAAGGGGTCTTATTGCTCTCACTCCAACGATACCTCACGTGTGGTTTGGTCGCGGGAGCGACTTGCGTATGCGTTCGCTTCTGCGTGTGACGGGGCGATTTACATTTTTATCTTTCTTATTTTATTTAAATTTTACACTGTCCTTTTAAAACCATTTTTTTGGGTCACTTTTTTTTTTCTCAATTAACTTTTTATTGAACAAGAGGCAAGTAAACATACAAAACAGTAGTGCATTGGTACATTATTTTCTTTTAAGCAGCGACTATATCTGTATAAACCTGCTAATGAAAGACATATAAACCGCAGACCTCAGGTCCTTAATTAGAGATGCATTTGTGCCGTCATGTACCAGGTACAATGTAATACCATTCTCAGTGCAAATAATACATGGAAGGAAGGAATAGAGATAGTCAAAGTAGGGAGAGTGGGAGAGAGAGAAAGGGAGGGGGGGGTAGGTAGTGTGGACTCGCCATCAGCTCAAGGCGGATCTTCATGTCTGTGCCATTCTTCCCAGATTTTATCATGTGCTTCAAGTCTGTCCCGTTGTCTGGCTGTCATTTTTTCCATTAATTCTATGTCTTTAATTCTGGTGTATAAGTCTGATCGGGAGGGTGGGGTCTGCCTCTCCCAATGGAGAGCAATCAAGCATCGGGCGGCTGTCAGGACGTGGCTAAGTAATTTTTTGATGTGTTTGGGGATTCGTGGGGGGAGTAGGCCTAGTAAGTATGATTTGGGTGATTTAGGTATCTGCGTGCCAGCCAGATTTGAGAGTAGTTGTTGTATTTCCCCCCAGAAGGGTGAAATTTTGGGACATGTCCAGTAGATGTGGTACAGAGTACCCTTCTCCTCTAAGCAGCGCCAGCACCTGTCCGAACCGGAGGGGTATATAGCGCGTAGTTTGTCTGGAGTCATGTACCAGAAGTAGAGGATTTTGTACGAGTTCTCTTTGTAGAGTGTGCAATAGGAGCTTTTTGCTGCCTGCGACCATATCATTTGCCAAGTGGCTTCTGGTAACTCTTCTCCTATAGCTTTCTCCCATCGGAGCATATATGCATGTTTCCCTTGGGTGGGGAAGGAATATTCGTTTAGTATGCTGTATATATCCGATATACCTCTACGTGCTGATCCCTCTAGGATTATACTCTCGAACGGGGTGGGCGCCGAAAATTGGAGGGTGGGGGCGAAGGACTGGGCGTAATGTCTAATTTGTAGATACCCATAGAAGACCTGGCGGGGCAAGTCGAATTTCTTCTGTAATTCCGCAAAGGTGTGCAGTCTGCGTGTGCAGGGATTCACTAGGTGGCCAAAATGAAATAAATTTCGTGTAGCCCAAGGTGAGGACATCTGATGCGTGAGACCTGCAGGCATTCTGGGGTTATATAGAAAGGAAGTCAAAGGAGACCTTTCGGAACTCAAATTGTGCGCTCGGGCAAGCCTACGCCACAACTTTTTAAGGTGTATCATGGGGCCCAGGAGCCTGGTTGTTTCTACCTCCGCGTCCGCGTTCCAGAGCATGCTGTTGGGGTGAATGGGGGCAAGCCATATTTTTTCGATTTCGGTCCATCTATTATAAGACCTTTGGGTGAACCAGGAGGTCAAGGCTCGCAGTTGGGCAGCTTGATAGTATCTAATTAAGTCGGGGAATGCTAGACCTCCATCTGTGCGGGCAGCCGTCATCACTGACTGCGGGACTCTGTGTCTCTTGTAGTTCCATACAAACTTGAGTAGGTCAGCTTGGAGTTTTCTGAGGTCTGCGTGGGGAATTGGTATGGGTAGTGTTTGAAAAAGGTATAGGAGTTTAGGGAGGATGTTCATCTTGATAGATGCCACCCTCCCTAAAAGAGATATATGGTGTGCCTTCCACTTCTGCAAAAGGTCCCTAATGGACCGGAATAAGGGCGGAAAGTTGGCTCGGTATAGGGTATCATAGGATTGGGTAATCTGGACTCCCAGGTATTTCAGAGCTACTGTCCTCCAATTGTAGGGGAAGCAGCTCTGCAAGTGCTGGACCTCCGTCGTTGGATTAATAGGGAGGGCTTCTGATTTGGCCGCGTTTATTTTGTAGCCGGACAAAGACCTATAGAGGTCCAGTGCGGCATGTAGATTGGGGAGTGAGGTTCTGGGCTGGGTCAGTGCGAGTATGATGTCGTCCGCAAAGAGTGCTATTTTAAACTCTCGCTCTCGAAGCGGGACACCTCGGATGTCTGGGTTTCTGCGAATGGACGCCGCCAGGGGCTCGACACACAGCGCAAAAAGTAGCGGTGAGAGTGGGCATCCCTGGCGGGTTCCATTCGCTATTGGAAAGGCAGAGGACATAGCGAAGGGGGTTTTAACCTGGGATGTTGGGTTGGTGTATAAATGTTGGATGGCCCGAAAGAAGGGTCCCCCAAACCCCATGTGTTTTAGCGTGGCGAACAGGAAGGGCCAGCCCAGGCGATCAAACGCCTTTTCAGCATCCAGACCGAGCACCAAGGTTTCCAGGCCCTCCCTGTTCGCCACATCTATTAAATCAATTATTCGTCTCTTGTTGTCCCCGGCTTGGCGCATGGGGACAAACCCCACCTGGTCTTTATGTACCAGTGAGGGAAGTATTGTGTTCAAACGGATTGATAAGAGTTTGGTGAAGATTTTTAAATCTGCGTTCAGTAGCGCTATTGGCCTGTAGCTGGCACATAGTGAGGGGTCCTTGTCGGGTTTGGGGATCAGGGTGAGGTACGATCTCTGCATGTCCATGGGGACGGGAGTTTGCTGGAGAAAGGCATTATATAATTTGCACATATGTGGAAGTAGGGTGGGGAGGAATGTTTTATAATATTCATAAGGGAGACCGTCTGGGCCAGGGGACTTATGTGTAGGCAAGGTCTTGATAGTGGCCGAGATCTCTTCTTCTGTTATGGACATGTTAAGGGTTAGTAGGTCTGCGGCCTGTAGTTTTGGGATACCGCTTTGTTCCAGGTAGGTGTGTAAGCGGTCCTTCAAGACGGGGGAGAGTGGAGCATGAGGAATTTAAAAAAAAAAAAAAAACAAAAACACACATGACAGGACCTCTTAAAATGTGAGACCTGGGATCAAAAAGATCTCAGATCTAACATTTACACTAAAATACAATAAAAAAAAAAAAATAAGCAAATTTTTTTTGAGAAAAAAAAATAAATAAAAAATTCCCCTTTAAGACCATTGGGCATCCTGCGTAATGCAATTGTCACTGCCGCTACCAACGGGTCTGGTAAGCGGCGGAGACGACCGAAGCGCGGTGGAAGGATGGGCACGATGTCCGCCGGCAACCCGCGATCGCTCCACAGAGAGGCAGAACGGGGATTTTTAGGACAATTTAGAGTTCTGACAAGGAAGTACACAGATCTTCTGTTCCTTGAAATCAGGAACAGCGAGCTCTGTGTTTTTCCCGTCAGTCCATCCCCAGTTAGAAAACACTTGCAGGGAACACACTTAACCCTTTGATCTTCCCCGATTTTAACCTCTTCCCTGCCAGTGTCATTTATAAAGTGATAAGTGCATTTTTTTTAGCACTGATCACTGTATTGGCGTCACTGGTCCCCAAAAAATGCAAATTATAGTTGGATTTGTCAGCCGCAGTCCTGCTAAAAATCACTGATCGCCACCATTACCAGTAAAAAAAAAATTTGTAAAAATGTTCAAGTCCATAAATCTATCCCCTAGTTTGTAGACACTAGAACTTTTGCACAAACCAATCAATCTTACGCTTATTGGGATTTTTTTTACCAAAAAATATGTAACAGAATACATATTGGTCTAAATTGATGAAGAAATTCAATTTTTTTACATATTTTTTTGGGATATGTATTAAAGCAGTAAGTAAAAAAAAATATGTTTTTTTTCCAAAATAGTCGCTCTTTGTTTATAGAGCAAAAAATAAAAACCGCAGAGGTGATCAAATACCACCAAAAGAAAGCTCTATTTGTGGGAAAAGGACGTCAAATTTTGTTTGGGAACCACGTCACACGACCGCGCAATTGTCAGTTAAAGCGACTCAGTGCCGTATCGCAAAAAGTGGTCTGGTCTTAAGCCAGCAAAATGGTCCGGTCTGAAAGTGGTTAAGGGGGTAAAGCCTTCCAGGCCTGAAGTGGTTAAAGCGGAGTTGCACCCAAAAGTGCAACTTCCGCTTTAAGGCCTCCTGTTTGTGAAAAAGAGCTTTTGAGGAGGAGGGGTGTGCAGGCACCCAAATTTGACAGGTACCCGCTCCCACTCCAGTTGCCTAAGGGACCGGAAGTAGAAGCTCTTCCTCCCGAAGTCTTCTGGGACATGACAGGTCAAAGAAGACTTCGGGATCAGTCACAGACCATAGCGCCACTCGCGCATGTGCAGTGGGCACCTAGCTGTGAAGCCGCAAGCTGTCACAGCCGGGTGCCCATAAAAGAGCTGCCGGCGCCACCGAGGTAAGACACGGGGAGAACACTGCTGGACCATGGGACAGGCAGGTGTGTTTATTAAAAGTTAGTAGCTACACTTTTTGTAGCTGTGGACTTTGAATAAACAAATATCTGGAACTCTGCTTTAACCTCTCCTAGAGATACCCAATAAATATTTAATGGAACAGTCTTTACCTGTGGAGTGCAGCTGCTGATGGGCCGTATCTCGTTGGTGAGAGGTGCCATAGACACCAACAGGGAATAGTTCTTATTTAATACTCGGCTGCAGGTTGCTGGGTCCAGACCCAAAAGGCTTTCACATCGCAAGAGGTCCAGTGGTAGGCCTGAATATACAACAGAAGAGATGCCTTAAATGTCAACCTATAATTTGTACATGCCTGCAAAACGAAGACAAACTTCAGTGCCCTATATTTTCCATAGGAGACATTAAAGGAGGTTCACAGAAAGTTATCAGGCAGCTGTACAGCCACCCTATCACTTTCATTAGAAAATTGACAGTCAGCATGTGGAGTGTACACACACTTGTGTAAACCCCCACTCCCCACTGTAAGAGAGCAGTGGCAGTAAAAGGGTTAATGTTGTGACTGAAATTACCTACAGTGAGGGAAAACAGTATTTGCCCCCCTGCTGATTTTTTATGTTTGCCTCCTTTACTGGATTTCAGAGCTGTTCCTTGCAATCACGGCAGCAGCCATCTCTCACCTCTGCCAGGCTGACAGATGCAGTGGGCGGAGCAGAGATTCCCCTGCTGACGTTAGCCGGGATGCGAGGAGGAGAGGCTAGAGAGTCGGCCAATCACGTGATCGCAGAGAGAAGCTCTGAAACCCAGTAAAGGAGGCATTTTTTTTTTTTTAATAAAACCCAGAAATAGGAGCAGCTGTCATTAGGGAACCAGCAGGATTATATCAATTTTTAACAGCTATGAGAGCATGAGGAGCGGAGGGGGCAGACAGGCAGGGGGGGGGGGGGGGGGGGGGACAGGAGGACAGAGGAGAGAGCGGATGACAGAGGTACATAAACTGACCACGGTGTCGGGGCACACCAGCCATGTGATGAACTGTGGTCAGTTTACAGGGGGGGGGGCAGAAACTGGCAGGATCAGCCAGGTATTTTAGGTGTTACAGGGGACAAAATGACACAGTACAAGCATTATGCTGTATAAAATGCTTTAAAAAAGTAGCAGGATCTATTTTTTTTTTTGGGTTAACAAACGCTTTAAGAACAGGAAAAGTGTAATAACTGCAGTGCATTTTTCTCTGGACTTTATAATTATTAAAAGACTTGTAAAAGGCATGCACACAGCAAACGGCATACTGCACACAACATAGAATACATATTTCTCCAGCTTTAGGAATTACTTTTTCAGGGAGTCTCGGAAAAAAAAAAAAAAAAAAAAAAAAAAAAAAAAGAGAAGACCTATCTGTAAGCAACCTTCAAAAGAAGAGCCATTATATTCACCTCAATGTCAGCCCGTGTCTCCCACCCTCCCTCCATTTTAGCACTGTAGGGATATGTCACCAGCACAGGTCACATGCCTGAAGAAGGGGTCCTGCAGGAATGCATAACGTCACAACTCTATGCTGTGATGAGTGGTGTAGCACAGTGGTGTAGTGGTTAGCACTCTCACCTAGCAGTAAGAAGGGTCGCTGGTTCGAATCCCAACCACAACACTTCCTGCCTGGAGTTTGCATGTTCTCCCTGTGCCTGCGTGGGTTTCCTCCGGGTACTCCGGTTTCCTCCCACAATCCAAAGACATGCAGGTAGGTTAATTGGCTTCTGTCCAAAAATTGGCCCTAGTATATGAATGGGGACCTTGGATTGTGGGCACCTTGAGGGTAGGGACTGATGTGAGTGTGCAATGTACAGGGATGGGGACAATTGTAGACACTCGCTCAGGTTGAACTGGATGGACTGATGTCTTTATTCAACCTTACCAACTATGAAACTATGAAACTTCTAGACACTATTTTAAAGATCCCGTGTGATAGGGACATATCCCTTAACCCTGTGTCAGTACGGTTCCCAGCCGGTGGACACTAAAGAATCCAATTACCATTTATTTCAAGGAATGTGTGTGTTGGGAATATTTCACTGGACTACATCACTAAAAGACTTGACAAGGATGTACTGCATGGGTCTGAGGAAGGAGCCAAAAAAAGGTATTCAACACTTCGAGAAAGGCCAGCCACCAAAGTGGTTAGTATACCACCTCGTCCATTGCAGCATAGTGTGGGAACAATGATTTTGCTGCTCTTCTTTCCGACTTTTTTTGAAAGACATGTACAAAGAGAAAGCTATGATTAAGCATTGTGTAGCATGAAATGCATAACACATTTTATGAGTTCTGTCTGTGCATGCCGTCTTTCAAATAAAGATTGAAAGAAGAACAATAATTCTAGAATTCAATAATTTACATGTCTTTAATGTCTGTGGTAAATGAACAGGAACTTCACCCCAGGATTCTGTGCAGGCTTAAGCCGGGCATACATGGTTTGAAATTCAGCTGGTTCAGCAGGGATCCGGCCGAGATTCAATCTATATATGAACAGATTGATTGTACCAAAGTTGATCCATCGATCGACTTTGGTACAACCAGCCTGTTGGATTTATATAGCTGCTAACAGTAATTATTGTATTCTGTCAGCCGTTAAGGCTCCTCATGCTTTGTCAGCAGGCAGAACTATAATGCTGCGGGAGGGATTCTCCCATTAACACTGGCCGTGTTGATGGGGGGGGGGGGGGGAGAATAAAAATAAAATCGAGCGATTTACTTTCAAATCATCCTTGGGCTGCTTAAAGGGGTTGTAAAGGTTGGTTTTTTTATTTTCTAAATCGGTTCCTTTAAGCTAGTGCATTGTTGGTTCACTTACCTTTTCCTTCGATTTCCCTTCTAAACGTTTTTTTTTTCTTTGTCTGAATTTCTCACTTCCTGTTTCTCCTCAGTAAACGTCACACCATCATCCGAGCGGTGTTTAGTCAGCCAGAACAGCTTACTGAGGAGGAACAGGAAGTGAGAAATTCAGACAAAGAAATGAAAGAAAAACATTTAAAAAGGGAAATCAAAGGAAAAAGTAAACCAACAATGCACTAGCTTAAAGGAACCTATTTCGAAAATAAAAAAAATAACCTTTACAACCCCGTTAAGACTGGATTTGCATGCAGCATTGATCACTGGCTTATCTTCATAGATTTTTGTACCTGGAGCAGCTTGGTCTGGTTGTGCAAGTAGCTCCTTGTTGTGCCGCAGGAAGAGGATGGTGTTCCGGAGGGTGAGCGCGTGATCAAAGTACCTCTGAGCTTCTCCTTCCCCTGTGCTTTGTACCTAGGCAAAGACAGGACAATGACATTGTGTTTCCATCATGAAAAAAAAAATTTGGGTTGCACCAACACCACTTTTTTTTTTAAGACCGAGTACAAGTACCAATACTCCCCCCCTCGCCGATACCAATTACCTTTTTTTTTTTTAATGTCATGTGACAGCGGCACTGATAGGTGGCACTGATGAGGTGTGGACTGTGTCAGTTTATTTTTCACAATTTATATACTGTATTTATCGGTGTATAACAAGCACAGGCATACAACACGCACCTTCATTTTAAGAGGGAAGTTTCAGGAAAAAAAAAAAAAGTACCAGTTACTTACCGGTAACTGATTTTCTAGTAAATCTTCCAGGACGGCACACCTGAGAGATGAGAGGCTCCTCCCTACAGGAAACACAATCAATCGACAGCTTTTTTTTAAGTCCCCACCCTTCTCCTTGATCCTCAGTTTGTAGAGAAGTAACTCCTGAACATGGTTCACAAGGGAAATCATTATTCATATACACTCACCTTCTAGTGTTCTACAATTTTCGATCCTCCAACGGGTGGGAAGTAGGCCTGCCGCCCTGGAAGATGTCCCAGAATATCAGTTACCGGTAAGTAACTGGTACTTTTCTCAAGTCATCTTCCAGGACACACCTGAGAGAATAAGCAAGTACCTCAGGCCTACCTTAGGGTGGGACCACTGCAAGACCCTCTTGGCGAACCTTGATTCTGCAGTGAGCTTTACCTCCACTCCATATGCTTGATGAAGGTACATTAGCTGGATCATGCGGCTGATCTGCGGGTCTACTCCACCTATGTCCCTGCCTTCTCTGCTTCGGAAGCAGGATCTAGGTGGAGTGGGCTCTTAGAGATGGAATCAGAAAGCATGTTAAACTTGTAGGTTAGCAATGTTGCCTGTCTCACACATCTAACAACCATGGCCTATTGTGCCTAGAGGTGCTACTTAGAACCGCTAAAAAGATTAATCAGAGACCTGTGTTGTAAGACAAGGACACTACATTGATCAATAAGAGGGCCTGTCTTAACACTACCCTGTTCAGGGAAATAAAACTGCAAAAAAAGGGGGGCCCATGACAGACAACCTTTTTTGTTCATTTTTATCTTTACGTCAGCAAAGACTAAAGGGAAGCCTACTTAAAGCGGTAGTAAACCCGCTGAAACTTTATTTTTTGATATACCTGTAAGGGTAAAGGCATAATGACCTAGTATGCACCGCATACTAGCTCATTATGAAATACTTACCTTAGAACGAGGTGTCGGTAACTCACGCCGAGGTAGCCGACATGTTCCCTTGGCGCGTCTTCCGGGGTATCGCGACTCCAGCGCTGTAATAGGCTGGAGCCGCGATGTCGTCACTCCCGTGCATGCGCACGGGAGACTTCTTCCCGGCAAGGTTCGGATTCTGCCGGCCTTTCAGCGGAGAATCCCCAGTCAGTGGCTCATTGCACCTGTACGGTTTAGGAGATATTTTTTTTACCTACAGGTAAGCCTTCTTATAGGCTTACCTGTAGGTAAAAGTTAATTTTTTTAGTATACAACCGCTTTAAGGGTAATAGATTAACAGAAGCTTGATCCCTGGGTTTAAGGCATGCCCAATCTACTCCCATGTTGTGCATTTCTGCTGTGCCACACGGTTAAATAATATGGAACACAAGACAATCTTTTCTGTTATGCAGTCAGATAGAACCAACACTGAGAAAGGACACAGGCAAGCTGCAGCAATGTTTTTCTGAAGTGCAGTAAGTCAATATGAAACAGAAAGCACCAATAAGCGTCAACGTTGAGTATTTCTGCTGTGCAGCAACAGAAAAAACACACAGCCTTCACAGCTGCGATCTTTCTGGTGTACTGCAAAGTAAGGCAATAACTCCAAGATGTGTATTCCTGTTATGTAGCAAAACCTCACCCAGAAGGGACAGATAAGCTTAAGGCTCCCACACCCATGTGACCCAACCTACAACCTGGGACTGCTAAAAGCAAGAGAAAAAGTCATACACTATGGCTTCCATTCGTGTCTGTGCGACTCCAGGTCGCAGCGCCTCCAAGCAGTCCCTGCTTTCTGGATCCACAGACCCTTACACAGGTCGCGGGGAAAAACTTGCAATTTTCAGTTCGAACAAGCGTGGGGTCCCCAATGCTGTGTCTCCCTGGGAGGAGTGCAGCCAACAACCCCCCTGCTGTGTATCCCTAAGGCTGCATTCACATATGAGCGTTTTGTAGCTTGAAGCTACAAAACGCTAGAGGGGAAAAAATCCATTATTCTCAATGGAGATGGTTCACATCTCCACTCCATGTCACCTGAAGCCAAACAAGTTCTGGACCCTTTTTTGTCGCTCGAATCGGGCAGATTTGGGCGTTTTTCTACATTGGTGACCTTTCGCTCTGCTCAAAATCACGAGGTAAAACGCAGTGAAATCACGGTAAAAACGCCGCAAAATTGCAGTAAATTTGCACGATTTTCAGCCTGAAAACGCTACACTCAGGTGTGAATGCAGCCTAAGAAGCAGCAAGGTAGAACAACGAGAAACAGAAATGACACCGCTCACTGACGTGCCTTTCTGATATGCAGCCGATAAGGCAGTAAATATATAGGACATACAGGACACAAACAATCTTCAATCTTTGTGTATGTCTGATATGTAGTAATATACCAAAACTGAGTAGAGATGACACCATCCTCAATGTGTCTCCCTGCTGAGTAAGGATGAGAGATAGGGCAATGTCTCACAGCCTGTGATTAGTGCAGCGCTGCGCCGACTTCCTGGCGAGCTCTGCACGTGGAGTATGCAAAACACGCCGGAGCTCATCCTTACTGCTGAGCAACAAAAACAAATCAGAAAAGGACAAGCAACCTTTCCTGCTGTGTCCTGATATGCAGAAAACAAGGCAGTATATGTAAGACATGAAGGACAGACAACCTTCAATCTTGTATATGTCTGATGTGCAACAACATAACAATTCTGAATAGAGATAGCACATCCATATCGAAGTGATTTGGCATGCGACTCAACATGTCAAATCGCATGCCTAAAATTGGCAGCCATTGCCGTTAATAGCACTGTCTGAATCGGCACAACGTCACTTTACGGTGCTGCACCGATTACCAAAGGCAGTATATGTACTACCCCTAGCCCAGGTTCAATTTGTATTTCTGCTATGTAACCCAACAAATCAGGACCCATCAATCTTCACTGCTGCCTTTCTGATAAGAAACCAATGAGGCAGTAATACAGGACACAAAACCCCACAGATAGACCTCAATCTTGTGTAGGTCTGAAGTGCAGCAATATAACAATTACGAGCAGAGATGTCACCAGACTCAATGATGTGCATTTCTGCCGTGCGACACAAAACCAGAAAGTACAGACCACCTTCACTGTTGTATTTTTCTGATCTGCAGCCAAACAAAGCAGTACCTATAGGATATAAAGGACACCAAACAAGCTTCAGTGCATTTCAGATGTACAGCAATATACCCCTTATGAGCAGAGATGTCACAAATCTCAATGTGCATTTCTGCTGTGCCACAAAACATCCCAGCAAGGACAAACCTTCACTACTGAGGTCTACTGGTGTGCAGCCAAGGAGGAGTCATGGGGTATCCCTTAATGAAATAACCAAACAGGGGCAATTTCATAGGCATAGCCTGGGCTGTAAATACTAACCCTTCACCACCAGTGAAGGAACAAATCCTAAAATGTATGGGACACCTTACTATAGTAGTTGTTGTTGTCTTACCTTACCTCCATAGACTGAGACTGAGCAAACTCTAGCCAGCTCATACACAGGTGGGGCTGATCAGCAACTAAAGTCTCAATGAGCCCAGCCCTAGAGACCAATTAAGACATCCTCTAGAAGAGGTGGTCACCAATTTAGACTGGCGGTAAATAGCTACCTGCAGGCCTTAACCCTTTCATGACTACGCCTATTTCTGACATTTGGTGTTTACAAATTAAAATTCATATTTTTTGCTAGAAAATTACTTAGAACCCCCAAACATTTTATATGTATTTTCAGCAGAGAATCTAGAGAATAAAATGGTGATTGTTGCAATATTTTATGTCCCGCGGTATTTATGTAGCAGTGTTTTAAGCGCAACTTTTTGGGATAGTGTGAAAGATGATGTTACGCAGAGTAAATAGATACCAAACATGTCACGCTTTATAATTGCACGCACTCGTGGAATGGCGACAAACTACGGTACCTAAAAATCTCTATAGGCGACGCTTTAAAAATGTTTTACGGTTACCAGGTTAGAGTTACGGAGGAGGTCTAGTGCTAGAATTATTGCTCTCGCTCTGACAATAGCGGCGATACCTCACATGTGTGATTCGAACACAGTTTACATATGCGGGCGCGACTTCCGTATGCATTTTCTTTGCTGCGTGAGCTCGCGGGGAAGGGGGCGCTTTAAAAATTTTTTTATTATTTATTTTATTTAATTTTAGATAATTAAATTGTGTTTTTTTTTTTTATTAATTTGATCACTTTTATTGCTGTCAGAAGGAATGTAAACATCCCTTGTGACAGTAATAGGTGGTGACAGGTACTCTTTATGGAGGGATCGGGGGTCTAAAAGACCCCAAATCCCTCCTTTACACTTCAAAACTGTGTATCTGAATACCGTATATTTTTTTAAATCCGGCGACATTGGCAGCCGAGTAAACAGGAAGTGACATCATGACGTTGCTTCTGTGTTTACATCCAGGACACAGGAACCAAGCTGTTTCCGGCTTCATTTCAGTCTGTCACTAGCCGCCGGAAGCGACGGATGTTCGATCGGGTCTCCTGATGGAATGGGAGGCCCGGTAAGAGCGGCGTGAGGCGGTGTCCCCTCCCACTCCTCCAGTATAACAGCCGAGCTGCTTTTAGCTGCATCGGTTGTTATACCTGGATAGCCAATCGCCCGCTCTAAACAACGGTACCTGCAGCCGCGGGCATCATCCCGGTATAACCCCCGAAAGCGGAGTACGCAGATGTGCGTACGCTCGGTGGGAAAGGGTCAAACAAGCAATCATGTAGCTCTCGCATAGGTTTGCACAGAAAATCCTCTTAAATTAAAGGATGTAGGAAGCGATTTATGTTAAATCTCCTTTAGATCTGGACTGTAGCCCAAACCAACTAAAAAGTTTTTCCTTTACCTCCTGCACTATAATATAACCACAGTTTAAAGGTGGAGTGGGAGGTTGGAGCTTATGAAAAGTTACCCATAGCAAGCAACCCCCAAAAGCAGTGGCGGCTGGTGCTCAAAATTTTTGGGGGGGCGCAAACAAACAGCCTCACTGTGCCATCAAACGCTGCCACTGTGCCCATTAAACGCTGCCACTGTGCCCATCAAACGCTGCCACTGTGCCCATCAAACGCTGCCACTGTGCCCCAAGTGCTGCCACTGTGCCCCAAGTGCTGCCACTGTGCCCCAAGTGCTGCCACTGTGCCCCAAGTGCTGCCATTGTGCCCCAAGTTCTGCCATTGTGCCCCAAGTTCTGCCATTGTGCCCCAAGTGCTGCCATTGTGCCCCAAGTGCTGCCACTGTGCTCCAAACGCTGCCACTGTGCCCCTTAAGTGCTGACACTGTGCCCCTTAAGTGCTGCCACTGTGCCCCTGCCTGCCCTCTGCACTTACCTTGTCCCGGTGTGCAGCTGGTGACGGCGTCAGGCGACGAGCGGTGTCTCATCGTCGGATGTCTTCTTCTCCCGCGCTCTTCCTGTCTTCTGCTATGATTGGACACCTAGCGTCCAATCACAGCGCCTGTGACTTCAGCCAATCAGGTGACAGGTAACAGACCTGGCAACCTGATTGGCTGAGAGGCGGGTCTGTGTTAGGGAAGCGATGTATTCGCTTCCCTAACACAATACTGTGTAATCAGCGAACGCACAGCCGTGCGCCCGCTGTTTACACTTATGGAAGCCTATTAGAGCACACCGCTCTAATAAGGTCCCCTATTAGAGCTTACAGCTCTAATAGGGGCGCTTCCAGCAACACCCCCCCCACTGTAATTCAGATGCCCGGCGCCCGATCAGGGGCCGGACACCTGAATAGGGGGCGGCAGCGGTGACAATAGATAGATTCATGCAATGCATGAATCTATCTATTGGTGATAGAGCGGTGCAGGAGAGGGGGGGCGGCGCTCCTGCGCCCTCTATGCACGCACCGCCACTGCCCAAAAGAAGGATCTGACACAAGGGAACTGTGCCACACAGAAGCTTGGTCCCTGCCACATCGTTGAAAGTTAGGTCAGTTAGGGGGGGGGGGGGGCAATGCCTTACCTACCTCTTTTCCATCGGAGGTGGTTTAGGTACACTCGCTCCTCTGCACCACTTGTCCACCATACAGCGTCTCTGATGTAAGAGGGAGCTGCGGCTGGTGTTTTTAGCAGAAGCTTCTGGGCGATTTGAATACAGACCCCAGGGGAGATTATCTCAAATGCCCAGAAACCATCTGGCTGGAATTGGGGATTTTGCAGCTAAATTCCCAAGGCAAAGGAAAGTACTCACCGTTGACGTCTTCCCCTTTTGCCACAGCCACCGGGCTTGCTTTTCCATCCTTATGGTCCACACGCAAGGAGGATAGCCGCCAAAGTGCCCCCCCAACTGCTGTCCCCATAGGGAGCTGCAAGGTTAGGCTGTGTCCTGCACTGTACCAGTCAGTATATACACATTGGGGGGGGGGGGGGGGGGGGAGGGCAATGCCTTACATTCCTCATTCCCATCTGAGGTGGTTTAGGCAGACATCCACCGCAGTGAACTGGTGCCTCCACGCCTAGAAAAAGGAGGATGTGGGCGCCTGCTCCTGCTGACTCTCAGCCTTCCCGCCTGGGTAAGAACGCCACTGCCATTTTCCCAAACAGGTAAGGGGGGAGACAGGATAATGGCCCCTGAAGTTCTGGGTGCACCACTATACCCAGGGTCCTTCAGCTCTCAGGGGGGCTCTTCCAATTGCTGCCCCCCCCTGAGGAAAAGATAGGGAGACCCCCCCCCCCCCAGGAAGGACAAGAATATCCTACCGGACCCAGAGGCTTCCCAAGCTTGTGGTCCGGCTCCCAGGGGGAGACCACCACCCCCAGGCTTCGGGTCATTTGGAAAAAAAAAAAAACAGTTTCGCTGTGTAGGGAGAAACACGGTCAAAAACTGAGGATCAAGAGGGGACTTAAAACAGCCGTCGATTGATTGTGTTTCCTGTAGGGAGGAGCCTCTCATCTCTCAGGTGTGCCGTCCTGGAAGATAACTTGAGAAAACGTATTTTTTAAATAAACAACTTTGAATTAAAATAAGGGTCAGTGCCCATCTGCAGCCTCATATCCCACTAATGCAGCCTTAACAATGGCCCATCTGCAGCCTCAATGCAGCCTGATCAATGCCCATCTGCAGCCCATCTCATCAATGCAGCCTGATTAATGCCAATTTTTAGCCTCAATGCTCATCTGCAGCCTCACCCATCCTTTATCAATGCAGCCTGAACAGTGCAGGAAATCACAGAGCCGTCATCTCCTGTTTACTCGGCTCTCAGTCGGCAGTCACATACACAGTCCCGCCTTCGCCATCGGCATTGGACCAGCTCCTGTAAAAGGCAGAACGCTGGACCAATGCCGGTGGCAGAGGCGGGATTGTGTATGTGACTGCCGACTGAGAGCCGAGTAAACAGGAGATGACGGCTAGTTGAATTCCGGCAGCGCTCGTCCCCCTCCTTCCCCTCAGAGGTACACTATCGGCGTATTAAAACACACCGGTGATTTGCCCCCTATTTTCAGGGGGAAAAAGTGTGTGTTATATGCCAATAAACACAGTATTTTTTTGTTATTTTCTTATCAATACTTTCTTTTTGGGGGGGGTGCACGGTGTCAGTTTTTTTTTCATTTTATTTTTATTATTTTTACAATTTATTAATTACAATTCTTTCTTTTTTAGAAGCCCTGTTGGGGGGGCTTTGGTGAGATATCAGGGGTCTCCCCTTTGAGACAGGGAAAAGGACTGAGGACACAGATTCCCCAGTCCCTTTCTCAGCTGCACTGAAAATGAATGGAAACACATTTTACAATGCTCAGTCAGTGATCACTGACTCTGTGCATTCAGAAAAGGAAGGAGTCGGTAAATTACATATTTACAGATTCCTTCCTCCAATCTCCATCCTGACAGTTCTGGGACAGGGGGGGGGGGCGGAGGAGGGGAGGACACTGGAGAGAGAGAGAGAGAGAGAGAGAGAGAGAGAGAGAGCACCAGAGAGAGCGAGAGAGAACACTGGAGAGAGATGACACCAGAGAGAAAGAGAGAGAAAAAGAGAGGAGACACCAGAGAGAGAGAGGGAGGGAGAGGAGGACAACAGAGAGGGAGGACACCAGAGAGAGAGAGAGAGAGAGAAAAAGAGACACAGAGAGAGAGAGGGACCCGGAGGAGGACACGGGACAGTCGGGGGTGATCAGTGCGGCGGTAGGGGCAGTTGCAAGCACCGATCTCCCTTTATAGCTTTTAATAAAGCACCTGACACCCGGGAGGAGGGAGAGGAAAAGCGGCTGTCAGGGAGATCAGTGCTTGTAACCCCCCCCCCCCCCCCCCCCCCCCTGTCTCTGAGCTGAGGATGCCTGACCCGATACAACAGGTATTGGATCAAGCATCGGAGCATTTGTACGAGTACCGATATTTGTGCTAATGCTCGGTATCGGCACAGATACCGATACTAGTATCGGTGCAACCCTAAAAAAATAAAAAAAAATAAAAAATGTTCATGCTCACCATTAACACGTTTTACAGTTGAAAATCTAGCCATGTACGTTGGCACAAATGACCAGAACACTGAAGGTTTCCTGCTACACATAGAAGCTATAATTCTAACTTTTTATGAAAGCTGAAAAAAAAAAAACCTTATGGATATGGGCAGAGGCTGCACTTTCTTTCTAATCACCTGGACCACAGACAAGGATTTTAGAGTCGAATAAAACAAAAAAATTAAGTTCACCAATAATGCTGTGCTAGATCAGACATTGCACTGTCCATTTCTTACCTTTTCAAGTTCTACTAAGAAACTGTCCAAAGACTCGTCTGATAGTTTGCCCACTTCAAACATGGTCACCGCATGGCTCTTCAGGTTCTAATACACAGAAATAGATGAGTAACAATGATACGCTGTGTATAGCTAATTATTCCATTCTCTATCTGCTAGGATGTTGCTACAGGTAACAGAGTCATTTTATACTGCCAGTGTATTATTGTTCCTCAAAGCTAAACAAAGCTGACAAATCATACTGCCAAGCTGTATAGCCATAATTATAGAACTTGTTTTCAACTTTCAAGTTTTAGGAGGTAAGGATTTAAAAACCAAGAGGCCACAAAGTTATGGTATAGTAACGGGCCAAAATACCCTTCAATGGTGATGGAATAAAGTACAGCACCACTTTCCTAAACAAGATGATTAGGATGTAAAAACAAAAAAAAAAAAAAAAAAAAAAACTCACCTAGGTCAGGCATGGCAAACCTTGGCACCCCAGATGTTTTGGAACTACATTTCCCATGATGTACATGCACTCTGCAGTGTAGTTGAGCATCATGGGAAATGTAGTTTCAAAACATCTGGGGTGCCAAGGTTTGCCATGCCTGACCTAGGTGGATGTCGGCCACGGCTCTCTGCTCTGGCTCTCAAGCGTTCACTGGAGCGCTGGGCTGTGGAGGGGGCAGGAGTTGCAGTGCTTTGTGCACTGGTGCGCAGTCATGTTGGAACAGGAAGGGGCCATCCCCAAACTGTTCCCAAAAAGTTGGAAGCACGAAATTGTCCAAAATGTCTTGGTATGTCTTAAGAGTTCCCTTCACTGGAACTAAGGGGCCAAGTCCAACCCCTGAAAAACAACCCCACACCATAATCCCCCTTCACCAAATGATTTGGACCAGTGCACAAAGCAAGGTCCATAAAAAGGCATGGATGAGTGAGTTTGGGGCGGAGGAACTTGACTGGCCTGCACAGAGTCCTCAACCCGATAGAACACCTTTGGGATGAATTAGAGTGGAGACTGCGAGCCAGGCCTTCTCGTCCAACATCAGTGCCTGACCTCACAAATGCGCTTCTGGCAAAATGGTCAAACATTCCCATAGACACACTCCTAAACCTTGTGGACAAGACTGGGATTCCATTAAAGTTCATGTGCGTGTAAAGGCAGGTGTCACAATACTTTTGACTATATAGTGTATGTGTAGGACAGGTACTGTTTAATGAGAAATCAGGGGTCTCTTAGAACCCTGATGTATCACCTGCCCTCAAATTAAGCTAATGGAGCACAGATTGTGCTCCATTAGTTTCTTTTCTAGCCGCAATGGTCAGGGAAAGTGACACCAGAAACCAGAAGCGATGCACCCGACGCTTCTATGTTCATTTAAAGCGGAGGTCCGCCCACCGCTGCAAAGATGAAAAACCAGCAGCTACACATACTGCAGCTGCTGGCTTTGAATAATAGGACACTTACCTGTCCTGGAGTGCAGCGATGTCGGCACCGCAGCTGATGTTTCCATCGGCTTTCAGGTGCTGCCGCCGCCATTGCGGGTAAGGGGAACCTGGGAGTGTAGTCTTACAGCTTCATACCGGGAACCGTACTGCGCATGCGCGAAGCTCCACTTCTCTTTTCTACTGGCTCGGCGACAGGGAGAGGACGAGTCAATATCCATGGCTGAGTCTCCCAGAAGTGGGAACAGGTTATCTGCCAAAGACAGGCATCCTGTCCCCCGTCCCCCCCAAAAGGTGCCTATTGTGGCACCAGAGGGGGGGGGGGGGGGGGGGGGGTAGGAAACAAATGAGCGGAAGTTCCACTTTTGGGTGGAACTCCGCTTTAAGTTAAAGCGGAGCTCCACCCTAAAGTGGAACTTCCGCTCATCAGATTCCTCCCCCCTTCCGGTGTCACAATTGGCACCTTTCGGGGGGGACGGGGGACAGGATACCTGTCTTTGACGGGTATCCTTTCCCACTTCCGGAAGTACGCCGCGGCGCGATCGCGCCATGACGTCACCGCGGGGCTCCCTCCTCCTCCTCCCTCGGCCGCCGGGCTAATAGGAGAGAGGAGCGGGGCCTCGTGCATGCGCAGTAGGGTTCACGACAGCTGATGGAGACATCAGCTGCGGTGCCGACATCGAGGGACAGCAGGACAGGTAAGTGTCCATTTATTAAAAGCCAGCAGCTGCAGTATGTGTAGCTGCTGGCTTTTACATTTTTTTTCCCCCCGGAACACCCCTTTAAGGGAGATCAGCGAATGGATGTTTGCTGGTCTTCCTTCCCTCCACTCAGAGACACCCGCCATGTAGATCCCAGGAATGCAGATGGGACAGGGAAGTCCAGGAGGTATGGCGGGGGGGGGGGGGGGGGGGGGGGTTACACAAAGCGAACCAGTGGCTGTACAGCCATCAGACTGCATTTATTAGAAATACAACATTCGGCTTGTGGAGTGTACACACTGTGCAAACCCCCCACTACCACAGCCACAAGGCATACGGTGGTGGCAGTAAAAGGGTTAAACAGCTTCTCTTTGTGTTGCTGGAGTGAGGGGATTTCTGGTCACCAACATCTTGCAATGTGCGAAAAAAAACAAAAAAACAATTGATTTGCAATAGGAACTATGAAATTTAAGAAAACAAAACTTTTGTGAGATAAAACAGTGTTGACAGAATAAATCACTTGTGATAAATAAGAGATGTTTATCTCCCTTGTCTCTGTAATGAAATTGCAGCCTAGAGAAGAAGAAGACAGATGACACATATAAAAGGCAATAAATGTCTTACTGGTGACAGATTTCCCATCATCAGGAAGGCAGTGAGAGTTGAATCGAATAGGAAGGCGATCCGTTTGGTGTGTCCGCTGGTCAAGTTCAGGCTGCTCACACTGCATGTGTCTGCTGTCACAACAAAGAACGGTATAAAAAAAACTCAAAAAGAATATTTAAAGTGTATTTGAACCCAAAAAAACACAAAATTTAATATACTGAATTTTTGTCAGGCTTTTATTCCTATATGTTTACCGGCGGACCCTGCTAGAGTGACGATGCCGACTGTACAGTGGAACCTTGGATAACGAGCGTAATCCGTTCCAGGAGAATGCTTGTAATCCAAAGCACTCGCATATCAAAGCGAGTTTCCCCATAGAAGTCAATGAAAACGAAAATAATTCATTCCGCATTGGACTTCTATAACATGCAATACCGCATGTGGCCAGCGGGGGGGGGGGGGGGCGCCGGAGAGCCTCGGAAATACTTGGGGACAGCTCAGATGAACTTGAAAACACTCAGGAACAGAGTATTTCCGAGTATTTCTGAGTATTTTTGAACGGCTCCGAACCTTTCCGAGTGTCCCCGGCGCCCCCGCACCTCTGGCCAAATGCGGTACTGCACATTCCATTAGCTTGAATTCTGCTAGTTTCGCGAGAAGACACTCACAATTAAAAAAAGTTGCTCGTCTTTCAAAACGCTTGTTAATCGCGTTACTCGTAAACAAAGGTTCCACTGTATTATGTTTATGGTGGAAAAGCATTGTCACCATAGCAGAGAGAATGTTAGAACTACAGAACACATTCAGCCTCTCCTCTGCATATAACACCCCGCGGGGCTGGTGGGCTGGGCAATCTGCAGTCCACAGAGGAGAACGGAGAAGGTGTAAAAAACTTTGTTTTATATTAAATGGATATTAAAGGGGTTGTAAACCCTCAAGGTTTTTCACCTTAATGCATTAGGGTGAAAAACCTCCTGTGATGCAGCTGCCCCCCAGAGCCCCCCCAGAGCCCCCCTTTTACTTACCTGAACCCGGTCTTTCCAGCAACAGGGATGAGCACACCAGCTCCAGCCGGTGTCTCTGGTCCTGATTGGATAAGATTGATAGATGTGCTGCCATTGGCTCCCGCTGCTGTCAATGAAATCCAATGACACGGGAGCCAGGGCAGAGTCCTGCTGTCTGCGTCAAAAGCAGGACTCAGGAGCGTGCCCGCACGAGTGCCCCGACGGAGAGCGGCTCTCCAACAGGGTACTCAATAAGAGGAGGAGCCAAGAGTGCCGCTGAGGGACCTCAAAAGAGGAGGATCGAATGTGCAAAACCAACTGCACTTAGAAGGTGAATATGACGTTTAAAAAAAAAAAAAAAAGAACTCTTAGATATCCTTTATAGGTTCAGCTTTTTAAAAAAAAATAACAAACATGTCATACTTACCTGCTCTGTGTAATAGTTTTGCACACAGCAGCCCCAATCCTCCTCTTCTCGGGTCCCCCACCGCTGCTCCTGGCTCCTCCCCCTTGACCAGTGCCCCCCAATAGCAAGCCGCTTGCTATGAGGGCACTGGTGCAAGCTCGATCCCGAGCCCCGCTCTACGCATCCAAAAGACACATAGAGCCACGTCTCGGCCCCACTCTTTATTCACTGGCTGTGACTGACAGCAGTGGGAGCCAAAAGCAATGAGGATAGAGAGACCTGGGACAGCTGAGGCTCCCATGCACATCGCTGGATTGAGATTTGGCTCAAGTAATTATTAGGGGGGCTGTGGGGGAGCAGCACACAGCGCAAAGAATGCATGATGATAAAAAAAAATTTTTACAACCACTTTAACATTCAGATTTAAACAGAAGCACATTTTTGTCTTGCACTAGCTTTCTGTAATATCCAGTAAATCAGGATCAAAGTAGGAGAGGGAGAGATGTGTCACTGTAAACTAATAAGGCTGCACTGCATTGAACAGTGGGGTAAATCTAACAAATGACCTTGCTGATTGGAAGAGAGGGCACAGAGATGACCTCATCAATGAGCATCAATCTCCTACGCTACCCAAAGTTTTGGCCAAGCTTTATTAGTTTAACAGCAGAGGAGATAAGTAAATGGTCAGGACCTGAAAATGGTATTTACATTAGAAAGCAGCAGATAAGGACAGTTCAAAACACATGTATTCTAAAGCCCCAAATACACGGGCCAAATGACGGGAGACATCGGCTGGTAAAAAAAATAAAAAGCAAAACGTCCGACATTTCGGCCCATGTGTATGTCGGACGAGCATGCTGGTAACCCAGCAGCCGTCCGACTCCCGATCAGCGCTCTCAGCCAATAGCAGAGAGCGCTGATCGGAGTGTTCTGGTGGGGGGCCATCCCCTTGTCAGAACACAACAGCTCAGTAAGGGAGATTGCTGTACTAACTTTGGATGGTTAGTACAGCAGCCCTGAACCGAGCGGACAATTTTGTTTTAAAAAACAAAAAACTTGTAGTGTGTACCAGGCTTAAAGTGGATGTAAACCCAATTTTTTTTATTATTTTTTTTGATGCCATAATGTAGAGAATAAGATTTCCCTTCATTTGAGCCCAGTCCTGTCACACAGATTTACTCGAGGCCCGAGCAATCCTCTTTTATTGTCCAGTTAGAGAAATCTTGACAAAGTCTTGAAAACTTTGTCAAAAACGCCCCCCTTGCTGTGAGTGACAGGTGATTTACATATCTCATGCACTAGCCTGAGACAGGTTATCATCAGATCACTGGATGTTCTACTCTGCCCAGCTCTGACTACATACATGTCCCCTAAATCACTTGTCTGTCTATAGTCTGCTGACTCTTCACTGCATCCCATGATGAGAAACATCCAGTCAAAACACAGCAATCCTGGGAGAGCTGGAGGCAGTGTTGCCAACCTACCAGATTGAAATTTACTGACACGAGTCACACGACACCCAAAATTTACTGGCACAGCCAAGTTTTTACTAGCATTTCCAAAAGTTACAAAATTACAGTTGTAAGTGCAAATTTCAGTATTTAAGCTACAAACAAGTACAATATGCAATTATCAATGTGATTCAAGGTAGATATTAACCACTTCAACACCGCCCGCCGTCATATGACGCCCACAAGGTGGATCTCCCATCCTGGGTGGGCGTCATATGACGTCCTCGGATTCCTGGTCGCCTGGGGGGCGCGCGCGCGCCGCCGGCGGCGCGCCCGCGGCATCGCTCGGGACCCGGTGCGAGTGCCCGGCGGCCGCGATGTCCGCCGGGCACCCGCGATTGCCCGTTAAAACAACGGGACCGGGCGGAACGTGGAGCTGTGTGTGTAAACACACAGCTCCACGTCCTGTCAGCGGAGAGGAGACCGATCATGTGATCCCAGTACAGAGGAACACATGATCGGTCTTCTCCCCTTGAGTCCCCTCCCCCACAGTTAGAATCACTTCTATTAGGGACACACATTAACCCCTACAGCGCCCCTAGTGTTAACCCCTTCCCTGCCAGTCACATTTACACAGTAATCAATGCAATTTTATAGCAACGATCGCTGTGTGAATGTGAATGGTTCCAAAAATGTGTCAAAAGTGTCCGAAGTGTCCGCCGCAATGTCGCAGTCACGAAAAAAAAAAATCGCAGATCGCCGCCATTACTAGTAAAAAAAAAAAAATTCAATAAATCTATCCCCTATTTTGTAGACGCTATAACTTTTGCGCAAACGATCAATATACGCTTATTGCGATTTTTTTTACCAAAAATATGTAGAAGAATACGTATCGGCCTAAACTGAGTAAAAAATAGTTTTTTTTTTAAAAAATGGGATATTTATTATAGCAAAAAGTAAAAAATATTGTGTTTTTTTTTCAAAATTGTCGCTCTTCTTTTGTTTATAGCGCAAAAAATAAAAACCGCAGAGGTGATCAAATACCACCAAAAGAAAGCTCTATTTGTGGGAAAAAAAGGACGTCAATTTTGTTTGGGTGTTACGTCGCACGACCGCGAAATTGTTAGTTAAAGCGACGCAGTGACGAATCGCAAAAAGTGCTCTGGTAAGGAAGGGTAAAAAATGGCCCGGTGCTGAAGCGGTTAAGGAACAAAGCATATTTCTTATTTTAAATATAGTAAGTAAGTGGCTCAGGGACAGGACTCAGGGGCAGGAAATTAGAATGGGCGACACATGCACATGAAATAGACTCTAACAGTGACACTGACACGTCCCATCCTGTGACAGTCTCTATCCATGCCAGGTGGTCCTCTCAGTCCCCTCCAGTCCAAACAGCATTGACATTCCCGCTCCTGGCTTGCCTTGCTTCCATCCCACAGACCTGCACACGAGGCTCTGGCCACTCCGCTTGGCTCCCTTGCACCATGACATCACACGACATGCTCAGGCACCGTCTTCGCCAGACCCGCCCCCCCACGGTACCACCCAAACACACTGTAGCAGGTACTGGGATGATCCTGGTCGGCTCCGGACCCAAGCTGCACTTCCCCAGTTCCGAGCCAAGCGTCACGGCCATATTTTTTACTGGCAACCTTTTCCTCTTACTGGCATTTACTGGCAGGAGAAAAGTGCCTGTTTTTTACTGGCTGCCAGTAAAATTACTGACGGTTGGCAACACTGGCTGGAGGGGAGGGGGATGTGAATTGTGAACTTTTTACACAGGATGTGCCTGTCTCAGGCTAGTGCATGAGATATGTAAATCACCTGTCACTCACAGCAAGGGGGCGTTTTTGACAAAGTTTTCAGCACTTTGTTAAGATTTCTCTAACTGAACAATAAAAGAGGATTGCTCAGACCTCGAGTAAATCTGTGTGGCAAGACTGGGCTCAAATGAAAGGAAATCTTATTCTCTACATTATGACATTAAAAAAAAAATAAAATTTTGGGTTTACATCCACTTTAAGAAAACCATCTGTTTGTCCAGAATAAATGAGGGAAGAAACCGATTGGTTGTTCTCAGTGACACATTTCTGCATCTCAGATGTGTTTGTATATGGTATCGTTGGTCCTTTTCTCATTCATAGGCTGTAATAAACAATGGGCCTTCTTACCTTGGTCTTCCTGGCTGGTGGTATCCGTATCAGTGGCTGAAGATGCCAGATCTTGTACAGGACTTTTGTTCTCTGTACTCTCCCAGGACAAAAGCATCTTCTGAGGGTCTAAAGTGCTTCTGTGAATTATAAAGTGCACACTCTGTAGTTCTGATCTCAGTGAACAGATTTGGGGGTGGATTTACTAAAAAGCAAATAGACTGTGCACTCTGCAAGTACAGTTGCTCCAGATCTTAGTAAATGAGATGAAGCTTCCCTTTGCAAATACCCAATCATGTGCAAGGAAACTAAAAAAGAAAACCCTCAAAAAAAAAAAAAAATGAATTTTTGCTTGCACATAATTGCTGACTTTTATCATCCAATCATGTGCAAGCAAAAATGTATTTTTATGGGGTTTTCTTTTTAAAGTAGGGTGCCCCTTAAAAAAAAAAAAAAAAAAATAAAGTCAGCAGCTGCTGACTTTTTTAATAATCAGACACTTACCTGTCCCGGGGTCCATCGATGCGGGGGAACGAAGCCCCGCTCGTTCCACGCTCCGCTCGGCGGCGCTGGCATTCTTACTGTGGGTACCCTGCTGTGGCTTCACAGCCGGGCACCCACTGCGCATGCACGAGCGGCGGCGCGCAGTCATCTGGAACCTGTCACGTGTCCCAGATGACTGACTGTGCCGAGGGGAAGTGATGTCACCAGCCCGAGCACTGAAGGAGGCACACTACGAGGGACCCCCTAGCAACAGGCATTTAGAGGTGAGTTAAAAAAAAACATTTTTTCCAAATGTTTTATTTTTTTTAGGAATTTTAATCATATTTTTTTTTTGGTTGGGGGAAACACCACTTTAAGTTTCCTTGCTTGGGTATTTGCAAAGTGAAGCTTCATCTCATTTACTAAGCTCTGGAGCAACTACACTTGCAAAGTGAACAGTCTATTTGCCTTTAGTAAGTTAACCCCATGGTGTCAGTTTAATAACATGTGCAAAATAAGATCAGACTTGCATTCTAGAGCAGCCCAAAGCAATTCTACCAATGGTCCAATGCCTTGATTTCAAGTGAACCTGTCTGATCTATCAAGGGTGTTCAAGCAAATGACACTTCTCTAGTACCAGCACTTTATATTGCCTGCAAGTATCCATAGTGATACATAAACTTGGTGGCAGGCATCACCTCTCCCAGAGTCCTGCCATTTACCAATACAATGTAAAGCTGGCCATAGATGATCATAATACGGCTGGTTCAGCAGAGTCCAGCCGAATTTCGATCCATGTGTGACTGCTCCCGCTTGACAAAAGTCGATCTATTGATAGATTGAATCTCGGACAGTCCCTACTGAACCGGCCGAGATTCGATCCATCTATGCCCAATTTTAGAGTCTCTACTGCCAATTGAGGTTCTGGCACTGAACTGCTGGAATAGCTGGAGAGAGATTTAGTTTAGCAAATAGGTGGCACTTTGCTCAAAATCAGGCCTACGTTGAGGCCCTGTGTCTAGTATGTAGCTATGATCCAGGAGCTCTGCAGATTTTAAAAAAGATATAGGATTACCAAAAATATTTTTAGGCACCACAGGCATTTGCAATATGATTTGTTTGAGCACATTTTTCATTTTACCCCCTTCCTGACCAGAGGACTTTTTACAATTTGGCACTGTGTCGTAACTGACAATTGCGCGGTCACGGAATGCTGTACTCAAACAAAAAATTTACGTCCTTTCTTTTTTTTTTTTCACGCAAATAGAGCTTTCTTTGGTGGTATTTGATCACCTCTGCGGTTTTTATTTTTTACGCTATAACCAAAAATTTTTGAAAAAAAATTTTTTTTACTTTTTGCTATAATAAATATCCCCAAAAGTGTTTTTAACCACTTGACCACTGGGCAGTTAAACCCCCTTCCTAACCAGACCAATTTTCAGCTTTCGGTGCTCTCACACTTTGACAATTACTCAGTCATGCAACACTGAACCCAAATGAATTTTGTGTCCTTTTTTTCACACAAATACATTTCTTTTGGTGGTATTTAATCACCGCTGGGTTTTTTATTTTTTGCGCTATAAATCAAAAAATACAGAAAATTCGGTAAAAAAAAATAAATAAAATTCTTTGTTTCTATTAAAAATGATTGCAGAGTATTGGCAGAGTATTACAGTGTTGCACAGTATTGGTAGAGTATTGCACAGTGGTGGCAGAGCATTGTGCAGTGGTGGCAGAGCATTGCAGTGGTGGCAGAGTATTGCACAGTGGTTGCAGAGCATTGCACAGTGGTGGCAGAGCATTGCACAGTGGTGGCAGAGCATTGCACAGTGGTGGCAGAGCATTGCACAGTGGTGGCAGTGTATTGACCAGCGCTGTGGGCACTACACATCCAGCCCACAGCGCTGGTCCCGTCTCTCCCCCTCTCTCCGCTTCTCCCCTCTCTGTACCGATCGGTACAGAGAGGGGAGGGAGGAACCGGCGTCATGACGTGACGCCGGTTTGTGTACATGTGATCGCTCCGTCATTTGACGGAGCGATCACGTGGTAAACGGCCGATATCAGCGGCTGTTTACCGTGATCCGTGATGCGCCGGGTCCTCGGGACCCGGCAGTCACGGATGTTCCCGAGTGCGCGCCCCAGGGGCGCGCGGGAGCAAGTTTCTGGGAGGACGTCCGTAGGACTTCCACTTAGAACTAGCCGACCGCGCTGTAGACGTCTTTCGACTATAGCGCGGTCGGCATGTGGTTAAAAAACTAAATTTCTTCATCAGTTTAGGCCAACATATATTCTTCTATATATATGGCCTGGTCATGAAGGGGTACACCTTCCTGGGCTGAAGTGGTTAACAGAAGGCATGCCTAGGTGCCTGTAGGTCAGATATCATGCCTAGGTGCCTGCAGGTCAAATATATCATGTCTAGGTGTCTGAGGGTCAGATATATCATGCCTAGGTGTCTGAGGGTCAGATATCATGCCTAGGTACCTGCAGGTCAGATATATCATGCCTAGGTACCTGCAGGTCAGATATATCATGCCTAGGTGTCTGCAGGTCAGATATCATGCCTAGGTGCCTGCAGGTCAGATATCATGCCTAGGTGCCTGCGGGTCAGATATATCATGCCTAGGTGCCTGCGGGGCAGATATATCATGCCTAGGTGTCTAAGGGGCAGATATCACGCCTAGGTGCCTGCAGGTCAGATATATCATGCCTAGGTGCCTGCAGGTCAGATATCATGCCTAGGTGCCTGCAGGTCAGATATCATGCCTAGGTGTCTGCAGGTCAGATATATCATGCCTAGGTGCCTGCAGGTCAGATATCATGCCTAGGTGCCTGCAGGTCAGATATCATGCCTAGGTGTCTGCAGGTCAGATATATCATGCCTAGGTGTCTGCAGGTCAGATATCATGCCTAGGTGTCTGCAGGTCAGATATCATGCCTAGGTGCCTGCAGGTCAGATATCATGCCTAGGTGTCTGCAGGTCAGATATATCATGCCTAGGTGCCTGCAGGTCAGATATATCATGCCTAGGTGTCTGCAGGTCAGATATATCATGCCTAGGTGTCTGCAGGTCAGATATATCATGCCTAGGTGTCTGCAGGTCAGATATCATGCCTAGGTGTCTGCAGGTCAGATATCATGCCTAGGTGTCTGCGGGTCAGATATATCATGCCTAGGTGTCTGAGGGTCAGATATCACGCATAGGTGTCTGAGGGCCAGATATCACGCATAGGTGTCTGAGGGTCAGATATATCATGCCTAGGTGTCTGCAGGCCAGATATCATGCCTAGGTGCCTGCGGGTCAGATATATCATGCCTAGGTGCCTGCGGGTCAGATATATCATGCCTAGGTGCCTGCGGGTCAGATATATCATGCCTAGGTGCCTGCAGGTCAGATATAATGCCTAGGTGCCTGCATGTCAGATATAATGCCTAGGTGCCTGCAGGTCAGATATCATGCCTAGGTGCCTGCAGGTCAGATATATCATGCCTAGGTGCCTGCAGGTCAGATATATCATGCCTAGGTGCCTGCAGGTCAGATATATCATGCCTAGGTGCCTGCAGGTCAGATATATCATGCCTAGGTGCCTGCAGGTCAGATATCCTATTGAGCACACCAGAGATGCCAACATTTGGGCACTGTAACCGGCAAATATCAACCACCTCCCTCAGTCCTTTCTGTATTTCCTGCGTTACAATTATTGGTCCCAAGACTGTGATGGGTGGCTTGGCTGAACAACAGCGGGTTGTAACAAAGTGTCCTCTGTACTGTACTATGCACGCTACTTTTTATACATTTTAATTTTTAGTTCTATCGATATCCCTTCACAAATGCGATGCATAGAAACAGAGAGAGGGAGACAGTTCATATGCAGTGTAAGATAAATATGACAATAGTTACTTCAGTCTATTTACAGATGGCACATTCCTCCAGGATGGATGCAGCTGATCCGGGTTTATCACTTGCCCCTTTTTAACGGCGAACCCCAACCGGCAATACATGGAGACAGCATTCTAGAAACAAAAAAATGAACAGTATATGTTTTACTGTGGAGAATTTGGACAGTTGTAAAGGGATCTTATCAGAACAAATATCAGGCTGCCTTCTTGCTCTAGAAGTGGCACTAGTTCAGGGCAGGAACCCTATTGTGTATGATACAGCACAAGCCTCATCCACCTTGCAGCTAGCACAGCTTTTATGAGTCAGCCAGGATGGGAGTGCCAGGCAAAAGCCATATTAAAGTGGTTGTAAACCTCAGACATGAAATATGAACAAAGCAGATCCCTCTATAGTGTGTACCTGTCTCAATCCAGAGCACCAAGTGTCATTTCTGTCTGCTGCCCCCTTCCTCTGCTATCAGCATGAGTCATGTCTGACAACTTTTCCTGACACCAAGAGACAATTGGTGACAATGGAGGAACCTCCAGCTAATTGGCAGCCTCAGCTCTGTTCCTGTGTTCTGTGTGGAGGGGGGGGGGGTGTATTCCTTCCTCCCAATCAGCTCTCCCCACTGAGCTCTGCAGAGTGTGACTTCAGCTCTTCGCCCCCCTTTTTTCTGAACGCTCAGACTATATTTCATCATTTTGAGCGGATGTAGAGAAGAGAAGACTGCAGATAAACGGGCACAACTCATGTAGGAGGATTTGTTTCATCTCTGTGCATCACATTTACTTCACTGGCTATATTTAAGGGTTTACAGCCACTTTAAATCTAAAGAACAACAACATTTAATTAACAGTCACAATTAGGTACACCCCATGGAGTTTGTTGACTTATTCAACATATTTGCAAGCACTGGTTACTCAAACATTGCCCACAGAAAAAGGTGATATACTTGAATAAAAATACAAGAAAAACATGCCATTGTAATCATTTATTCAACAAAAAATATTAGTAGATGTGATGGTGTAAAAAAACAAAAAATAAAAAACAACAAAAAAAAAAGTAAGTACACATTGGACAAGTATAGTCCTGCCTGGTCCTGAGGACAGAGAGAGAGCAACACTGGATTTCACTCATCACCAGTGGAGGGAGGGGGGGGAGGGGGGTAATATCACTGACACCAATGCTGGGGGTTGTTTTGTTTGCATCCACCGATACCAATGATGAGGGTTATTACAGTGCCCAGTAACAGCAATGCTGGGGGTTATTACTGCATGCACTGACAGCAATGCTGGGGGTTATTACTGCATGCACTGACAGCAATGCTGGGGGTTATTACTGCATGCACTGACAGCAATGCTGGGGGTTATTACTGCATGCACTGACAGCAATGCAGGGGTTATTACTGCATGCACTGACAGCAATGCAGGGGTTATTACTGAAGTCACTGACAGCAATGCTGGGGGTTCTTACTGCGTGCACTGACACCAATGCTGGGGGTTATTACTGCATGTACTGACACGAATGCTGAGGGTTATTACTGCATGCACTGACACCAATGCTGGGGGTTATTACTGCGTGTACGGACACCAGTGTTGGGGGTTATTACTGCGTGTACGGACACCAGTGCTGGGGATTATTACTGCATGTACTGACACCAATGCTGGGGGTTATTAATGTGTGTACTGACACCAATGCTGGGGATTATTACTGCGTGTACTGACACCAATGCTGGGGATTATTACTGCGTGTACTGACACCAATGCTGGGGATTATTACTGCGTGTACTGACACCAATGCTGGGGTTTTTTTTTACCACATGCACAGATACCAAATTATGGGGGTTATTTTTGTATCCACTGAAACTAATGCTAGGGGTTCTTGTTGTGTTCACTGACACCAACTCTGGGGGTTATTTTGTTTGCGTCCTCAGACACCAATGCTGGGGGTTATTACTGTGTCCATTGACACCAATGCTGGGAGGTTAATATTGTGTCCTCGGGAGACCAAGGCTGTTGGATTATTATTGTGTCCACTGACACCAATGCTGGGGGTTATTTTTGGGGCCACTGACACTAATTCTGGGGGTTATTATTGCCACCACTGACACCAATGCTGGGCATTTTGAATTTTTTAATGCAGCCACTAATACACTAATGATGTTGCTCATTTTACTTCCACTTCCTTTAGCGCGCATTACAGTACACTGCAAAACATGCAGCAGGACTGCAATTTTTGGGCATTAAAGTGACATCTGAAAATTTGGACCATTCTCCATGCAAAATTACATCAGAATCCAGATGTTTTTTTCTCCTTGCGCAAACTTCTATTTTTTAAAATCTCACTACAAAATATCAATGGAAGTCAATCAGGGCTTTGACTAGGGCAGTCCACGACCCTCTATTTCTACTTTTTGAAACATTCCTCAGAGGATTTTCTAGAGTGCCTTGAATCATTAGCTATACTATCATTATCGCAAGGTTTGTTTTGGTTCAACTTCAACTTTTAGACACATGACCTTCATCATAACTATACCAAAACACTTTCACTTGTATATATCAGATCAGAAGAGAATAAGGCCCCTTTCACACTGGGGCGGTGCGGGCATTGGCGGTAAAGCAGCGCTATATTTGGTGCTGCTTTACCGTCGTTTTAGCAGCGGTATTCGGCCGCTAGCGGGGCGGTTTTAACCCCCGCTAGCGGCCGAAAAAGGGTTAAAACCACCCAAAGACTCTTGGTGTCATGCTGATGGCTCTGCCAAGTAGCTTTGGACCCAGAATTATGTAGACACCATCAGATGGGAGGTCAATCAGCCACAGCTCAAGAAACCCCTAGCAATCTCTGGAGGAACATTAGGGTTCCATATAACCCTATATGAGCCATTTGAGAATGGCTGGTCTAGAGGGTATATGCTATGGCTCTTTTTATCAAGTCTGTTAAAACACATACTCCTTTCTGAAAACTGTTAGTGAGCCAATTAACCAAAATAATCCAGCACCCCGCTAACAGGACACAGTTAATACAAGAACCACCTGGAGAAAATGCCCCACTGGTTACAAAAATGTTTTGCTAGCATGCTTAGGAATCTTGTGAGTTCTTTCTACAAACTGTGTTTGGATGAAGACAACAGGCAAAGTTAGTGGGGGTCCTGTTTTGTTAAATAAAATAATTACCTTTACAAGAGACAGGTCAATTTCCAGGACATTTGCAAGCTAGAAGACAAAGCAGAATGTGCAATTAAAAAAATGTGCCAATATGAATACAGAAGGCTGCATATTATGTAAAGTTTTTGTAACCCAAAAAAAAATAAAATAAAAGATCCTGGTTCCTTATAGCAAATTAAACAGCACAGTGCTTGTGCTGTCTAACCTGCCCCTCTCTAAGACCCCTTTCACACCGCAAAGCCAATAGCGTCGGCAGTAAAACGCCGATATTTTTAGCTGCGTTTTACCATCGGATTTGCGGCGCATTTCGGCCGCTAGCGGGGCGCTTTTGCCCCCCGCTGGCGGCCGAGAAAGGGTTAAAACCCCCCGGCAAAACGCTGCAATAGCGTTTTGGCTCTTTGCCGGCGGTATTACAGCGCTGCCCCATTGATTTCAATGAGGAGCAGCGCTGGAGGAGCGGTGAGTTCACCGCTCCTTCACCGCTCCAAAGAAGCTGCTGGCAGGACTTTTCCTGACGTCCTGCCAGCGCACCGCTGCAGTGTGAAAGCCCGAGGGCTTTTGCACTGCAGACAATGGTGCAGCTGTTTAAGGGCGTATTGCAGGCGCTATTTCTAACGCTATAGCGCCTGCAATACGCCCTTGGTGTGAAAGGGGTCTAAACTGTAAAAAAAAAAAAACTGCCTGATCCTGCCACTTCCTGTGTCCCCCTCTCTGTGCTGACCACGATAATCAGGGCTACTGAGCCCTGACTACCGTGGTCAGTTTGTGTTCCGCCGTCATCCGCAGCTCTCCTGTCCCCCTCACCCCCTCCCTCTCTGTCAGCTCTGTGTCTCGGCCCCCCCCCCCCCCCCAATTAGTAGAAATAAAAGATTACACATTGTCAGCCCCTCTATTATAACTAGTCAAAACACACAGGGTAAGTGTTTTACGAAAATAAAGCTTGTAAACACCTTTTTAGAGCAATCTTCAGGCTGGTCACGTGACTCCCGGCTGGTCTTCTACTCCGATCCAGGGCTACTGCGGGAGGGGCTGAGCGGCCACATAACCTCCCTGGCTGATGTCAGAGGGAGATCTCGGCCCCTCCTGCAGTAGCCCTGAATAGGAGTAGGAGACCGTCCGGGAGTCACATAACCGGCCTGAAGATAGCTGTAAAAATGGTATTTACAAGCTTCGTTTTCATAAAACACTAGCCCTGTGTGTTATGGCTAGTTATAATAGAGGGGCTGGCAGTGACATACATGATTGTGGTAACAACCACTTTAAAGCTAAAGTTCAGGCAGGTATAAAAAGACACACATTAATGCAGCTCTGTATGCAATAATACCTGAAGTTGACTTGGCATCAGCCTACTGCAATTCCTGTACAGCAGAGCTCAGATTAGGGGAGGGAGTAGCAGCACAGGTAGTTAAATGGCTGTGCAGAAAGGTTCACATGCTAACAAGGGACATGCAGATTGGAGGAAAGGGAAAATGATGAACTCATCAGTCTGCTGTTTCTCCTTTCATGGTAACAGACCGGGGGTGGGACAAGACCTGTAAGTAATGGAACTTCCGCTTTAAGGGAGGTGATCCCCTGACATGGCATGACATTTGGCATGTCATTTTTTTTTTAGGGGTGGGGGGGGGGGGGGGGTAGCGTATACCCTGTGTTTAGAGGGTCCCAGCTCCCACTTCCTCCCGGCACACCGCGGCACTGGAAGAGAGATCACCTCTCCCTCTCTGCAATCATCTGGGACACGTCACAGGACCCAGATGATTGCCCGGCCAGTCACGGCGCAGCTCGTGCCTGCGCAGTTACAATGCCGGTGCCGCAGAGAGGATGGGGAGACGAGCGGGACTTCGTTCCCCCACATCGCTGGACCCTGGGATAGGTAAGCGTCCGATTATTAAAAGTCATCATCTGCAGTATTTGTAGCTGCTGACTTTTCATTTTTTTTTTTTTTTTAACCACCTGATTACTTTGCACTTAAACCCCCCTCGTGACCAGACCAATTTTCAGCTTTTGGCGCTGACGCACTTTGAATGACAATTGTGCGGTCATACAACACTGTGCCCAAATGAAATTTTTATCATTTTTTTCCCACAAATAGAGCTTTCTTTTGGTGGTATTTAATCACAGCTGGGTTTTTATTTTTTGCTAAACAAACAAAAAAAAAAGATGGAAAAAAAAAAAAAAAAAAATCATGTTTAATAGTTTGTTATAAAATTTTGCAAACAGGTCATTTTTTCTGCTTCATTGATATGCGCTGATGAGGCGGCACAGGTGGGCACTGATAGGCTGCACTGGTGGGCACTGATAGACTGCACTGGTGGGCACTGATAGACTGCACTGGTGGGGACAGATAAGTCAGTACTGATGGGGACAGCAAAGATGGCACTGATGGGCACGGATGGGTAGCAGGGATGGGTGGCACCGATGGGCACTGATGGATGACATTGATGGGCACTGATGGGTGGCACTGATGGGTGGCACAGATGGGCACTGGTAGGTGACACAGATGAGCACTGGCAGGTGACACTGATGTGCAGCACTGGCACTGTGGGCACTGAGAGATGGCACTGTGGGCACTGATAGATGGCACTGTGGGCACTGGTAGGCGGCACTTTAATGGGGCTAAGGTGGGCACCATGGATTGGGCACATTGCAGTGAGAGGGACTGATGTCCCTCTCACTGCCGCCGATGATCGGCTTTTTTTTTTTCTCCTCGCGCTGTCAGCGCGAGGAGGAAAAAAGCCGATTACCGGCTCTGTTATTATCACATGATCAGCTGTCATTGGCTGACAGCTGATCACGTGGTAAGGGGTCGGGATCGACCCCTTACTCGGATCTGTGATCCAGCGAGTCTCACAGACTCGCTGATCACAGAGCGCGCCCTTCAGGGGGCGCGCAGGCAGCTCGTGGCCGGGACGACGTCAATAGACGTCGTCCCGGCACATCAGATCCGCGCTGTAGCCGTCATTCGGCTATATCGCGGATCTCAGGTAGTTAAGCAGAACTCCACTTTAACTGCAGCAGAGAAAAAAACAGGTCTCCTGCCCAGACTGAGCTGTGCTGTGTGGCAGAGCTGTGTAAGTCTCAGGTCTAAATGACCTGAAACAGAAATCCTTTGTCAGGTTAAACAGTTCCCAAACATGTATTGTCTGTTCCAGTGACAATTGTTAATGTAGGAATCTTTTAGTTACTGGGACAGAGAGGCTGAATCTCCCCAGTGGGGACACCGAGAAACAAAAAAAATCTGACCGATGTTCTTTTCCTCCCGTACATCATCCAAAAATAAATATGGCTAAATTAAACCCTAATTTGTTTTCAAAAACTGAAAGGAAGTCCAGACTTGCACAATACACACACGCTTACCAGCCACTTTATTGGGTACACCTTGCTAGTAACGGGTTGGACCCCCTTTTGCCCTCAAAATTGCCTTAATTCTTCATGGAATAGATTTAACAAGGTGTTGGAAACATTCCTCAGATTTTGGTCCATATTGACATGATAGCATCACACAGTCGCTGCAGATTTGTCGGCTGCACATCCATGATGCAAATCTTCCGATCTGGTGAGTGTGGAGGCCATTGGAGTACAGTGACCTCATTGTCCAGTGGTGAGATGATTGGAGCTTTGTGACATGGTGCATTATCCTGCTGGAAGGAGCCATCAGAAGATGGGGACACTGTAGTCATAAAGGGATGGACATGGTCAGCAACAATACTCAGGTAGGCCGTGGGGTTTAAACAATGCTCAATTGGTAAAGTTGCGCTAGTATATTATATACAAAAACGAGCATATAAAAAAAGTCCATAAATTAAATATTTTTGTACTGAAATAATCCACTGATCCTAAAAAGTCTTCACCACCATCCAACACCTTGAAGAGTGAGCCTGTGAATTAACACCACCAGAAGCTGAAGGGCTTGCTTACCAGATTAAATGGACCTCTCATTATAAAAGGCCATAAAACGCCTGTGGATCCATACCCAGCCAGGGCCTTTAACTCCAGTCAATCTTCTAAAATGAGACATCAATCCTCCCCATAGGATGATCACAAGATGGAACCAAAATAGAAAAGACTCCACATTAGTGTAAAATCTTCAAAACTTTAATATACTCGAAGATTGCACTTACAAGATCGTTGTAAAAAAAACACCTTAATTTGTATGCGTAGGCCGGCACACATATATAAAACCCGTCCTTCCGGGGAACACGGGTACAGCGGTGAGGTCAGAGCCTATCTCAATTGGTACTAAGGGGTCCAAAGTGTGCCAAGAAAATATCCCCCACACCATTACACCACCAGGTTGCACCGTTGATACAAGGCAAGATGGATCCATGCTTTCATGTTGTTTACGCCGAATTCTGACCCCACCATCTGAATGTCGCAGCTGAAATCGAGACTCATCAGACCAGGCAACATGTTTCCAATCTTCTATTGTCCCAATTTTAGTGAGCCTGTTTGAATTGTAGCTTTAGCTTCCTGTTCTTAGCTGACAGGAGTGGCATCCGGTGTGGTCTTCTGCTGCTGTAGCCCATTTGCTTCAAGGTTCAGTCTGCCCATTCTCCTCTGACATCAACAAAGCATTTTCCTCCACACAACTGCCGCTCACTGGATATTTTCTCTTTTACGGAACATTCTCTGTAAACCCGAGAGATGGTTGTGCATGGAAATCCCAGTAGATCACCAGTTTTTGAAATACTCAGACCAGCCTGTCTGGCACCAACAACCATGCCACGTTCAAAGTCACTTACATCCCCTTTCTTCCCTATTCTAAAGCTCGGTTTGAACTTCAGCAACTCATTTTCACCACATCTAGATGCCTAAATGCATTGAGTTGCTGCCATGTGATTGGCTGATTAGCAATTTGTGTTACCAAGCAATTGAACAGGTGTACCTAATAAAGTGGCTAGTGATTGTATAGTCTGCTTTGTTGAAAATTGCCTTGTTTTGTATCCCGGCCGGTTCCCAAACAGCTGTGTCTCCTTTAGCTAGCTGGCTAAGGGGACGCCCGTGCATGCTTGTCCCCAGGCAGAGCTGTGTGCATCTATTCAAACATACAACACCTGGAAAGCCACGCCCCT
>CM053030.1:47459607-48037559 GCA_028564925.1 Lithobates sylvaticus
TGACTACCAGTTTTGCCCATCCCTCTTCCAGTCGGAGCTCTGTAATATAGGGGACTGTAAAAGGCTGACACCAAGTCAAAGTAGTCGAATTAAAAAAATACATTTAAGCGGTTGTATACCCGTTTTTAAAAAAAAATGTTTGTAAATTACCTGCAAGACAAAGTCATAATGAGCTAGTAGGAATAGCATACTAGCTCATTATGCATCACTTACCTTAGATCGGGGCCCCCGAAGCCGTCCTCTTCTCCCCCTCCAGCCGCAGCCATCTCTCTTCCGAGTATCGCCGCTCCGGTCAATCACGTCGCTCCGTGCATGCGCGCGGGATACTTCAACTGCGGTGAGCCGCAGTTGGGAATGGGGATTAACCCGTTAAATGCACCGTAGACAACGTTGTAAATCGTTCTTTGCAAATATCTCCTAAACCGTGCAGGTTTAGGAGATATTTCTTGTACCTACAGGTACCTGTAGGTGCAACTTGAAATTAAGGGTATACAACCGCTTTAACCACTTCCATACTGCGCAAATTCCAGCACTCCTCTCCTACATGTAAAAATCATCATGTTTTTGCTAGAAAATTATTCAGAACCCCCAAACATTATAATATATATATTTTAGCAGGTATCCTAGGGAATAAAATGGCGGTCATTGCAACTTTTTATGCCACACTGTGTTTGCGCAGCGGTCTTTCATACACAATTTTTTGGGAAAAAATACACGATCATGAATTTAAAAAAAACAAATAAAAAAACAGTAGTTAGCCCAATTTTTTGTATAAAAATGTGAAATGTGAAAGATGATGTTATGCCAAGTAAATAGATACCTCGCATATAAAATTGCACACACTCATGGTATGGCGTCAAACTTCGGTACTTAAAAATCTCCATAGGCGACGCTTTAAAATTTTTTATAGGTTACATGTTTAGAGTTGCAGAGGCGGTCTAATGCTAGAATTATTGCTCTCGCTCTAATGTTCGCGGTGATACCTCGCGTGTGGTTTGACTTTGAATGTTGCTTACATATGTGGGCACGACTTACGTATGTGTTCGCTTCTGCGTGCAAGCTTGCGGGGAGGGGGGCACTTTATATATTTTTTTTACACTTTCCTTTAAAAAAAAATTCCTTTGATCACTTTTATTCCTATTACAGGGAATGTAAACATCTCTTCTAATAGGAATAGTGCATGACAGGTCCTCTTTATGGAGAGATATAGACCCCCACATCTCTCCTCCAGGCTGGAAAGCATCAGATCAAATAAAATTAACGATCCGACGCTTTCCTACTGAGTAAATGACACTGGCAGGGAAGGGGTTAACATCAGGAGCGATCAAAGGGTTAAATGTGTGCCTAGGCCTAGGGAGTGCTTGCTAATTGTGTGGGGGATGGTCTGACTAGGGGAAGACAGATATCCATGTTTCTGCTTAGCAGGAACACAAGATCTCCCTCTTCCCCACTGACAGAACGGTGATCTGCTTTGTTTACATAGGCAGACCACCGTTTTACCTCTCTGCAAGCGATCGCTTGATTCCTGGCGGACAATCGCGCCCGCCGGACCCGCTTATTGGCTCCCACTGTGTGCGCGCCCCAGAACCGGAAGAAGCAAACAACGTACAGGTACGTTGTTTCGCCCAGCCGGCCCACCCTGCGGCAGTATATGTGCGGTGGGCAGTCCGGAAACAGTTAACCTAAACATTTTTTACCTTAATACAAGGAATGCATTAAAGCAGAGTTCCACCCAAAAGTGGAACTTCCGCTTTAAGCACTCCTCGCCCCCTGACATGCCACATTTGGCATGTCATTTTTTTTTTTTTTTTCGGAGGAGGGAGGGGGGTGTATACCTTATTTCTAGTGGGACTTCCTGTCCCACTTCCTTCTCTTCCTCTTTTTGGCCGCCTAGGCGACTCCTCCTCTCGCCCTAGGCGGCCCCTCCCTGCCAGCGATCTTCTGGGACACAACACGGGTCCCAGAAGTTTGGCTGGCCAATAGCAGAGCGACTCGTGCATGCGCAGTGCGCGCCTCGCTGTGAAGCCGTAAGCTGTCACGGCCAGGTGCCCACAGTTGCTATGACGGCGCTGAGGAGAGGAGGGGGAGAGGAGCAAGGCTCTAGGCGGCAGCATCGCTGGACCGTTAATAAACAGAGTGTCTGTTTATTAAAAGTCAGCAGTTATGCTTTTTGTAGCTGCTGATTTTTAATGAACTAAAAAAACGTGTGGGACTCCGCCTTACGGTAAAAAATGTTTAGGCTTTAGAACCACTTTAAGCTTTTTATTAATCACTGAACAGTCAGGCTGTAATGTATGTGGCCATTATTAGCCTTCAGATAAGAAGGATACTGTAGAAGATGTTGAAGTTGTGGTGCCAATACTTACTATGAACGACGTTATACTCCAGAGAACCAGCCAGCTGAGGCCCAGAGTCAATGATCTTATCAATAGCTCTTTTCTCTGGTGTGCTACAGACCTAGAGGAAAAAGTGTAAATAAAGTTAGGCTAAAATCTGCATTAAAGGGGGAAATATTTCTCAATTATTTCTTAAGCAAGAAGAATTTACTGTGTTTATAAAAGGGCAATTTCAAAGCTGAAGCGCAATGTACGAATATCTTATCTCCCCTTGTGTCTGCAGTTGCAAGTACAACCACTTGAAGCAGAATGATATACAGGTACGTGATTTTGTGGCAAGTGGTTAAAGTGGAACTATACTCACCTCGGCTCCAGCGATGCAGCGTCCTGTTTACTTTTTTTTTTTTTTAACTTTAATTAAGTGCACAAAGTGATGCTCCATCCCTGTCTCTGCACAGTACCATAATACTGCACTATGTCTGCACAGTAGCATAATACTACATTACGTCTCTGCACAGTACCATAATACTGCACTATGTCTGCACAGTACCATAATACTGCACTATGTCTGCACAGTACCATAATACTGCACTATGTCTGCACAGTAGCATAATACTACATTACGTCTCTGCACAGTACCATAATACTGCACTATGTCTGCACAGTACCATAATACTGCACTATGTCTGCACAGTACCATAATACTGCACTATGTCTGCACAGTAGCATAATACTACATTACGTCTCTGCACAGTACCATAATACTGCACTATGTCTGCACAGTACCATAATACTGCACTATGTCTGCACAGTACCATAATACTGCACTATGTCTGCACAGTAGCATAGTACTACACTGTTGGGTTTATTTACTAAAATCTGGTGAAGCTCTACATAGAAACCAGCTTCCAGGTTTTAGGCCCCTTTCACACGGGACGAATCTGTGATGATCCGCCCCGTGAACATCCGCTTGCTCAGAGGGGATCGCTCCGTTGATCCCCGCTGAGCCGGCGGATGACAGGGCGGTCCCTGCACACTGTGCAGGGACCACCCTGTCGGATCTCCGCTCTCCTCTATGGGGGATCGGATGTTCATCCACTGACATCCGATATCCCATAGGGATGCATGTATGTCCATATTTCATCCGAAAACGGATGGATGAAATACGGACATACGGTCCGCATGTGTGAAAGGGGCCTTGATGTCAAAGCTTAATTGAACAAGCTGATTGGCTACCATGCACAGCTGCACCAGATTTTGCACTCTCCAGTTTTAGTAAACCAACCCCTACAGCTTTGCACATTAGCATAATACTGCACTATTTCTGCACAGTAGCATATACTACACTATGGGGGTTATTTACCAAGGGCAAATCCACTTTGCACTGCAAGTGCACTTGGAAGTGCAGTCGCTCTAAATCTAAGGGGTAGATCTGAAATGAGGGGAAGCTCTGCTGATTTTATCATCCAATCATGTGCAAGCTAAAATGCTGTTTTTTATTTTCCTTGCATGTCCCCCTCGGATCTACAGCGACTGCACTTGCAAGTACACTTTTAGTACACTTGTAGTGCAAAGTGGATTTGCCTTTAGTAAATAACCCCCAGTGTCTCTGCACAGTAGCATACTACTACACTATTTCTGCACAGTGTCAGAATACTACACTATGTCTGCACAGTACCATAGTACTATACTGTGTCTGTACAATACCATAGTACTATACTATGTCTGCACAGTAGCATAATACTACACAATGTCTGCACAGTAGCACAATACAACACAATGTCTGCACAGTAGCAGAATACTACACAATGTCTGCACAGTAGCACAATACAACACAATGTCTGCACAGTAGCAGAACACTACACAATGTCTGCACAGTAGCATAATACAACACAATATCTGCACAGTAGCAGAATACTACACAATGTCTGCACAGTAGCAGAATACTACACAATGTCTGCACAGTAGAAGAATACTACACAATGTCTGCACAGTAGCAGAATACTACACAATGTCTGCACAGTAGAAGAATACTACACTATGTCTCTGCACAGTAGCATAATACTACACTATGTCTGCACAGTACCATAGTACTATACCAGTGATGGCGAACCCTGGCACCCCAGGTGTTTAACTAGAATGCAGAGTGCATGATCATCATGGAAAATGTAGTTCCGAAACATCTGGGGTGCCAAGTTTCACTATCACTGTACTATACCATGTGTGCACAGTAGCATAATACTACACTATGTCTCTGCACAGTAGCATAATACTACACTATGTTTGCACAGTAGCATAATACTACACTATGTCTGCACAGTAGCAGAATACTACACTATGTCTGCACAGTAGCAGAATACTACACTATGTCTGCACAGTAGCAGAATACTACACTATGTCTCTGCACAATAGCATAATACTACACTATGTCTCTGCACAGTAGCAGAATACTACACTATGTCTCTGCACAATAGCATAATACTACACTATGTCTCTGCACAGTAGCAGAATACTACACTATGTCTCTGCACAGTAGCAGAATACTACACTATGTCTCTGCACAGTAGCAAAGCACTTTTGCATTTCTAGATGGCCATGTGGTCACTGGCGTTTATCCAGTGTGGAAACCACATATACTGTGAACGAGCCCTCAAGCTTGGGAGTAACTTATTGGGAGTAAAATTTTATAACATCACATGGCCAAAAGAGCCAGACTAAGTGCAATGGCCTCCTCAGGTCTTTGAGTGTACCGTTATGTTTCCTCTAATGTTCCGAAAAGCTGGTCACACTAATTTTTTTAATACAATTTTTATTTTAATGCAACTTTATACATAAAGAACTTGTATTAAACCTTCAGCCATAGTATTGTAGTCCATACCTTGATGTCATCCTCAGTGATGTACCCAGACTGCACCACCCACCATGGCTCTATGGTTATCTCCACAGGCTTCACTGGCAGCAAGTCACGAGCGGTTTTCCTCCTAAAGAATTTCTATTGTGGGGGACATATAAAATAGAGATTAAACTAATGATTAAATCAATCACTCTGTGATACAAAACAACTAGGTGGAAAAAATTTTGAATCGCTTAGAATATTTAACTGTCATAGCCCTGCCACTCCATTTACTGCAGCCGCTCTCCAAAAATTCTCAGTAGCTCCGAGTATACAGAAGTGTTACTCACTCCATACTACACAGTGCTGGTGGTTAATAACCAGAGCGGTCAAATGGGAGCGTGCTACCCACTGTGCAATTGTTCACAGCACTATGGGATTTTTTACATATTTTTTATTAGATGTATTTTATAGCAGAAAGTTAAAAATTTTGTTTTTTTCTCCAAAATGATAGGGCACAAATGTCATCAAAATAAAGCTCTATTTGTGGGGAAAAAAAATGACATACATTTTATTTGGGTACAGCGTCGTACGACCGCGCAATTGTCAGTTAAAGTAACACAGTGCCATAACGCAAAAAATGGCCCGGTCATGAAGGGGGGTAAATCTTTTCGGAGATGAAGTGTTTAAACTTGTTCCAGATGTACATGCAAAGTGCTTTGAACTGCCAAAAATTCAGTGCTTAATATGGGAAGGAAAACATCTTACCTTTGATGATCTACATTGGTTCATCAGGTCTATGTACTGGTTCCTTCCAATACCGAGAAGCCTAAGACCTTTGTGAAATAAAAACAACGATTTAAACTTCATTTGAAAATCACACAATTCTTTTATCATGTCCTTAAATAACCAATCCAATATGCAAAATGTGATGAAAAGAGACAGTTGTATCACGATAAACCAGCATTACAGAGGCATAAGGTCAGGATTTACGTTGAACCGGCTCAGGCACCCATGTGCAAGAACCCAGATACACACTGTAAAAGGTAAACGATTTTATTGATCTTCTCAACAGAAAACAAGAAGCCTAGCTTGGAAATGGAGAGCCTCCAAACAGTTGACATTTGTCTGCCCAGTCCCTGTGCACAGGAAATGTGTGCATCCTTAAAGGGGTGTTTCAGCTGAAATTTTTTTTTTTTTAAAGTCAGCAGCTAAAAAAAAAAGTAGCTGCTGACTTTTAATAAGTACACTTACCCTCCCAGGGCGCCTGCGATGTCAGCCGTGGAGGCCGAGATGTCCCTCAGTGCCGCCATCCTCAGTAAGGGAAACAGGCAGTGGAGACTACGGCTTCACTGCCTGTTTCCTACTGCGCATGCGTGAGTCGCGCTGCGCTTTGTGAATGGGACGGGCTGTGTTAGGGAACACCCAGTTCCCATAACACAGCGCGCCCCATTACCCAGAAGACAACACGGCGGAGGACAGAAGAACGAAGATCACCGCGGAGTAGGAAGGAGGCAGATTAGGAAGACTGCCTAGCAACAGGGATTTCGGATCAGGTTTTGTTTTTTTTTTTGTTTTTTTCAGAATATTAATGCTCTTTTTTTTTTTTTTAGGGTGGCCCTCCACTTTAAAGTGATTGTAAAGCTTCATTTATAAAAAAAAAAATTATATATATATAACAAACATTTCCTGACAGACTCCATGGCAGCCTACGTGTGGGTTAACCCCGCCTCCTCTCCAATGCTTCAAATAAAAGAGCACTCACCCTATGATACTACGTTCCTTTTTTGTCCTCCTCCAATGGACCATATACTTGCTACTGGCGTCCGGTCGGATGAATAGAGAAAATGTCGGCATACCTTGCGGTGCAGCTCAGGCCCGTTGATACCCTAGTGGTGTGGGGTGGTTGCCTCTGGATGCCTGACGGACGGATGTCGGTTTGACCGTGGACGCACTCTGGCTGGCACAGGTCTGGACTCTTCATATTATACTTTTCCATGGCAGTCGCCTCTTAGTTTTGTATGTGTTTGTTGTCCTTTTCATGCAGAACGTTTTGTTTTCCCCCTTATGGCGGCTGGAACGCTTCTGCGCTCCAGCTCGTCGTGGCTTCCGGGTAGCGGCGGTTTCCGCTGTTCGCGCATGCGCAGTAGCCTCTTCAAACGAGGCTTGGCTCGCGCATGCGCAGTCCGGTCGTTTTCCGGCGGCCGCGCAAGCGCCGTTCGGATTCCCCCTTCCGCGCAGGCGCGCGGGGGGGGAGGGCGGATGACGTCACAGGCGGGGAATTTAAAAAGGCTGCTTTGAGCTTCTGTCACTGGGCAGCATTCAGAAGCATAGCAGCACAGCTGACGGAAGTCTGATCTCGAATTTCTTTGCCTGTATTCACATTGCTGGGTGAGTGATTCATGGATGCCTGAGACTTTATTCATCTAAAGAGGAAATGTATATAGATTTAATATTTTGGCAAATATTTTAAACTTTTTTTTCTATGTGTGCTTAAAAAAAAAAAAATTATGTGTGTGCATATAGATGGAATGTTTTTTATTAAATGGATATAGAGTTTATTGGGCTGCTGATCTTTTTCGCAGACCGCCTGCCTGTCGTTCCTTACATCCAGCCAGTATGGACAAGTCACTGCCTTTAAGTGGCCAGCCCTCACGCACAAGGTATGTGCCGTTGAGGGGAGGGGTTTAAAGTTTCGTCATAACTTTGTACGTTCTTTGATGCATGATGCGTTCCCCCCGTTTTCTTTTCAGCCCTTCCAGTAGAGACCTTGCCAGACCACAGCATCATTCATCGTCAAGATCAAGACGTGAATCTCCATCAGATATACACCACCAGAGGAGACGCTCTAATTCCTCCTCAAGACACCGCTCCCACCGCCAGGACAGTCGCTCTAATCACAGAGCCTGCTGGGGATGTGGGACACGAGTCCCGGAGGGCAAGTCTTTATGCGAACAGTGCTATGCCCAAGCGGTTGGGGAAAAGGAGACAGAAAACCAGAATTTGGAGTCTCTAGTGAAACGTGTGGTGGATCAGTCTCTAAGGGAAATAGAGGTACCTCACACTCGGAGCCAATCCACTCGTTCCGGCTCCCCGGCAGTTGAAACACATGAGATGGCAGGCCCGTCACAGCCTTATGCCTCTTCGCCTGACTCTTCGGAGAACGAAATTGATGGTGAAGAAGAGAGTGTTGGTTTTGACTTCTCCTTGGTTTCGCCTTTAATCAAAGCGGTCAAAGAAGCCCTTAATTGGGAAGAACCATCTGTCCCCCCAACAAAGCAGAAAAAGTTCTTTAAGCAATTGGGGAAAGAGCGAGCAAGTTTTCCGCTCCTTACTGAATTAAAATACATCATTGATGAAGAATGGAGTAAGGTGGACAGGAAGTCTTCAATGTCTAACAAGACAGCCAGGTTGTATCCTTTTAAAGCAGACGAGGTGAAGCACCTGGAGAATGCCCCTTCAGTGGATGCGGCATTAATGCGGTTAGCCAAGCACGTCACCCTTCCTCTGGAGGATGCGGTGTCCTTTAAAGATGGTCTTGAGAGGAAGATAGACCAGGATGTCAAAAAGATCTATGGGCTGGCAGGTCTAGCCTGCAAACCTGCGCTTGCCTTAGCAGCCATGTCTAAGGCCATGGAAGCATGGACAGAGAACGTGGATTCCTTCCTGAGAGGAGTATCTGAAGAGCTGGCCAGTAGCTCGGCGGCGGCAGAACTGAAACTGGCAGCAGTCTTCCTGGGGGAGGCATCCATTGACTTGATTCGCCTGTTGGCACGTATCATGTTATCCTCGGTCACTGCCAGGCGGGCCTTGTGGTTGCGTCCTTGGCTTGCTGACCCAGTCTCCAAACAGTCCTGGTGCAGAATTCCCTTTGAAGGGTCTTCTCTGTTTGGAAACAAACTAGATGATGCCATTTCTCGTGCCACGGGTGGCAGGTCGGGGTTCCTTCCTCAGGATAGACGTCTGTCTGGGAAGAAGTTCCAGTATAGAAGACACAGCCAGGAGCGATCAAGGGAAGCACGCTCGTACAAGCCAGGTCGCGACTTTAGGAGAAACTGGGGCAGAGGCCAAACTTCCTTCCGAAAAACCAATAAGAGCCAGACATCTGAGGGCCGAGACCCGGCAAAGTCATTTTGAGATTGCGCCCGCCCAGGCGGGTCGGGTAGGGGCACGTCTGTGCCTTTTCCGGCACGTCTGGGTGGCCTCGATCTCAGATCACTGGGTCATCAAGACAGTGTCTTCAGGCCACAGATGGGCCTTTTCCAGTACCCCTCCCCCCAGGTTCATATCCACTCTACTCCCTTCCTCAGAAGAAAAGAAGCAGGTACTAATGTCTTATGTGGAACTGCTAAAGGTTCAAGGGGCGATAGTGCATGTTCCAAGAGACGAATGGTTTCAAGGGGTGTACTCCCCACTATTCATAAAGCACGGAAAGTTCAAAATGGAGACGTTGTCAACTATCCAACAAGCAATCCAACCCGGGGATTGGATGATCTCTATCGATTTAAATGACGCCTATTTCCACGTCCCAAGAGAAAAAGAATTGTACAAATTTCTCAGGTTCCAAGTCGGGGAAGAACATCTGCAATTCATCTGCCTTCCCTTTGGGCTGACAACATCCCCCCCGAGTTTTCTCAAAGGTGCTGTTGGCGGTAGTGGCCCTGGTCAGACTAAAAAGCGTGCGTCTCTAGCACTACTTAGACGACATCTTAGTGTTGTCCCAGGACAGAGAGCAGTTACTGCTTCACAGGGAACAGGTGATTTCCATCTTGTCCAGCTTCGGATGGCTCCTGAATTTAGAAAAAAGCCATTTGGTCCCATCTCAGCATCTGATATATCTGGGAGCCCAGTTCAATACAGTAAGAAATACCATCTCTCTCCCATTGGGGGAAATTCCAGTGATTCAAGGGAGGATCTCGCGGGCTCTACACACTTCACATCTGAAGGCCTCTCAGTGCCTGGAAATCATAGGGACAATGGTCTCTACGACTCAGATGGTCAAATGGGCACTATGGAGGTTACGGCCCTTCCAGTCAGGGTTCCTCCGTCAATGGAAGTCAGGCGACAAGAATCAGTCGATCAGGATATCCAAGGCGATGAGGAACAGCCTCTTCTGGTGGCTTCTTCTCAAGAACCTGTTAAATTGCCACTCCATCGCTCCCATCTCCTGGGTCACAGTCACGACCGATGCCAGCGGTACTGGTTGGGGAGCCCTATGCGGGTCAGCCCTTGCCCAGGGCAAATGGGCCACTCAGCTAGTCGTCCCTGGGTCGATTGTGCTGGAGCTTCGAGCAGCCTGGTGTGCTCTCCAGTCTTTTTCTCACCTCCTGAAAGGGAAGTCGGTGTTATTGAGAATGGACAATACCACGGCAGTATCCTATGTCAAGAGACAAGGAGGTACACGGAGCACCACACTCCTTCAGGAAGTTGCTTTAACTAACTCCACAGTAAGTTGTAGGATGATTAAGCTTAACTATGTATGGTAGCATAAGATTGTACATTAACCACTTCCCTACCCGCCCATAGTCATATGACGCCCACAAGGTGGATCTCCCATCCTGGGTGGGCGTCATATCACGTCCTCTCCTTCCCGGCCGCCTAGGGGGCGCGCGCGCGCGCGCCCGCGGCTTCGCTCGGGACCCGGTGCGAGTGCCCGCCGGGCACCCGCGATTGCCGGTTGAAACAACGGGACCGTGCGGGACCGTGGAGCTGTGTGTGTAAACACACAGCTCCACGTCCTGTCAGCGGGAGAGGAGACCGATCATGTGATCCCAGTACGGAGGATCACTGATCGGTCTCCTCTCCTTGTGAGTCCCCTCCCCCCACAGTTAGAATCACTCCTATAGGGAACACATTAACCCCTGCAGCGCCCCCTAGTGTTAATCCCTTCCCTGCCAGTCACATTTACACAGTAATCAATGCAATTTTATAGCAACAATCGCTGTGTAAATGTGAATGGTTCCAAAAATGTGTCAAAAGTGTCTGAAGTGTCCGCCGCAATGTCGCAGTCACGAAAAAAAATAAATAAAAAAATAAAAATAAAAAAAAAAATCGCAGATCGCCGCCATTACTAGTTAAAAAAAAAAATGCAATAAATCTATCCCCTATTTTGTAGACGCTATAACTTTTGCGCAAACCGATCAATACACGCTTATTGCGATTTTTTTTACCAATAATATGTAGAAGAATACGTATCGGCCTAAAAAAGCAGTAAAAAAAATTTTTTTTTTTTTTAAAATGGGATATTTATTATAGCAAAAAGTAAAAAATATTGCGTTTTTTTTCAAAATTGTCGCTCTTCTTTTGTTTATAGCGCAAAAAATAAAAACCGCAGAGGTGATCTTTTATAACAAACTATTAAACATGATTTTTTTTTTAATTTTCCATCTTTGTTTGTTTAGCAAAAAATAAAAACCCCAGCTGTGATTAAATACCACCAAAAGAAAGCTCTATTTGTGGGAAAAAAGGACGTCAATTTTGTTTGGGTGTAACGTCGCACGACCGCGCAATTGTTAGTTAAAGCGACGCAGTGCCGAATCGCAAAAAGTGCTCTGGTAAGGAAGGGTGTAAAATGGCCCGGTATTGAAGTGGTTAAACACTAATTAGCCAAATAAAGTACCATCTTGTACCAGGCACGCTATCTGTGTTTCCTCAGCCAATAGAAGTGTAGAGGCTGTATTATTGTAGGTATTAGGAGGGGGGGGGGGGGATATACATTCCTTTGTGTGATTCTTACTGCATCCTTTGGCTTGTGAGCATCACCCTTTTGTGTGACACATCTGGAATAAATTGTCTACTTCTCAATACATCTGGAGTTTGACTGATCACAAGAGAAGAATAATCCTAATAATCCGAACACAGTCACTGCCAGGTGTTTTTTCACCTTAATGCATAGGATGCATTAAGGTGAAAAAAAACAAGAAGGTTTACAACCCCTTTAAGGGCTCATGCACACGGGATGTTTTAAAAACGCCACCGCTACAGCAGCGATAAAAACACGTTTAGCCATGTTTTTAAATTACCGTTATTGTGCGTTTTCCCACATTTTTGGTGTTAACGTCTCTTCATTAAAAACACTCCCTATAATGTTAAAAACCGCCTAAAAACGTCAATCGTGGCTAAACGCGGCTTGACACGTTTAGACGCAGTTTTCTTTTTTTAACCACTACAATACCGGGCACTTTCGCCCCCTTCCTTCCCAGACCAATTTTCAGCTTTCAGCGCTCTCGCACTTTCAATGACAATTGCGCAGTCATGCTACGCTGTACCCAAATGAAATTTTTATAATTTTGTTCGCACAAATAGAGCTTTAGTTTGGTGGTATTTATTCACGACTCCGTTTTTTATTTTTTGCGATACAAGCGAAAAAATAGCGGAAATTTTGGGAAAAAAAAAACTATATTTTCGCCTTTCTTTTTTAAAAGAAATCCAATAAAATCAAATTTTGTCATAAATTTAAGCCAAAATGTATTTTGCTACATGTTTTTAGTAAAAAAAAATTCCGTTAAGTGTATAATAATTGGTTTGTGTCATCACGGACATATGTACGCAAATGATCATGTACAGATGTGTGCAGGTGATCACGGACATATGTGTGCAGATAATCATTGGCACATGTTATTTTACTGGGACATGTGTTTTTATTATTTGGGGACATGTGTTTTTATTTGGTGACATGTGTTTTTATTATTTGGGGACATGTGTGTTTACACTAGACTGGTGATCAGTGAGTAAAAAGCTGTAAAAAAAACAGCTCACACTCACTGATCACCAGCCGGCTGCAGCGATCCTCTCTCAGCGACGACTTCCGTGCTGTTTGCTTACATCACATGACGGCTGTGATTGGACATGGCCGTCATGTGATCAGGAGGGCCAATCACAGAGCCCTCCTGCCAATCCGAGATGCGCCGTGTCCGGGTGACACAAGCGCATCGATCCCCCTACTTCTGAAGGACGTTCAGGAACGTCCTATCAGAAGTAGAAGGCTCCCACCCAGCCGTATATGTGCAGTGGCCGGGTGGGAAGTAGTTAAAGCTAGTTTTTACTGTTCCTGGAAGCACAGGCTGTTTTTTTCTACTGCCCCTAAACGCTAATGCCTCTGACAGTTTATGTGTGCATGGACACAAAGGCCAACATGGAGAGGCTTTTAGAGGCAGTTAAAAAATAAAAAAAATAAAAAACCTCAAACGCCCCGAGCAGCAGCTGTAAAAAATGTCCTGTGTGCATGAGCCCTAAGACAGGTCATAATACTTTTTTTTACTGCTTCTATGAAAAGATTTGCTGGTGTTTTTGATGATTATCAACCATAACTGCATATCATATCCTCCTAAATTGCACCTTTTTCTTTATTGTTACAATGTAGAGGGCTTGTTCCTTTTTCAGTGGAAATAAAAATTCACTCTTCAAGAAAATCTTTGTGATGGTTGAATGAACTTCCCTTTTTTGCAGAGGAAAGTGGCACAGTCCTATGCAAAGTCAGAATGAAATCATGAAATAGCCCAGTGATGAGGCAATCACAATGATACATGTACAAATCAATTCCGTTCCAGTCATAACTGTTTGTTTTTTTTGGTAAACTGGGAAACCTACGTTAAGCTTTTATTGTTGACCTGATTCCTATAGGGGGAGATTTCCATTAACTTCCTACCGAGGCAGGGAAAAAAGGCAAAATGCAGTTTTATCACCAAGGGTTAAAGTGGTGTTGTCACCCAAAAAAAAAATTTGCTTAAAAATCATAAAAAATTTAAATTATTTTGTACTCGCCTCTAAATGTCTGTTGCTAGGGGGTCCCTCGTAGTCTGCCACCTTCAGTGCCCGGGCACTGACATCACTTCCCCTCGGCGCCGCACAGTCATCTGGGACCTGTCACGTGTCCCAGATGACGGAGCGTCGTATCACGGAGCACGGTGCCGCTCGCGCATTTGCAGTGGGTGCCTGGCTGTGAAGCCACAGCCAGGTGCCCACAGTAAAAATGCCGGCGCCGCGAGCGGAGCGGGGAACGAGGGGGGGCTTTGTTCCCCACATCGCTGGACCCTGGGACAGGTAAGTGTCCGATTATTAAAAAAGTCAGCAGCTGCAGTATTTGTCGAAATTTTGTTAGTGGGCACTCCTCTAAGTTTTATCACGAAGGGTTAAGTCTTCCAAGAATGTTTTTATTGCGGTCTGGGACTCCCTGTCCTGGTGACAACCTCTTCCCCCGATTTCATTTACTGGCATAATAGACACAAGAATAGAAGAAAATTTCAACTCTTATCCCTTCACTTTACTCCCACCTCTCCTTCCTCTGTCATAGCCACCACCAAAACACCAGGTGTCAGAGCCTAGAGAGCAGTGACACCATCCCCTCCATCAAGTGAGGGTATTTGGGCCTGATGATTGACCGCTAGGAGCGAGCATTGCATCATGGGAAGAGGTCACATGCCCCCCCCCCCAATATCGGGAAGCGCTGGCTGCAAATGAGGAAGAGGTGCCAGGGGAGCGCTGGAGAGGTGACCACCAGTGGGTTGAGGGGGCAGCTTCACATACATACATACTGCCACTTTGCCTAGGCAATTAACATTATCAGACAGGATTCAGGAATTTAAGCGCTGTACCATAACCTTTGAAAGCATTCTTCAAAATTGAGAAGAGAAGTTTTTAGAACTGTAGGAAAGGGTAGCTCTAGACTAGAGTTGCCACCTCATCCCTTTAAACCCGAACACCTTTGAATTACACAGGTTCTGAGGCTAATTAAATGAAGATAAGGCACCAAGTGAGTTTAATTACCACCTTAATCAGACAGAACCTGTGTAATTAATATGTGTTCGGGTTTAAAGGGATGAGGTAGCTCTAGACGGATCTGCTGCACGCAGAGTAAAGACCAGTACAATCTTTATTAGTAGTATCAGTCGTGATCACAAACAAGTAGCCAAAGCTTTTCGAGGGCTCTATTGTCCCCTTTCATCAGGGTTTGTTACCAGAGCAAGCTTTCTACCCATACCTCATAAAGACCAGAACACAATGCCAGGTAAAAGCTTCTATTCCAGTAGTTCCATCATAACAAACCCTGATTAGGGGGGACCAAAAGAACCACCCAAAACACTTTGGATACTTTTTTTGTGATCACCATTGACAAACCTTCTGGACTTCATTGGAACCAGAGAAGCAAACTCCCTTCTCTAAAATGTGGCTAGGCCGTGAATCCATGTGAGCCACTGTCAGGACTGGGCTCAGCCCTTCCTTCTCAGAGCTGGCTGCTCAGCTGTCGGCTAATTGCCAGCTCCTATCTCTCTCCACAGGTACTCAGCTGTTGATGATCCTGCTCATCAGTCCTGCCTACTTATGCAGTCCAGAGGTTCTCTGCCTTCACCTTAGTCTCTGTGACAGAGACTATCTCCTGCATTCCTGTTAAAAAACTTGCTTGGCTGACATCCCTTCTGGCTCCACATCCTGCTTGTTGTTTTTCTACGCTCACCTCCGGCTCCCTGGCGTTTGGCTTGTCTGACTATCCGTTCCGGTTCCTGAACTCTGGCTATGTTTTGACTACTTTTGTTCTATTTACTTTTATTATTAAACAAGTGTAATTTAGGCCCCTTTCACACTTGTGCGACTTCAAAGCCGCGCGATTTTGCCACGATTTTGCCGCCATTTTAAGGAATGCCTGTGTAAGTGGCATCCAAATCGGACCAAAGTAGTGCAGGGACTACTTTTAAGTCGTACGAATATGAATGGCTGTCATTGGAAATTATGGGGAACGACTTGTCATGCTACTGTGCAGTCCCGAATCGTGGGACAAGTCGTATAAGTCTGAAGGGGGCCTTAAATGTACTTCTGTCTCGGTCTGATTTCATGGTTTCTGACAGCCACACATCATTTTCAAACTAATTCCTGCCAAAGCAATGTCACTGGGACAGGATGTGGGGGGAAATCCTGATAGTAAAAGCTGGCAGAGGATCTAGCTATTCCTTATTCTTGAGGGGGATTTACTGGTGTCTGACTCCCTGTTTGAGGATTTTTTTGTCTACAATCACGGTCACATGACATAGGAAGTGATGGGAAATACAAATTTAAAAGCTAACAAAAATTATAACTGTTACTTTTCACTGTAGCATGACAGGCAAAGGAACGGACTGGTCATTGCCAAAATACAAAAAGTAACGGTGAAGCAAATCAGGCAGCCAAACTCTACACTTCTGTGCTCCAGGACACAGGTAAAAAATTCTAGGCACTCTTCCCTGTGATGCCTTGCTCTTTCTGTAACAAGGGCATCACAGGGAACATGAGGGTCTAAACTCATTTTTTTTACTTTAGCCCTACTTTAAGCAATAAGATAAAAAAAGCCATAGACTAGAGAGTTGTACTCACAATCGGCGGCAGTAAAGTTTGGCAAGGAATCATAACTTTTTTCACTGTTCATAATGTCCTGTAAAGTAGAGGAAAGAAAATTTTTAACAGTGGCTCTACACATAAGAAACCCCTAACTGTATATTTAAAAAGATACCTGACCCCAATCAATCATTCCAATTAAATTCACTTTTGCAAATCTCGATCCTGCACCTAAGAATGCTGGTGCATTGGTGTTTAGCTGAACATGCGTGTACAATGCACTTCCTGAACACGCATCTTACATGTATGGACAATATGTCGTGCACATGCAGGTAAATGCAGATGCACAGAAGAATCTGCATTTCCACTTCTATAGCTGACTATACACCCCACCTGTGGCGCCTTGGGCACTGGAAAATGCCTAGAATTTTACTCTAGGCATATCTAATGCCTGCAAATGTGTGAGTGAATAAGACCGTATTTTCATGGTAGCCTACCAGCCTTCTACTGACAAAGAGTGGATACCGTAGGCTAAAAACTGACTAAAACCCAACTTCAATTTGTAAATTTGGTAATTTCAGGATTCTTCTTCTTTTTTTTTTTTGTGTTTTAAATACCCTTGCCATGGTTTTTCCCATAGTTAATTCTAGGGCTGGAGGAATAAGCTGTAATAATACCTTATTCCTTGCTGCAGCAGGCTTCCACCACAGGTGACCAGTCCACCCAGAAACCTCTTTTTATCAGCGCTCCAACCAGTGTTCACACTATGACATCATCATGTACAATGCAGGACCAGTAGTCCTGCATTGTATGTGAGGACGGAGAGGGCCTGCCCACAAGCCAGAGCAACAGACATAGAGAAGAGGGGGAACAGCGTATTTTGGCTTATTCCTCTACCCCTAGACTTAAAATGGTACTAAAGCTAAAACATTTTTTAACCTCAATGCATTCCATTCATTAAGGTAAAAAAACATTTGCCACTTGCTGTGCCCCCTGTCCCAAATACTTACCCGAGTCCTACATCTATCCAGTGCTGAGCCCAGCTGCCGGTCTCCTCTCCCCTTTCCTGCTCTCACAGGACAGACTGATTGCAACAGGATCCATTGGCTCCTGCCGCTGTCATTCAAATCCTGAAAGCAGAAAGCAGTGGGGCAGGGCCAAGCCATGTTGTGTGTGTCTATGGACGCACACAGCCTGGCTCAGGAGCGAGCCTGCATGTCTGTCCCCCATACCAAGCGGCTTGCTATGGGGGAAGACACAGAAGACGAGGAGCTAAGATAACCGGAGGGGAACCCCAGAAGAGAAAGTTTATTTTAATAAAAAATAATTTTGCCTTTAAAAACACTTTAACCGCTTCCCGACCGCCCACTGCATATATACGTCAGCAGAATGGCAGAATGGTGGGTCGCGCTCGCGATCCGGTCGGGCGCTCCGTGACCCCGGCCGCGGGACCAGCGGACCCGATTGCCGCTGGTGTCCCGCGATCGGGTCACGGAGCTGAAGAACGGGGAGAGGTATGTGTAAACAAACCTCTCCCCGCGCTTCCTACTCTGCCTGTCATTGATTGGCTGTTCCCGGTCATCAGGAAAGCCGATCAATGACGCCAGACGTCAGCCCCGCCCCCTAATGTAAAAAAACACACACGTCACAGCCCATAACCCCTCCCCCTAGTGGTTAACTCTTTCACTACAACTGTCATTTATACAGAAATCAATGCATTTAAATAGCATTGATTGCTGTATAAATGACAATGGTCCCAAAAATGTGTCAAAAATGTCCGATGTGTCCGCCATAATGTCGCAGTCACAATAAAAAAATCGCTGATCGCCGCCATTACTAGTAAAAAAAAAAATATTAATAAAAATGCTATAAAACTATCCCCTATTTTGTAAACGCTATAACTTTTGCGCAAACCAATCAATAATCGCTAATTACGATTTTTTTTTTTTTACCAAAAATATGTAGAAGAATACGTATCGGCCTAAACTGAGGAAAAAAAATATTTTTTTTTATATTTTTGGGGATATTTATTATAGCAAAAAGCAAAAAATATTGCATTGTTTTCAAAATTGTCGCTCTATTTTTGTTTATAGCGCAAAAAATAAAAACCGCAGGGGCGATCAAATACCACCAAAAGAAAGCTCTATTTGTGGGAAAAAAAGGACGCCAATTTTGTTGTGGAGCCACGTCGCACGACCGCGCAAGTGTCAGTTAAAGCGACGCAGTGCCGAATCGCAAAAAAGGTGCCTGGTCCTTTGGCTACCAATTGGTCTGGGGCTGAAGTGGTTAATGAGCATTTACCCTTGCAGTGGGGGGAACCCCACTGCAAAGGTATTCTAAAAAAAATTCTGGAGTTCAGATTTAAAGTCCGTAGTCTGGGCACAAGTGTACTTGTAAAAGTCTTTAAGTGACCTATGGGCTTAAGACCTGCGCTAAAACTTTCCTCACTAGATCCTTTCACCAAACCTGAACATGGGGGGGGGGGGGGGGGGGGGTAAAAACCTGGTATGATGGAAGGTCAAGCAGCATGTTCCATTAGAAGCCTGGAACAAATGAGCAAAAATACAGAGGCAAGTCCTCCAATGGAATGGGAGAAATGGCCACTGGACACACATTGATAGTTTCAGTATCAATTTCAGGAAATACATGGACCCTGTAAACATTTCATATTTATACAAAGAGGGCTGCTGTTTTGTGGAAAGCAGAACTGTGACCTGGCAATGGACATGCAAATATTTACACAATATTAATAAGCATTAAATAAGCTTTTAACCACTTGCTTACCGGGCACTTAAACCCCCCCTCCTGCCCAGACCAATTTTCAGCGCTGATGCACTTTGAATGACAATTGCGTGGTCATACAACACTGTACCCAAACGAAATTTTTATACGTTTTTTTTCCCACAAATACAGCTTTCTTTTGGTGTTATTTGATCACAGCTGGGATTTTTATTTTTTGCTACACAAACAAAAAAAGATGAAACATTTACAAAAAAAAAAAATCATGTTTAATAGTTTGTTCTAAAATTTTTCAAACAGGTAATTTTTCTCCTTCATTGATATGCACTGATAGGCTGCACTGGTGGGCACTGATAGGCACAGTTAAGGCGACGCTGATAGGGGCAGATAAGGCGGTACTGATGGGGACAGATAAGGCGGCACTGATGGGCCCTGATGGATGGCACGGATGGGTGGCATGGATGGGTGGCACTGATAGATGGCACTGGTAGGTGACACTGATGTGCAGCACTGTTGTTCTGGCACTGATAGGTGGCACTGTGGGCACTGATAGGCAGCACTGTTGCCTATTGCTAGGTGGCACTGGCAGGGAGCACTGGTGATCTGGCGGCAGCTCGCCGTTTTCCGGACTGATGTCCCTCTCACGGCTGCCGGTAATCGGCTTTTTTTTCTCAAGCTGTCAGCGCAAGGAGAAAAAATAGCCGATTAACGGCTCTGTTGGCATCACATGATCAGCTGTCATTGGCTAACAGCTGTTCACGTGGTAAGGGGTCAGGATTGACCCCTTGCTCCGATCTGTGATCCAGCAAGTCTCAAACTCGCTCATCACAGAGCGCGCCGCTCGCAGGCCACTCGAGCATGGGACGACGTCAATAGATGTAGTCCCGGCAAAGCAGGTCATTCAGCTATAGCGCGGATCTCAAGTGGTTAAACAAGCCCTCATTGACCTCTGTAGCAGCAGACACTGTGGAGCAATCCATCTTCAGATTTCACATGACAAACAGGGGAGTTGTTCAAATCTGGTCCTGCACACTGCTCTCCTCCTCTACCTATTCACTTGCTCCTTGTGTACACATTAGCCTGCATTCATACCAGAGTGGAGAGAATTCCTAGAGACTTTGAAGTGTTCTTTGGGGGCAATTTTCACATTTTCCAAAGTGTTTTTGTATGTTTATTAAGCTCCAGGCATATTTTTCCTGGGCTGGGAAAGGGGAGGAAAGCATTCCTAGAGGAAACGAGGTGCAAAAATGCATGTCATGTGTTTACAGGTGCGCCCTTTGAAGTCTATGGAGGCAAAAATGCTTTTGTTGACCATAGAGTTCAAAAAACCTCTAGACATCTTCTTTGAACAGAAAAGCATACAGAGATATGTTTACTCTTAGAAAACAAACTAGCATACACACACACACAGGTTTAACTTAGATGGACCCACATATATATATATATATATATATATATATACATATATATACACACACACACATAGTATCTCACAAAAGTTAGTACGCCCATCACATTTTTGTAAATATTTTTATATCTTTTCATGTGACAACACTGAAGAAATTACACTTTGCTATGTAAAGTAGTGTGTGTACAGTGTCAATTTGCAGAGCTGGTGGATGTTAGAGACCCTGCTCTTCTCCACATTCCGTTTGAGGATGCCCCACAGATGCTTAATAGGGTTTAGGTCTGGAGACATGCTTGGCCAGTCCATCACCTTTACCCTCAGCTTCTTTAGCAAGGCAGTGGTCATCTTGGAGGTGTGTTTGGGGTCCTTGTCATGTTGGAATACTGCCTGCGGCCCAGTCTCTGAAGGGAGGGGATCATGCTCTGCTTCAGTATGTCACAGTACATGTTGGCATTCATGGTTCCCTCAATGATCTGTAGCTCCCCAGTGTCGGCAGCACTCATGCAGCCCCAGATCATGACACTCCCACCACCATGCCTGACTGTAGGCAAGACACACTTGTCTTTGTACTCCTCACCTGGTTGCCACCACACACGCTTGATACCATCTGAACCAAATAAGTTTATCTTGGTCTCATCAGACCACAGGACATGGTTCCAGTAATCCTTGTCCTTAGTCTGCTTGTCTTCAGCAAACTGTTTGCAGGCTTTCTTGTGCATCATCTTTAGAAGAGGCTTCCTTCTGGGATGACAGAAATGCAGACCGATTTGATGCAGTGTGTGGCGTATGGTCTGAGCACTGACAGGCTGACCCCCCACCCCTTCAACATCTGCAGCAATGCTGGCAAAGACTTCTGGATATGACACTGAGCACGTGCACTCAGCTTCTTTGGTCGACCATGGCGAGGCCTGTTTTGAGTGGAACCTGTCCTGTTAAACTGCTGTATGGTCTTTGCCACCGTGCTGCAGCTCAGTTTCAGGGTCTTGGCAATCTTCTTATAGCCTAGGCCATCTTTATGTAGAGCAAAAAAATTTTTTTTTCAGATTCTCAGAGAGTTCATTGCCATGAGGTGCCATGTTGAACTTCCAGTGACCAGTATGAGAGCATAAGAGCGATAACACCCAATTTAACACACCTGAGACCTTGTAACACTAGCGAGTCACATGACACCGGGGAGGGAAAATGGCTAATTGGGCCCAATTTGGACATTTTCACTTAGGGGTGTACTCACTTGTTGCCAGAGGTTTAGACATTAATGGCAGTGTGTTGAGTTATTTTGAGGGGACAACAAATTTAGTGTTATACAAGCTGTACACTCACTACTTTACATTGTAGCAAAGTGTAATTTCTTCAGTGTTGTCACATGAAAAGATAGAATAAAATATTTACAAAAATGTGAGGGGTGTACTCACTATATATACCGTATTTGTAGGCGTATAACACGCACGTTTTCCCACTTAAAATCGGGGGAAAGTCGTGGGTGCGTGTTATACGCCGATCCCCCAACAAAAAAAAAAATCGAGCGGTGCCGAAGAAAAAAAGACCGAGCGCCGACGAAAAAGGCGGCGGCGGCACTCGCGCAGTCTTTTTACGGCGGCACTCGCGCAGTCTTTTTACGGCGGCACTCGCGCAGTCTTTTTACGGCGGCGGGAAATTTAAAACGTGGGCAAGCTGCAAATGACGCTGGGCAAGCGGCAAATGATGCTGGCAAGGCTGCAAATGACGCTGGGCAAGGCTGCAAATGACGCTGGGCAAGCTGCAAATGACGCTGGGCAAGGCTGCAAATGACGCTGGGCAAGGCTGCAAATGACGCTGGGAAAGCTGCAAATGACTTGTTGCCAGCGGTTTAGACATTAATGGCTGTGTGTTGAGTTATTTTGAGCGAACAACAAATTTACACTGATATACAAGCTGTACACTCACTACTTTACATTGTAGCAAAGTGCAAATGACGCTTAAATGTAAGTTTTTTTGTCCCCTAAACTTCCCTTTCTAAAACTTTTTTTCCTTAAAATGCCCTCCTAAACTTGGGGTGCGTGTTATACGCCGATAAATACGGTATATATATATATATATATATATATATATATATATATATACACACACACATATACATACACATATATATATATATATATATATATATATATATATATATATATATATATATATATATATATATATATACATACATACATACACACACACACACACACACACACATACACATATATACATATACATATACACACAATTCCCAAAAACGTGGAACTCTGTGTAAAAAACCTGCATAAAAACAGAATGCAATGATTTGCAAATCTGATAAACCCATATTTTATTCACAATAGAATATATATCAAATGTTTAAATCTGAGAAAATGTACCATTTAAAAAAAAAAAATAAGGTCTTTTGAAATTGATGGCAACAACACATCTCTAAAAAGTTGGGGTGGTGCCATGTTTAGCACGGTGTAGCATCCCATTCTTCTTCTGTAAACATCTGGGAAGTGAGGAGACCAGTTGCTGGAGTTTTGGGAGAGGAATGTTGTCCCATTCATGCCTAATATAGGATTCTAACTGTGTAACAGCCCTGAGTCCTCTTTGTCGTCTTTTTCGTTTCAAGATGCACCAAATATTTTCAGTTGGTGAAAGGTTTGGACTGCAGGCAGGCCAGTTAAGCCCCAGGACTCTTCTACTAGGAAGCCATGGTGTTGTCACAGATGCAGTATGCAGTTTAGCATTGTCCTGCTGAAATATGCAAGGCCTTCCCTGAAAATGATGTCATCTGGATGAAAGCATATGCTGCTTTAAAACCTGGATATGTTTCTTTCAGCATTGATGATGCCTTTCTAGATGTGCAAGCTGTCCATTCCATACGAACTAATGCCCCCCCCCCAACTTTTGAACTGTGCACTGATAACAAGCTGGAAGGTCCATCTCTTCTTTAGTCCAGAGACAGCAGCGCCCACGATTGCCAAAAAGAATGTAAAATTTTGATTTGCCTGACCACAGAACAGTTTTCCGCTTTGCAACAGACCATTGAAATGAGCTTTGGCCCAGAGAAGACGGTGGCGTTTCTGGATCACGTTCAGATATGGCTTCACCTTGCATTTTTGGATGGAATGGCAAACTGTGTTCACAGATAGTGACCTTTGGAAGTATTCCTGAGCCCATGCAGTGATGTCCATCACAGAATCATGCCTGTTTTTAATGTAGTGCCAGTGATGATATTGTGTACTGAAAAGGTTGATATATTTAAAGTCTTTGCAATTTTACGTTGAGGAACTATTGCCTGAAAGATTATTATCTGAAAGTATTGGACAATTTTTAGATGCAGCTTTCACAAATTGTTGAACCTCTACCAATCCTTACTTCTGAGAAACTGACTCTCTAAGATGCTCTTTTTTATACCCAATCATTTCACTGACCTGTTGCCAATTAAAGGAGAAGCCCAGCCAAAGCTTGTTTGCCTTTACTTCTACTATGGATCACAGGAGTGCAATTTCGCTTTGCACTCCTGTGACCCGTTTTCAGCCGAGAGTCATGGATGTCAGTCCAGGCACCGTGTCATTGTGACAATAAAGTCTGGATCCGCTCAGCTCCTCAGCAAGCCGCTAAGAGCCTGAGCCGGCCGCCCATAGCTCCAATGAGCGAGGAGGGGGCAGAGCAGAGAGCTGTGACTGACAGTCCGCAGCTCTCTGCTCTGGGAGCTCTGAAAACCGAGTGATCAGCGATGTTCGATCGCTCAATTCTCAGTGTAGAAGCGCCTGGGGAACCGATGCTGCATCCACTGAGGTGAGTATGATTCTTTTTAGTTAATTCGTTTTAAAATGATCATCAGGCTCTTCCTTTTTTGTATCACTTACTTTGCCAGCTTTTTGTTGCGCTGTCCAAACTTTTTTGAGGCATGTTGCTGCCATCAATTTCAAAATTATCTTATTTTTTTTCCTAAAAATTGTATTTTCTCAGTTTTAACATTTGATATGTTTTCTATTGTGAATAAAATATGGGCCTATGAGATTTGCAAATCATTGCAATCTCTTTTTATGTCGATTTTACAAAGCGTCCCAACTCTTTTAAAATTGTGATGTATATATACACACAGTATATATGTGTACACACACACACACACACACACACAACACACACACCTACCTCCATTATTCCTATATAGAAGGAGAAGGGTGTTATCCGGAGGCCCTTCACCATGATGTCAGACAGATGGTAAGGATAGAGTATCAAATGCTCCCGGCTGTATTTCAGGAGTTCTTCATAGTATTTCCGCTCATCTTTCTTCACGTGTTTCACTGTACAAAAAAAAAAGTGTGTTATATATCATAAGAAAAGGGCTAAACCACAGTATAGACACTGGGGTCACAAAACGTTTACTTCCACAGACTATGTGGTTTTGACACAGGTTTAGAAAAATACAAAACATATTGTTTATCAATACTCCTAAATCATCAAAATATGGCATTATTTATCCATAAAAGAATATAAAATATACCTATCACTACACTTGCACGTAGTAAAGCGAATGCTGCCATAATGCACGAGCCAGGATTCAGACATCAAGATGGTCACAGTAACAGCTAATGGCAGCCAATGGGCCTATAAGCCCATCCAAAATCATTATAACGTGGTAGTAACCTTTTCTGATACATTGTCAACTAGCTATTAGGCCCCTTTCACACTGACAGACCGTTCAGGTCCGCCTGTCAGTTTTGACGGCGGACCTGAATGGGCGCTCCATGTTAGTCTATGGAGCGACGGATGTCAGCGGAGACATCCGACCTGGTCCGATCCGCAGATGGATGGCTCTACGTCCGGATCCGTCGCTGGCGGATCGGATCGGGTGAGATCTGATGAAAACGGACACGTTGTCCGTTTTCATCCGATCTCTCCATAGAGACCAGCGGAGCTCGACAAGCCCCTCCCCGCTCAGTGAGCAGAGAGGGACTTGTCATCCGCCAGCTCAGCGGAGATCAACGGAGAGATCTCCCGCTGAGCCGGCGGACAGAGGCGGACATCGTGGAAGCGGATCCGCCTCGTGTGAAAGGGGCCTTACAGTTCCCACCAGATAGAATATCAAAATAAAAAACAACCAACCAACCTATAACTATTAACCTCCCTGGCGCTATTCCCGAGTGTGGCTCGGGGTGAATTTTCAGTCCCAAAAGCGGTAACCCCGAGCCACACTCGAGATCGCAAGTTACTTACCTTGTCCCCAGGATCCTGCGATGTCTCCCCGCTGTGTGTGCGAGCCGTTTACCCCGCTTGATCTATCACAGTGCCGAGCTCTGTTCCCCGCGAGCGCTGCGACACACAGGGACGGAGCACGGCGCCAAATTCAAAAAAGTTAAAAACACACAGTACATATACAGTACACTGTAATCTGCAAGATTACTGTATGAAATAATTTCACATCCCTTTTTGTCCCTAGTGCTTTGTCCAGTGCCCTGCATGCAGTTTTATATTATATATACTGTTCTTTCTGCCTGAAAACTTGAGATTGTCCATAGCAACCAATAAGTGTCCCTTTACGTCAAAAGCGGTTTAGCGATAATAAATTGGAACACTCGCAGAATTGAGTGATAGCGATTTGTGGAGAAATTTGTCATCAAACACTGAAAGTAACGACAGCGACAATTCTGCAACTGAGCAAATTTCTGTGTTTTTGATTTGATTACATTATTGAGTACATTTTATTATTATTTCCGATAATTATTTATAGTTATTTATTATATTATAATTTCGTGTTTCAAACTTTATCATACCCAGGATGTCTACTAGACTCTGGTTTGGACAGACTTAAGTGAGTTATTCCTAAGAATTACAGGCCTACCATATAAAACGCAAAATTTCCATGCAAAACATGTCCGGACCTTTCATGCTTCGCGTCTTGTGTGAATAAGGTAGCAGAGAGGAGGGGGGAGTGCTGCGATCTCATGGATGGGGCAGTGTAATACCGCTGGAGGGCTTTTGTGGCTTTGTGATGGGAGGGATCTGTGATGGGGGGGATCTGTGATGGGAGAGGGGGATCTGTAATGGGGGACTCTATGATGGGGGATCTATTATGGGGGGTCCGTGATGGGGGGGATCTGTGATTGGAAGGCCGTGATAGGGGGCTCTGATGGGGGGGTCTGTGATGGGGGATCTGTAATGGGGGGATCAATTATGGGGGGTCTGTGATGGGGGGGTCTGTGATGGGGGGGGGGATGGGGGGGGGGGGGTCTGTGATGGGGGGGATCTGTGATTGGAAGGCCGTGATATAGGGCTCTGTGATGGGGGGGTCTGTGATGGGGGCACTTTGTGATGGGGGGGCTCTGTGACTGTGATGCAGAGGAGTCTGTGATGGGGGGGGGGGGGGGGGGGGGGAGGGGGGGGGGGACTCTGTGATTGGGGGCTCTGTGATGGGGGGAGGGGGATCTGTAATGGGGGATCTGTGATGGGGGATCTGTGGGGGATGGGGGGGGTCTGTGATGGGGGGGGGGGATAGGGAGCTCTGTGATGGGGGGGTCTGTGATGGGGGCACTTTGTGATGCAGAGGAGTCTGTGATGGGGGGGGGGGGGTCTGTGATGGGGGGGTCTTTGTAATGGGGGGGGGGGATTCTGGGAAATAGAGAAAATAAGTATTCCCGCGCTAATATGGAGACTGGTATAAAGATACGTGAGGTGCAGCGAACACCGAAAGGGTCAAACACTACCCACAGTGAGTATAGATAAAAAAATCAATAGATGGTGTCGCGCTCCCAAAAAAATTAATTAATATGATATTAAAACGATAATAGTGTCACTTAAACATAAAAACTGATATGCATAAATCAATAAATGCATTAATCTTATGTTATTGTTAATCAATAAAGTGACTAGTGAATGAATGAAAAAATTACTTCAAAATTATGCAGATAAAGTGACGGTAGTCGGACTATAGGATTTATGCACTACAGTCACTTTATCTGCATAATTTTTTCATTCATTCACTAGTCACTTTATTGATTACCAATAACATAAGATTAATGCATTTATTGATTTATGCATATCAGTTTTTATGTTTAAGTGACACTATTATCATTTAATATCATATTAATTGATTCTGTGAAATACTAAATAAGTTTATGCTGATTCAAATATTGAATTGTTTTTTCCTGTTATTTTGCACTACAAATAAGATGTGTGCATAAGAATTTTTGTTCATATTTTTTTCAAACTGTAAACATCCCTTGTAATAGAAAAAAAAAGCATGACAGGACCTCTTAAATAGGAGACCTGGGGTCAAAAAGACCTCACATCTCATATTTACACAAAAAAAAATAAAAAATAATAAAATTCTCCTTTAAACTTCTGAGATCCACACTATAGCCGAATGATGGCTACAGCGCGGATCTATATTGCCGGGACGACGTCATATGACGTCGTCCCGTTCACGAGTGGCCTGCGCGGCCCCTGAAGGGTGTGCGCGGCGCGCTCTGTGATCAGCGAGTCTGTGAGATTCGCTGGATCACAGATCCGAGTAAGGGGTCGATCCCCGAACCCTTACCACATGATCAGCTGTCAGCCAATGACAGCTGATCATGTGATATTAACAGAGCCGGTAATCAGCTATTTTTCCTCCTCGCGATGACAGCGACAGGAGAAAAAAAAAAAAGCCGATCACCGGCGGCAGTGAAAGGGACATTAGTCCCGATCACTGCGATGTGCCCCGGCTCCACGGTGCCCACCTGTGCCCCCTACAAGTGCCGCCTACCAGTGCCCACCAGCTCCACCTGTCAGTACCCACCAGCTCCACCTGTCAGTGCCATCTGTCAGTGCCACAGTGCCATATGTCAGTGCCACCAATAAGTGCCTATAAGTGCCTGAACAGTGCTGCACATCAGTGTCACCTACCAGTGCCCAGTGTCATCTACCAGTGCACATCAGTGCCACCTATCAGTGACCATCAGTGCCTCCTATCAGTGCCACCCATCAGTGCCATCTTATCTGTCCCCATCAATGCCACCTTATCTGTGCCCACCAGTGCAGCCTATCAGTGCCCACCAGTGCAGCCTCATCAGCGCATATCAATGAAGCAGAAAAAAATTACCTGTTTGCAAAATTTTATAACAAACTATTAAACATGATTTTTTTTTTTAATTTTCCATCTTTGTTTAGCAAAAAATAAAAACCCCAGCTGTGATTAAATACCACCAAAAGAAAGCTCTATTTGTGGGAAAAAAAAAATGATAAAAATTTCATTTGGGTACAGTGTTGTATGACCTCGCAATTGTCATTCAAAGTGCGTCAGCGCCGAAAGCTGTAAATTGGTCTGGGCAGGAGGGGGGTTTAACTGCCCAGTAAGCAAGTGGTTAAGAGCTATGGGCGGAAGTGACGTTTGATGTCTCTTCCGCCCTCCCATGCCATGGAGACAAGCGGGGGCCATCTCCCCCTCAGTCGGCAGCCAGGCATCCACGGGAGAGGACGCGATCGTCCGGTAAGCGGCAGAGACGTCCAGAGCGCAGTGGAGACAACCTGAGCGTGGCGGGAGGGAGGGCACCTCTCCCGCCGCCAATAAAAGTGATCTTGCGGTGAATCTGCTGCGGAGACCACTTTTATCCTAAAAGACAAAACGCACGCCGTTCCCGAAAATACTGGGGTTATGGTAGCTAGCTGCTGTCATAACCCCGGTATTTAGCAACGTACGGGTGCGGCGATTTGCGTGAAGTGGATGGAGGAAATGGATAGTGAGCAGCACACGGAGCACTTGCACTTTATTTTGCACGTTCTAATATTTGAATGTTATCTGCACGGGGTTAATTTATTAATAATTCAAAATATTTCGTTATTATGAGATTTGTGTACTAGATTATTTTTATAGTTACCTTATTATATTGTATTTTTTATTTATTCATCTATTCACTGGTTGGTCTTAGCACCACACATATTGTTATTCCATTCAGTATAAGTTTAAAGGCTTGTCCACCTGATAAAAAAAAGTTCAACGCTTTAAAAAAAAAAAATACTCTGCAAGTTTCAAATAAAAAGAGGCCCAAGTTGTGCAATCTTTCCTCTGAATGTTTCCTTTCACACACCCCTGGCTGCAGCTCCAGCCAAAAAAAGCAAAACTCCCACTGTTGAAAAATGACATGTCAACAGTGGGACATGTTGTAGTTCCTCAACCTTGTCCCTGGCTCTACATGGTCTGTGTGCTGAGAAGCAGATCTTTGTAAATCCAACGTGAGATCAGCGCCCCTCCACTCTAAGCCTGCCGCATGGTCCTTCCCCAAGGCGAGTCACGCTCAGGAATTTAGCACTACAACAACATTGCTTCCTTCTTTATAGGCCAACCGCAGAGCTGGCAAAAACACAGCTTAATTGTCTGGCAACAAAAACTGAATCCCTACAGCTCCTCTAACAGCGCAGAACATAATCCTCGGGCAGGTGGTACATTAAATGGGTTTTTCGGTCGGCTGTTCTTATCAGGAGAGAGGGGGGGAGATCACAAAGGGGGAGATCACAAAGGACGGATTACTGGGGGGGCTACTGTGGGCACAACAAGCTGGAAGAAAGCTCATACCAGGCTGGTGACGGCGGGGCTGGACAAGTGGCGGCACTATATATTATCAAATGCAACATGAAAAATTGTGCCGGTCATTGCACAGCCTAAAAGATGAAAGTGTAAAGCAGAGATCCAGCCAGGGTTGACATAAAACAATGATTTAACCACTTTCATACCGGACCAATTTGCAGCCAAAGGACCAGGCCCCTTTTTGCGATTCGGCACTGCGTCGCTTTAACTGACAATTGCGCTGTCGTGCGACGTGGCTCCCAAACAAAATTGACGTCCTTTTTTTCCCACAAATAGAGCTTTCTTTTGGTGGTATTTGATCGCCCCTGTGGTTTTTATTTTTTGCGCTTTAAACAAAAAAGGAGCGTCAATTTTGAAAAAAACGCATTCTTTTTTACTTTTTGCTATAATAAATATCCGCCAAAAATATATAAAAAAACTTTTTTTTTCCTCAGTTTAGGCCGATACGTATTCTTCTACATATTTTTGGTAAAAAAAAAAAATCGCAATAAGCGATTATTGATTGGTTTGCGCAGAAGTTATAGCGTTTACAAGATAGGGGATAGTTTTATAGCATTTTTATTAATATTTTTTTTTTATTAGTAATGGCGGCGATCAGCGATTTTTATTGTGACTGCGACATTATGGCGGACACATCGGACATTTTTGACACATTTTTGGGACCATTGTCATTTATACAGCAATCAATGCTATTTAAATGCATTGATTCCTGTATAAATGACACTGGCAGTGAAGGGGTTAACCACTAGGGGGCAGTGTAGGGGTTAAGTATGCCTAGGGGTGTGTTTCTTACTGTGGGGGGCGTGGCTGTCAGCTAGTGAATGCTGATCTCTGCTCCAATCACAGGGAGCAGAGATCGGCGTCACTAGTTGCTAGGCAGAACGGGGAGATGCTGTTTATTTCCGCATCTCCCCGTTCAGCCTTCCCGTGAGACGATCGCGGGTGTCCCCGCGGCGATCGAGTCTGCGGGACCCGCGACCGGCCTCACGGGGGTCTCGACCGGCACGGAGCAAGCTTCTTTGCAGCGCTTTTGGAGCGGTGAATACACGGCTCCTAAAGCGCCTCTTCCCATTGAAATCAATGGGAAGCGCCTGAAAAACGCCTGAAAAGCGCTTGTAGCAGCAGCGCTTTGTGGGCGCTTTTAACCCTTTTTTGGCCACTAGCAGGGGTTAAAATCGCCCCACTAGCGCTCGAAAAGCGCTGGTAAAGCGCTGCTAGTTTAAGCGGCGCTTTACGAGGCGTTTTTCAGGCGCTGGCAGTGTGAAAGGGCTCTTAAAGCACTTGAGTTTTCACATTGGAATTGCAGATGAGGCTTCTTTCAAGCGTTTTACAGGCGCGTTTTTTAACGCTAAAGCGCCTGAAAAACGCCCCAGTGTGAAAGGGGCCTTAGAGAATAAATAAAGATTTTATGTCACTCTGTATTTGTGCAACGGTTTATTCAAACGCAATTTTTTTTTTTTTTTTAATACACTTTAAATGAATTTTTAAAAAAAAAAAAAACGAAAACAGTAAAGTTATTTGGGTGGGCAAGTAGGTGGGAACAGCAAATGGTCTATCGCATCCCAAAATTGTATAACAGTTTTAATAGTAGGCCATAATGTGCATAAAGTAAAGGCCAGTACCCCTAGGGGATGCTTGGGGTAAAGATAGACACTTTAAAACGATGTATGCATGTGAAGAAGTAAACGTTTATTCAAAATTGTACACAGTGAACAAGGGAATGCTCAGAAGGCATGGTATGTTTGCAATAAGGATACAGTCAGTTGATACAGTTTATAACATGTCAAAAGAGCAAAACATACAAAAGCGTTTATGACAGAGGTATAAACTTGCTTGGTACATATGGTAAGGAAGATGCCAACATGTTTCGGACTGTGGTCCTTTGTCAAGGCAAATTGTGTCCTTAGAAACTCATCTAAATAGATGAAGGGTCATAAAGTTAGTCTCAATATATCAATACATTATTTGCACTGGAAAAATCTATATTGCTGGAGGAGATTTATCTCAGAAGAGAAAACACAATGAAGTACTCACATGTCTTGCCAAAGCTCAATTGTTTGTCATATAGGGGGAGCCACTGAGCGTGGGATCCAAAAGATCGGGGTATGTGCAGTAAAAACAAAGTGTATTTGAACACTGAGGCATGGAAAACCTGCTGGGAACCCCCTCAGAATACAAGGTCCAACATACAGGGTTTAGGGCTGGAAGCCCATAGCCTGTATTAAACACAGTGGGTCAGCGGATGTATCACTGTAAAATGAAGTAAAATGGGAATAGTCAGGGACCAAAAAACAAGATAAGGGTATCTAGCTACAAAAAATATGTAGACCTTGTATTTACCTGAGTATAATTTGTGAGTAGAAAGGAGGAGGTCAGCTCTGGTCAGTCATCAGCATGAGACTGAAACCAGAGTGTGGGAAGTTTATATGTGGTCAGGTAATGACTAACAGCTGAGGGTGGGTGTGTGTCAATCATCCAGAAGCCTCAGTGTTAATTTGCTGCTGTGTGATTGGGAGGCGAGCGTCAGGAGGCGCTGTGATGGCCTCCCAGTGTGGACCTCTGACGGGGCGGTGCCGGGCGCGGCCGCGTCATGACGGCGCGGCCGCGTCCGGCGTCGTGACGTCACCGACGCGGGACAGACAGTCGCCAGCTTCCTGGTGCGCTCCAACGTGGAGCGCAAACAGGAAGTAGGCCAGTGAACTGGTCTAGATGGAAGGCGAGAGGGTGGCGCGTGCGCACTCTGAACGATGCGCCAGCGCCCCTGGTCTTACCCGCGCCGGGTATTCAAAATAGAGGGGGGGAAACCAAGAAGCAGGTGGAATGTAGGATGGGTAAGTCCATAAGGAAAGTAGTCATAAAAAGAGCAAAGGTGGACATGCAGGCTTGGTACAATAAATAACCTAGTGGTATATATGGCTCGTAACACAATGGAGGGAAGGGAAAAGAGACCCATGTAACAATTTATTGCACAGTATATATTGTATGGATAGAAGAACATATGTTGGTGATGCATATGGAGAATGTACATAAATATACATATACAATATGAAATATATGGACATAGGCTTCTGGATGATTGACACACACCCACCCTCAGCTGTTAGTCATTACCTGACCACATATAAACTTCCCACACTCTGGTTTCAGTCTCATGCTGATGACTGACCAGAGCTGACCTCCTCCTTTCTACTCACAAATTATACTCAGGTAAATACAAGGTCTACATATTTTTTGTAGCTAGATACCCTTATCTTGTTTTTTGGTCCCTGACTATTCCCATTTTACTTCATTTTACAGTGATACATCCGCTGACCCACTGTGTTTAATACAGGCTATGGGCTTCCAGCCCTAAACCCTGTATGTTGGACCTTGTATTCTGAGGGGGTTCCCAGCAGGTTTTCCATGCCTCAGTGTTCAAATACACTTTGTTTTTACTGCACATACCCCGATCTTTTGGATCCCACGCTCAGTGGCTCCCCCTATATGACAAACAATTGAGCTTTGGCAAGACATGTGAGTACTTCATTGTGTTTTCTCTTCTGAGATAAATCTCCTCCAGCAATATAGATTTTTCCAGTGCAAATAATGTATTGATATATTGAGACTAACTTTATGACCCTTCATCTATTTAGATGAGTTTCTAAGGACACAATTTGCCTTGACAAAGGACCACAGTCCGAAACATGTTGGCATCTTCCTTACCATATGTACCAAGCAAGTTTATACCTCTGTCATAAACGCTTTTGTATGTTTTGCTCTTTTGACATGTTATAAACTGTATCAACTGACTGTATCCTTATTGCAAACATACCATGCCTTCTGAGCATTCCCTTGTTCACTGTGTACAATTTTGAATAAACGTTTACTTCTTCACATGCATACATCGTTTTAAAGTGTCTATCTTTACCCCAAGCATCCCCTAGGGGTACTGGCCTTTACTTTATGCACATTATGGCCTACTATTAAAACTGTTAAACGAAAACAGTAAAGTTAGCCCATTTTTTTGTATAATGTGAAAGATGATGTTATGCCACGAGAATCGTGATATTTATTCTAAAACAAAAAAAAAAAAAATTGTGATTTTAGCCAAAATCGTGCAGCTCTACTTTGGACTGGTGTGGAGCTTCTTCTGTTTCCCGATCTTTATATCTGTGGTGTTCTATAGATTCCCTCTGACGTCCTCCCAATTTTAAATTCAAATTGCAATTATTTATTAAAAATGACATACAGAGTCCAAACCATTTACTGCGAGACATTGTCACAGAAGTGATTATTAGAAGAAGAAAGGATTATTAGATAAGAATGTCGCAGTCGCATGGCAATGGAGACTGTCTGGATATACTCAGGATATTGTGTGAGCTGTTTGCAGGGTGTTCAAAGCAGCAAAGTAAACACAGCCTGCCCTTGAACATGTTGATTCAGGCTTGAAGCAAACCTGTAATGGGGACAATGCCAAGCTAAATTCCAGCTAGACACTAGAAGATTCCCAATCATACCTTCTCATGTTACAGTAAGCATCCTAAAAGACTGCCTGGAGCCCCCCTACAAAATATCCCAATTTCTGGGGTACAGGAAGAGTTGCCTGAACCAGATAAACACTCATGTGATCCGGTTCCAGTGCAAACAAAAAAAAAAAACCTTTTTTCCATGCGGATGTGGTGCGATTTGAGCCATAATTGAATTGCATTTTATTTCCACAGGAGGGTGTCCAGTGTGCCCCTGTGCCTTTAAGGAGGGGTGGGCTCCCTCCAGGCTCACCTGCCCTCTGCCTATCCATTATAATGCATGTGCTTCTACTCTGGAGGCTCTCAAAATTTAGAGAGTTAGGACTACAGAAAATGTTGCGCCTTGGCATGGGCTCTGCAGCTTACGCATGTATTTCCAAATGTGTGGAGACTAAGACCCCTTTCACACTGGGGCGTTTTTTAGGTGTTTTTTCAGGCGCTGTAGCGTTAAAAAAAGCGTCTGTAAAGCGCTTGAAAGAAGCCTCATCTGAAATCCCAATGTGAAAGCCGGAGTGCTTTCACACTGAGACCCCTTTCACACTGGGGCGTTTTAGCATTAAAAAAAAAGCGCCTGTAAAGCGCCTGAAAAAAGCCGCAACTGCAATCCCAATGTGAAAGCCCGAGTGCTTTCACACCGAGGCGCTGCGCTGGCAGGGCGTCAAAAAAAGTCCTGCAAGCAGCTTCTTTGGAGCGGTGAATACAACGCTCCTAAAGCGCCTCTTCCCATTGAATTCAATGGGGAGCGCCTGAAAAACGCCCGAAAAGTGCCGTTGGCAGCAGCGCTTTTTGGGCGCTTTTAACCCTTTATTTGGCCACTAGCAGGGGTTAAAAGTGCCCCACTAGCGCTCGAAAAACACTGGTAAATCGCTGCTAGTTTAAGTGGCGCGTTACGAGCATTTTTCGGGCGCTGGCAGTGTGAAAGGGCTCTTAAAGCACTCAGGCTTTCACATTGGGATTGCAGATGAGGCTTCTTTCAAGCGCTTTACAGGCGCATTTTTTTAACGCTAAAGCGCCTGAAAAACGCCCCAGTGTGAAAGGGGTCTAAGGCCCCTTTCACACTTATACGACTTGTCCCACGATTTGGGACTGCAAAGTAGCATGACAAGTGGTTCCCCATGATTTCCAATGACAGCCATTCATATTAGTACGACTTCAAGTCAGGTCCGATTTTGATGCCACTTACACAGGCATTCCTTGAAATCGCGTAAAAATCGCGCAACTTTGAAGTCGCACATGTGTGAAAGGGGCCTAAACCCCTGTTTTTAACAGATACTGTAAGCCAGGATAATTGGAATGATTGCAGGCGGGTCGGCAAGTTCAGCTGGGATTTTTCTTTTGTTTTGCGGTGCAACTCCTGTGCAAATCTCAGGAAGTGCAGTGTGAACCAGGCCTCACTATTATAATGGATAAGGCTGCAGTTTAATAAATAGGGCTATGTCCTCCTATCTCTTGTGCTTTGGATCCTCTGGCGTGGCTCTGGCACAACATTTATGGTTTTCTGTCATTTATTTCTTGAAGGTAAAACCTTCCAATCATTGCTGGCAACCTTGCCCTCTCATGACTGCAGGGGCCACACTCCCAGACTCCACCCACTAAAAAGTAGTGGAATTGGCAATCAATCAGTTAAAATCCTTTTACATTTTACATACGGCTTTAGGATTAAAGTGTTACTAAACCCAGGACCCTGCATTCACTATATCTGGTCTCCCACACTACACAGAACATGGCAATTATTTTAGTAAATATAAATTGCTAAATACCTTTTCTCATTAGCAGTATATAGCAGTCTTGTCACTTCTATCAGCGTCCGCGCCAAGCTCTGGTTAAAGCTTGCAGGAGGAGTTTCCATTCTCCTCTGTCCTATGAGGCTGCATGACCCCTGACCCTCTTGTCTGGACAGTGCTGATTGGCTCTGTGCTGATCACATGCACCCTACCCCCCTCAAAAAAAAAAAAAAAAACTCTCTCGCAATACACAACAAACTGAGCATGTGTAGAGTGCCTCCAAGGCTCTGTTCTATCAAGACGGATTGGAAACAATGGAATAAGGGAAGGATCAGAGAAGACAGGATCAAACAGCCTTTTTACACAATGCGCAAGACCCCTTAGGTTCCACAGTGAGTATAGCAAGCATGCTTTACTGCATATACAGACTGATTTTACTGTTGTGGGTTTAGCAACACTTTAAGGCGGCTTTCACACCGTTAACGATCAAGCAGCGCTCATTTTAGCGGCAATTTACCGCTTGTCGGCCACTAGCGGGGCGATTTTAACCCCCAAAAAAAGGGGTTAAAAACTCCCATGTTGCAGCGCTTCCCAATCGCTTGTCAGACGCTTCGGAAGCACTGCCCATTCATTGCAATGGACAGAGGTGTATACAGCGCTCCCAAACCACCCCAAAGATGCTGCTTGCAGGATTTTTCCCGAACGTCCCGTAGTAGGAGCCCCACCCGGGTACGAAAGCACCCACTGTAATGAATGGGGGGCAGTTTTCAGGCGCTTTACAGGCGCTATTTCTAGCTCTAAAATGCCTGAAAACTACCTCAGTATGAAAGGGGTCTAACGTCTATTTCGGAAAGCATTCTTCATTTCCTGCCTTTTGCACAGTACTGCAACTCCAGTTCTTTGCTCCAGGCTGACAAACAGAGTGGTGTGAGTAAAAGAAGATGGCAAGTACCGTATTTATCGGCGTATAACACGCACATTCATTTTAAGAGGGAAGTTTCAGGAATAAAAACTTAAAGCGGAGGTCCGCCAAATTACTTTTTTTTTTTTAAAGTCAGCAGCTACAAATACTGCACTTTTAAATTATGGACTCTTACCTGCGATGTCGGCACCCGAGGCCGAACCGTCCCTCGGTCCTCGGATGCTGCCGCCGCCATCTTCGGTAAGGGAACCAGGAAGTGAAGCACTTCCCCATTCCCTACTGCGCATGCGCGAGTTGCGATGTGCAATCCGAATGGTCCCTGCTCTCTCTGGGAGTGGCGTAGGTCACCGTGATCTATGCCCGGAAGTGGGTGCAAATACCTGTATTATACAGGTGTCTGCACCCCCCCCCCCCCCCTTGAAAGGTGGCAAATGTGAAACCGGAGGGGGGGAGGGTTCCGAAAAGCGGAAGTTCCATATTTGTGTGGACCTCCGCTTTAAAGCGGTTCTGCACACATATCTGTATGTTGCGCTCTATCGTTTCTATGACCTTTAAAGAGTTCTAAATGGATGTTTAATAATCTATCTTTTAAGCGTACCTCTTATCTTTTTCTGATCTTTTGTATTCACCCTGCGGCGGTGGGCGGGCTATATGCGGGGATCCGCATCATATCTTGTTGAATTCGCAGTGTCTCCTGGGATCTCGTGTAAATAATCCCAGGAGTCAGTGCGGAGGTCCGATGCGAAATCTCGCGTTATTTCAACGGCGTGACGTCATTACGCCGCTCGTAGATGTGAAGCCACTGAGCATGCGCGGGAATCGGCAATGAATGCTGGTTCCTCAGAATGAAGGGAAGGAGGAAGTGGTTGCTTGTGGGCTTCAAATGCCCACAAGCAAGATGACATCGGCCGAGAAAAAGATTTTATACGCTCCTTTTCTGATAAAAACGGACGGAGAGAACGGGCAGCGTCAATACAAGTAAAGAGATTAGCAGATATACATTATTTAGAATCATTACCAAAAAAAATAAAAAATTTAAGTCAGTGCAGAACCGCTTTAAGTTTTAAATAAGGAACTTTGAAGCAAAATAAGGGTCAGTGAAGTATTGGCGTATAACACGCACACGCTATTTGCAACTGATTTTCATGGTGAAAAAGTGAGTGTTATACGCCAATAAATACGGTATATAGTGCAGAGCAGGCTTTTAAAGCGCAATGCACCTCACCTCCAAGTATGGAAAGTCTGCAAGCTCCCTCGCTGCTGCTAACATCTTTGCCTGGCCTTCTTCTTCCTTCATCCTTGATTAGCGAGCACAGGATGACATAAGCTCCTACGCCATGTTCACGGGAAGTTTATTTATTCTGGCACCAGGGAATGTCAAGACTGTACACCATACGGCTCAGTGTACAATCTTTAGAGACTTGATAGCAGTAAGCTAAGAAGCTTTTATTACAGAGGAGACATACCTTCTGCAATAAAGCCTTCCTGCTAGCATTTTTTTTCTACGCTAAAGTTCCTCTTCGAGTGAACATGTTGCGGTTTCAAATTCAGGTACACTTTAACCACTTAAGGACCGCCTCCTGCACATTTACGTCAGCAGAATGGCACGGCTGGGCATATCAACGTACAGGTACGTTGCTCTTTAAGAGCCCAGTCGTGGGTCGCACGACCCGGTCCTGAGCTCCGTGACCGTGGGATCCGCGGACCTGATCGCCGCTGGTGTCCCGCAATCGGGTCACAGAGCTGAAGAACGTGGATCAAAAATATTGAATTTTTTTCAAAATTGTCGCTCTATTTTTGTTTATAGCGCAAAAAATAAAAACCGCAGAGGTGATTAAATACCACCAAATAAAAGCTCTATTTATGGGAAAAAAAGGACGCCAATTTTGTTTGGGAGCCACATCGAACGACCGCGCAATTGTCAGTTAAAGCGACGCAGCGCCAAATCGCAAAAAGGGGCCTGGTCATTTGGCTGCAAATTGGTCCGGGGCTGAAGTGGTTAAAAAAAAAAAAAAGGGACTTTGCATTTACCGTTAAGTGCCCTTTGAAAAGAAACAGGAAGCAGCAGATTAAATTATGAAAACCATTTCAGGCATTCGAACCATTTCATTCTGTTCAATAAAATTAGAATCAGCCTCTTTATTCCGGCATTTGTGACTTGAGCCGGATCGGGCACAGACTGTTCTCAGAGTACATCATCTCCTTACCTAAATTACTGCGGTACCTCAGCTGGTTCCGAATACTGTACAGGATGACGTGCTTCTCATAGTCCTTCTGTGAGTTTCCCAAGCTCTGCGGAAACAAAACATTTAGAAAAAGGAATTATTTGATATAATATCGTATATTCTAAAAAAAAAATTAAAAAAAAAAAAAAAAAGGTACAGATGTGAGTTCTAGATTCAGATTGGATCTGACAGCCGTCACAGACTGCAGGAATGAAATGATCAGAGGAGACTAAAGATCTAATAAACAGAAGAGAAGGAAATGCTCGGTGTACAATAATGTATTCATTGATATGGTGGTAAATGATCTCACAGCACTCTGCAGTGTACACCAAACCATTCCCACCAGTCCCGGTCATCCAATCCACTGCAGTCACACAGCCATAGGAATCCTAAAGGTGAACATGTAAAAGTAGAATTCCAGGATAAACTTAAAGCTTAAAGCGAAGTTCCACCCAAAAGTGTAACTTCCATTTAAGCATTCATCACCCCCTTACATGCCACATTTGGCATGTCATTTTTTCTGGGGGGGGGGGGGGTTGACAGGTACCCAGCTCCCACTTCCTAGTCTCCTCACCACCTAGGCGCCTCCTCTCCCCCTTCCTCTCTGCGCGTCCCAGTAGATTGCCTGGCCACTAAGAGAGTGTGGTGCGACTCGCACATGCACAGTGTGCGCCCAGCTGTGACAGCTTGCGGCCCATACTTGCAATGCCGGCGCTACGGAGAGGAGTAAGGCTCTGGGCGGCCGCATTGCTGGACTGTGGGACAGGTTAAGTGTCTGTTTATTAAAAGTCAGAAGCTACACTTTTTGTAGCTGCTGACTTTCAATAAACTTACAAACGAGTGGATCTCCACCCTGGTGGGTTTTACCTCATCTATTTCCCTGCAAATGTAAAGCATAATGGGCTACTATGCACTGCATAGTAGCCCATTATGTGTCACTTACCTGAAACCGAAGCTCGCAATGTCACCGCTGTCCCCATTAGCAGGGAGCGTTCATCTTCATCCCTCTTCCTTCCGGGGGCCATGAACTCCGGCTCTGTGACTGGCTCTGAGTCACGTGACATCACTCCCGTGCATGGACGCGCGAGCCGCCAGTCACGGCATGACCCCTATTAGAAACGGCACAATCATCGGTGCACAGCTTGTAAATATCTCCTAAACCGTGGGGGATATTTTCTTGGCACACTTTGGCCCCTTTAGTAACAATTGAGCATCTTTTAAACACCACGGCCTACCTGAGTATTGTTGCTGACCATGTCCATCCCTTTATGACTACAGTGTCCCCATCTTCTGATGGCTCCTCCCAGGATAATGCACCATGTCACAAAGCTCCAATCATCTTACCACTGGACAATGAGGTCACTGCACTCCAATGGCCTCCACACTCACCAGATCTCATCCAATAGAGCACCTTTGGGATGTGGTGGAGCGGAAGATTCCCATCATGGATGTGCAGCCCACAAATCTGCAGCAACTGCGTGATGTTATCATGTCACTATGGAGCAAAATCTCTGAGGAATGTTTCCAACACCTTGTTGAATCTATGCCATGAAGAATGAAGGCCGTTCTGAAGGCAAAAGGGGGTCCAACCCAGTACTAGCAAGGTGTACCTAATAAAGTGTCTGGTGAGTGTATATCTTCCTGACACAGGTTAGTCAGAATAGGAAGGGGGGGGGACAATTTTAAAACTAGTTAAAGGGGTTGTAAAGGCAATTTTTTTTTTTTTTTAAATAACAAACATGTTATACTTACCTCCACTGTGCAGCTCGTTTTGCAGAGTGGCCCCGAACCTGGTCTTCTGGGGGTCCCTCGGCGGCTGTCTTGGCTCCTCCCCGCAAGAACTAAGCACCTTCATGCGAGCTCTCTTGCATGGTGGTTAGTTCTTGCGGGCGCGCGCCCGTGATACAGCCGGCGGTTATAGCCGCTCACTGTATCACTCGGCCCCGCCCCCCTGGATGTGATTGACAGCAGTGCGAGCCAATGGCTGCGCTGCTTTCAATCCATCCACTGTAGCCAATCAATGGCCAGGCTGAGCGGCGAAGAGGAGATCGGGCTCAGGTAAGTAAAACGGGGGGGGATCTGGTATTGTTGGATGTTTTTTCACCTTAATGCATAGGATGTATTAACCACATGACGACCGCGCTATAGTCGAAAGACGGCTACAGCGCGGTCGGGTTTCCCTGAGTGGACGTCCTACGGACGTCCTCCCAGAATCCCGCGCGCCCCCTGGGGTGCGCACTCGGGAACATCCGTGACCGCCGGGTCCCGAGGACCCGGCACATCACGGATCACGGTAAACAGCCGCTGATAGCGGCCGTTTACCACGTGATCGCTCCGTCAAATGACGGAGCGATCACATGTACACAAACCGGCGTCACGTCATGACGCCGGTTCCTCCCTCCCCTCTCTGTACCGATCGGTACAGAGAGGAGAGAAGCGGAGAGGGGGAGAGACGGGACCAGCGCTGTGGGCTGGATGTGTAGTGCCCACAGCGCTGGTCAATACACTGCCACCACTGTGCAATGCTCTGCCACCACTGTGCAATGCTCTGCCACCACTGTGCAATGCTCTGCCACCACTGTGCAATGCTCTGCCACCAACCACTGTGCAATGCTCTGCAACCAACCACTGTGCAATGCTCTGCAACCAACCACTGTGCAATGCTCTGCAACCAACCACTGTGCAATGCTCTGCCACCAACCACTGTGCAATGCTCTGCCACCAACCACTGTGCAATGCTCTGCCACCAACCACTGTGCAATGCTCTGCCACCACTGTGCAATACTCTGCCACCACTGTGCACCACTGTAATACTTGCCAATACTCGCCAATACTCTGCCAATAATTTTTAATAGAAACAAAGAATTTTTTTTTTTTTTTACCGAACTTTCAGTATTTTTTGATTTATAGCGCAAAAAATAAAAAACCCAGCGGTGATTAAATACCACCAAAAGAAAGATCTATTTGTGTGAAAAAAAGGACACAAAATTCATTTGGGTACAGTGTTGCATGACGGAGTAATTGTCATTCAAAGTGTGAGAGCACCGAAAGCTGAAAATTGGTCTGGTTAGGAAGGGGTTTAACTGCCCAGTGGTCAAGTGGTTAAAGGTTCGTTTTTTATTTTCTAAATAGGTTCCTTTAAGCTAGTGCATTGTTGGTTCACTTACCTTTTCCTTCAATTTCCCTTCTAAATGTTTTTTTTCTTTGTCTGAATTTCTCACTTTCTGTTTCTCCTCCGTAAACTTCACACCATCATCCGAGCTGTGTTTAGTCAGCCAGAACAGCTTACTGAGGAGGAACAGGAAGTGAGAAATTCAGACAAAGAAAACAAAAACATTTAGAAGGGAAATCAAAGGAAAAGGTAAGTGAACCAACAATGCACTAGCTTAAAGGAACCTATTTAGAAAATAAAAAACGAACCTTTACAACCCCTTTAAGCTCTGCCGCGCCGCTCAATGCATTATTTATACACCTATCTCAAATTCTCGCAGTGATGAACAATTTACAAGCTGAGCAAACAAATCCAAGGTGTCAGCTACTACCTAAAGGGGGAAACAAATAAACATTACAGACAGTGGCTAAAGCCTCGTATACAGGAGATACATCCAGTGTAATTGTTGGGGGGGGGGGGTTCCCACTGACCTTCCATCCCCCATCAGAGAACTGGGCACTAATGCAAATTACAGCCGTATTAACCCAAAAAGCAAACATGTATTATATCGCAGCTTAACGATTCTTAGATGTGATGGCTGCATTTGTGTTCTTTTTTTAGGTTATTTTCATCTGGTGATCTGGCCAGTAAGTCTGTTTTTCACAGCACAAACTCTCCAGTAGAATGTATCAGTTTACGCGGATGAGACCAACCAGTTAACACTGGCAGGGGTGCTTACAATGGTCAGCTTCATTGGCAGGGGTGCTTACAATGGTCAGCTTTTATTTATCCATGTAAAACCTTTCTATCCCAAAAAAAAAAAAAAAAAAAAAGTTTGCTGTAACTGATTATAAAGTGTAAGCTGGAGTTTGGCTTCAACTTCTAAATCTGCTAAAACATTTAATACTCCCCTCACCCTAGACCGGGGTTTCTCAGTCAGGGTTCCTCCAGAGGTTGCTCGGGGGTCCCTTGAGCAATGAGAAATGTCTCCCTATCAGAGAAGTTCCCACTGACACCATTGGTCTTTTTAGCTATCTGTATGGAGGTAATTCTTCCCAATGACCACAAGTGTAAGGAGCGTTCTTCCCAATGACCACCACACTAATGTATCATGAGTTGTACATATAGTCATTATTAGTATGGGGTTTACTGCAACGGGAAAGTTATTTTAACCCCTTCAGATCCAGGCTATAGCCGAATGACAGCTACAGCGTGGATCTGCTTTGCCAGGAGGCTGTCAATAGACGTCCTCCCCTCTGCACGCTCCCCGTGCACCCCCTGAAGGGCGCGCGCTGTGATCAATGAGACTTGGGTGATCACAGATCAGAGTAAGGGGCTAATCCAGGCCCCTTACCACGTGATCAGCTGTCAGCCAATGACAGCTGATCACGTGATGTAAACAGATGATTGGTAATCTTTTTTTTTTTTTTTCTCACGCTGACAGTGAGAGGAGGAAAAAAAGCTGATCTCCAGCTTCTGTTGAAGGGACATCGGTTCTGAAGAGGAAGAGGCGAAGCCACCTCATATGTGCCCACCACTACCACCTACCAGTGCCACGAATCAGTGCCCACCAGTAAGTGCCAGCAATCAGTGCCACCTATCAATGCCCACCAGTGCTGCCAATCAGTGCCTCATCAGTGCTGCCTATCAGTGTCACCTACCAGTGCTGATCAGTGCCCACCACTGCCACCCATCAGTGCCTGCTATCAGTGACACCCATCAGTGCCCACCACTGCCCCCCCATCAGTGCCTGCTATCAGTGACACCCATCAGTGCCCATCAGTGCAGCCTATCGGTGCCCATCAATGCAGCCTCATCAGCGTACATCAATGAAGGAGAAAAAAAAATTACCTGTTTGCAAAATTTATGAACAAAATATAAAACGTTTTTTTATTTTTTTTTAAAAAAATTCGGTCTTTTTTTATTTTTTTAACAAAAAATAAAAAACCCAGAGGTGATCAAAAGAAAGCTCTATTTGTGGGGAAAAAAATGGTAAAGATTTCATTTGGGTACAGTGTTGTATGACCGCGCAATTGTCATTCAAAATTGTGACAGCGCTAAAAGCTGAAAATTGGTCTGGGCAGGAGGGGGGTTTAGGTGCCCAGTAAGCAAGTGGTTAAGGGTTCCTCTGTGTTGAAAAGGTTAAGAAAGTCTGCCCTAGACTAACAATGCGGCTGTCCTCCCTGTGCTCCTTCCTCCAGAGGGGGGGGGGGGCAATACAGGAGGTGTGTTACTGGCCAGATCACCAGATGAAAATAAAGGGGGGGAAAAAAAGCCAGAGAAGAGAAAAACGAATGCAGTCACCACATCTATTGATTGCTACATTTATGGATCTAATGGCGCTTTAACAAGGCTGCGTGATATACAATGTGTCTGTTCCCTGTGTTAGTGTTGCCCTTTGCCTTCCCGTTATCTCAATGTAAATCTGTTAAGTCTCCTCCTGAGGCGTATTTACAAATGGCGGTGGACGATCTCTGAACATTGGCCACACATCCGCCCACTGGGTCAATTCCTGTCGTTCTAAAATACAATCTCCAGACGGCGTCCAATTTACAAACCATCTGGACTTCATATTCATCCATGGAACATCCAGGTACAATTTCACTGTATTGAGCAAATTTTTTACCCCCCCCTGAAGGGGGGCTTCAGAACAGGGGGTTTTTCTGATACGGCACTGCGTTACTTTAACTGACAATTGCGCGGTCGTGCACTATATATATATATATATATATATATATATATATATATATATATATATATATATATATATATATATATATATATATATATATATATATATATATATATATATATACACATACATACATACACACGTGATTCTGCACAGTGCGGCCGCTCTGTAGCAGTAAATCTGCTATGGGGCGGTCAGGAAGTGGTTAAAGCATATGCAAACATATGAAATCATCTGTCAGCGCCGCTCTGCCTCCTCACATAGACAGCGTGTGAGGAGGGAGAGATGAACGGCGCCAGTGTGCCGTAAGTAAAAAAAATAAAAAAAGGGATCTGTCCCCGCTGCCATGCTGCCACCTGTCACCAGTACCACCTGTCCCCGCTGCCACCTGTCACCAGTGCCACCTGTCCCCAGTGCCACCTGTCCCCAGAGTGCCATCTGCCAGTGCCATCCCCCAGTGCCATCTGTCCCCAGTGCCACATCAGTGCCATCTGTCATCAGTGCCATCTCAGTGCCACGTGTCATCAGTGCCACGTCAGTGCCATCTGTCATCAGTGCCACGTATCAGTGCCATCTGTCAAAAGTGCCACCTGTCAGTGTCACGTGCCATCTTTTATCAGTGGCACGTGTCATCAATGCCACGTATCAGTGCCATCTGTCATCAGTGTCACGTGTCATCAGTGCCACGTATCGGTGCCATCTGTCATCAGTGTCACGTGTCATCAGTGCCACGTATCGGTGCCATCTGTCATCAGTGCCACGTATTAGTGCCATCTCTCATCAGTGCCACGTATTAGTGCCACATGATATCAGTGCCACGTATAAGTGCCATCTGTCAGCAGTGCCACATATTAGTGCCATCTGTCAGTGTCACGTGTCATCAGTGCCCCCGTATTAGTGCCATCTGTCATCAGTGCCACATCAGTGTCACGTGTCATCAGTGCCACCTGTCATCAGTGCCACGTCAGTGTCACGTGTCATTGTCCTGGTGCTCCAGGGCCTATAAAAGTGTACTAGGTAGTCGACAAGTTAGATGTGTAATTTATGCTCCTAGAACACGTGATGGCGCTCCCTGCATGTTGGGCCTCTCTAAGTGGCCAGGCTGTGGAAAAGTCCCACACATGTGGTATCACTATACTCAGGAGGAGTAGCAGAATTTATTTTGGGGTGTCATTTGTGGTATACACATGCCATGTGAGAGAAATAACCTATTACAATGACAATTTTGTGGAAAAAAAAAAATTCATTTTGCAAAGAATTGTGGGAAAAAAATGACAACATCAAAAAAAAGCTCACCATGCCTCTTACTAAATACCTTGGAATGTCTACTTTCAAAAAAGGAGTCATTTGGGGGGTATTTGTACTTTCCTGGCTTGTTCGGGTCACAAGATGTGATCAACTTTGTATAATTTGCACCAGTTTGTAGAGTCTGTAACTTTCACAAAGACCAAATAATATCCACTAATTTGGGTTATTTTTTTACCAAAGACATGTGGCAGTATAAATTGTGGCCAAAATTTATAAAGAAAGATTAATAATTTGCTAAATTTTATCACAGAAACAAAGAAAAATTTGTTTTTTTTTCAAAATTTTCGGTCTTTTTTCATTTATAGCGCAAAAAATTAAAAATCCCAGAGGTGATCAAATACCACCAAAAGAAAGCTCTATTTGTGGGGAAAAAAAAAAGGACAAAAATTTATATGGGTACAGTGTTGCATGACTGAGTAATTGTCATTCAAAGTGTGAGAGCACCGAAAGCTGAAAATTGGTCTGGGCAGGAAGGGTAAGGTGCCCAGTAAGCAAGTGGTTAAGGACTATCACAGATCACAACAAAGACGAGTCGGGTCTTATGCAGGCCATTTTGAACGAATTTCCTTTTCAAAATCAGAAAGTTCGTTTTTTTTGTGATCCGATTGTGCCACCATTGATTTTCGAAATTCGGCCGACCGAGCCTTCAATTTCACCTCATGTTGCTACAGAAAAGAATTTTCTTGGCCAGGAATCTTCTTTTCTCTCTGTAAATTTTCTTTTCTTATTACATTTCTCGCACGATTATCCCATCATTGATTAGAAAATCGGTAGTTTTTCAAAAAATTTCCAACATGTCCGATTCCTCAAATTTGATTTCCAAACGAAAATCGGCTGTTGCTGCAGCCCACTAATGGGGCGAAATTCATACCAAAATTCTTAGATACGATTTTCGAAAGAAAATTCTTTCGAAATTCGAACCGTGTATGGCTGGCATTAGGTTTGGTTCACAGTTTCTAATACCCTCTGAAAAGAGATCTGTGGTGGATTGCTTTTCATAGGGTGGTAGAGTAGCGTCTTCCAGGTGATTCTAAATTCCTCTTGAATGCCTTTTTGTTTTTGGTGATGGAGGTGGGGGGGACGGGGGGGGGACACAGGACACAGGGACCTGGGTGATGGTTGTGATGACACAAGTGGACGATCACAGGTGACCGGGGAGGGAGGTGATGGAGGGGTGACACTTGTTGTAAGTAGAGACAGATGATATAAGTGGGGACACATGTTGGGGGTGGGGACACATGTAATGGGGGAGGGGATTGTTGATGAGGACACATGTTGGGGGGGGGGGGGGGTAGGGACAGATGATAAGGATGGGGACAGGTTATAGATGTGGGGAGGGGATTGGTGATGGGGGTGGTGACAGTTAATGGGGTGGGGACAGGTGATGGGGACAAATATTAAGATGGGGGATTGGTGGTGGGGACACATGTTAGGGGGAAGGGATTGGGTAATGGGAGCGGGGACCCAGGTTGGGGGAGGGGACACAGGTTAGGGTGATGGGATATAGCTTGGGGGAGGGGACTGGGTGATGTTGGGGGAGGGGACTGGGTGATGGGCGTGGGGATAGAGCTTGGGGGAGGGGCCTGTGTGATGGGGGTGGGGATAGAGCTTGCGGGAAAGGGACTGGGTGATGGGGGTGGGGATAGAGCTTGGGGGGAGGGGACTGTGTGATGGGGGTGGGGATAGAGCTTAAGGGAGGGGACTGGGTGATGGGGATAGAGCTTGGGGGGAGGGGACTGTGTGATGGGGGTGGGGATAGAGCTTAAGGGAGGGGACTGGGGGTGGGGAGAACTTAAGGGAGGGGACTGGGTGATGGGGGTGGGGAGAACTTAAGGGAGGGGACTGGGTGATGGGGGTGTGGATAGAGCTTGGGGGGAGGGGACTGGGTGGTGGGGATAGAGCTTGGGGGGAGGGGACTTGGTCATGGGGGTGGGGGTAGAGCTTGGGGGGAGGGGATTTGGTCATGGGGGTGGGGATAGAGCTCGGGGGAGGGGACTTGGTCATGGGGGTGGGGCTAGAGCTTGGGGGGAGGGGACTGGGTGATGGGGATATAGCTTGGGTGGGAGGGGACTGGGTGATGGGGGTGGGGATAGTGCTTGGGGGAGGGGACTGGGTAATGGGGGTGGGGATAGAGCTTGGGGGAGGGGACTGGGTGCTGGGGGTGGGGAGAGCTTGGGGGAGGGGACTGGGTGCTGGGGGTGGGGATATAGCTTGGGGGAGGGGACTGGGTGCTGGGGGTGGGGAGAGCTTGGGGGAGGGGACTGGGTGCTGGGGGTGGGGATATAGCTTGGGGGAGGGGACTGGGTGCTGGGGTGGGGATATAGCTTGGGGGAGGGGACACAGGTTGGGGGTGGGGACAGAAATCAGAGGTGATAGAGTGATGACACTTGATGGAGGTTGTGGACTGAGACAGAATGGGGGTGGGGTGATGTGATGGGGGTGGGGCTAGTCTTAGGTGATAGGGGTGGGGACAGGTAATGAAGTGATGGCACTTGATGGAGGTTGGGGAACAGGTGATGGGGGTGGGGCCAGAGACAGAATGGGGAGGGGTGAGATGATGGGGGCGGGGTGATGTGATGGGGTGGGGCTAGTCTCAGGTGATGGGGGCGGGGTTAGTCTCAGGTGATGGGGGCGGGGTGATGTGATGGGGGTGGGATGAGATAATGGGGGTGGGGCTAGTCTCAGGTGATGGGGGAGGGGACAGTAGCTCCTCACCTGTCTGACGTTGGCTGGTAGTTTGGCCCAGGGGTAGTTGTGTCGGATGTGGAACTCCACGTCAATGTTCATGGTGTCCGATGTGACCCCCGGCCGGTCGGCCTGCACATGCCGTGTTATCGCCTCATGTCCCCGGACCCCGCCGCCCCCTCCTGTTTCTCCCGAACTTGCCCTCAGCGATAAACTACTTCCTCATTGGCCGGTGTAGTCTGACCGAGTCCTTTACGTCACTTCCTGTCAGACGAAGCTTCAGAGAAGTAAGTCTGTCCGCCAGAGGCCGAATCTCCCCGGACACCTTGTCGCCTTTCCTCTGGGCGGCCATCTTGTTGTAGACCTCAGAGTGACAGGACACCATAGGGGGTTACATAGCTCCCAACTGTCCCTGATTTGGAGCAATGTCCCTCTGTCCTCCTCATTTGTCCCTAATTTTGGTCTGATCTATATTGTTGTATATAAAATGCACTTTTTATTTTCCAAAAAGTGTTTCCAAGTGCTAAACCTTTCATCCAAATTCTAAATTGCTGCAACTGTAAAGTTTAAAACCCAATATAAAGGAATAGTAGTGGTAAAAAAAGCACATGTAGATTTAATTTAGCCTTTTTTTGTTAATTCTTTAACCACTTCAATACAGGGCTTTTAAACACCCTTCCTTACCAGAGCACTTTTTGCGATTCGGCACTGCGTCGCTTTAACTAACAATTGCGCGGTCGTGCGACGTTACACACAAACAAAATTGATGTCCTTTTTTTCCCACAAATAGAGCTTTCTTTTGGTGGTATTTGATCGCCCCTGCGGTTTTTATTTTTTGCGCTATAAACAAAAGAAGAGCGACAATTTTGAAAAAAAACACAATATTTTTTACTTTTTGCTATAATAAATATCCAATTTTTTTTTTAAAAAAAATATTTTTTTCCTCAGTTTAGGCCGATACGTATTCTTCTACATATTTTTGGTAAAAAAAATTGCAATAAGCGTATATTGATCGGTTTGCGCAAAAGTTAGCGTCTACAAAATAGGGGATAGATTTATTGAATTTTTTTTTTTTTTACTAGTAATGGCGGCGATCTGCGATTTTTTTTTCGTGACTGCGACATTGCGGCGGACACTTCGGACACTTTTGACACATTTTTGGAACCATTCACATTTACACAGCGATCGTTGCTATAAAATTGCAATGATTACTGTGTAAATGTGACTGGCAGGGAAGGGGTTAACACTAGGGGGCGCTGCAGGGGTTAATGTGTGTCCCTATAGGAGTGATTCTAACTGTGGGGGGAGGGGACTCAAGGGGAGGAGACCGATCATGTGTTCCTCCGTACTGGGATCACATGATCGGTCTCCTCACCGCTGACAGGACGTGGAGCTGTGTGTTTACACACACAGCTCCACAGTCCCGTTGTTTTAACGGGCAATCGCTGGTGCCCGGCGGACATCGCGGCCGCCGGGCACTCGCACCGGGTCCCGAGCGATGCCGCGGGCGCGCGCGCGCACGCCCCCCAGGCGTCCGGGAATGCGAGGACGTCATATGACGCCCACCCAGGATGGTAGATCCACCTTGTGGGCGTCATATGACAATAAAGCGGTATTGAAGTGGTTAAAGGGGTGTGGCAAGGGGCGTATCCTATACATACATACATTTGCTAGTAGGTGTCCCTCATTCCCATCTCAAAATGTTGGGAGGTATGTGGGGGTTATCACCATTCCTTCATGAAAACAAGGCTGCGCAGAGGTTTAATTAGCCATCAGCCTTTAGGCTCCATTTACATTTAAGCTTTCTGTGAACACGTTCCATTCATGGAGCACATGAAAATGTGTGTCATCATTGTTAATGGCACCCCAAATGCGGCCAACAGACGTGTATTCACACATGTTAAAACGCACGGTTAAATAAGACAGGTGCGGGAGCTTCTTTGATGGGTCCCCGCTCGTTGGACACATGGGGGCGGAAGGTTGGCGGTGGATGCTGATCACTTCCTTGTGTTCAGTGGAAAGTGGGGAAGGGTTGCCAATCCCTGCAGCCAATAGGCTTCAGTGTACAATAGCATTTTCTATTTGTACACTGAAGAGAGAAGCTGCCCCTCTGCACTGAACACAAGGTGAAACAACACTCGTGGCGGCCATTTTTGTGTAGCCACTGCCATTTTTAGCCAAAAACATTCCCAATTTTCCCAGAACAAAAGCAAAATCATGGGAAAATAATCGGGAAAAGCTTAAATTGGGACAAGAGTCCCAAAACCGGGATTGTCCCGGGAAATCGGGACAGTTGGCAACTATGAGGTAGTTGCAAGATTAATTGGCAGACTCCGATACTTCAATAAGAGGACAGCCGTGCAGGGAAAGGCATCCAGCAAGACGCCACATCTATAAGAACGTGTGGTACTGGCGCTGGTTAGTGTGTTCCAAAAATAAAAATAAGACTAAGAATAAATGAAATACAATACAATATTTTAGTGAGCTGCAGTTTCGTGTAATGTAACCACCAATGGGTGGCTATCCAGAATATAGAAAGGGTTAAAGTGGAAACTGCGCTAAATAATATTCAAAACACATGTGGATTCCCCCCGCTAGTGTGTGCTATGCTGCGGTGTCCCCAACAGCCTATAGTGCCAAATGTGCAGGTGCTAGCCTATAATATATTAATACCTTGTTCAAAAATAAGAAATAGAGGACAAAAAACAAAAACCAAAAATACCCAAATGTGTCAGGTGCCTGTGTTGGCTTTATGCCTTATTAAGGCTATTTAAAGTGCTTAGTGCATGCGGATATCATAAATTGCTATCCTGTGCAGTTTGGGCTTATATCTACGCTAATTACAGGGTAAGGTGCTCTTTCTAAAAATAACAAATGTATTCCATCAGTAGCCCATCATGACGTGAACAACTTTATACAGTTTTTATAGTTCATAGCTCGGCTCTTTTGTGTTTGTTCACGTCAGATTGCATGATATCGACAAATTGAATAATTGCTTTGTATATGGCTAAACTGATGGGATTGGGATATTGATTATACTATATGTAATAGACATCTGCTATATATGCCCCGTTGTACTATCATTTTTGGGGGAGTGAAGATGGGCTACTGATGGAATACATTTGTTATTTTTAGAAAGAGCACCTTACCCTGTAATTAGCGTAGATATAAGCCCAAACTGCACAGGATAGCAATTTATGATATCCGCATGCACTAAGCACTTTAAATAGCCTTAATAAGGCATAAAGCCAACACAGGCACCTGACACATTTGGGTATTTTTGTTTTTTGTTTTTTGTCCTCTATTTCTTATTTTTGAACAAGGTATTAATATATTATAGGCTAGCACCTGCACATTTGGCACTATAGGCTGTTGGGGACACCGCAGCATAGCACACACTAGCGGGGGGAACCCACATGTGTTTTGAATATTATTTAGCGCAGTTTCCACTTTAACCCTTTCTAAGACGCCACATCTGCATGTGTAGGAATGCTGTCTCCTATGGCAACAGTCTTTAACCGTTCCTAACACAAATCGTAACAGTTCTTTCACTTCCACTACAATCACTTCTTGTAGTTCTTCAGCCCACTGAGCTCCCGGTCTTTCACTAGACCCTCTCATTCACTGCCACTGAATCCCTTGAGCTCCTCCAATCTTCATGGTGGTATCTTCCTCAAGTGTCACCCCCGCCTCTCTGCTGGGTCCCTAGCTTGGCACTCAAGATACCTCTCAAGCTTCACCCCACTGGCCTGCTCGGTCCCTGGCTTGACACACAAGACTGCTCTGCAAGCGTCACCTCCGCTGGCTGGGTCCCTGGCTTGATACCCACTGAAATTTCCCGATTCTTCACCATCCCTGGTTGGTGAGAATGCTGCTCTGGTACTTCCTTCAGTTACTCACTGTGGTCCCTGGTAATAAGGTGGATGGCCCCTTAGTGGCGACAGCTTCCCCTCTACTTCCGGCCACGACAGGTTCTCTGGCCGGCAGAACGTCACTTTTGGTTGGATTGCAAGCAGCATTTCCAACCTTGCTCTGCTCTCTTGCTTCTGGATAGGCCCTCAGACAGCCTAGCAGCCAGATGAGTCCGGGATAGGCCTAATCTCTGGCCTAGCAGCCCGGGCAGTACAACACACGTCCATCCAGACAGCTGTCCAGGTGGCACAGAACATAGATCACCTGACTCCACCCAAATATATAGGTTCTCCCAGCAGGCCAAGGGATTCAAAAAATCCCCTGCCCATTGGCTGAGATACCCCAAATACCCATAATCTGACCTTGCAATGCCCTTCTCATATCTAATGCCACCAGGTACCCGACTACCTAGTGGCAAAAGAGAGAAGTGCAGCAATTACAGACTTAGAGTGAGATCACTTGACCCTCAACAATTAGCCAATGTAGCTATACCTGGCAGGAACATTTAGGAACAACCCTGCCTAAACACCAGGGTGCTACATGCGTGTTTTTTAACCGCGTGTTTTGATGCTCGCAAAAAACTTGTATCTGCTGGCCACATTTGGGGTGCAATTAACAATGAATGACACCACAAGTGTTCACATTCTAAAAATGTGTGGTTTTGAGCGCATTTACAGAATGCTTAAAGTGATATTAAAGTCTTGTTTTTCTTTCATTTAAAAATAACAAACATGTAATGTGGTAGTGGTTTTGCACAGAGCAGCCTGGATCCTCCTCTTCTCGGGTCCCTCATCAGAGCTCCTGGCCCCTCTCTCCTGCTGAGTGCCCCCACAGTAAGCAGCTTGCTATGGGGGCACCCGAGCCAAGCCGCAGCTCCGTGTATCCATTCAGACGCTGAGCCGCTGCCCAGCCCTGCCCCCTCTCTCTCTCTCTCTCTCTCCTCATTGGCTCGCTGATTTTTATTGACAGCAGCGGGAGCCAATGGCGCCACGCTGCTGTCTCAGCTAATGAGGAGGGACAGCCAAGACTCTCCTGCAACATCACTGGATTGATATGGGGCTCAGGTAAGTATTAAGGGGGGCTGCTTCACACAGAAGGATTTTTATATTAATATGTAGAATGCATTAAGATGAAAAACATTCTGAATTTAAGACCACTTTAACCTCTTCGCGCCCAGGCTATAGCCGAAAGACAGCTGCAGCGCGGGCACTTCCTGCCGGGAGAACGTCCCTGGACGTCCTCCTGTTTACTTCCGCAATGCGCGCTCCTGAGAGCGCGCATCGGGGAAGTTTTGTTCTGGCCGTGTCCCTCGGACACAGCCAGTCACAGATCGCTGTAAACGGCCAATCACAGCGGCCGTTTACAGCGCGATCGGCGTGACCAATGAGAGATGATCTCATATGTAAACATATGAGCTCATCTGTCAGCGCCGCTCTCCCTCCTCACACAGAGACAGCGTGTGAGGAGGGAGAGATGAACGGCTGCAGCAAAAAAAAAATGTTCCACCTGTCCCCGCTGCCATTTGTCCTCACTGCCACCTGTCCCCAGTGCCATGTATAAGTGCCATGTGTCATCAGTGCCACATAGTGCCATCTGTCATCAGTGCCATATCAGTGTCACGTGTCATCAGTGCCACATATTAGTGCCATCTGTCATCAGTGCCACATATTAGTGCTATCTGTCATCAGTGCCACCTGTCAGTGTCACGTGCCATCTGTTATCAGTGTCATGTGTCATCAATGCCACGTATCAGTGCCATCTGTCATCAGTGTCACGTGTCATCAATGCCACGTATCAGTGCCATCTGTCATCAGTGTCACGTGTCATCAGTGCCACATATTAGTGCCATTTCTCATCAGTGCCACGTATTAGTGCCATCTCTCATCAGTGCCACGTATTAGTGCCACATGATATCAGTGCCACGTATAAGTGCCATCTGTCATCAGTGCCACATATTAGTGCCATCTGTCATCAGTGTCACGTGTCATCAGTGCCCCGTATCAGTGCCATCTGTCATCAGTACCATGTCAGTGTCACGTGTCATTGTCCTGGTGCTCCAGGGCCTTGAGCCTGGGTTCACACTATAGCGAATTCGCAGCGGGGCAAAATACTGTGAATTCACAGGACATTTGAAAACCCATTGTTCACACATGTCCGGTGCATGCGAATTGCTGAAAAACCGCAACCGTCTTTGGTGCGGTGCGGGACGAATCAGGTGCGAATTCAGGCCCATTATCTTCTATGGGCACGCATCTGATTCGCACCTGGCTTGCGTTCTGAACAGAAATTCGCAAGTCATTGTACCACCTCTTTAGGGGAATTCCACGCCCAATTTTTGAAAAAAAAAACGGCATGGATTCCCCCTCCAGAGCTATACCAGGCCCTTAGGTCTGGTATAGATTTTAAGGGTACCCCCTACGCCGAAAAAACAACGTGGGGGTCCCCCCAAAATCCATACCAGACCCTTATCCGAGCACGCAGCCTGGCAGGTCAGGAAAGGGGGTGGGGACGAGTGAGCGCCCCCCCCCTCCTGAACCGTACCAGGCCGCATGCCCTCAACATGGGGGGGTAGGTGCTTTGGGGAAGGGGGGCGCCCTGCGGCCCACCACCCCAAAGCACCTTGTTCCCATGTTGATGAGGACAAGGGCCTCTTCCCGACAACCCTGGCCGTTGGTTGTCTGGGTCTGCTGGCGGGGGGCTTATCGGAATCCGGGAGCCCCCTTTAATAAGGGGGACCCCAGATCCCGGCCCCCCACCCTATGTGAATGAGTATGGGGTACGATGTACCCCTACCTATTCACCTAAGGTGTAAAGTGTAAAGAAAAAAAACACACAATTTTTAAAATGCTCCGGGGGTCTTCTTCCGTCTTGGGGGGTCTTCTCGTCGGACTCCTCCGCTATTTTACCTAGCTCTTTTACCGAGCGGAGAAGCCCGGCTTTCTTCTTCTTCGTCGCCGCCGTCGTCTGGGGGTCTCGATCCACCTTCGGGGGTCTTCCGTAGTCTCTTCTGTTCTTGCCGCTGTCGTCGCCTTCTGCGCCGCCGCCGCCTTCTTCTTTTTCTTCTTCTCGCTCGTACCCACCCCCTTTCCTGACCAGCCAGGCTGCGTGCTCGGATAAGGGTCTGGTGTGGATTTTGAGGGGACCCCCACGCCGTTTTTTCGGTGTAGGGGTACCCTTAAAATCCATACCAGACCTAAGGGCCTGGTATGCCTCTGGACGGGGAACCCATGCCGTTTTTTTAATAAAAATTTGGCGTGGATTTCCCCCTCAGAAGTAGCAAAATGAGTTGCGAATTCATGCTAGCAGCTGATTCGCACCTAAAACGCGTACAATCGGCAGAACAGCCGGCGTTTCACTGCGCAGTCACGCAGGGCCTTGAATTCGCACCGCACTAGTCTGAACCCAGGCTCAAAAGTGTACTAGGTAGTCAACAAGTTAGATGTGTAATTTATGCTCCTAGAACACGTGATGGCGCTCCCTGCATGTTGGGCCTCTCTAAGTGGCCAGGCTGTGGAAAAGTCCCACACATGTGGTATCCTAATACTCAGGAGGAGTAGCAGAATTTATTTTGGGGTGTCATTTGTGGTATACACATGCCATGTGAGAGAAATAACCTATTACAATGACAATTTTGTGGAAAAAAATTAAAAATAAAAAAATAATTCATTTTGCAAAGAATTGTGGGAAAAAAATGACAACATCAAAAACCTCACCATGCCTCTTACTAAATACCTTGGAATGTCTACTTTCAAAAAAGGGGTCATTTGGGGGGTATTTGTACTTTCCTGGCTTGTTCGGGTCACAAGAAATGAGATAGGTCACCAGTACATCAGGTGTGATCAATTTTGTATAATTCGCACCACAACTTGTAGAGTCTCTAACTTTCACAAAGACCAAATGATATCCACTAATTTGGCTTATTTTTACCAAAGATATGTAGCAGTATAAATTGTGGCCAAAATTTATGAAGAAAAATTAATAATTTGCTAAATTTTATCACAAAAACAAAGAAAAATTAGTTTTTTTTCAAAATTTTCGGTCTTTTTTCATTTATAGCGCAAAAAAAATAAAAAACCCAGAGGTGATCAAATACCACCAAAAGAAACCTCTATTTGTGGGAAAAAAAAGGACAAAAAATTAATTTGGGTTCAGTGTTGCATGACTGAGTAATTGTCATTCAAAGTGTGAGAGCACCGAAAGCTAAAAATTGGTCTGGGCAGGAAGGGTGTTTAAGTGCCCAGTAAGCAAGTGGTTAAAGTGGAGTCCCACCCCCAGCAAAAAGATAAAAGTCAGCAGCTACACATATGCTGACTTTTAATATTAGGACACTCACCTGTTCTGGAGTCCAGCAATGTCGGTACCCCAGCTGATGTTTTCATCAGGGGAGGAGCTTGATCGGTGCGCTTGCAGGAAGCCCTGGATCGGTGCGCTTGCAGGACGCTGAAAAAAGTCCTGCAAGACGCATATTTGGAGCGCTGTAGGAGCTGTGTATTTACCGCTCTTAAAGCGCCCCTTCCCATTGAAAACAATGGGGCAGCGCTCCAAACACACCATGTCAGGCATGTGATGACGAAGGGGCCCTGCGTGACTCTGAAACGTTGCACCACTTTGTGATGTGATCATGCAATAAAAAATCATTTTGGACGCTATCTTGTTGATGCATGGTGTGTTGGCAAATATCTGCATTACTCCTGCTTAGTGTGGTCAGTTTTAATATCAAAGCAGAGGGACTGGCAGGATCGCCAGGGATTTCACACAAAGGAAGCAATACAAAGAGAACAGGATACTTTCTCATACAAGTACATGGTACAGCAGGCACATATCAGGAATATGAAGTGTTGGGTTTACATATTCTTTACTGCTCAAACTCTTGATGTGACTGAACACTAAGGATGAGCCCGGTGTTCGATTCGAACCCATGTTCGAATCGAGCACCGGGTGTTCGCTCGCTCGGCGAGCCCAGAACTATTGGGACCGCTCGCATCAAATTCGTGTGATGCGAGCGGCCCCGCAATGCATTGCGGCCCGCGCAGTGCAATGCTGGCTGATGATTGGCCAAGCATGCACTGTGACCCCGCATGCTTGGCCAATCACAGCGCCGGCAGCGAGGAGAGCCATAATTGGCTACAGGCAGGATGCCTGTAGCCAATTATAGCTCAGGGGCTTTAATACACGCCCCACGGTATAAGAGGCCGCCGCTGCGGCGGCCTCGCATATTATGTTTCACTCACAGTGTCAGCGTGTCAGTGTGTTGCTGACTGCTGACAACAATATGTTCTTTATTTCTGGGGATATGTGTGTGCGTGCTGTTAGAACAGCATTGCAGTATCACATCTGGGGGGTGTCTATAGGTGGCCTGTGAAGGAGGGCAGGTTTCCTGTGCTTAGAACTTTCCCTGCAAAAAAGTGTCATTTTTGCAGGAAGAAAGCTATTTAAATCACTCGCGGCTAATGAATTGATGGCTCCTGTAACACAGAGAGCTGTCATTCATTAATAAAAAACAAAAAAAAAAAGCGTAGGGGTCCCCCCAAATTCAATAACCAGGCCCTTCAGGTCTGGGATGGATATTAAGGGGGATCCCAGCCAAAAAAAAAAAAAAAAAATGGCGTAGGGTCCCCCTCAAAATCCATACCAGACCCTTGAGGTCTGGTATGGATTTTAAGGGGAACCCTAGCCAAAAAAAATGGCGTGGGGTCCCCCTCAAAATCCATACCAGACCCTTATCCGAGCACGCAACCTGGCAGGCCGCAGGAAAAGAGGGGGGGACGAGAGCGGCCCCCCCTCTCGCCTGAACCGTACCAGGCCACATGCCCTCAACATTGGGAGGATGCTTTGGGGGTCTAAGACCCCAAAAGCACCTTGTCCCCATGTTGATTAGGACAAGGGCCTCTTCCCCACAACCCTGGCCGGTGGTTGTGGGGGTCTGCGGGCGGGGGGCTTATCGGAATCTGGAAGCCCCCTTTAACAAGGGGACCCCCAGATCCCGGCCCCCCCCCTGTGTGAAATGGTAAGGGGGTACAAAAGTACCCCTACCATTTCACCAAAAAAGTGGCAAAAATGGTAAAAAGGACAGGAGACAGTCTTTGACAATTCCTTTATTAAAATCTTCTTTCTTCTTTCTTCATCCTTCGGTTTCTTCATCTTCTCCTTCCTTCATCTTCTTCCATCTTCTTCTTCCATTTTCTTCTTCCTCCGATCCGCTTCTTCTTGCGCTGGTCTTCTCGTCCTTCTCGTCCGGCATCTTCTTCCGTCGGCGTCGGCGTCGGTGTCTCTGTCTCTTCTTGGGCCGCTCCGCGCAATGGGAGGCTCCCGCTGTGTGAGGCTCCGCTCCGTCTGACAGGTCTTTTATAATGGAGGGCACCTGGTGACCCCGCCCCCTCTGACGCACAGGGACGTCATGGGGAATTCCATGATGGCTTTCCCCATGATGTCAGAGGGGGGCGGGGTCACCAGGTGCCCTCCGTTTTAAAAGACCTGTCAGATGGAGCGGAGCCTCACACAGCGGGAGCCTCCCATTGCGCGGAGCGGCCCAAGAAGACACCGACACCGACGCCGACGCCGACGGAAGAAGATGCCGGACGAGAAGGACGAGAAGACCAGCGCAAGAAGAAGCGGATCGGAGGAAGAAGAAAATGGAAGAAGAAGATGGAAGAAGATGAAGGAAGGAGAAGATGAAGAATCCGAAGGATGAAGAAAGAAGAAAGAAGATTTTAATAAAGGAATTGTCAAAGACTGTCTCCTGTCCTTTTTACCATTTTTGCCACTTTTTTGGTGAAATGGTAGGGGTACTTTTGTACCCCCTTACCATTTCACACAGGGGGGGGGCCGGGATCTGGGGGTCCCCTTGTTAAAGGGGGCTTCCAGATTCCGATAAGCCCCCCGCCCGCAGACCCCCACAACCACCGGCCAGGGTTGTGGGGAAGAGGCCCTTGTCCTAATCAACATGGGGACAAGGTGCTTTTGGGGTCTTAGACCCCCAAAGCATCCTCCCAATGTTGAGGGCATGTGGCCTGGTACGGTTCAGGCGAGAGGGGGGGCCGCTCTCGTCCCCCCCTCTTTTCCTGCGGCCTGCCAGGTTGCGTGCTCGGATAAGGGTCTGGTATGGATTTTGAGGGGGACCCCACGCCATTTTTTTTGGCTAGGGTTCCCCTTAAAATCCATACCAGACCTCAAGGGTCTGGTATGGATTTTGAGGGGGACCCTACGCCATTTTTTTTTTTTTTTTTTTGGCTGGGATCCCCCTTAATATCCATCCCAGACCTGAAGGGCCTGGTTATTGAATTTGGGGGGACCCCTACGCTTTTTTTTTTTCATTTTTTTTTTTTTTTTTATCAATGACTTTTTTTTATGAATGAGTTTCAATGAATCACTGTTCTCTGTGTTACGGGAGCCGTGAATTAACATTAGCCGCGAGTGATTTTAAATAGCTTTTTTACTTTCAAAAATGACACTTTGCGCAGAGACAGTTCTAAACACGGGAAACATGCGCCCCTTTACAGGCATACTATAGACACCCCCAGGTACGAAATTTAAAGGAATATTACACTTTTATTGTTTCAATTTAAGCATTATTAAAATCACTGCTCCTGAAAAAACGGCCGTTTTTAAAAAAAAATTTTGCATTGATACATGTCCCCTGGGGCAGGACCCAGGTCCCCAAACACTTTTTATGACATTAACATGCATATTAGCCTTTAAAATGAGCACTTTTAATTTCGAACGTTCGCATCCATTATAACTAATAGGGTTCTAAAGCTCGCACGGACTTTAGGTCCGTTCGCGGGTTCTGGTGCGAGCCGAACGGGGGGGTGTTCGGCTCATCCTTACTGAACACATCTAAACACATGTGCAAAATACTGTTAGGCTCCATTCACACTTTGACTCTGTTCAACTTTGGGTGGGTTCGGCTTTGGCCAATGATAGTGGACAACTGTTGCACAACTTTCACATGTATACCATTCAGGTGCAACTTTTATGTGACTTTTGAGGGTTTACATTGTAGTCCATGTCATTCAAGTCGCACTCAAGTTGGACCAAAGGGGTGCAGGGACCTTTTAAGTCACACATATTTAAACATTTGTCATTGAAAAACATGGGGTGCGACTTGCCATGTGACTTTTTTTTTTTCTTGCTTTGAACTTTTATATTTGTCAGAAACCATGAAATCAGACCGAGATAGAAGTACAGTTAAATCACACTTGTTTAATAATAAAAGTAAAAAGAACAAACGTAGTCAAAACATAGCCAAAGTTCAATAACCGGAACGGATAGTCAGCCAAGCCAGAAGTCAGGGATCAATGTAGTGGAACAGCAAGCAGGATCTGGAACCAGAAGGGATGTCAGCAAAGCAAGTCTTTAAACAGGAACGCAGGCAATAGGCTCTGTGATGTTGGCGAAGGCAGAGAACCTCTGGACTGGACGGTTTAAGTAGGCAGGACTGACGAGCAGGATATCATCAACAGCTGAGTAACTGTGGAGAGAGATGGGAGCTGGAAATTAGCCGACAGCAGAGCGGCCAGCTCAGAGAAGGAAGGGCTGAGCCCAGCCCTTACAATATTGAATTGTTTTAGCGTTTAACCACTTGCCGACTAGCCGCCACAGTTGTACTGCTGCAGAATGGCACGGCTGGGCGAAGCAACGTTATGTTACGTCGCTTTGCCCTGTGGCCACTAGGGGCACCGGAGACACGCCCCCCGATCCGCTGACACACGGAGACCCGGGATCTGTGCATATAAACAAAACACACAGTTTCTGGTTCTCTGAGGGGAGAAGTGACAGATCGTCTGTTCATACAAAATACGAACAGCGATCTATCTCTACCCCTACACAGTCCCATTCCCCCTTCAGTTAGAAACACAAACAGGGAACACAATTAACCCCTTGATCGGCCCCTAGTGTTAACCCCTTCCCTGCCAGTGACTTTTATACAGTAATCAATGCATTTCTATAGCACTGATCGCTGTATTAATGCCAATGGTCCCAAAAATGTGTCAAAATTGTCCAATGTGTCCGCCATAATGTCGCAGATCACCGCCATTACTAGTGAAAAAAAAAATTCATAATAAAAATGACAATAAAACTATCCCCTATTTTGTAGACGCTATAACTTTTGCGCAAACCAATCAATATACGCTTATTGCGATTTTTTTTTACCAAAAATATGTAGTAGAATACATATCGCTGTAAACTGCCAAAATTTTATTTTTTTTTATATATTTTTGGGGGATATTCATTATAGCAAAAAGTAAAAAATGTTGTGTTTTTTTTTACAAAATTTTCGCTCTCTTTTTGTTTATAGCACAAAAAATAAAAACCGCAGAGGCGATCAAATACCACCAAAAGAAAGCTCTATTTGTGGGAAAAAAAATTTGTTTGGGTGCAGCGTCGCATGACCGTGCAATTTTCAGTTAAAGTGACGCAGTGCCGTATCGCAAAAAAAGTGCTCTGGTCAGGAAGGGGGTAAAATATTACGCGGCTGAAGCGGTTAATATACAAAATAACAAAAATAAAACGTGCATTTATTATTTTTGGGCATCCAGGCCTGCAAAGCATTGCATCCATGATCAGAGAATTATCTGGGTAATGTGAAACATGGTAGGAAAGGCGGAGTATGCCTAAAGCCCTCAAATTAACTTTCAATTTAACCACTTCAATACCGGGCACTTAGACACCTTCCCGCCCAAGCAAATTTTCAGCTTTCAGCGCTGTCGCAATTTGAATGACAATTGTCCGGTAATGCCACACTGTACCCCAACTAATTTTTTATAATTTTGTTCCCACAAATAGAGCTTTCTTTTGGTGGTATTTGATCACCTCTGCGTTTTGTTTTTTTTGCGCAACAAATAAAAAAAGACCGAAAATTTTGAAAAAAAAAAAAAAAGGTTTTTCTTTGTTTCTGTTAATTTTTTTGTAAATAAGTACATTTTCTTCTTCAATGACGGGCACTGATATGGCTTCACTGATGGGCACCGAAGAGGTGACACTGATGGGCACTGATAGGTGGCACCGATGGGCACTGATAGGTGGCACTGATGGGCACTCAGGTGGCACTGATGGGCACTCATAGGTGGCACTGATTGGCACTCATAGGTGGCACTGGTGGGTACTTATAGGTGGCACGGATGGGCACTGATAGGTGGGCACTGATGGGCACCGATGGGTGGCACTGATGACACTGATGGGTGGCATTGCTGGGCATTAGTCATTGTATCTGTTACTTTATGGTGCCAGACAGTGCCCATTTGTGGGCACTGATTGGCACAGATTCGGCACATTGGGAACATGTGGATGGCCATGGGGTACATACCTGGTCATCCACATGTTGCCCACTTCCCTGGTGGTCCTGATGGCTTCGCTGGTGGTCCAGTGGGGGCATCTGAGGGGGGGCTGCGCTGATAAACAATCAGTGCAAACCCCCCCTCTCAGGAGAGCCACCTATTGTCTCTCCTCTACCCGCGTCTGTCAGACGCGAGTGAGGAAAAGACGATCAACGGCTTTTCCTATTTACATCGTGATCAGCCGTGATTGGACACGGCTGATCACGTGGTAAAGAGTCTCTGTCGGAGGCTCTTTACCGAGATCAGTGTAGCGGTGTGTCAGACTGACACACCGATCGCCGCGATGCGTGCCCCCACGGGCGTGCGGTGGCTGTTATCCTGAAGGACGTCATATGACACCCAGTCAGGATAACTGAACCACCGCCCGGCCGTCATTTTGCTATAGGCCGGGCGGGAAGTGGTTAAAGGGTAACTCCACTTTTGTGGGAAAAATAAAGTTAGTAAATTAAAAATAATAATATAGTGTATACAATTGCGACACAAGTCATATTGTAGTTGAATGGTATTAAAAATTACCTTTCCTTTTCAATCTGCAACCGCTGTGATTTTCTGTAAAATGCAATGTAATGTGGCTACCTGGAGGTGTTCTGTACACATATGGTGTACTGATATTTAATTTCCTGCTTGTGTGAATAGCTCACTGATTTTTCCAGAAATCTCCAGTCATATACAAGTCAGATTTTGGGCATCCCCTGGAACAAAAATGTCATTTTTGGAGAGATACTCCCAAAGGGAAATCACATCTAAAGGGATGCAGACCCTGCAACTTTCCTCATTAGAGCCCTGCAGGTAGAGCCCTGCAGGTGCAGCAGCTTATTGATAATTATAAAATCACTCCCATATAACTCCCACACACAGACACAGACAAACAAGCAGCTACAGTATTCCTTCACATAACATCTTCATAAATGCTTGTAGCTCCCTCAAATGCCAGGGTCCGTAGTCAGTAGGCAAGGGGCTACCCTGCAGTCCCCTTCAAAGCCCCTGTCCCGGTTGGGTCTGTCACATTACTTACTGGGAATCCACAGGCCTACTGTTGCAGCACATAGTCTTGTTTTGAATGTTTTTTTTATCATTTGCAATATGCACGTACTGTATGTATATTATTAGTATTATATAGAATTAATATAGCGCCAACAGTTTGCACAGCACTTTACAATGTTAGGGCAAATAGTACAGTTACAATACAATGCAATACAGGAGGAATCAGGGGGCCCTGCTCGTTAGAGCTTACAATCTAAAAGGAAGGGTCAAGTGATACAAAAGGTAATAACTATGGGGGGATGAGCTGATGGAGAAAATAAAAGTACAATTGTTAGGTTGGAGATAGCTGGACAGATTGGGGTAGAGAATTCCAAAGGATGGGAGAGGCTCGGGAGACATCCTGGAGGCAAGCATGGGAGGAGATGGCAAGGGAAATAGAGAGCGGGAGGTCTTGGAAGGAACAAAGAGAACGACTTGGTTGGTATACAGCACACCCTGCTGCAATGTATTATGGAATATGAACATTAGATAATAACGTGTCACAACTGAAAAGTAGGATATAAGCTGCACAGTATAAATGTGAGCACTAGATGGCATATTTAAAACTGGTGATACAAAGTAAATCAGGTGCAAAGCAGCCAACGTGACCCGTAGCATAGTTGTCAGCTACAGAATTCTGAAACCCCAGGGCCTGAGAAGTGTATCTGCTTTGGAGCATTAATTATTTTCACAATGACATTTCTATGCCTTCAAATGTTACTTGCAGCTCCAGGTATCATATGTTAGATATATTTAAATTCGTTTTTTAAGATATACTGTAGTTACATGAGAAAAAATATGAAGATGTAAAATCTATATTAACCACTTGACCACTGGGCAGGTAAACCCCCTTCCTAACCAGACCAATTTTCAGCTTTCGGTGCTCTCACACTTTGAATGACAATTACTCCGTCATGCAACACTGTACCCAAATGAATTTTGTGTCCTTTTTTTCACACAAATAGAGCTTTCTTTTGGTGGTATTTAATCACTGCTGGGTTTTTTATTTTTTGCGCTATAAATCAAAAAATACAGAAAATTTGGTAAAAAAAAAAAAAAAAATTCTTTGTTTCTATTAAAAATTATTGGCAGAGTATTGGCAGAGTATTGGCAGAGTATTGGCAGAGTATTGGCAGAGTATTGGCGAGTATTGGCAGAGTATTGGCGAGTATTGGCAGAGTATTACAGTGTTGCACAGTGGTGGCAGAGTATTGCACAGTGGTGGCAGAGTATTGCACAGTGGTGGCAGAGCGTTGCACAGTGGTGGCAGAGCGTTGCACAGTGGTGGCAGAGCATTGCACAGTGGTTGCAGAGCGTTGCACAGTGGTGGCAGAGCATTGCACAGTGGTGGCAGAGCATTGCACAGTGGTGGCAGAGTATTGCACAGTGGTGGCAGAGCATTGCAGTGGTGGCAGAGCATTGCACAGTGATTGCAGAGCATTGCACAGTGGTGGCAGAACATTGCACAGTGATTGCAGAGCATTGCACAGTGGTGGCAGAGCATTGCACAGTGATTGCAGAGCATTGCACAGTGGTGGCAGAACATTGCACAGTGATTGCAGAGCATTGCACAGTAGTGGCAGAGCATTGCACAGCGGTGGCAGAGCATTGCACAGTGGTGGCAGTGTACTGACCAGCGCTGTGGGCACTACACATCCAGCCCACAGCGCTGGTCCCGTCTCTCCCCCTCTCCGCTTCTCTCCTCTCTGTACCGATCGGTACAGAGAGGGGAGGGAGGAACCGGCGTCATGACGTGACGCTGGTTTGTGTACATGTGATCGCTCCGTCATTTGACGGAGCGATCACGTGGTAAACGGCCGCTATCAGCGGCTGTTTACCGTGATCCGTGATGCGCCGGGTCCTCGGGACCCGGCTGTCACGGATGTTCCCGAGTGCGCGCCCCAGGGGGCGCGCGGGAGCATGTTTCTGGGAGGACGTCCGTAGGACGTCCACTCAGGGAAACCCGACCGCGCTGTAGACGTCTTTCGACTATAGCGCGGTCGGCATGTGGTTAAAGCCTAACTCTGTGAATTAGGTAAAATCTACCTTTGCAGTGCCCCCCAAGGATTAAATGCCTGTTATGTCCAGGGGTACAAGAATTAGGATATATACTGTATTTACCTTAGGCTGGATTCACACTGGTGTATGCCAGATTTTCGTGCATTTTACCCAGGGGCAGCCCATCCATTAAGGGCGCACGGGGGCCCCCCGTCCATGCCGCCACCCCCCTGTCCATGCGCGCGGCCCCTTGCAGGACGCCGGGCGTATAAATTACAGTGACTGGGGTGTTTCTTTAAAGCACTGATTAGAGCCAGAGACTCTAATAGGCTTCAAAATAGGGTGGGCTCCGGACGCAGAGCCCACCCAGTAGGGTGGCCACCTCTTCCCTTTAATCCAGGACACATATGAATTACACAGGTTCTGTGGCGGATTAACGTGGTAATTAAACTCACTTGTTGCCTTATCTGCATTATATTAGCAGGCACTGGAGCAAAGAATGCAAGTCTATGAGTACTGTATACCAGCTACCGAAAGATGGCAAGTGGTTCAAATGTGAAGTTTGCAATAGCAAAGCTGAACAATGCCAATTACCAGCTGTGGAAGTTCAAGCTAGAAATGGTTCTCGGCAAGGAAGACATGTGGCAAGTGCTGAATACAGATAGACCCACAAATGGAAAGACGGAGGAATGGGATAGGAAAGACAGACAGGCAAGAGCGAATATAAGCTTACTAGTGGAAGATGACCAGCTTATCCACATAAGAACAGAGAAAACGGGCAAAGGTGTGTTGACCTCATTATAAAAACTGCATCAGCGTTTGAAGTCTCAACAGTAAGCTCTTTCTACTTAGAAAGCTTTATAAGATGAGACTAGAAGAAGGCCAGCAAATGTGTGACCACGTAAAAGTTATGCTGGAGATCTTAGTGCAGCTGTGTGCCATCGGAGAGGGCATCAAAGATAACCATATTGTTGCCATGCTCCTCTGCAGCCTTTCAGAGACATATACTGCTCTTATTAACGCTTTAGAAACCAGACCCGAGCAGGAACTAACGCTAGAATTTGTCAAAGGCAAATTAATCGATGAATATGACAGAAGGAAAGAAAATCCGCACTATGATGACAAAGCTCTTTAGATGTGCAAAGGCACAAAGCACAACAAAGAAAGCAGGACGTGTTTTTGCTGTAAAAGGTCACCTAAAAAAGGACTGTTCTATCTGGAAAGCCGAGCAGCGAAAGCTAAAGTTATCCACAAAAGAAAGAGTAAAGCAATCACAGAGGAAACTGAAGACACATCATGAAGTGGCACCTTTAAAGTGACACAGAGTGGCAAGCCATCCGGCTGGTGCATAGACTGCATAGTGTGACGAGCCATATGACTAGCGATGAGACCTTCTTCACAAACATTGACTACACTTCAAAAGACAATGTTTTCCTAGCAAATGGCAAATAGCAAAAGCATCACCGCAGAAGGTAAAGGCCAGGGCTTCCTGAACTGCATTACACCACAAGAAGGTCACCACAGTATCCTTGTAAAGAAAGTGCTGTATGTTCCAGATCTAGAAGGCAACCTTCTATCAGTACAAAGTCTTGCAAACAACGGTCTCAAATTTAAGTTTCAGTGTGATGAATGCACAATTCACAATAATAAGCGATTCCTCGCAAAAGGAAAACTGGATGATCACCTGTTCATCACCACAGACCAGCAAGCCAATATAGTCTGTAAGGACCTACACAGCAAATATATTCACTTATGGCACAGGCAGCTGGGGCACAGAAGTCCAGAAGCTATACAGAACATTATAAAGAGAGGCTTATCAGAAGATTTGACAATAGCACCTTGCTCATGAAATGCAAATGCTGTATTATACAAAAGCCACACGTGCTCCCCTTCCACAAGCTTCTCAAAGAACAACTACCCTCCTCCTGCAGCTCATACACAGTGAAGTATGCTGTCCAATGAAAACTCCCACGTCAGGCGGGAACAGATATCTACTGACTTTCATTGATGATTATTCCAGGTACATAACAACTTATCTGATGAAACACAAGAATGAAACATCAGAGAAAGAATTCATTGCAAAGTCTAGCAACAAATTCCAACAGAAACCAAGAATAATATGCACCGACAATGGGGGAGAATACATAAGCAAAAAAGTGGCCTCATACCTCAAGATATAAGGAATAATACACCAGACAACCACACCATATACTCCTGAACAAAACGTTGTAGCAGAAAGGAAAAATCGCACTCTTATAGAAATGGCCAGGTGCATGTTGTCGGATGCCAACCTACCTCACAAGTACTAGAAGCAGTCATGACTGAAACCTACCTACAGAACAGACGACCCTCAAGAGCCATTAAAAGTACTCGATTTGAAATGTGGCATGGATCAAAGCCTAGCATAGGGCATATCAGAGTCTTTGGATGTAAAGCATATGCCTATAATAAGAAGTTACGGCCACCAGCAACATCAGATCCAAAACTGGTCTTATATGTGGATGCTGATTGGGCCAGGGACTGCACAGACTGCAAAACCACAAGTGGATTCATCTTCCAGTATGGGAAAGGAACTATAAGTTGGTCTAGTCGAAAGCAAACGACTGTCACTCTATTTTCAACTGAAGCAGAGTAAATTGCAGTAGCACAAGTGTGTCAAGAAGCGATATGGATTTGTTAACTTTTTGTGGACATTGGGGTAGGTATGTCAAAACCAATTCCCATTTTTGAAGAAGACCAGGGATGTATAAAGCTTACGCAATCAGAAAGGGTCAACCCTAGGACCAAACACATCGATGATAAGTTGCCCCTCAGTAGGTGATATCAAGAGCAAGGTGTTATTGACATTCAATACTGCCCATCAGAGGAGATGACTGCCGATGTACTCACCAAGGAATAACGGCATAATTTTATTCAGAAGAAGCTGAATATAATTTGACAAAGCACTTGCTGTTGAGAAGGGGTGTTGAAAGAACAACAGCAAAGTTGCTTTTATAAACTGACTATATACTGTATGCATTATATCTGTCTATGCAGCTGGTGGCGCTGCACTGTTATAGTGGGCATTCTATGGTAATGTAATCAGAGGAAGTACCTCCCTTATTGTGTTATATGCACCTGTTTGTTATTTAGTTCCTGTTTCCATGATGTAAGACATGTTCTGAAATCGTTCATGAAAGTAAAGTATTCTCTGCATCCAAGAAGCTTCCAGCGCATTATATCAATACTCTGCTAACAATAATGCCCTCACTGTATCCCCTAGACATAATGGCCTATTAATCCTTGCAGTGCAGGGAGCCCCACTGCAAGGGTAGATTTTTTTTCTAATTCCTGGAGTTGGGCTTTAAACCTCACCTATTGGAGCATTGTGTTCTACCTAAAAGATTGTAAATTGGGAGCAGTTGACAGTGTTGCAGTTTAAAGCCCATCTCCAGACAAAATCGTTTTCACATTGCTCACTCCCTTTCACATCTAACCCATACTTCTAGGTGTATATTTTTCCTTACCTGGTGAAGTCAAATATGTTTACCTGAGTCTCCCTATTAAAGTTCCTCTCTGACTCTGTTTCTGCCTGTGGGGAACGCTAGTCAAAGGCCACATGCTGACCTTTGTCAGACAGTCGCCTTCACTACCATTAGTCTGACGTTGGTCCTTTTCACTGATCACCAATGCTGGGTCATTATCCCCCCCCCCCCCCCCGGGTTGTTCTTTTTCTACTGACCATCCACACCAAAGCATTCTCCCTCCTGCTGACCACCGATGCTGGGGTATTCTCCCTCTCATGGACTACCAGCACTGGGGTACTTGCACTCTCACTAACCACCAACACTGGGGTATTCTCCCTTTCACTGACCACCAACACTGGGGCATTTTTCTTTCTACTAACCACCACTGCTGTGGTATTCTCACTCCCACTGACCACCCACACCAGAGCACTCATCTTTTCACTTGTCATTGGTGCCAGGGCTTTTATCCCATTCCTAAGCATTGATGCCATTCTTTTCACTAACACTCAACACCAGGGCATTTTTCCCCTGACACTAACATTGGGGCATTCTTTCTCCCAATGACACCAGCACTGGGGCATTTTCCCTCTTGACACCACTGACACCACTGATGGAGAGATTTTCCTCCCACTAACCAGCAAGGTAAGATGCACTATTATACCCACTAGGGATGGGCCCGGTGCTCGATGCGAACCCACGTTCGCATCGAGCACCGGGCGTTCGCTCGCTCGGCGAGCCCAGAACTATTTTGGCCGCTCGCATCACGTTCGTGTGATGCGAGCGGCCCCGCAATGCATTGCGGCCGGCGCGGCCGGCGCAGTGCATTGCTGGCTGATGATTGGCCAAGCATGCACTGTGACCCCGCATGCTTGGCCAATCACAGCCCCGGAAACTCGAAGAGCCATAATTGGCTACAGGCAGGACGCCTGTAGCCAATTACAGCTCAGGGGCTTTAGTACACGCCCCCCCTATAAAAGGCCGCCACGCCGTCTGCGCCGGTCACATGCTGTTCCGGCGCAGATAGAGCAGGATAGATCTGTGACACTCTGCTGGATTTAGTTAGTTAGAGAGATTTACTTAGAGAGATTGAGTTAGATAGATTCATTTACAAAGATTGATTTAGAAAGAGGGGCTTGTAGTGTGTTCGTGGCAGGCAGGCAGAGCTCCTATATTTTGTTCCCAGAAGCACCTATAGGACTTGTAGTGTGTTCGTGGCAGGCAGGCAGAGCTCCTATATTTTGTTACCAGAAGCACCTATAGGACTTGTAGTGTGTTCGTGGCAGGCAGGCAGAGCTCCTATATTTTGTTCCCAGAAGCACCTATAGGACTTGTAGTGTGTTCGTGGCAGGCAGGCAGAGCTCCTATATTTTGTTCCCAGAAGCACCTATAGGACTTGTAGTGTGTTCCTGGCAGGCAGGCAGAGCTCCTATATTTTGTTCCCAGAAGCACCTATAGGACTTGTAGTGTGTTCCTGGCAGGCAGGCAGAGCTCCTATATTTTCTTCCCAGAAGCACCTATAGGACTTGAAGTGTGTTAGTCCCATCACACAGAGATCATATATTTTGTTCCCAGAAGCACCTATAGGACTTGAAGTGTGTTAGTCCCATCACACAGAGATCATATATTTTGTTCCCAGAAGCACCCATAGGACTTGTAGTGTGTTCGTGGCAGGCAGGCAGAGCTCCTATATTTTTCTTCCCAGAAGCACCTATAGGACTTGAAGTGTGTTAGTCCCATCACACAGAGATCATATATTTTGTTCCCAGAAGCACCTATAGGACTTGAAGTGTGTTAGTCCCATCACACAGAGATCATATATTTTGTTCCCAGAGGCACCTATAGGACTTGAAGTGTGTTAGTCCCATCACACAGAGATCATATATTTTGTTCCCAGAAGCACCTATAGGACTTGAAGTGTGTTAGTCCCATCACACAGAGATCATATATTTTGTTCCCAGAAGCACCCATAGGACTTGAAGTGTGTTAGTCCCATCACACAGAGATCATATATTTTGTTCCCAGAAGCACCTATAGGACTTGAAGTGTGTTAGTCCCATCACACAGAGATCATATATTTTGTTCCCAGAAGCACCTATAGGACTTGAAGTGTGTTAGTCCCATCACACAGAGATCATATATTTTGTTCCCAGAAGCACCTATAGGACTTGAAGTGTGTTAGTCCCATCACACAGAGATCATATATTTTGTTCCCAGAAGCACCCATAGGACTTGAAGTGTGTTAGTCCCATCACACAGAGATCATATATTTTGTTCCCAGAAGCACCTATAGGACTTGAAGTGTGTTAGTCCCATCACACAGAGATCATATATTTTGTTCCCAGAAGCACCTATAGGACTTGAAGTGTGTTAGTCCCATCACACAGAGATCCTATATTTTGTTCCCAGAAGCACCTATAGGACTTGAAGTGTGTTAGTCCCATCACACAGAGATCATATATTTTGTTCCCAGAAGCACCTATAGGACTTGAAGTGTGTTAGTCCCATCACACAGAGATCATATATTTTGTTCCCAGAAGCACCTATAGGACTTGAAGTGTGTTAGTCCCATCACACAGAGATCATATATTTTGTTCCCAGAAGCACCTATAGGACTTGTAATGTGTTCCTGGCAGGCAGGCAGAGCTCCTATATTTTGTTCCCAGAAGCACCTATAGGACTTGTAGTGTGTTCGTGGCAGGCAGGCAGAGCTCCTATATTTTGTTCCCAGAAGCACCTATAGGACTTGAAGTGTGTTAGTCCCATCACACAGAGATCCTATATTTTGTTCCCAGAAGCACCTATAGGACTTGAAGTGTGTTAGTCCCATCACACAGAGATCATATATTTTGTTCCCAGAAGCACCTATAGGACTTGAAGTGTGTTAGTCCCATCACACAGAGATCATATATTTTGTTCCCAGAAGCACCTATAGGACTTGAAGTGTGTTAGTCCCATCACACAGAGATCATATATTTTGTTCCCAGAAGCACCTATAGGACTTGTAATGTGTTCCTGGCAGGCAGGCAGAGCTCCTATATTTTGTTCCCAGAAGCACCTATAGGACTTGTAGTGTGTTCGTGGCAGGCAGGCAGAGCTCCTATATTTTGTTCCCAGAAGCACCTATAGGACTTGAAGTGTGTTAGTCCCATCACACAGAGATCATATATTTTGTTCCCAGAAGCACCTATAGGACTTGAAGTGTGTTAGTCCCATCACACAGAGATCATATATTTTGTTCCCAGAAGCACCTATAGGACTTGAAGTGTGTTAGTCCCATCACACAGAGATCATATATTTTGTTCCCAGAAGCACCTATAGGACTTGAAGTGTGTTAGTCCCATCACACAGAGATCATATATTTTGTTCCCAGAAGCACCTATAGGACTTGAAGTGTGTTAGTCCCATCACACAGAGATCCTATATTTTGTTCCCAGAAGCACCTATAGGACTTGAAGTGTGTTAGTCCCATCACACAGACCTATATTTTCTTCCCAGAAGCACCTATAGGACTTCTAGTGTGTTAGTGGCATCACACAGAGCTCCTCTATTTTCTTCTCAGCAGCACCCACAGGACTTCTAGTGTGTTAGTGGCATCACACAGAGCTCCTCTATTTTCTTTGCAGAAGCACCCACAGGACTTCTAGTGTGTTAGTGGCATCACACAGAGCTCCTCTATTTTCTTTGCAGAAGCACCCACAGGACTTCTAGTGTGTTAGTGGCATCACACAGAGCTCCTCTATTTTCTTTGCAGAAGTACCCATAGGACTTCTAGTGTGTTAGTGGCATCACACAGAGCTCCTCTATTTTCTTCTCAGCAGCACCCACAGGACTTCTAGTGTGTTAGTGGCATCACACAGAGCTCCTCTATTTTCTTTTGCAGAAGCACCCACAGGACTTCTAGTGTGTTAGTGGCATCACACAGAGCTCCTCTATTTTCTTTGCAGAAGCACCCACAGGACTTCTAGTGTGTTAGTGGCATCACACAGAGCTCCTCTATTTTCTTTGCAGAAGTACCCATAGGACTTCTAGTGTGTTAGTGGCATCACACAGAGCTCCTATATTGTGTGTTAGTGGCATCACACAGAGCTCTATTTTCTTCTCAGCAGCACCCACAGGACTTCTAGTGTGTTAGTGGCATCACACAGAGCTCCTCTATTTTCTTTGCAGAAGCACCCACAGGACTTCTAGTGTGTTAGTGGCATCACACAGAGCTCCTCTATTTTCTTTGCAGAAGCACCCACAGGACTTCTAGTGTGTTAGTGGCATCACACAGAGCTCCTCTATTTTCTTTGCAGAAGTACCCATAGGACTTCTAGTGTGTTAGTGGCATCACACAGAGCTCCTCTATTTTCTTCTCAGCAGCACCCACAGGACTTCTAGTGTGTTAGTGGCATCACACAGAGCTCCTCTATTTTCTTTGCAGAAGCACCCACAGGACTTCTAGTGTGTTAGTGGCATCACACAGAGCTCCTCTATTTTCTTTGCAGAAGCACCCACAGGACTTCTAGTGTGTTAGTGGCATCACACAGAGCTCCTCTATTTTCTTTGCAGAAGTACCCATAGGACTTCTAGTGTGTTAGTGGCATCACACAGAGCTCCTATATTTTCTTCTCAGCAGCACCCACAGGACTTCTAGTGTGTTAGTGGCATCACACAGAGCTCCTCTATTTTCTTTGCAGAAGCACCCATAGGACTTCTAGTGTGTTAGTGGCATCACACAGAGCTCCTCTATTTTCTTCTCAGCAGCACCCACCCATAGGACTTCTAGTGTGTTAGTGGCATCACACAGAGCTCCTATATTTTCTTTCAGCAGCACCCACAGGACTTCTAGTGTGTTAGTGGCATCACACAGAGCTCCTCTATTTTCTTTGCAGAAGCACCCATAGGACTTCTAGTGTGTTAGTGGCATCACACAGAGCTCCTATATTTTCTTCTCAGCAGCACCCACAGGACTTCTAGTGTGTTAGTGGCATCACACACAGAGCTCCTCTATTTTCTTTGCAGAAGCACCCACAGGACTTCTAGTGTGTTAGTGGCATCACACAGAGCTCCTCTATTTTCTTTGCAGAAGCACCCACAGGACTTCTAGTGTGTTAGTGGCATCACACAGAGCTCCTCTATTTTCTTTGCAGAAGTACCCATAGGACTTCTAGTGTGTTAGTGGCATCACACAGAGCTCCTATATTTTCTTCTCAGCAGCACCCACAGGACTTCTAGTGTGTTAGTGGCATCACACAGAGCTCCTCTATTTTCTTTGCAGAAGCACCCACAGGACTTCTAGTGTGTTAGTGGCATCACACAGAGCTCCTCTATTTTCTTTGCAGAAGCACCCATAGGACTTCTAGTGTGTTAGTGGCATCACACAGAGCTCCTCTATTTTCTTTGCAGAAGCACCCATAGGACTTCTAGTGTGTTAGTGGCATCACACAGAGCTCCTATATTTTCTTCTCAGCAGCACCCACAGGACTTCTAGTGTGTTAGTGGCATCACACAGAGCTCCTCTATTTTCTTTGCAGAAGCACCCATAGGACTTCTAGTGTGTTAGTGGCATCACACAGAGCTCCTCTATTTTCTTTGCAGAAGCACCCATAGGACTTCTAGTGTGTTAGTGGCATCACACAGAGCTCCTATATATTCTTCTCAGCAGCACCCACAGGACTTCTAGTGTGTTAGTGGCATCACACAGAGCTCCTCTATTTTCTTTGCAGAAGCACCCATAGGACTTCTAGTGTGTTAGTGGCATCACACAGAGCTCCTCTATTTTCTTTGCAGAAGCACCCATAGGACTTCTAGTGTGTTAGTGGCATCACACAGAGCTCCTATATATTCTTCTCAGCAGCACCCACAGGACTTCTAGTGTGTTAGTGGCATCACACAGAGCTCCTCTATTTTCTTTGCAGAAGCACCCATAGGACTTCTAGTGTGTTAGTGGCATCACACAGAGCTCCTATATATTCTTCTCAGCAGCACCCACAGGACTACCGACTACAATGGCTGGAAGACCGCCAAGGGGAGGCAGAGCGTGCAGAGCCAAGAACACAGGGCAGGCAGGCTCTGTTTCTAGTGGACGTGGCCATGGCCGTGGACGTGGTCGTGCATCGTCATCAGCACGTGGCCATGGGACACGCGCGTCTTTGTTTTCGGCAGCTGGACATGTGGAGCCGCATCATGCTGAAGGCTTGGTAGAATGGATGACCAAGCCCTCCTCATCCTCTCTCACCCAGGCTCAGGGTACTGGCAGAGCATCATCAGCCACCCCTTCCCTAGACCCACCATGTCCTCCTGAGGAGTCCCCCGAACTCTTTGAGCACAGTGTTGGGTACATGCTCCAGGAGGATGCCCAACGATTCGAAGGCTCGGATGATGATACCCAGCTTGAGGAATCTGGCAGTACTGTTCCACCAGCTGCAGCTTACTGCCAGGTTTGCTCTAGTGGTGAAGAGGGAGGGGATGATGAGGTCACTGACTCCACGTGGGTGCCTGAAGGGAGAGAGGATGAGGAGGAGGACGAGGAGGAGGAGGATGCGGCGTCACATGTCCAACGAGGCAGGATGCCCCCTGGAGGCCAGGTAGAGGCCAGCACAGCAACTGTACAACACCGCAGAGCTCCGCCTGTGCAGGGCGCTGCCTCTGCACGTTATCAGAAAAGTTCTTTGGTGTGGGCCTTTTTTGAGACGAGTGCATCAGATCGCACCACTGCTATTTGCAATATTTTTCTCAAGCGTATCTCGCGTGGCCAAAACATCAGCCGCTTGGGCACCACAAGCATGACCAGACATATGGCGACCTGCCATGCAGCTCGTTGGCAGGCACACATAAAAGACCCACACCAAAGAACTAAGCGGACCTCTCCTTGCTCCTCCTCAGCTGGGATCTCCATCCCCACTACACCTTCAGTCCTCTCTGAAAGCTGCTCTGAGAGGACTGAAGGTGTAGAATTAGGTGTGTCACAACCAAGTACTTGCAGTACACCGACGTCCGATTGCAGCAGGCAAATTTCCCTGCCCCAGCTGCTGGACCGTAGAAAGAAGTACACTCCCAGCCATCCACATGCCCAGCGGTTGAATGCTAGCCTGGCTAAATTGCTAGCACTTCAACTGCTGCCTTTTCAGTTGGTAGACTCGGCCCCCTTCCGTGAGTTTGTTCAATGTGCGGTTCCTCAGTGGCAGGTTCCCAAACGCCACTTTTTCTCACGGAAGGCGATTCCGTCTCTCTACCGGCATGTGGAGGGCAATGTCCATGCCTCGCTGGACAGGGCGGTCAGCGGTAAGGTGCATATTACCGCTGACTCATGGTCCAGCAGGCATGGACAGGGACGGTACCTTTCTTTCACGGCCCATTGGGTCACTCTATTGGCAGCTGGGAGGGATGCAGGACAAGGTGCAGTAGTGTTGGAGGTTGTTCCGCCACCACGCCACCACGCCTCCAAAACGCTACTACTGCTACTGGTTGTGACACACCTCTCTCCTCCACCCCCTCCTCTTCTTCTTCCTCCAGTGCTCTGTCCTTGGAACCAGCGGTGCTCCGTAGGCGTACAAGGGGCTACGCAAGTACGCAGGCAAAAAGATGCCATGCCGTGCTTGCGCTGGTGTGTTTGGGGGACAGGAGCCACACTGGGCCAGAGGTTCTGGCAGCTCTGCAGGGGCAGGCCGAGAGGTGGTTGACGCCACGTCAGCTTAAGCCAGGAATGGTCGTTTCTGACAATGGCACCAACCTCCTCTCCGCCCTGCGACAGGGGCAGCTCACCCATGTGCCCTGCATGGCTCACGTCCTCAACCTGGTGGTGCAGCGGTTCTTGGGCAGGTTCCCAGGCTTACAGGATGTCCTGAGGCAGGCCAGGAAAGTCTGTGTGCATTTCCGCCGATCTTATAATGCAGTGCTCGGCTGACTGAGCTGCAAAAGGAGCTGAACCTGCCCAAGAACCGCCTAATATGTGACATGCCCACCAGGTGGAACTCAACGTTGGCCATGCTGCAGCGACTGCACACGCAGCAGAGGGCCATCAATGAGTACCTTTGCGACTATGGCACCAGGACAGGGTCAGGGGAGCTTGGTTTTTTTCCCCCACGTCAGTGGAGCATGATCAGGGATGCATGCACTGTCCTCTCACCATTTGAGGAGGCCACGAGGATGGTGAGCAGTGACAGTGCATGCATCAGTGACACTGTCCCTCTTGTCCACCTGTTGGAGCATACGCTGCGTGGGATAATGGACAGGGCACTTGAGGCAGAACAGAGGCAGGAAGAGGAGGACTTCCTTGCCTCTCAAGGCCCCCTTTATCCGGACAGTGTTCCTTCTGTCCCACCCATCACACAGGAAGAGGATGAGGAGGAGGAGGAGGAGGAGGAGGAGGATTGTGTGAGCATGGAGGTGGAGCCTGGCACTCAGCATCAGCAGCAGCAGTCTTTTAGGGATGATGTACAGTCCCAACAAACCAGTGGACTTGTACGTGGCTGGGAGGAGGTGGCTGGCGATCATGTCATCCTCAGTGACCCAGAAGACTCCGGACCGAATGCCTCAGCTAACCTACGCTGCATGGCCTCCCTGATCCTGCAAAGCCTGCGGAAGGATCCTCGTGTTCTTCGGATCAAGGAGAGGGACCATTACTGACTGGCCACTCTCCTTGATCCGCGGTACAAGGGTAAGGTTGCGGACCTTATCTTGCCGTCGCAGAGGGAGCAGAGGATGAGACATCTCAGGGAGGCCTTGCAGAAAGGTCTGTGCAATGCGTTCCCAGAAACTGGGAGGCTACAAACTCCTGGTCCTGGGCGACGAGTTGCTGAGGCTTCGGTCAGTAGCAGAAGGAGCGGTGGGGAAGGTGGACGTCTGACCGATGCGTTCAGACAATTTTTTAGTCCGCAGCCCCAAGGTATGATCGGTTCCAGCAACCATCGCCAGCGTCTGATATACATGGTGCAGGAATACCTTGGGGCAAGGTCAGACTTGGACACCTTTCCCACCGAAAATCCTCTGGCTTACTGGGTCCTGAGGATGGATCACTGGCCAGAGCTTGCACAGTATGCAATTGAGCTACTGGCCTGTCCTGCCTCCAGCGTTCTTTCCGAACGCACATTCAGTGCTGCTGGAGGATTTGTCACCGATCATAGGGTGCGCCTGTCCACCGCCTCGGTTGATCGACTGACCTTCATCAAAATGAATCAGTCTTGGATCACCACCAGCTACCAGGCACCTGAGGCGGATATAACCGAATAATTTTTAATATCACATCCCTTCAAGACTGCCTATGCTGATGCTGAGTGACTGTCCTCTTATGTTCACTGACTATCCTCTTCCTCCTCCTCAATGATCCATGCCACCACACCAGTGCCTAAGGCACAATTTTTCAGCCCCTGTTTAACAGGGGCGTGTACATACAATTTTTATAAAAAAATGCTTGGCAACACGTGTGACTGCTGTGCTCCAAGTACAGTATCTGTGAGGGGTTGCAGTGTTGTGGCACCAGCACCAGTGCCTAAGGCAAATTTTTCAGCCCCTGTTTAACAGGGGCGTGTACTTACAATTTTTAAAAAAAATGCTTTGCAACACGTGTGACTGCTGTGCTCCAAGTACAGTATCTGTGAGGGGTTGCAGTGTTGTGGCACCAGCACCAGTGCCTAAGGCACAATTTTTCAGCCCCTGTTTAACAGGGGCGTGTACTTACAATTTTTTAAAAAAATGCTTCGCAACACGTGTGACTGCTGTGCTCCAAGTACAGTATCTGTGAGGGGTTGCAGTGTTGTGGCACCAGCACCAGTGCCTAAGGCACAATTTTTCAGCCCCTGTTTAACAGGGGCGGGTAATTACAATTTTTTTAAAAAATGCTTCGCAACACGTGTGACTGCTGTGCTCCAAGTACAGTATCTGTGAGGGGTTGCAGTGTTGTGGCACCAGCACCAGTGCCTAAGGCACAATTTTTCAGCCCCTGTTTAACAGGGGCGTGTACTTACAATTTTTTAAAAAAATGCTTCGCAACACGTGTGACTGCTGTGCTCCAAGTACAGTATCTGTGAGGGGTTGCAGTGTTGTGGCACCAGCACCAGTGCCTAAGGCACAATTTTTCAGCCCCTGTTTAACAGGGGCGTGTACTTACAATTTTTTAAAAAAATGCTTCGCAACACGTGTGACTGCTGTGCTCCAAGTACAGTATCTGTGAGGGGTTGCAGTGTTGTGGCACCAGCACCAGTGCCTAAGGCACAATTTTTCAGCCCCTGTTTAACAGGGGCGGGTAATTACAAATCTTGATCTAATAGTTCACAGCAGGGCCCATTCCTGCGCCCACCAAGAGTAACTATGAGGGCCTACAGTCTTGTGGCAACACCGTCCACCACCACCGCCAAAGGCCCAATTTTTCTGCCCTGTTCATCAGGTGCTTGCAATTACAAATCTTGAACTAATAACTCACAACAGGGCCCATTCCTGCGCCCACCAAGAGTAACTGTGAGAGCTTACAGTCTTGTGGCAACACCGTCCACCACCACCACCACCCCCAATTTTTCTGCCCTGTTCAACAGGTGCATGCAATTACAAATCTTGATCTAATAACTCACAGCAGGGCCCATTCTTGCGCCCACCAAGAGTAACTGTGAGAGCTTACAGTCTTGTGGCAACACCGTCCACCACCACCGCCAAAGGCCCAATTTTTCTGCCCTGTTCATCAGGTGCTTGCAATTACAAATCTTGATCTAATAACTCACAGCAGGGCCCATTCCTGCGCCCACCAAGAGTAACTGTGAGAGCTTACAGTCTTGTGGCAACACCGTCCACCACCACCCCCAATTTTTCTGCCCTGTTCAACAGGTGCATGCAATTACAAATCTTGATCTATTAACTCACAGCAGGGCCCATTCCTGTGCCCACCAGTCTTGTGGCTACACCAACATCTAATAGGGCAAATTTCTGCAGAGTATATACGCCAGGCCCCTACTTTCAAACATCCAACTTACAAACGACTCCTACTTGCAAATGGAAAGAGAAAACAGGAAGTGAGAGGAAATCTACCCCTAGGAAGGGAAATTCTATCCTGTTAGATTTAATTTGGGAAAAAGGTATCTCCTCTCTACTGATACTTTATCACCAATCCTTGTTTCAATTAAAACCCCACTTTTTCCAAAAACATTTGTCATTGGGACGGAAAGTTAGGTGACATGTTCTGAACAGATGTGCAAAGACAGCAAATGTTACAGGGGTGATAACCCCTCCCTATGTTCTCCAAAAAGCTTAAAAATAGATTTTTTTGGGATGGAGCTACACTTCATAATGTACCTGTTCAGATTCTACTTAAGAACAAACCTAAAGCCGCAAGTGGTTTTAAATGGCTTCTTTTTTTCCTTTACAAATGACATTTTGTGCAAGGACAGTTCTAAACACGGGAAACACATGCCACTTCACAGGCATACTTTAGACACCCCCCAGGTACCATATTTAAAGGAAAATTTCACTTTTTTTTTTTCACTTTATGCATCATTAAAATGACTGCTCCCGAAAAAACGTTAGTTTTTAAAAGTTCTTTTTGCATTGATATATGTCCCCTGGGGCAGGACCCGGGTCCCCAAACCTGTTTTATGACATTAACATGCATATTGGCCGTTGTAATTAGCACTTTTGATTTCGAACGTTCGCGTCCATTATAACGTATAGGGTTCGAAAATTCGCGCAAACTTTCGGTCGGTTCGAAGGTTCTGGTGCGAACCGAACCCGGGGGTGTTCGGCTCATCCCTAATACCCACTACTCAGCGCTGCAATATAGGCAATGTTTTATGCAAGATAGTCGCTGCACTCTTTAGGCTAAGGTAATCATTACATCACATATTGAATTTGTCTTAACAATTGCCAGTTGCTAAGTAGATGCCAACTGTATATAAAAAGAAGACAAAAAAGTTCCAAGAAAATTGATTCTTTCCAGCTTAAGCTGGAAAGAACCTATTTTATTGAACTTTTTTGTCTTCTTTTTATGTTATATTTGTATATAGCAGCGGCTTAGTCCTATATATTACTTTATCTTGAGCGCTGGATAAGTGTCCCTGTTTACTTTTACCATTAGTTTCCAACTGTATAATGACATTATTTGGCTCAAACACATTGTTCTATGTCTATATTCTGAGCACAGAGCAGCTTCTGTAACAGAAGAGGGTTTTTATTTTTTAATGATCAATTCGATTTATGTGTGTCTGTGAAACTCTTGCTTGTGGCACAGTATTTAAAGCTCAATTCCGGGCAAAAAAAAAGTTTTCCCATGTAGTGTGGCTGTGCCCGTACTGCAGGAGTCAACTGCTTGTTTTGTCCAGGGGAGAGGAGAAAGCTCTATACTCAACTGATCCTCCACTTCACCAGGAAACGGTGCTTCCCCTCGATCCATCGGTGGACTGTCCTCACGTCCTTAGCAGGTCTATAGGCAAGATGAATAGTCCACCGCACAACACCACTAGACCACAGGGGGGCAGGAGACACATGGTTAGGTCTTCTGCAGGAAGGATTGCAAAATTTGCTAAGTATATATTCGTTCTCCAATCCTCTAGACAAAAATGAGCAGTTGACCCGTGAGGTGTCATGGGAAACAGAGCTTTAAAGCCCAGCTCCAGGTTGGGGTACACCCCGCCTTCCTCCCTGTATCCCTAAACCCCAGCAGTTAATTTTGAACATTTTTCAGAATACATTATATACCTATATCCTGGTGTCTTCTGGACAGTTTCCTGATGGTAAGAATACTAGGTAAAGCCTTAGTAATATGGCTTAGTAATATGTGTTAAAATCACTACTTGCACTACTTGCACAATGTTGTCACCCTCTAAGAGAAACTGCCTGAACATCCATATTGCCAGGATCACCAGGTAATATTTTCATAAAAGCTGCAGATTAAAAAAATAAAAAATATATCTTTTGATATGACATTAACATGTTAAAGCTTATATGAGTGTAGGGGTCTGCTGCCCGCTACTGTCTGTATAAGTGGCTATGTAGCTAATGTATCAGAATTATTTATGTATGTAGCACTGACCCCCGAAGGAGCTGCTTGTTTGAATTGGGCCTGCACTCTACTGAGAAATCCCACTAACTTAACTCAATCCCCTTGGCACAGCTGTGGTGCAATGTAATACAGTGCAATATAAAACAGTGCAAAGTACCTGTATAATAACCTCAGGATCCACTGGCTCCACCTGGTGGGGAAAAACAGTACGCCACACAACTGGATACTTAACCAGAAATATTTTTACTGGTAAATATTTTAACAGGTGATTACAGAAATTGTGCTGTCATCCCAACATAGGACGACAGCCCAATATATTTCAATAAGAACAATTTGAGACAATATATAAAACAATATATACAATTGTATTTATACCTGGGAGCTCCCCCTACTTTAAAGGCTATACGTGAAATCTCACTTATAATACTCAGTCCGTGAATCTTCTTTCTTCGCTAGCTAAAGTCACTCCTTTGTAATTTGTAATCCAAAGTCTGTAGAGGATTAAGCTGAAGTGCTCCTGGTGTAACTTCAATAACATATTTACATCGCTTGAAGCGCCAAGGTAGATAGGCCTCAAGCCTGCTCAGTGTCAGTTGCTGTGCTACTCCTCCATGGAACTACATATTCCAGTGAGGCCTGTATGTGAGTCTAACTGCGTGCAAAAGTTAACAAACGGTGGGCCGTAACCCGCTCACCAACTGGATCGGGGTCCCGTGTGATCACTGTGGTCCGGTGACTGTAGCTTGCATCTAAGTCAGCTGGTCCAGACGCTCTGTACCGCTCCGCTGGATGGATCCAGTTCTCCGATACTCTGATGAGTGTCTCTGGGCCTTGTCGATCCGGTCACCGTCTCTCAGGCTCCGTCAGGTCACTTTACAAACGAACAGGTCTGCTCTCCGTAGCGACTGTCTGCCACTATCTCCGGGTAGCCTCCACACCGATCTGCACAGGCAAACAGCGTGATCCCAAGAGAGCTAAAATGGCCGCTCGGGTTCCTTTTATCTCCTAACCAGCATGCACTGCATAAGAGAGTGTTCATGGGTAGGTCACACAGACTCCTGGATAACAAGGTCAACCTTCTGAATCAAAACAACAGTAACTTCCTGTATAAGTCTTTTAGGTTGTTCAGAGGTAAATATATACAATATATACTATTTGGTCACTAGATGGCTCTAGATACGGAACCACAGCAATGTCCATTAACCGCACATTAAAGTATGCATAACCACATCAATAGACAAGAATGTCAGCGCTACATGTACATCACTTACTGTCTCTGCAGGGCTGGTTTAGAAACACCAGAGGGAGGATGTAAATGGAGAGAGAGGGTCTGAAACTACATGCCCTACTAGGAAGGAACTGTTACTAATCCAGGTCAGAAGCAGGGATCGTTAGGCAAGTGTTCCTATATTTAATAGTTTACTATTGTTGTCCATAGATTCTGGGTGTATACGGTATATGTATATATTTAAAATTTTATATTTAAAGACCGACGAAAGAAGTAAATCTGTCCCCTTATTGTTATCTCCCATGCACTATAGTCCACTATAGTTCACTATACAGATAGTTCAGTTTTTGACACAGTGTGCATGTGTAGGGGTCAACTTGCTGTATCACAGTAGGTGAACCTGTTTAAAAAAAAAAAGTGCATCTCCTGTTATACTAATTAACCCTTTCCCTTCTGGTATGTTATGCTATAACTAGTTTTAGCTCAGGGCTAAATAACCAGTATAGGCTAGAGCCAGTTCAGGCATCCAACAGCATATTAGGTAGTTAGAAGTCTGATTTCATGACAGATTAGAACCTGCTAGGGACAAAGACGCAGAGAAGATAGGCTGACCCTGAGTTCTTGTGTCACTTCATGGTTCCTACGGGTGAGGCACTGCATTCCAGGCTGGTTGGACAACAATTGGAGGATCTCCCTATCAACACTAAAGCCCCATACACACGGTCGGATTTTCCGATGGATTCTGTCCTATCGGACAATGTTGTCGGAAATTCCGACCGTGTGTAGGCACCGTCGGACAGTTTCCATCGGATTGTCCGACGGACAAAGTCCTATCTCCTGCTGGATAGATTTTTTGACAACAAAGTCCGATCACACCAAATCCGATCGTGTGTAGCGAATTCCGACGGACAAAGTGCTACGCATGCTCAGATCACATTACAAGACCAAAGCTATTGACTACTAGCCTCTACGTAGTCCCGTCGTAGGCAACAAACGTCACCACGTTCAGAATGATCGGATTTTCCGACAACTTTGTCCGACCGTGTGTACGCAAAACCAACATCGGACAAAGTACGACGGACATGATCCGACGGACCTGGTCCTCGGATAATCCAAACGTGTATATGGGGCTTTATACTGTCTTTAGGTCTTTGACACCAAGATGGATGCCACATCATAATCCTTCTCAAGGGCCCCTGCAACTGGAATTTGAAGCAACATTCATCTGGTGGTATCTTTATTGATAACCATACAGTATATACCCAGGTATATGTGCACAATGACACCAGGACTCCTGTTGGGCCCTTTGCTGATAATATGTGTTTGTACATTGTATGTATGTACTTTTATTAACTTTTTATTATAAAAAAAGCTTGTATTATTCCCATACAGGTTTGTATCTATATACTTATGGTTAAAGTCTTACTAAACCCAGGACCCGGCATTCACTATATCTGGTCTCCCACAGTACACAGAACTGCTATTTTAGTAAATATAAACTGTAAAATATCTTTTCTCATAAGCAGTATATATCAGTCTTGTGAGTGACTTCTATTAGTGCGTGGTTAAAGCTTGTAGGAGGAGTTTTCACACTGCACTAGCTGTCCTATTAGGATGCAGGACCCCTGAGCCTCTGTCTGGACAGTGCTGATTGGCCCTGCGCTGATCACTTGCACTCTCCCAAGAAAAAAAACAACTCTCTAGCAATACACACCAAACTGAGCATGTGCAGCCTAACTCCAGTAACTCTGTCTTATTCGGACATGTTATGGGGACAATGCAAGATGAGGATCTGTGCATACAGGATCAAACAGCCTTTTTACACAATGCAAAGCATTAACCCCTTAGGTTCCACAGTGAGTATAACAAGCATTCTTTACTGTATATACTGACTGATTTTACTGTTGTGTGTTTAGTAACACTTTAATGTTATATGCTGGTTTGCAGTAGTTCCCCTTCTCTCAGTTACTTTGATTAGATTATCTTGGATTACTTTAATTATCAATCCCACTCTTCCATTTAGCGAATTGTTGTTCTCGTATTTACCCACAGGTTTAGTGCCCTATCTAGTTTGAGGAGTGTAATTTCTTATAACCCCCTCCCCAAAAGAGGGCTACATGAGATTTTTGTGATTGGGTTTATTTTTATTATAAAGGACAGTTAATTATTGTTATAGTTTAGGTCTGCAGAAGCCTTAGGGAATACCTGAGACCTATCACACATACATGATATAGGGCACGATAAGAAAAATCCACATGATGACATCTGCAACCCATCAGTGCTGAGCACTCAAAATGCCCCACCTATTTGTCTTAAAGTATAGCGAGTGATATATGGGAAAAGATAATTTATAGTTTAACTATTATGTGATTCTGAGACAAATGGGAAGATCAATTGCAGCAGTCATAGCAACTGTCACAAAGTACAGCAGGTTGCCTGGTACTGTCTGTTTGCCCAGCTAGATAAGCGCAATAATGTTAGCTTCCTGAAACTGATAAGTAAAGGTAACACACCCACCTGTCTGAATAAACTGTCTGTATTACGCTTATTACGTGGAATTCTCTGTTTTCTACAGATATTCTTAATCTGGCTGTACGTAGAGTAAATTTTGGCCTGCTTCTGAAGAACAGTGGGTGGCCCTGCCAGCTGCCTCCCGCCTGGCATCCCTCAATTATTAAGCTGAATGAACCAAATTTAAATTTGTCAGCCAAACAGCCCCTGCATCTGATCAGACGAAGGCACTGTTTGGGTTTTTTGACAAGTAGCAGAGCCAGCTGTCTGTCAGGAAAAGCCAGTATGCAGGATCTGCAAATAATCATGTGGAGGCACAGGTTGGTTCGTATGTGCACATACATGTAGACGAGAAGGTTCACAGGTGCCTGTCACTAATAGTGGCCCCAAACGGGCTATTTAAACTGATCAGCTGCATATAGCCAGTGCCATCTTGCTTACAGAGTTACCTGAGAATCAGGGACTTTGTGCCTGGCTCCCCGTTACCAACCTGGCTTGCCTTGATGCTCCTGATATCCACCTGTACCGACCCCGGTTTGCATTTGGACTATGCTTCTGCCCGCTCCATCTGTTCCTGACCTGCTCATCTGTTACTCATTCTGGCCTGAACCCCAATCTTGCTTCTGCTTATGGTATTGTACCTGATCCGATCGCCAGTTGCTGACCCCGCTTACCTGACTTTGCACCAGTACTAAGTTTCTGTGCCATGGTCATCTCCAGCCTGCAGTCTCTTGGACAACACCCCAGGTCATTCCCCCCAAAATTCCCTCTGGGTCTGGTATGGATTTTAAGTGGAACTCCACACCAAAATGTAAAAAAAGAAAATTGACATGGGCTCCCCCCCCCAAAATCCATACCAGACCCTTATCTGAGCATGCAGTCTGGAGGTCAGAATAAGAGGGGGGACAAGCGAGCGCCCCCCCCTCCTGAACCATACCAGGCCACATGCCCTCATCATTGGGAGGGTGCTTTGGGGACAAGAGCCTCTTCCCGGCAACCGCGGCCGGTGGTTGTCGGGGTCTGCGGGCGGGGGCTTATTAGAATCTGGAAGCCCCCTTTAACAAGCCCCCAGATGCGCCTCCATTGTGAATGGGTATCGGGTACATCGTACCCCTACCCACTCACCAAAAAAGCAGTGAAATGTAAAGAAAAAAAAATAGCCAGTTTTTGACAAGTCCTTTATTGTAAAATAGCTCAGAGCCTTCTTCTTCCCCGAGCCGTCTCTCCCGCCGCCATCTTCTCCTGCCGCTGTCTTGTCCATCCGCCGACTTCTGTGCATGTGCGCGCAAGTGTGCGCGAGTGAGCGCAAGCATTGGCACAGGTGCGCACAAGCGTTGGCGCGGGTGCGCACAAGCGTTGGCGCGAGTGCGCGCAAGCGTTGGCGCGAGTGCGCGCAAGCGTTGGCACGCACAGGGATGAGCTACGGCTCCTGTTTATCCCCAAGTTTTCATAGCCTCTGCCAAAACAAAACAACGAGGGGTGCTAATAGCGTTTCATCGTACTACACCCTTTTCCCTTCTGACAGAGATCAAAGACCCAGAAGGTCGCTATCTTATACTCACAGGATATCTTTTCAATTCTAATCACAGTGGTATCCTGGTATGCTCCTAACAAAACTCCATCCTCATTCCTCTCCCATTTATTACAGGTAATTGATACTCACAAAACAGGCACACTTTTAATCTGTGGCGATTCGAATCAAGTCCTTTATCCTTTTTTAGATAAATCCCCAAATCCTATTGTATCTAGTTCTCAATTTCGTAAGTTCCAACAACTTCTTCAACAACACTGTTTTTTCGATTCTTGGTGTGAAATCAATCCCGCTAGGCGCCAATTTACTTTTTATTCTCATCCCCATAAATATTTTTCCCATATTAATCACATTTTGATCTCAATAGGCATGAACCCTGAGCTCCTTTCTTCATCTATTCTCTTATTTACATGGACTGACCACTGTGCTGTACTTTCAACTTTCACTTCTCTAATACTCAAAACACAAGATTCTACATGGCATATTAATGACTCAATCCTATCTCATCCATCACACTCCTCTGATCTAGAAATAGCCATAAAAGATTACCTGGCCAATAATGAGACCCCTGATATATCCTCACTGACCCTATGGGAAGCTCATAAGCCTGTTCTCTTTGGGGTTTGTGTACGCCAAGTCTCATTTCTTAAAAGAGAAAAACGACAACTAAAACAAAAATTAGAAGCAGAATTTAATACATGCCACACAATCTTTCAATCTAATCCTACCCCTGTGACTAAATTACATCTTGATAAAGCACGTTTAAACCTTGACCCTTTTTTATCAGAATCTGTAGATAAAATGTTATGTAAGTCTAAACATAAATTTTATCTTAAAGCGAATAAACCAGACACTCTTTTAGCCCGAGCACTTAAAAAACGAGATCACCCTTTTAAACGGATTCGACTGAAATTATCTCATGATACATTTACTACTAATAGTAAACATCCTCCACACCTTTCAAAAACATCTTACCTCCTTATCTAAAAAGGAAGGATCTTTTGATCAAACTTTAACAGAATCATTTTTTTCACAAATCAAACTTCCTACTATTCCTTTAGCCCAACGCGATTGTCTTGAAAGCCCCATTACAGCTATCCAAATTAAATAAAGCATTTAACTCTCTTAAACCAAATAAACGTCCAGGCCCAGATGGTTTCTCTGCCCTATACTTGAGGCGCCTTGAGGCGATTCAGTTCGCATTGTAGCGCTATACAAATTATTAATTCATTCATTCATTCACTATACTATAAGAAATTCTGTCATATCCTTGCTCCAATGTTAACAGACACATTTTATTCTCTCCTTAACGATCAATCCCTTCACCTGAAACATTACCGGCTATAATTTCAATGATGCCCAAACCTCAGTCAGACGATACATCTTGTTCCAACTATAAATAAAATGGGGGGTATGTGGCGCTAACCCCTAAATAAATTTTCTCTCTGATCTCCTATGGGACGTTTTTTCCAAAAGATGGGCAACCTTATGGTATTGCAGGATCAGATTTACATACGAAAATGCAAACAGCATAAATACATAGATAAATACATAAAATTTCAATAAAATAGTGGATAAAATTGTGAGTAAGTGCAATAATGTGACCAATAAATATGGCTAATGAAAACGTGCTGAGATAAAATCTAAAATTGATGACGGTAAACATATTTCAATAAAAATTCCAATAAAATTGTGATGTGAGGTCTATAATCAATAAGAAGGAAATGCCTTCTGTGGACCAGTAACAAAAGAGTCTAAAGTGCACAGTGCAACGTGCAAAGACGTGAAATAGAAGACCAAACTTTGGTCTGTAAGTGCAAAGAAATAAATTTGGTCTTCTATTTCACGTCTTTGCAGGTTGAACTGTGCACTTTCACAATTTTATCCACTATTTTATTGAAATTTTATGTATTTATCTATGTATTTATACTGTTTGCATTTTCGTATGTAACTCTGATCCTGCAATACCATAAGGTTGCCCATCTTTTGGAACAAACGTCCCATAGGAGATCAGAGAGAAAATTTATTTAGGGGTTAGCGCCACATACCCCCCCCCATTTTATTTACCTTACTGCAGTGTGAGATCACTTATATATTGGCTGCTTTCCCCATATATTTATTTTGACCATAGTTTCACCTATTGGTTGAGCGCACTAGTTACCCCTTTTACCTTTGTTCTAACTATAGACCCATATCATTACGCAACCTTGACATTAAGTTACTAGTGAAAGTTTTAGCAACCCACTTAGGGCAGCACAGTGGTGTAATGGGTTGCACTCTCACCTAGCAGTAAATAGGGTCGCTGGTTCAAATCCCAACCATGACACTACCTGCCTGGAGTTTGCATGTTCTCCCTGTGCCTGTGAGGGTTTTCTCTGGGTACTCTGGTTTCCTCCCACACTCCAAAGACATGCTGGTAGGTTAATTGGCTTCTGTCCAAAAATTGATCCTAGTATATGAATGTGAGTTGGGGACCTTGGATTGTGGGCTCCTTGAGGGTAGGGACTGATGTGAGTGTGCGATGTATGTCTGGAGTGCTGTGTAAATTGACGGTGCTATATGGGTACCTTAAATAAATAATAATATAATAGATGAGCATCTTTATGAGACAGAATGTACAGGGATACGGAGAATTGTAGACACGCTCATTCTGGATGGACTGGTGTCTTTATTCAACCTTACTAACTATGTAACTAGGTAACTTAAATAGTGTAATAGGTTCTTTAATAAATAAAGACCAGGTCATCCTTATCCCACAGCGCCAAGTGGCAGATAATGTACGCAGGACTACTTTACTAATTCAAGCAGCTAAATCACGACAAATACCCATCTTTTTTTATATTTAGATATCAAAAAAGCATTTGATACAGTTTTGTGGCATTACCTACAATTTGTCCTGCAGCTTGGGGATTTGGTCCTCATTTTCTTAGCTGGGTCTCCTCATTATACAAAATCCCAAAGCTGGATATAAATCAAACCTATTTGACATCTGTAGGGGTACGCGTCAGGGATGTCCACTTTCCCCACTCTTATTTGCCCTACTTATTGGACCCCTTGCTTAATCAATCCGTACTGACCCCTCTATTAAATGTCTAGATTTAGCCGGTCACCAACATAAACTTTGCCTATTCGTGGATGATCTCCTAGTCTTTATGTCACCCCCTCATATTTATGCTCCTAATCAAGTAAACTTGATCACTTTGCCCATGTATTTGGTCTAATTATTAACTCTCAAAAATCTATAGCCTTTAATATATCTTTTTACCTAATCATATTTTACAACAAGCGCAAACATCCCTCCCTTTCTCATGGTCCACTTCACGCCTTTTTTACCTAGGGATAACTCTCACACCCAATCTTTCTGACATTTCCACTGCCAATTATCCTCCAATTTTGCATCAAATATCTAATCTTCTGACACAATGGTCCTCTCTACCATTATCTTGGATAGGTAAAATTAGTTAATGTAATAAAGATGGCTATACTGCCCAAAATTATTTATCTTTTTCCTATCCCTGTTCCAGCATACTTTCTCAAAATACTACAACGTAAGGCATTAACTTTCGTTTGGGGCTCCTTGAAACCCCCGTCTGCCCAAACACACTCTTTACCTTCCAAAGCCCAAAGGGGGGCTAGGGTTTCCTAATTTCACCACCTATTACCATGCAGCTCAATTAGCCCACAACCCTAAATATTACGCAAAATGTGAAGTTCCACTTTGGGGTTTCGCTGGAATCAATAGATTACGACCCACTTTAAATAACCAACCTCGTATGGTCTAATTCCTCAGACTGTAAAAAAATCAATAATCCTATAACTAAACATACACTAGCCATTTGGGATAAATTAAAATTAGTAAATGGACAACAATCTCCCCATATACCTGTTTTATCATTTCTTAAAAATCCACTTTTCTATCCTGCTTGGTCTTCTTTAAATCTTTTAAAGCATGAGCCTCCACTAATTTAACTCAACTCTGTGAACTAGCATCCTCTACTTCATTCAAAACTTTCCCTGACTTATGTGAAAGTCACAAACTTCCTAATTCAGAGCTCTTTCGATATCTTCAGATTAACAGCTTGCCGACCAGCCACCCTCATTTTACTGCGGCAGGTCGACACGATCCTGCGAGCCGTCGTAGCTATACGCCGGCTCATATGATGGGGATAGCAGGCGCAAGCGCCGCCGTTGGTGCGTGCATGCGCCCGCTGCACTGCAGGGGTGATGGCGCTCGAGGCCGACAGTCACGATGACCACCGGCCACGAGCAATCGCGGGCACTAGAGGCATAACACAGATGTGTGTGTGTAAACACACAAATCCCTGTTCTGTTCTGTTCTGTGAGGAGTGACAGATCGTGAGTTCCTAATAGCTAGGAACCAAGATCTGTAATTTCCTCTGGGTCAGTCACCCTCCCCTTACAGTTATAAACACACAGGGAACACAGTTAACCCCTTGCTCATCCTCTAGTGATATCCCCTTCCCGACCACTGACATTTTTACAGTAATCAGTGCATTTTTATAGCACGGATCGCTGTATAAATGCTAATGGTCCCAAAAATGTGTCAAAAGTGTCCGATGCGCCATAATGTCGCAGTCCCGATAAAAATCCCCGATCGCCGCCATTACTAGTAAAAAAAATAACAATAAAAATGCTATAAATCTATCCCCTGTTTTGTAGACGCTATAACTTTTGCGCAAACCAATCAATATACGCTTATTGCGATTTTTTTTTACCAAAAATATATAGAAGAATACATATCGTCCTAAACTGAGAAAAATTTTGCTTTTAAAAAAAAAAAATGGGGATATTTATTATAACAAAAAGTACAAAATATCGTTTTTTTTCAAAATTGTCGCTCTTATTTTGTTTTTAGCGCAAAAAATTAAAACCACAGAGGCAATAAAATACCACCTAAAGAAAGCTCTTTTTGTGGGAAAAAAAGGACGCAAATTTTGTTTGGGTGCAGCGTTGCACGACCGCGCAATTGTCAGTTAAAGCGACGCAGTGCAGAATCGTAAAAAATGGGCCGGTCATTCAGCAACCAAATCTTCCGGGACTGAAGTGGTTAAAACAAATGTTATGCCCTATATACAAGGAAGAATTAATTTAGATAAATGAACGTGCTTTGAAAATATATGTAAACGTAACCCACACACTAAGGGACTTATTTCAACTCTTTTCCCTCATCTTATTACTAAACCCAACTCAGACCCACCATCATATGTGGCTAAGTGGGAGATGGATCTTGGGTTTTCATTGGAAGCAGCTGATTGAGATAAGATTTGGATCACAACTAATGCCCTGTACACACGACCGGACTTTTTGACAACAAAGGTCCGACGGAACGAATCCGTCGGACATTCCGATCGTGTGTGGGCTCCATCAGACCTTTGCATGGCAAAAATCCGACGGACTTTAGAAATAGAACATGTTTTAAATTTTCCCGCCGGAACTCCGCCAGAGTCAGTTCCTAGCGGGAGAACCATTCGTCTGTATGCTGGTCCGACGGACCAAAATACGACGGAAGGGCAGCTACAGCACCTGCCCGCGAGAATGTTTCTCGGTGACAGGGCACTGTACATCTCGCGCTGGCTGTAATAGGAAAAACACATTTTCTTATCACAGCGAGCGCGAGAAGGAAGGACCTTTGGTCTGGTATGGATTTTAAGGGGAAGCCCCTACGCCGGGACTGTGACATCATATGGGGGCGGGGTCACCATGTGACATCTACCGGTGACCCTGCCCCTTGTCCCTATAAAAGTCACCACACCACGCTTCTCTGCCATTGCGGCCAGAGAGAGCGTCGTGGCAACATCGGAAGGAAGAAGAAGAAGGAGAAGAAGGCAGCGGCGGCGACAGCAACAGCAACAGAAGAACCAAGGAGCGGGACAAGACCCCTGAAGTCAGAACAAGACCCCGGAAGGAGGCGGCGACAAAGAAGAAAGCCGGGCTCCTCCACTAGTGAAAGAGCTAGTAAAAGAGCAGAAGATAGCGGAGGAGTCCGGCGAGAAGACCCCCTAAGACGGAAGAAGACCCCCAGAGCTGTGCAATAAAGTATTTTTAAAACTTGTGTTGTTTTTTTATTTACACTTTTTTTTCTTAGGTGGATGGGTAGGGGTACATCGTACCCCATACTCATTCACATAGGGTGGAGGGCCGGGATCTGGGGGCCCCCTTATTAAAGAGGGCTCCCGGATTCCGATAAGCCCCCCGCCCGCAGACCCCAACAACCAACCGTCAGGGTTGTCGGGAAGAGGCCCTTGTCCTCATCAACATGGGGACAAGGTGCTTTGGGGTGGGGGGCCCATGTTGAGGGCACGCGGCCTGGTATGGCTCGGGGGGGGGTGCTCGCTCATCCCCACCCCCTTTCCTGACCTGCCAGGCTGCATGCTCGGATAAAGGTCTGGTATCGATTTTGGGGGGACCCCCACGCCGTTTTTTTTTCGGCGTAGGGGCTTCCCCTTAAAATCCATACCATGCGACGGGGCTTGCAAGGTGTCAATCTCGCCAATAAAAGCGGCGAGATTGACTTCCTTTTCTAGTCCCGTCGTAACTCATAACGTTCTAAATGAACGGACTTCACACACGGTCCGTGTGTGGGCAAGACCGTTCATTTGGAAGTCCGTCGGGAACTCCGCCAGAATTCCGGCGGGAACTCCGTCGGGCCTAGTCTGCTGGAAAGTCCGGTCGTGTGTATAGGGCATTAGTCATCCTCACAAAACATAGCTGCCTTAGAGACAAATTACAAAGTACTCACACGTGGTATTTGGTCTCTGTCAGAATTGCGAAATATGCTCCAAATTATTCCTCATCTTGTTTTCGTGGCTGTGGTGATCTTGGATCATATCTTCATACTTGGTGGGATTGCCCAGTAGCAAAACATTTCTGGAAAGATGTATTTCTTATGATGTCAACACTGTTTGAAATCCCTATCAATCCTGATCCTACAATAGCACTTTTAAACTCTCTCCTACCGCCAATTCACACTCCTATTACAGATCACTACAGCCGCAAAACAAACAATTGCCAAATCTTGGAAATCCCCGTCCTTAATAATTGCTGAAACTAAAAATAGAGTCAATCAAGCAATGATCCATGCCAAAACAGAGGCTATAACTCAAGATAAAATATCCAAATTTGAGAATATATGGAATCCCTGGGTGACTCACTTTTTGCCTTCCAATTTTGATGCTTCCCTACTAAGACCTTGGTAATCTCGATTTATCCACTTGCTTACTGGGCACTTAAACCCCCCTCCTGCCCAGACCAATTTTCAGCTTTCGGCGCTGACGCACTTTGAATGACAATTGCGCTGTCATACAACACTATACACAAATTACATATTTATCATTTTTTTTCCCACAAATATAGCTTTTTTTTGGTGGTATTTAATCACAGCTGGGGTTTTTATTTTTTGCTAAACAAACAAAAAAAGATGGAAAATTTTGAAAAAAATAAAAATCATGTTTAATAGTTTGTTATATAATTTTGCAAACAGGTCATTTTTCGGCTTCATTGATATGCGCTGATGAGGCGGCACTGGTGGGCACTGATAGGCTGCACTGGTGGGCATTGATAGGCTGCACAGATAAGGTGGCACTGATGGGGACCGATAAGTCTGTACTGATGGGCACAGATAAGATGGCACTGATGGGCCCTGATGGGTGGCACGGATGGGTGGCACGGATGGGTGGCATGGATGGGCACTGATAGATGGCACTGATGGGCACTGATAGGTGGCACTGATAGGTGGCACTGATGTGCACTGGTAGGTGACACTGATGGGCACTGGTATGTGACACTGATGTGCAGCACTGTTCAGGCACTTATTGTGGGCACTGACAGGTGGCACTGTGGGCACTGACAGATGGCGATGTGGGCACTGACAGATGGCACTGTGTGCACTGACAGGTGGAGCTGGTGGGCACTGACAGGTGGCGCTGGTGGGCACTGGTAGGCGGCACTTGTAGGGCGCACAGGTGGACACCGAGTAGCCGGGGTACATCGAGTGATCGGGACTAATGTCCCTCTAACTGCGGCCAGTGATCGACTTTCTTTTTTTCTCCTCGCACTGTCAGCGCGAGGAGGAAAAATAGCCGATTACCGGCTGTGTTGTCATCACATGATTAGCTGTCATTGGCTGACAGCTGATCACGTGGTTCAGACAGACTCGCTGATCACAGAGCGCACCGCGCGCGACGGGACGGGACGACGTCAATGGAGATCCCGGCAATGTAGATCCGCGCTGTAGCTTTCATTCGGCTATAGTGCGGATCTCTAGAGGTTAAACTTCCATTCTCTGCATTCATGGTATGCGTTTATTACCATGTACTACCCCGGGGACCCCTACTACCTCTCATTTTTTTTCTTCCCTATCTATTTTTCCTACTACCTAAGACTACTTTTTCTTTTATCTTCTTTCTCTCTTCTACTTTTTCCCCCTATTCAATCTCTCCTCTTTCAGATTAACTCTTTATATAGTTCTGGTAGCAGAACTTTTATTTCCTTGGTTATCATTATATCAATTGTACATTCCAATATGTAGTATAAGATTTTAGATTCTATAATAAAAAAATATTTTTTTTAATTTTTATTTAAAAACTATACTCTTGATAATAATTAAGACCTTTTTTTTTTTATTTGAGGTCATCTTATGTTAACTTGCTCTAAGTTGGTTTTAACCTCTCTTATACAATGTATGACGCAATCTTTTGAATAGTTAGATCCATGCTAAAATTGTTTTAGTCAAACTACTTTAGCATTACCATATATGTGATCTTTTATTTTACTGCCACCATATGTAATTATGTATACTAATTGTTAAAATTCAATAAACAAATTTGACCAGGAAAAAATACTTTATGGAATTGTGGCTTTTCCTTCCAGATCATTCCAGAAACACTCTTCCTTTTGCTTTTGGATCATCACAAAGTGTTTCTTCACCAGCAACATCTTCAAGTAAGAAAGTGTTGCAAACCACAGCCTCCCAAAAATAAACCTTCATTTATAAATAAAATGACACCTGAAAATCAAGAGAAAGTCGATCAAGCTCTTGCAAGAGCAATATATGCTTCTGGATTAGCATTGTCAATAACTGAACATGCATATTGGCAGACAGCTTATAAATTATTATGAAAGAAAAAGGGAGTGGTTATCTGTTCTCGGGTATAGTTGAAATGTTCTTAACATATACAGTCCTTGTTGTTCCATTTGCAATAAAAAATACAATTTTAAAAAGTAAGTTTAGTTTATTTACTGAATAAGCTATATGTTTATTTCAACCATAAAACTTTTATAAATACTGCATTTTACCTTCCAAGTGTAACAAAATTACTTTCCCAGTGTAACAAAATCAATTTATAAAATGACTCATCTCCACTAAATTTTATTATTAATTTCCATTACTTCCAGAAAAAAAAACAGGGAAAAAAACATTTTCTTTCCCATGGCTTCAAAATGTCTGGAAATTTTACATCTCTAGCTGTAGAACTGAGAAAAGTGTGGTAAAATATTGCGCCAAACTTAAATAGAGTGTAGCAGCTAGCACAACAATTAGACATAAATTGTACAAAAAATAGTTAAACACAAGTGCAGCGCTCAGGTAATCAAACAAGTGTCCCTGATTTTCACATGAAATCCCGCAGGGGTAACCAGCCTGTGAGTAGTACAGTGAGCCAGGAGTTTGATAAGTGTCCCCGTGAATGGGGGTGCCAGCAGGATTTCTCCGCTGGTGAGTGCAAGAAATTTAGTAGAGATTTTTTCACTGGTAAGTGCAAAAATATTGTGATAATAAAATAAACATAAAATATTATAGCATCTGAGGGGAAGTTGTAAGTGATTCACCCCAGTAATAAGTGAACAAGAAGCGGATTGACCCCTGGTTAGAGCAGGCCTCTATTCAATCTCCTTCAAATACCGTGACATAGGTTTGTATATAACATGGATTTTCAACATGACAATAAAACAAAAAGGATTCAGAACACTTCCTGAAAAGGTGTGTTTGTAACTGTTACAAGTGTAAGAAGGGGTTACATAACAGAGCCCTTCAAACATATACCACATACAATGCCCTAAAATAAAAAGTGCACCGCCTTTACTGGGATAGAAAAATCACACTAGGTATTTAGCATGTATCTGGTTGGACAGCACATCCAGACCAGGGGACAGAAAAAATATTATTAAATAGGCCTTTCATCAGTCCAACGAGAAGACTGACCCAATATATGGTAATGGTGTAATAAAACAAGGGGTGGCCAACCTTAAAGGAACACCCACGTCAATCATATGCTCGTTTTATGATTGGTCCAAAGTAAGGCATAAGGGGTAGTCCTGTTTATGGAGAAAAACAGTTCGGTTTGCAGGGTCTTCAATAGATGTAATATGTCGTTGAAGATACTCAAGTTGTGTGGTCAGCTTAATAGACTCTAAATAGACAATAAAGATGGGTACTCTTACCAGAGCTGTTGGACTCACAGACCTCTCGGTGTGAGTCAATAGGGCTTAGGCCGGATACACCGGATAGATGGTAGATGTATTGCAGTCTGCCAGCTTCACTGGATCATTATCCAAACATCATTGTAGTCGCTTACCTACAGCTTGATGGAAAAGCCGGGTGGCAAATGGGCAGCAACAATACTTCTTACAGGGTCTTCATCCACGGCAGCTCAGGCAAGGAAGAAAACAGAGAGAGAGGCAACTCCTCATAGTGTAAAACCCAATTTCTCAAATGGCGTTTATTGGGTAAAAAAGGTTAAAAACAATTCTCTTTGCGCAAAAAAATATATAAAATGTGGCTTAGGTAGACATCCAACCCGACATGTTTCGCCTCCTGAAGGCTTCAACTGGGGTACATGTCTACCAGCCACCGGTCTACAATATATATACCTTTTAAGTTGATATTCTGAGGGACAACACCTGATTTGGTGCACGGATTCTCACTTCCGATATCGCTATGGCGTGCGTTCCACACGGAGGCTCATCTAAAGCCAGAATGATGTCATCAAAAGGCATCAGAAAACCAAGCCTCACTGCCATATCGCTAAGCGTCCAATAGGCAGTGGCTTGCAAGAGTAAGCCAATCGGTTTGTGGGCGTCAGTGTGAGGGGATAGGCTTATACACGTGTGGGCGTAGCTCTCGTGTTAAGAAAGATCCTAGTCATGCGTCTAATTGCGCCTGCGCGCCTACGTAATAGGGGTTGTCATGGAGACTAACGTAAACAAATGGGAGGGCCCACGTCTCGACGTGACGTATCGGATAGCGTCCCCATCTCCATGCCCTGGTGTTTACATATTACTGGTGACGTATAGAATTACGTCCGTATGGCTAAAGTTTAGCTTTGGGGTCCCGGATTTTATTAACCCCGAGCCTGCCGGAAAGCGTGCTCATCTACTCACATCCTAGCTAGAAAGTTTTAAAGGGCATGATCTAGTAAGGGAGTGTTGTCTATTTCTATATTTAGCGTTTTTAATCACATTAATCATTGTATTCACAATATAATGGAGGAAGGGTATCTATTTAGCACAATGGAATTATTCATTACATTGGGGCCAGCGGAAGAAAAGGGGGGAGGGGACAGGAGTCTAAATTGTCACTATATGCTAATAGCCTGAAGAATCTTCAGGCTATTAGCATATCTGCCCGGGTTATAGTGACAATTTAGACTCCTGTCCCCTCCCCCCTTTTCTTCCGCTGGCCCCAATGTAATGAATAATTCCATTGTGCTAAATAGATACCCTTCCTCCATTATATTGTGAATACAATGATTAATGTGATTAAAAACGCTAAATATAGAAATAGACAACACTCCCTTACTAGATCATGCCCTTTAAAACTTTCTAGCTAGGATGTGAGTAGATGAGCACGCTTTCCGGCAGGCTCGGGGTTAATAAAATCCGGGACCCCAAAGCTAAACTTTAGCCATACGGACGTAATTCTATACGTCACCAGTAATATGTAAACACCAGGGCATGGAGATGGGGACGCTATCCGATACGTCACGTCGAGACGTGGGCCCTCCCATTTGTTTACGTTAGTCTCCATGACAACCCCTATTACGTAGGCGCGCAGGCGCAATTAGACGCATGACTAGGATCTTTCTTAACACGAGAGCTACGCCCACACGTGTATAAGCCTATCCCCTCACACTGACGCCCACAAACCGATTGGCTTACTCTTGCAAGCCACTGCCTATTGGACGCTTAGCGATATGGCAGTGAGGCTTGGTTTTCTGATGCCTTTTGATGACATCATTCTGGCTTTAGATGAGCCTCCGTGTGGAACGCACGCCATAGCGATACCGGAAGTGAGAATCCGTGCACCAAATCAGGTGTTGTCCCTCAGAATATCAACTTAAAAGGTATATATATTGTAGACCGGTGGCTGGTAGACATGTACCCCAGTTGAAGCCTTCAGGAGGCGAAACATGTCGGGTTGGATGTCTACCTAAGCCACATTTTATATATTTTTTTGCGCAAAGAAAATTGTTTTTAACCTTTTTTACCCAATAAACGCCAATTGAGAAATTGGGTTTTACACTATGAGGAGTTGCCTCTCTCTCTGTTTTCTTCCTTGCCTGAGCTGCCGTGGATGAAGACCCTGTAAGAAGTATTGTTGCTGCCCATTTGCCACCCGGCTTTTCCATCAAGCTGTAGGTAAGCGACTACAATGATGTTTGGATAATGATCCAGTGAAGCTGGCAGACTGCAATACATCTACCATCTATCCGGTGTATCCGGCCTAAGCCCTATTGACTCACACCGAGAGGTCTGTGAGTCCAACAGCTCTGGTAAGAGTACCCATCTTTATTGTCTATTTAGAGTCTATTAAGCTGACCACACAACTTGAGTATCTTCAACGACATATTACATCCATTGAAGACCCTGCAAACCGAACTGTTTTTCTCCATAAACAGGACTACCCCTTATGCCTTACTTTGGACCAATCATAAAACGAGCATATGATTGACGTGGGTGTTCCTTTAAGGTTGGCCACCCCTTGTTTTATTACACCATTACCATATATTGGGTCAGTCTTCTCGTTGGACTGATGAAAGGCCTATTTAATAATATTTTTTCTGTCCCCTGGTCTGGATGTGCTGTCCAACCAGATACATGCTAAATACCTAGTGTGATTTTTCTATCCCAGTAAAGGCGGTGCACTTTTTATTTTAGGGCATTGTATGTGGTATATGTTTGAAGGGCTCTGTTATGTAACCCCTTCTTACACTTGTAACAGTTACAAACACACCTTTTCAGGAAGTGTTCTGAATCCTTTTTGTTTTATTGTCATGTTGAAAATCCATGTTATATACAAACCTATGTCACGGTATTTGAAGGAGATTGAATAGAGGCCTGCTCTAACCAGGGGTCAATCCGCTTCTTGTTCACTTATTACTGGGGTGAATCACTTACAACTTCCCCTCAGATGCTATAATATTTTATGTTTATTTTATTATCACAATATTTTTGCACTTACCAGTGAAAAAATCTCTACTAAATTTCTTGCACTCGTGGGGGGGCGTGACCGGACATGAGGGGCGGTGAGTGAGTGAGGAATGCGACTGTGAACTCCCTCCACCCTCCCTTCTCCTGATGTGGCTCCGACACGCCGAGATACAGAGCCTTACTGAAGCCTATGAGACCCCTCCTCTGTAGCGGCACGCAGCATAGACTGAGGGAACCTCCGGAGGTTTCCGCAATTCAGCCGGAACTACCAGGCGGGTATAGCCGAAGCTAAGCCGAGCGAGTGACGTCACACGCTGTCTTCTGTCCGCTGCTCGCGCTGAGAAGGAGAGAGCGGCGGGAGATTTAAATTGGGACACCGGCTTCTCGGGCAGCCTGTATGCCGAAGGAGAAAGGAGAAAAAGACACAGAAGGAGGAAGACTCAACGGACTTTTGGACTGCATTTGAAGCTCTCCTGGAGACTACAAGGAGAAGGTGAGCAGACAGACAGTACATTGTTTGTTGAGCTTTTAAGCCTGTACAGCTTTTCCACCCCCAACTGTATGTGGAGGACTGCCCTTTGCTGGGAAAAAAAAAAAAATACAAGTCGTGCAGTACAAGTGCTTTGCCTGTTGCCTTGCTTTCCTTCTCCCCTTGACTGCAATAGAGGCTGCTCTGTGCAAAAACCAAAATCAAAAGCTGTGCTTGCTTTTTTATCTGCAACTGCAATTTGAGGACTGTTTTTTTTTCTCTCTCTCTTTTTTTTTTGTAAAGTGTAAGGTTTGTGCGCTGCCACGCATGTGAGCCACCTCTTTTTTTTAATTGCAACTACTGGACTGTCTTTTTATAAGTTGTGCGCTGTGATGTGTATGTCTGCCTGTCCCCTTTGCTAAAATTCAACTGCCTACGGACCTGGTCCTTTTTTATTTTAGGTGCAGTGGGACAGTAAAATATAAGCAGAGGGCTATGTTAAACACCTGTGCTGATTTTTTCTCCGACTGCAATTAGAGGAGTGCCAGTTGCCCCCCGTTTTTTTTTTTTTTGGCAATCAGAGGGCGGTAAAAAAAAAAAAAAAAATCAGCTGTGTGGTATATAGGGAACAGGACTTTTCCAACTGCAATTAGAGGACTGCTCTTTTGCAAAAAGTACATGCCAGGTGCTATATTGAGTATTAGTGCCTGTCAATTCTCAACCGCAACTAGAAAATCCTTTAAAATATCCCCAGGTCTAGAAACGTGCTGGGGTCCCTCTACTGGTCCCTGAGTGACGCCCTATTAAGACAAATCAACGGGTCGGTAGAACTAAACCATAGCCACCGCCTACTATGCCTACTCAGCGCACTACAAAGGCTAGCCAGGCCGCCAGCCAGGCTAGCTTAGCTGCAGCCAAATTGGAAAAATTTCCCCACACTGCAAGCCAACCATCGAGTCAGACTCCCCAAAAAACCTTGTCACAAAATCAGCAGTCCCAATCTGCCCGGACAGGAGGAACGACAGGCGGTGCAGCGGGCAGGAAAAGCCAGGGGCAGACCCAGACACCAGTACAAACACCTACACAATCTCCCCAGAGGACATTAGGGGAGGGGGGCGAATTAGCGGGGTTGCCCCAGGGACAAGAAGTGGCGGGTCTACTGCCAGAGGGGGGGGCTGCCACCTCAGCGGGGACGGAGCCTTCTTTGAAAGAGGTATTAGCGGCTATTAACTCTTGCAGAACCTCGCTGAATGATATGAATGACCAACTGAAAACAATACGGGAGGAAATTGGTCTCGTGAGGAATGAGGTACAGAAGGTCCAAGAAAGGGCCACAATCCTTGAGGATAGGATGAGCTTGGCGGAAGACGATCTTGCCCCATTAAAACGTGAAATGAGTGACATTAGAAACCTCCTTAATAAACAAATTAATAAAATGGACGAGGTCGAAAACAGGATGAGAAGGAAAAATATCCGTATAGTGGGCCTTCCAGAACATTCCGAGGGCCCAGACCCCGCTACCTTCTTAGAAAAATGGCTGATTGAGATTTTTGGTCAAGACTCATTCTCTCCACTCTTTGCAATCGAAAGGGCCCATAGAGTCCCGGCTAGACCCATACAACCCGGGGCCCCTCCCAGACCCTTCTTAGCCAAAGTGCTATTTTTCAAGGACAAAGCAACAATTATCAGGAAAGCAAGGGAACTTGGAAACATTTTCTATAGTGGCAAGAGGGTGTCTATCTACCCCGACTACTCGCCAGACCTCCAAAAAAGGAGATCACAATTTGGGGAAGTAAAACGTAACCTCCGCCAAGCTAACTTAACTTATGCCCTGCTCTTTCCAGCTAAACTGAGAGTGTCGGGCCCTGGAGGGTCTTTACTTTTCGACACCCCCAAAGGGGCTGAAGAATGGCTAATAAAACATAAAGAAGGACATTAGATATATTGGATGACCAGGATCAAACCAAAGTGCTGACTTGACTTTTTTTCCTTTTTTTTCTTTTTTTTTTTTGGGGGGGGCGGGTCGGGCTGCCAAGGGAGCGGGGGGGGGGGGGGGGGGGTGGCGACATACAGCAACATATTTTGTTTGTTTTGCAATGCGTTTTGTTGTAGTTTTTCACTGGAAGCTGTTTTGTCGCCCCCGGGGGGGGGGGTTAAGGGGGAGGGAACGCATGGTGGGAATAGGTTGAAAGGTGTCGCATCCCAACGGTTTTGGGGTGCTGCAGTATGGTCTTAGGGGTAGGGTTCTCGTAAATAGGGGGGAGGGGGGGGAGGGTTAGGGAGGTGCAATGGGAGGGTTAGGAATGGGGTAGATTTACTGGCACTAATGTTTAGACTGTTTCAAAAGAAGGGTGGATGGGTTGGTCACTTTAAAAGGCCCCCGGCTAAACCTAGATTGGTAATGAATGGTGAGTGTAATCAGAATGTTAGATTGGTTGGATGTGGACAAATGGGTGTAGGGGAGGGGTATAGTAGGTATGTATGTGTATGGATGAGGGGGAAAACACGCCACCCTAATATACGCACTCACATGGAAAGACTAGAGGGTAACACTTCACAAGTACCAATTAGATATTCACGTTTTGATAATAAGGTTGATCTAAATAATACCACTGATGATAAGATATTTACAAAAACCCTCTGGGAGGGTATACTCACAGTTGAATTTATAAAGAATTAGAAACACTAATCACGATACACAATCCAATAGGAAACAAGTCACTATTTGTTCCTGGAATATAAGGGGGTTAGGCGACCCGGGGAAAAAAGCTGCAGCACTAGCCATGATTAGATCCTACGGGGTTGCGATCCTTTGTCTCCAAGAGACCCATTTCACCAATGCCTCCACATCAAAGTTAGGATGGAGAGAGTTTGCCCTGCAGTACCACTCGTTTTACTCGTCCTTTTCAAGAGGTGTCAGTATATTGATTAACTCAGGGATTTCGTTTACCTGTGTCCAAAGTAAAATTGATGAGCGGGGAAGGTACATCTTTTTACATTGTAAAATTGAAAGTAAAGCCGTCATCTTGGCTAATGTATATATCCCGCCCCCCTTTGATACTGGGGTTTTGCTCGACTTGGTGGAGTTTGTGATGAACAATCCAGCTTTACCGGTAATGGTCTTTGGTGACTTCAATATGGTACTTGACCCGGGACTGGACAGGCTTCCTCCGGGGACTCGGAGGGGTGGGCTAGGGGATAGCCGTCTCCCCCGTCTCCTGGAGGAACTGGGCTTGAAAGATATCTGGAGACTGAGGAACCCCGGGATTAGGGGATACTCTTGTTTCTCCAGCACACACTCCACTCTGTCGAGGATAGACATGCTACTTTGCAACGATGAGTCAATGCCTTTATTGGACAATGTTAGGTATAGGCCCAGAAGTCTCTCAGACCATTCTCCGCTGACAGCTTCAATGGAGACGGGGGTGAGAACTACGTACCGGGAGTGGAAAATTAATCCGGCTTGGCTGGAATTAATGGGTGATTCATATGAGGTAGCGCATGTCCTGAAAGAAAGCATAGAAATGAATGCTCGATCAGCCACCCAGGGGATAATCTGGGATACAGTTAAAGCTATTCTTCGGGGCTTGCTGATTCAGCAAATCTCAAGAATAAAAAAACAGTCAAGGGCGGGGGAGGAGTATGCAGCTAATAAAGTAGCTCTCACAGAAATGAAATATATAAACAATCCAATACCGGTAAATCTAAACGAATGGATAGCAGTACAAGAGGAATACCGGCTTATCCTTTTAAGCAAAGCAGAACAAAAATATATTTTCCAGAAGCAAGCTGCCTTTGGGGAGGGGGAAGGTATAAGCAGGATGCTCGCCCAGTTAGTAAAGACCAACTCCCCATCATCAATTGTCCTGATGATAGACATGGGTGCCGGTAGAACATCTTCTTATACGCCAGAAATAGTGGACACTTGTAGAACCTATTACGAGAATTTATATTACTCCACCCAGGAGGATAAAATTGAAGAATGGGATACATTTTTTGATCAAATGGAGGTCCCCTGCCTCTCTGAGGAGGACAGGGCTGCCCTTGACAGCCCTGTCACCCTGGAGGAGATCCAGCGGACCGTCCGGGAAATGGCAGGTCAGAAGTCCCCGGGAACAGACGGCCTCCCCATTGAAATATACCGTCGCTACGGGGAGGTGCTTCTCCCCGAGCTCCTGAAGGTACTCAATTCGTCGAAGGAGGAGGGCGCGCTTCCCCCCTCGATGATGGAGTCAACAATAATTGTGATCCCCAAGGAAAATAAGAACCCCCTCTCCCCCGCCTCATACAGACCTATCTCACTCCTGAACTCGGATATTAAAGTTTTAGCTAAGGTTTTGGCGGATAGACTTAACAAAGTTATCTCCAAATTGGTGCACTCGGACCAATCAGGATTTATCCCAGGAAGGTCCGCCAGCACAAACATCAGACGGCTCTTCTTGAATCTCCAAACTCCAACGGAGAATCGGGGAAACCGGGCCATACTCTCTTTGGACGCTGCCAAGGCCTTCGATACCCTGGAGTGGAAGTACCTTTGGAGAACATTGACACAATTCCACTTTGGGCCAAACTTTGTCAACTGGGTGAGATTACTATATAGTGCACCTGGAGCAAGAGTAAAAATAAACAACGAATATTCCTCCAGGCTTCGTCTGCTGAGGGGGACAAGGCAGGGGTGTCCCCTGTCCCCCCTCCTTTTCGCCCTCGCAATCGAACCCTTGGCCCTGTCCCTTCGACTGTCCCCAGAAATCAAGGGTTTTAAAAGGGGCGAAATGGAAGACAAAGTGATGTTATACGCAGACGATTTAATAATTCTGCTCAGTGACACACAAGGTTCACTAAGTGAGACAATGCGCAGAATAAAAAACTTTGGACTCCTGTCGGGCCTAAGGATTAACTGGGATAAATCAAATCTTCTCCCGATTGATCCATTGGATAACCCCCTACCCCAAGAGGCAGTTCAGCTCCAAATAGTTCATCAGATAAAGTATTTAGGCATAAATGTTTCGAGAGACTCTAAACAATTTATTCAGGATAATGTCGTCCCACTGTTGAACAAATTTAAAGGTAATTGTCAAATTTGGAAAAAACTTCCCCTGTCAGCAGCAGGTCGTTGCAACCTAATTAAAATGGTATTTATGCCACAGTTATTATATCTACTCCATAACTCCCCAATCTGGATATATAAAAAATGGTTTAAGAAGATAGACACTCTTTTTAGAGACCTAATATGGAAGGGGGGCATACCACGAATCCGACTAAGTACGTTACAGCTTCCAACCAATGCTGGCGGAGTAGCCCTTCCGCACCCTTTGAGTTACTTCCTGGCTTCCCAGCTCCAGCATATTGGGGGATGCGAGGCCACGAAGGGAGGACGAGAGTGGGAGACTCTCCTCTATAAATCCACTCACAAGTCGTTGCTGGAAGTGTTAGAGGCAGGGTCCTTCATAAAGGGGTTACCAACTCAGGACCTGCTAGCAAGAGCATGGGGACTAGCCAAAAAGACAATGGGTTATAGAGGGTTTTCAGATTTCTCCCCTCTGTGGGAAAACAATAACCTGTGCGAATTAAAAAAAATGGGGACCATTAGAGAATGGGAGAGAAGAGGCCTGAACTATGTTGCTCAGATCTACCAGGAGGGTCGGTTAAGAAACTTTCAGGACTTAAGAGATCAATATGAGCTCCCCAAGAGGTCCTTCTTCAGATATCTGCAGGTGAGGCATGCCCTCACCGAACAGTTTAAAGAGACAGCTTGTGAATGGACTAAGATTCCGGTACTACGGAGCATAGCCGAGTCAGACACTCGAAAAGGGATGATTTCTAACTTATATTTCCATTTACAGAAGGGGACCTGGGAAGATGCCCAAATGGGACTTCACAAATCCTCGTGGGAAAGAGATGTGGGCACTATGTCTACCCTACAGTGGGAAAGGATCCTAGCCTTTGCGCCTCGGGTCTCTCTCTCGCACCCCCAGAGGATGTCACATCTTTTCCTACTACACAGGGCATACTTTACTCCGGCAAGGTTGTTTCGGTTTGGCCGTAGACAAGATGACACATGTCCTAGATGCAGGAGGTCGGGCGGTGACCTCATCCACATGTTTTGGAGATGTCCAAAATTACATCGATATTGGAAAGAAGTGGTAGATAGGACCGCTCAGATATTTAACACCAAGCTTGCTCTGGACCCAATCCTGTGTGTACTTGGGGGGCTTGAGGGGGAAACCAGGTCAAACGAAGTCCAACTGGCCATCATTAGATGCCTTTTTCAGGCAAGAAAATTAATAGCACAAAAATGGCAATCTCCAAACCCACCATCTCTCTACGAGTGGGAACGGAATATGGAGAGGGTGATCCTTATGGAGAGAACAACATATATTAAACAGGGAAACCTTACCAAATTTCAGGGGATATGGAAACGGTGGTTGGAGAAAAATTATACGCAGCCAAATGAACTGGACTGAAATACGATGTGGTGTAGGATGTCGAACCCTGAACGAGGTAGGAATGTTAGAAGGAGGAATGACGAGAGGGTGGAGGAATGAAAGGCAGTGTTGAACGAGTAGTGAGTGGGGAGGCTGCTGCTTAAATTAGCTATTGTAATCCTCTCACAGAGCGTAAGGCAGGAATGGAAGTGGGGGAATGTAGGTAAACTGTATTGAAGGTGTAATAATTTTTTTGTCTGTTTTTTTGTTTGTCATATGTGAAAAATTGAATAAAGATAAATTAAGGAAAAAAAATAAAAATTTCTTGCACTCACCAGCGGAGAAATCCTGCTGGCACCCCCATTCACGGGGACACTTATCAAACTCCTGGCTCACTGTACTACCCACAGGCTGGTTACCCCTGCGGGATTTCATGTGAAAATCAGGGACACTTGTTTGATTACCTGAGCGCTGCACTTGTGTTTAACTAGCTGTAGAACTGTATTGCATGAATGGAGGAATCTATTCGATTTTTTCCATTCAATCCTGAAGGCTGAACGCAAAAAACCCACTGCATGGCCAGCCTTATTTATGGTCTAGAGCCCTACGGACGATATGAGTAACGATGACACACAGGAATAACACAAAACTTACCAACATGAAATAGACCTGAAAGCGTGCCTTGGTCTACCGTATGGTACACCAAAATAAGGGGGCATACCCTAGCTAAGGAATGATAAAAATAAGTAGTTATGGAATAATGTGAAATGAGTATTCAGTCTGGGGTAAGAATACTTGGAAGAAGCTTTTAAAAAGGGGAGGGTGGGTGGGTATCTCGCACAGGAAACCGACAAAGACCGGCGGCCTTTGGGCTGCTTAAATACCCTCCGGGCTCCTCCCATAACTTCAGGCCGGTACCCGGCCTTCCAATTTATGGTCTAGAGCCCTACGGACGATATGAGTAACGATGACAAACAGGAATAACACAAAACTTACCAACATGAAATAGACCTGAAAGCGTGCCTTGGTCTACCGTATGGTACTACAAAATAAGGGGGCAAAAATTTCAGGTAGGGGATAATTATTTATTAAAGGTAAATGACACTGAGTAAGTCGGGCAAAGGCCTGAGCCATCTCCAACTGTGGGTCAGGTATGTAGCGAGAGAAGCAGGCCGACTTCCACCGACCTAGTTTCTTGATCACATGGTCCGGAACCCCCTGTCTTGAGGCCGTCGTGGCCGCCCGATCCGGAATGAATGCCCGGAGTACTGGCTGGGGTCCAACTGAAGATTGCCGAGAAGGACCCGGACATGTTCCACAAACTGTGACGAGTTGAGGGGCTTAACTGGAAAGGGTAAAAGCGGACTGGAACCTGGGCTGTCGGATAGCAGTGCCATCAACCGGTTTAACACGGTAACTGGGCACCAGTTGTTGTGGGTCCTGTACAGGTGTATATCTGCTCCGGAACCTCGCTGCTGAGTTTTAGACATCGCCAAGTGAAGAACATAGTGATCCTGGTGGCGGCAGAGGTTACTTTTATGCAAGACTGGACCAGCTGGGTGGCTGCGAGTGAACTTGCTGGGCCGTAGAAACCCATAAAACGCCATGTGTATCGCAGCCTGCAGGACGGTGCTGAGGAGGAGACCAAAAGGGGACCTATCCAGGACGTCAGACATCCCCTTAAAGATCTCCCCAGTGATAGGCAGCCGCTTAGGGCTGACTGGCGGCTGGTGTTTCTGAACTCCACGCAGTAGAGCCCTTACTGCGTGGCAGGAGAACACCGAAGGCCTCGCGGGGTCTTGAAGTGACAAGTAGTGCTGCACCCCGGCCACGTACTGGCGTATCGTGCTGTGTGACAGTGCCAGGTGAGAATGGCAATAAGCGATAAACGCCAGAACCTGCTTGACGCTGGAAGATTCACGGGGGCGTTGGGGCAGGAACTTTTTAAATGCCCTCCAGGCCGTCCGGTAGGCCCGACGGGTGTTGCGGGCGAGCGAAGAGTTGATGATGTTAGTAGCTGACTGTAAATGTGGGGCTAGTCCAAGGTCAGTTGTGACCAATCCGGGATAGTGGCTGAGAGATGGTAGGCTCCCGGCATCTGTTCAAAGAAAGAAATAAAGTTAAAACGGGAGAGTGCGTCCGCTGCTGAGTTGAACTTCCCTGGAATGAATGAGCAGTAAACATTAAACTGATGTTGTAGGGATAGCTGGACCAGTCTGTGAAGGAAGGACATGACGGGCCTGGATTTAGACCTGCCCTTGCTGATGATCTCGGCTGTGGCTTGATTGTCTGTCATAAAAGCCACAGTCTGTCCAGACCAACGGTGACCCCATAGGTGAGCGGCTGCTACGATGGGGTACAGCTCAAAGAGGGCTGACGTGGTAGTGAAGCCCGGTGTGGCTAGTGCCTGAGGAGGCCAAGGGGCGGCGAACCACAAATGGCCAAAAATGGCGGCACACCACCTGAGGTGACAGCGAGGACACTACTGGGATGAACAGGGACACACCGTTCCAATTACTGAGAAAGTCTTCCCACATGGCCAGATCTGCCCTGGCTGCTGAATCCAGCCTGATGACCTGGTCTGGGTCCTGAGTGTAGGACAGGAAGACCAGCAGCCGGGACACAAAGGAGCGGCCCTGGGGGATGATCCTCATAGCAAAATTCAACATCCCGAGGAGAGACTGAAGTTGCTTCTGAGTACATCCCCCCACCCGGGTGAACTCTTGTAGAACCGTCCTGATGCGGTCCAACTTATCTGCGGGAAGGCTGGCCTGCATGGCTAGAGTGTCAAGGTCGATGCCCAAGAACGTGATCTTGTGCGCCGGGCCGTCAACCTTGTGTTCCGCTATGGGGACGTTCAGATTGTTGAAAACCGTCCTCAACTTTCCAAGGTCCCCTGGGGGAGCCCCGGGTGGTTCTATCAAAAGGAAGTCATCCAAATAGTGGATGACCTCGTGGCACTGTGCCTCGTGGAGAAGGATCCACGCCAGGGTCTCCGCAAACCTATCAAACAACCAAGGACTACTCTTAGACCCGAAGGTCAACTTGGTTGCGAAATAATACCGCTCCCTCCACTTGATGCCGTGCCAGCACCACAGGGAGGGATGTATAGGCAGCAGCTTGAAGGCGTCAGATATGTCCGCCTTCGAGAGCCAAGCACCCACCCCAGCCCTGAGTATGGCCTGGATAGCCATGTCTACCGAAGCGTACTTCAGTGAGAACTCCTCGGAGGGAATGAGCGAGTTGAGACTAGGAACGACGGAAGAATGAGGCGCTGACAGATCATACACCAAACGTTTTTTTTTTTTTGAAAATTTTCCCTGTACAAGCCCGATTGGCTGACCCTCCAGATACTAAAGGGGGACTGACTGAACGGGCCTATCATAAAGTCCCGATCCAACTCCGTCTGAAGAAGGACGTCGATAGCTGGCTCATCTGTTGCTGCTGAGCGCAAGTTCCGACATTCGTGGGTGGTGTGGGGCAGGGTGATGAGCCCGGTATGAAACCCATCGGTGAAACCTCGGATAAGGTAGCTGGCGAGTGACGGAGTGGGGTGTGAGGTCAGGTAAACATCGAGCCAAAGGACATTGACCCAGCTTAGTCACGGTTTCTTCTGCTTGACCTCACACAGGACCCTGGGGTGCGCCCTCTGGCATAGGGTGCAGACGTGCAACAGCCGGCACTGGCTGAAATTGCAGGAGCCGTAGTTGAAGTTATTGCAAATGGCGGCTCCCCCAACCATCCGCACCGGATGTCCCAACTTGTCCACCTTCTGCCCTTGCGTCGGGGCCTGCTGAGCCTGACTCGTGCTGGTAGAGGCCATGCTAGCTGTCGGGTGGACAGAGACTATGTTGGCACACCAGACCGCGGTGTGGGATGCTGACTGACAGACAGCACATAGTGGGGACCGTAGACCCGCAAAGTGGCGGCAGAACAGCTCAGTGTCCACTACACTCCAGTCCGTTGTCAAATGGAACTGTAAGAACCTGGCCGCGGCTTTGGCCGAGAAGGACCGATGATAATCGTAGAACGCTGAACCACCGTATTTGTGGCCCAGGTCTACGATTAGATGGAGGTAGAGGTCCAGTTCCTCCCGCCTGCCCGGGGAGGCTGAGCACAGCACGTCCCTGAACATATCGAAAGCGAGCGTGAACTCAGGCACCGTGAGCTTTCTGTTCAGCCTCGGATCCTTAGCCTTCAAAACCACCGAGACGTCCCCCCAGGTGTAGGCCTTGTTCTCCGCCAAATCATGGACCGAGATCATGAGTGAGGCCAGGTTAACGTCTCTGCCCTCTAAAATGTCCTTCCTTACGCTGGGTGGCACCAGGTGGGAAGGATGAATGGTAGTTGTGGCAAGCTCACTACCTGCGGCCGGTGCACTGATGGCTGGGAACACAGCAGGGCCAGGAACCGTGGCGGCCGGGCTGTCTCTAGACGTGTCACCCTGTCCTGGACCTCAATGATCGAGGAAGACAGGGAAGATACGAGGGTGTGTAGCTGAGCAACGGCGGCTGAAATGGATTCCAGGGACGCCTGCTGGCTGCTGGAACCGGCTGCGGCCGGTGGTGGGAGGAGGAGCCTGAATAGCTCCGCCTTCCTGGCCACGGACGAGAAGGGTATCCCTCTGCGCCTCAGCTCGGCGGACAGCCTGGGAATTGTCCATGCCCTAAGGGACTGGACACTGCCAGCCTCGGAGGCTGACGCCGGAGATAGCGGGGTGGTGAGGTCATCGCTGCCGACTGACGACATGGCGGCTGCCAAGACCCGTTGCTTAGTTGACTGGTCACGTGTCTGCAGGATGGGCCTATAAAGAGGTGACAAGAAATGAGTTTGGACGTGTAACCTATGGTATACGTACCTGACATGAAAATGCTGGTGCAGGTGGACCTACTGAATCCGACTGACCTGAGAGAGTATGAGAGAAAGTACCTATTTAAGAGCCTGAAACTGCTGCCGTCCTGAGCGACGGTACCCAAATGTTGACGATAACAACAGGCGATAGTGACTTAAGTCGACTGACATGACAGCTGTGGAATCAAATGACAGACAACAACACGAATAACTGAAATGACATGTTGCCTTAACTGAAATGAACATCCCGTGACAGGGCCCGGCCCGGTCGTACCGTATGGGGGTGACTGTGAGCCGGACTCTGGAGCACGTACAGAAATGAGACAACCGTGAAATGAGGCCAACTGCCTGGGTACGCTGGGGCCGAACTGTGACATACTGGCTGCCACCGGGTTCGACTCCAAGTGCTACAGCATGCGGTGAACGCTAGCACTCGTGTGACAGCGACCTCGATCATCATGCCACTGTCTAGTGACTGAACCCCCTTTTTTTCTTTTTTTTTTTTGCGCATGTACTGAAATGCGGCCGGCCTAGGGCACACCGGCGCGAATTCGTACGGGGAAGTGACTAAATTAACGCCGGGTGTGGTAAGGTGACACAGAAATGATATATCATGACAAGGACAAGAATCAAAAGTTGACCGAAACCTGCAATGTGATTCCGTCCCTGGCGCATGTATTGAAATGAGGCCGGCCTAGGGCACGCCGACATGAATTAGTGCGGGGAAGTGACTGCATTCAGGCCGGGCGTGGTAAGGTGAGACAGAAATGACATACCATGACAAGGGCAAGAATCAAGAATGAACGCAACCTGTGATGCGATTCCGCCCTTGGCGCATGTATCGAAATGAGGCCGGGCAGCCGTGCGTCTGGATTGCCCCGGTCGGAGCATCTATGGATGCGACCGGACCCACCCAGAGGTATAGTGACCGAAATGAAACCATGACAAAGACTAGACTTCAACAAACCGAGCAACTTGTAACTGAATCTGTCTCTGGAGCATGTATAGAAAGGAGGCCGAGCGGCTAGGCGAACCAGTGCGAATCGATGCATCTCGGATGCGACCGGATTCAGACCGATACGTGGCCAATGACCGAAATCATGCCAAAGACTAGACTCGAGCCCGCATCCGTACGAGCGGTGGGCCAATCTCTAAAACATGTATGGTAATGCGGCCGTAACCTGGGTACCCCGAGACAAATCCGTGCATGAGTGCGACATGACTTGAATCTGAGTGCGGCCAGGATCGAAATGATGGCATGAACGCCCTGTTTAAACGATGCAAAATGACTTAGCATGACCGAATGGCCCGATACGTTAGCCATGTTTGAAATGACGAAATGATTGCCATGCTAATACAATGAAATGTTTCGACACGGTCGAAGTAATTCGTGCAATTAACATGCCAACAGTGACTCGGAATGCAACCAGTGATCCGGCATGCTTGCTGGCATAACCGATTTGACCGATTTGACATGACATGAATGCTGCGTGTGAGTGCGAACGGCACCCGTGAGCGAGCTACGTTTGAACGATTTAAAGCCTGCGTACTCCGACCGCGTAAGGGGAACCCTTGAGTGCCGGATGCGGCATCGGTCGGAGTGTCATGGCGGGCGGCCTTGAATGTGCGTGCCGCTAGGTGGCTCCCGATTGTGTACAACCAAAAACGTAACTGTATGGTGTTTCGAGACAAGCGGTGCGTGGTTCGTGAGCTACGCAGACCACAGTTTAGTGACATGATAAGCAGTGCATGGGAACGTAAAACATGGGAGCCGAAGCCCTACCTGCGACAGCCGAACCAGACTCTTTGTACGGAACTGCGACTCGGCGACACGAGTGCGACACGAAGGGACAACACGACTTACGAACACGGAACACGGGACTGCAACAACACAAGGAGACGGACAGACGAAACGGAGCTCACGAACCAGCACCAACAGCGCTTGTCTCGAACGAGTCGGTCCTAGATGTCTGACGTATCAGATATCTCGCACAGGAAACCGACACAGACCGGCGGCCTTTGGGCTGCTTAAATACCCTCCGGGCTCCTCCCATAACTTCAGGCCGGTACCCGGCCTTCCAATTTATCAAGAAAACATAAAATTGGAGCCTTAAATAGGGAATCAAAATACATGATATATCATCCAGATTTTACCCCTATAACTACTGACCATGAACATTTGCTGCATGTTTCTTTACTCTGCCTGCAGAGCACAGTCAGATATGGCCACTTTGCAATGCCTCTTGGCTTGGCTTCAGTCATAAACAGACATGCTCAGGTAATACAAGCATACATGTTTTAGGCATAAAGCCAAGGGCAGGAGGAAGAACTGTAGCATGGTCTGGCCATTTCCCAGATTTTCATAAAACGGAAAATTGTATACTCACCTTTCCGTAATTTTCCTTTCCTGACGCACCCCATGGCAGCACACACATTGGGTTGTGACTCCGCCTCCACAACCTGATAGGACTGGTTAGCTATAAGATTCGAAGAGGAGTCCACCGTTGCATTCTCAGTAACTATCACCTTAGAGGGGTGGGTCCTGTGTGCTGCCATGGGGTGCGTCAGGAAAGGAAAATTACGGAAAGGTGAGTATACAATTTTCCGTTTTCCTGACGCACCATGGCAGCACACACATTGGGAAATAACTCGCTACATGGGTGGTTGCTTGCAAGAAAAAATTTATTAGCTTAAGTACAAGGTATGGATGAATTTGTTTGAATGATTGATTTTCCGAACTCGGCTGTGGTTAACTGAGCCGGGTCTATACGGTAGTGAGCCATGAAGGTGGTCTTTGAGGACCAAGTTGCTGCCCTGCAAATGGTCTCCGGTGAAACCTTACAATATGCTGCCCAAGAGGTTGCTACTGCTCTTGTCGAGTGGGCCCTCAACTGTTCTGGTATTGGAAGATGCTGAACGGAGTAGGCTTTTTTTATAACCTTCACCAGCCAAGATGCTATGGTTCTTGAGGATGCTGCCTGGCCTTTCTTTGTGCCGTGTGGTATGACCAAGAGGCGTTCCGTTTTTCTAAATGTGCGCGTAATCTCCAGGTAGGAGGAGATGGCTGACTTGACGTCTAAGGGATGGGGATTCCCTTCACCGTTAAGGAGTACTGGAAGGTTGATTTCTGATCTGAAATGGAATGTAGTTGCCACCTTGGGCACAAATTGCTCCGATGGTCTGAGGATGACTCTGTCTGGGTAAAATACCAGGTGTGGTTCTTTGATTAGCAGGGCCTGGAGTTCCGAGACCCTCCTGGCCGACGTTATTGCCAGTAGGAAAGCTACTTTCAGAGTTAAGTCCCACAGGGATGTTAAATCCAGAGGAAAAAATGGTTCTTTTGAGAGTGCTTCTAGTACAATTGGTAGGTCCCAAGTCGGGAAGATTGGTTTTCTGGGAGGCTTGATCTTCAGACATGCCTTTTGGAATTGAATCACTAGAGGATTTGCGGCCCATTTGACACCTGTCATGGCGGACAGAGCAGAGACCTGGACTTTCAAGGTGCTAGAGCTTAGCCCCTTTTCTAGTCCTAGTTGCAGGAATTCTAGGACTTGAGAGATAGAAGGGGATATTGGATCCAAGGATTGCTGGAGAGAAAAGGTGGAAAATCTTTCCCAGATCTTACTGTATACGTTGTTGGTTGATTTTTTCCTGGCTTGCTGTAATGTGGATATTACTCTAAGCGAGCACCCTTGATCCAACAACCTCTCCCTCTCAACTTCCAAGCCACTAGATGAAGGCGTTCTGGGGATGGATGCAGGAATTGTCCCTGCGAGAGTAGGTCCGGGTATAGTGGAAGCGGAAGAGGCTCTTCGGTGTTGAGTTGCAGGATGGTCGCAAACCAAGGCCTCCTCGGCCAGAATGGCAGTACCGCCACTACCTGTCATGGATATACAGATTCCAGAACTGCAGCAAGGCGGAGGCGCATCCCGGCCAGCAGGCGCCCAGCAGCTTTGGCGCCAGTGGGCCTTTAAAAAGGGCTCCCACCGTTCAGCTCTTGCTGGTTGATCTGTAGTCTTTCCTGGGACCCGCCCCTGTATCTGCATCTGATCTCACACCTGACCTGGCTTCCTGACCACTCTGCTCTCTCCTCTCCTGATCTCTGGCTGCCATTTGACCTTGCTTGTTTACCTGCATACCTGATCTCCGTTGCCGACTAAGCCTGGACTCTGACCATCCCTTGTCTGCCGATTCTGTCTGATCTGATCCGCTGTGTATGACCTGGCTTGTCTGACCTTGTTCCTGCCCGCTGTGTGCACCTGCATCCTGCTGACCTGCATCCTGCGCACCTGCATCCTGCTGACCGGCATCCTGCCGACCTGCATCCTGCTGACCGGCATCCTGCCGACCTGCATCCTGCTGACCGGCATCCTGCACACCTGCATCCTGCCGACCTGCATCCTGCACACCTGCATCCTGCCGACCTGCATCCTGTGCACCTGCATCCTGCCGACCTGCATCCTGCTGACCTGCATCCTGCGCACCTGCATTCAGCCGACCTGCGTTCCTCAGCACTCCCCAGTGGTCACCATCTCCAGCTTCAGAGAACTCTGCAGGCACTCCTACCTCACTGTGCTCCTACGGTCACTGTCCCCAACTCCAGTGTCCCAGGAACCAGGGCTGTACGAGAGGTCTCCCTCTGCACGTCGGGCTCACCCACAAGGTACGTGTCAGTATCAACCAGCCATGCCTGAGCCTGCAAGAGGGACCTCCGTTACTGAGGAGGTCTGCCAACTCCTCTCAGCCCTCACTCACGAGGTGAAGTGTCTCCAGGACAGTTATGAACGCCTAACAGCACATATGCAGGACCAGGCAAACTTCCCTCTCAGTGGAAGGTCATCAGAAGCTACCTCCGCACTCCCAGCAATGATGTTGCCTCCCGAGCCAAGGGTCCCAATTCCGGAGAAATTCTCTGGGGATCGAAACAAGTTCAGGACTTTCCGCAATGCATGCGAGTTATACTTCTCCCTACTACCCTTAACCTTTTCACAGGAGACCACCAAAGTGGGGTTTGTTGTTTCACTTCTGTTAGGACAACCACAAGCTTGGGCCCACCATTTGCTGGAAGAACGCCCTGCTTCTCTGGACTCCTTGTCATCCTTCTTCAGCGCTATGTCGCTCCTTTACGATGACCCCCAACGGACTACTACTGCCGAAGCTGCCCTTAGCACGCTCAAACAAGGCCGCAGAGCGGTGGAGGACTACATAACTGACTTTAGGCGCTGGAGCGCAGACACCCTATGGAATCATGCAGCCTTACGGCACCAGTTCCGCTTAGGTCTATCAGAAGGGTTAAAGGATGAGTTGGCTCGGGTCGGTATACCAGATTCTCTGGAATCCTTGATCGCCCTAACTATACAGATAGACCGTCGTCTTCGGGAACGCAGGATGAGCCAACAGCCCCGATCGAACTGGATGTTATCTCAAGTGGCCACCACCTCTCGTCTGGCCTCCTCCAGACCAACTCCAGTTAATCCTGCACCAGACTCTCCTAAATATGGGCAGGCCGGATCGACAAGACCCTCATTGTCCGCAGAGGAACGCCTGCGTCGGCAACTGCTCAACCTCTGCCTGTACTGCGGGGGTACCGGCCACTATGTGCATTCATGCCCTGCCAAGCACCGTAGATACTTATCCATCTCTTCTCCTGGTCATCCGGTACCCTCCACCAATTCTACTCACCTGGCTCTTCCTATCACCTTTATGTTTCCTGAAAGAACTGTGTCAGTTACCGCAATAATAGACTCTGGGGCATGCAGTTGTTTTATTGATTTGAACTTTGCAAACCAACAGCGCATCCCGCTTCAGCACAGAGCTCAGGGACTTTCCATCTTCCTGGCTGATGGATCCCGTATAAAATCTGGCCAAGTGACCCAGGAAACTCCTTCATTGACTGTAGTTACTGCTTCAAACCACAAGGAACTGCTGAAACTTGATGCCATTGCATCCCCTCTGTTTCCAGTCATCTTGGGCTTACCGTGGCTTCAGGCCCACAACCCGCAGATTAACTGGGGCTCCGGAGAGATCAAGTTTCAGTCCCTCTACTGTCAAAACCACTGCCTTCCTTCACCTCCCAGGGTACCTGGCCCCTTACTATGCTTGGAAGCTGACTTGGAATTACGCACAGTAGTCCCTGAACCATACCACGAGTTCTTAGACGTCTTTAGCAAGCGAGGGGCAGAGACCCTTCCTCCCCATCGCTCCTATGATTGCCCGATCGAGCTATTACCCGGAGCAGAGATCCCTTTTGGTCGGATTTTTCCCCTATCTGAGCGGGAGTTGGAGGTGTTAAAAGAGTATGTCGACGAAAATTTGGAGAGGGGGTTCATCCGGCCGTCCACCTCTCCAGCTGGGGCAGGAATCTTTTTTGTAGAAAAAAAGGACCACTCACTTCGTCCCTGTGTAGACTACCGGGAACTGAACAAGATCACGGTTAAAAACCGGTATCCTCTACCCTTGGTGCCTGAGCTTTTCCAGAGATTAAGAACTACTGCTGTGTTCACCAAGCTAGATCTTCGAGGGGCCTACAATTTGGTCCGTATTCGCTCTGGGGACGAGTGGAAAACGGCCTTCCGTACCAGGTTTGGCCACTTCGAATACCTAGTGATGCCCTTTGGCCTGTGTAATGCCCCTGCTACCTTCCAGCACCTGATAAATGATATCCTCAGAGATTACCTCGATATCTTCGTAATAGCCTATTTAGACGACATCCTGATCTTTTCTACATCCCTGGATCAACACCGGAAACACGTCAAGATGGTACTCTGCCGTCTCTGTCAGCATGGGCTATATGCCAAACCAGAAAAATGTGAGTTTGAGCGGCAGAGTATCCAGTTTTTGGGCTTAGTGATATCCACGGAAGGGTTCAAGATGGACCCACAAAAGGTCACAGCAGTTCTGGACTGGCCTGCACCTTCTGACAAGAAGGGGGTGCAACGTTTTGTTGGCTTTGCCAATTTTTACAGAAGGTTTATTAAAGGATTTTCTGCAATCATTTCCCCGATTACCCAGCTAACCAAGCAGAATGTCCGATTCCAATGGAACTCCGAGGCACAAGCCGCCTTCTCTACCTTAAAGGGACTGTTTACCTCTGCCCCCATCCTAAGCCACCCGGATCCTTCTCTCCCCTATCTGCTCGAGGTCGACGCCTCAGAAACAGCTGTGGGGGCAGTTATCTCTCAGCGCCAAGGACTTAAGGATCTTATGCACCCCATAGCCTTCTTCTCCCGTAAACTCTCATCTGCCGAGAGGAATTACGACGTGGGTGACCGTGAACTTTTGGCCATTAAGGCCGCGCTCGAAGAATGGCGATACCTGCTGGAGGGAGCGGCTCATCCCATACTCATATATACAGATCACAAAAATCTGGAATATTTACGAACGGCCAAACGTCTAAGACCACGCCAGGCTCGGTGGGCGCTATTCTTTTCCAGATTTGCTTTTCATATAACTTACAGGCCAGGATCAAAGAACATCAAGCCCGACGCTCTTTCGCGTATGTATGATGACCCCAAAGAAACCTCAGTTCCGGACACTATTCTATCGGAGGGAAATTTCTTACTTCTTCAGACGGACCTGATGTCCGGTTTAAAACAAGCCTCTGTGGGGGTGCCCTGTCCACCCGGAGTAACTCTGATACCCAAGGACGGTCTGCTTTGGAAAGACAGTAAAATTTTCGTGCCTGAGAGGTGTCAAACCAAAGTTCTGAGCCTGTGTCACGACCACCCTCTAGCCGGACATTTTGGGGTCCACAAGACTCTCGAATTAACCCAGCGCATGTTCTGGTGGCCGAAACTCGAGAAGGACTGTAAGGAATACGTCAAGTCTTGTGTTACCTGTACCCAAAATAAGTCTGCTAGAACCAAGTCCTGGGGTCTTCTCAAACCACTACCAATTCCCGACAGGCCTTGGAGCGAGATTGCCATGGATTTTATAGTGGAGCTACCCCCTTCTGAAGGACATACAGCCATTTTTGTAGTGGTCGACCGCCTGTCCAAGATGGCCCACTTTATACCCCTGAAGAACACACCTTCTGCTGTAGAGACCGCCCGGGTGTTTATCCGGGAGATTGTGAGGCTGCATGGGGTACCAACAAACATTGTATCGGACAGGGGGGTCCAGTTTACCTCTCGTTTCTGGAGGTCACTATGCCAGATCCTGAAAATCGAACTCTCCATGTCTTCTGCCTTCCACCCTCAGACCAATGGACAAACTGAGAGAACGAATCAGACTCTGGAACAGTACATCCGTTGTTTTACCTCGTTTGTCCAGGACGATTGGGTAGCACTTTTGCCCCTAGCAGAATTTTCCTTTAATAACGCCTGCCACTCAGTTACAGGACAGTCACCATTCTTTGCGAACTACGGCTTCCACCCTGTCTTCCTGCCTAACATTATCCCAGAATCTCCAGTCCCAGCAGTACAAACCACTGTCGAGTTTCTAGGTCGCAATAATAAGTTGTTGCAAGAAACCATGGCCAAAGCACAGGCAACTAACAAGAGACTGTATGATAGGAAGAGAAGAGGGGAATTATGTCTCCAACCAGGAGACCAGGTGTGGTTATCTACCACCAATCTCAAGATGGCTTGTCCTTCAAAGAAACTGGCACCCAAATTTATTGGCCCCTTCCCGATCAAGAGGAAATTGAATGAGGTTTCCTACGAACTTTCCTTGCCCGAATCGCTCAAAGTCCACCCAGTGTTCCACGCATCCCTGCTTAAACCCACGGTACCTGACCCCTTCCCCGACAGAGGATCGGGTCCACCTGAACCTATAATTGTTGACAGGGACGAGGAATATGAGGTGGAGGCTGTTGTAGACTGCAGACGGAGATGTAACCAAATTCAATATTTAATCAAATGGAGGGGGTATGGGCCAGAAGAGAATTCATGGGAACCCAAGCAAAATGTGCATGCCCAAGAACTGATCCAAGCATTCTTCCGCAGGCACCCCCAGAAAAGAGCTCTTTTGGGCACCCGGAGGTTGCCCTTAAGGGGGGGGCAATGTCATGGATATACAGATTCCAGAACTGCAGCAAGGCGGAGGCGCATCCCGGCCAGCAGGCGCCCAGCAGCTTTGGCGCCAGTGGGCCTTTAAAAAGGGCTCCCACCGTTCAGCTCTTGCTGGTTGATCTGTAGTCTTTCCTGGGACCCGCCCCTGTATCTGCATCTGATCTCACACCTGACCTGGCTTCCTGACCACTCTGCTCTCTCCTCTCCTGATCTCTGGCTGCCATTTGACCTTGCTTGTTTACCTGCATACCTGATCTCCGTTGCCGACTAAGCCTGGACTCTGACCATCCCTTGTCTGCCGATTCTGTCTGATCTGATCCGCTGTGTATGACCTGGCTTCCTTCTCCCGTCCATTCCAGGAAGCGACGGGCAGTGAGCAAAGTAAGAGAGCCGGCCGGCTCGATAAGATTTAAAACAACCGCTCTGTTATTTCTTTTAAAGTGTGAGTTTGTTATCTTTTAGAGATTTTTAAAATAAAAGGTGAAACTGTATTGCGCTATGGTGTCCCTTTCTTTTGCATGGTATTTAACCCCTACTGAGTGAAAACTAAGGGATCCCGTATAAAAGATCAGTTTCCATTAGAACAACCTGAAGATTGTGTCCCTGAGAAGCCCGGATAAAGACCTAGGCAGGGGTACATGCCATACGCCCATCTGGTCTCTCTAATACAGGGACCAGATTAGCTGGTAAGCGGCTAATTTTACCATTTGGTGGAGGATCTCTGGTTTTCTGCTATCTCACCATCCTTTCAGTGTGTGCCGGATGTCCCAGATGGGAATACCACTAATATAGTTTGAATCCTGTGGTGGACTTATTCTTGCATGAACTGGTTTTCTCCGTGCAAATGTCATCTTCTCTAATTTTGGACCTTTATTGTTCTTTATGACACCCTAATTGATCTCAATTCACTGTGAAATACACTTTGGGATTTGGATCTCTGTTGTTCTATATGACATCCTACCAGAGTTTGAATTATTGTATTATTTTTATGGTTTGTCACATCTAACATTTTTTAACGTATCACAGAGTGGTGGATAAGAGAGGGTAAATAAGTATTTCTAATTATTTCAGATAGAGATAATTTTTTCCCAACACAACACGAAGTGGATGGGATAATTGAATGTATTTATTGCATACTTTCTTCAATTCATTTGTTTTCAGCGCAGCCTTTTTTCCTTTATTATGACCTGGCTTGTCTGACCTTGTTCCTGCCCGCTGTGTGCACCTGCATCCTGCTGACCTGCATCCTGCGCACCTGCATCCTGCTGACCGGCATCCTGCCGACCTGCATCCTGCTGACCGGCATCCTGCCGACCTGCATCCTGCTGACCGGCATCCTGCACACCTGCATCCTGCCGACCTGCATCCTGTGCACCTGCATCCTGCACACCTGCATCCTGCCGACCTGCATCCTGTGCACCTGCATCCTGCCGACCTGCATCCTGCTGACCTGCATCCTGCGCACCTGCATTCAGCCGACCTGCGTTCCTCAGCACTCCCCAGTGGTCACCATCTCCAGCTTCAGAGAACTCTGCAGGCACTCCTACCTCACTGTGCTCCTACGGTCACTGTCCCCAACTCCAGTGTCCCAGGAACCAGGGCTGTACGAGAGGTCTCCCTCTGCACGTCGGGCTCACCCACAAGGTACGTGTCACTACCGTTGCTGTTGGGTATGCTATTGTGGCTAGAAAGCGAGGACATTTGCTGTTCTCTGGTGTTGCTGCTAAGTCTATGTCTGGCGTTCCCCATCTGCGTGTTAGCAGAGCAAAAGCCTGATTGCTGAGGGACCACTCGTTGTTTGACACAAACACACGACTTAGGTCGTCCGCGAGCTGGTTTTGTGCCGCTGGGACGTATATTGCCCTCAGATCCATTAGATGGACTTGTGCCCATTCGAGTATGGGTCGCAGTTCCTGCATGAGAGTGTTGCTTCGGGTACCTCCCTGTCTCTGCACGTAGTTTACTGCTACCGTATTGTCCATTCGGAGAAGGATGCTTTTCCCTGTGAGGAGGTGTGAAAAGGTTCGAAGGGCTTGCCAGGCGGCCCTGAGCTCTAGGACATTGGAAACTGTGCCCTGCGGTCGAAAGGGCCAATGGCCTTGCACTCCCTGGTGTTGGTAATGTGCACCCCACCCATGGAAGCTGGCATCCGTCGTTACTACTTCTGGTAGTGGGGGTACAATAGGACGATGACATGTCAGGTTGGTGGTTTTGGTCCACCACCGTGCAGAATTCTTCACTGCCTGCGTGATCACTATTCGTTGATATATCGAATGTCCATTCCATTGCTTCAGGAACGAGTTCTGGAAAGTCCTCGAGTTCCACTGGGACCACTGGATCATTAGGAAGGTGGAGGACATTGACCCCAGAATGCTTAGACATGATCTTGCGGATAAGTGGTCCGCTGTCAGGAGTCTTTCTACTTTGCCGATAAGTGGGTGCAGTTTCTCTTGGGGAAGACCCACCGTGTTGGAACTGGTGTCTAATTCTGCTCCTAAGAAGACCATCTTCTGTGTTGGTATCAGGCTGCTCTTTTTCCAGTTTATCAGCCAACCGAACTGTTGGAGTGTAGAGATTAATACGGCTCGATGTTGTAAGAGCGTTTCCTGACTGTCCGCCAGGAGGATAATGTCGTCTAAATAGTGTAGGGCTCTTAGTCCCTTCTCCCTCAGATGTGCTATAACTGGAAGCAGTACCTTTGTGAAGGTCCTGGGTGCCGTTGAAATCCCGAATGGGAGACTTTGAAACTGGAAATGTTGTTGGCCGATAGCGAAGCGCAGGTATTTTTGAAAGGTTTTGTGGACTGGTATGTGTAGATAAGCGTCGGACAAATCGACTGAGAGCATCCAGTCTCCTACCCCCGTTGCTAGTAGTATGGACTGAAGACTCTCCATCTTGAATGATTCGACTTGTATTGATCGATTGAGTCGTTTCAGGTCTAGCACTGGTCTTAGGTTGCCCGTTTTTTTTGTGACTAGGAATAGGGGGGAGTAGAAACCTGCACCTCTCTGTTCCTTTGGAACTTCTGTGATTGCTTGCTTCTGTAGAAGCTCTATGATGTATTTGACTAGAAGCTTGCGCTTCAGGATTGAAGATGGAAGTCTGGTGACCCTGTAGTAATTTTGAGGAGGAGTGTGTTTGAACCTCCACCTGTGGCCTTCCTGAATGGTGGTGATCGTCCAATGGTCTTGAATATGATCTATCCAAATTTGAGCGAATAGCCTCAGCCTCGCTCCTACTATTGCGGGCTGGGCGGTCGTGGCATCAAAAGGACTTTGGTTGGTCCCCGGGGTTGTGCCTTTAGCCTTCTGTAATCTGACAAAGGATGGCTGTGTACCCCGCCAGTTCCGCTTGAACTCCTTGCCTGGTCTGTATGATCTTGCATCCCGGTACCTCTCGGGCAGATGGCGTCTGAAGGGGGGTTTTTTTTGCTTGGGCCTCCTATCCGACGGGATAAGGCCCGATTTTCCTCCCGTGACCTTAGAAATTGCCGAGTCCAGTTTGGGGCCGAAAAGGTTGATACCGTCGTAGGGGATCCTACACCAGCTGGACTTAGAAGTTGTGTCCGCCACCCAGGGCTTTAGCCATAGTGCTCTTCGAGCGGTCACGGAGGACAACATTGCTCTCGCTGAGGACCTGATTACATCCACCGCTGCTTCTGCTACAAAGTCCCCTGCCCGGTTAAGTTCTTGTAGGGCGGATATGATCTTTTCTTGATCTGCCGCCTCCAGTAGCAGTTTCTCTGTGTTGGTGGCCCAGCATGAGATGGCTCTACCTACTGCTGCCAAAGTGATCGCTGGCCTGCAGGCTCCCCCTGCCGCTGAATAGGTCTTTTTAAGGTCGAGATCTATCTTGCGGTCCATCACGTCCTTAAATGTTACTGCGTCTTCTATTGGCAGGGTTACGTGGCGTGCTAATCGCATTAGTGAGGAATCCACTACCGGGGCCGAAATGAGGGGGCTCACCGATGTTTCCTTCAGCGGGTAGAGCTTATTTAGCCTGTTGTTTAACCCTGATTTTTTATCTGGTTTCTGCCACTCGTCTTTTATGAGTTCACCGAGTTCCTCGATGAACGGGAATGTTTCCGGGTCCTTCTTGAGGTTTGGAAAATATTTTCTTAGCTTCGGGGGAGATTCCCCCTGCTCCTCCCATCCAATCGCCTCCTTTACCGATTTTGCGAACGGTTCTATGAACGCGAAATCAAAGGCCGTGGGTGGTAACACTTCATCTTCCTCTGGGGAATCCTCCTGTTCTTGCTGGGCATAGGAGGTAGAGGCTGAATTAGCAGGTCCGACCGGCTCATAGGCTGCTACTTGCATGATTGATTCCTTCACTGATTCCCTTATTATATTAGATGCCTCTCTTGCATCGGATTCCTTGTCACGGGTTGCCTCCTCCAAACAGGCTTGGCATGCTAATTTGCCTGGTAGGGCTTGCGCTCCGCAAACCCAACAGGTGTTAGGCGCAGGACGTGTATGTCCTCCGTCGCTCTGTGGGTGAGCAGAAGATGAGCTTCTGTGGTGAGAGGATCTTGAACGACTCCTATGGGAGTGTGAATGCCTTGAGGGGGAGCGCTCTTTTCTTTTAGAATGCGATGACCCTGATGATCTGCCGGAACTGCCAGAGAAAGAATGGCGTTAGTGGCAATGCTCTCTTTTCTCCTCTTCTTACTTACCTAGTCAGGTGCCCCCTTACCTTGTAGTTCGCGGCTGGTCTGCTGGAGCAGCGGCCTCCATAGAAAAGTAAGGTATACCTGAGAGAGTGAAAGGTGTGTGTTGTTGTTTTTTTTTTTTTAATAAAAATACATTGCAGAGTGAGCAGCAGGTGCTGGTATCAAGAGACAGAGAAGTAGAGTACTGCTTACCAGAGACTGAGGACAATATGCCAGCAGGACAGCGTTTTTGGAGAGAAAAAACCAGGATGGAGAGTGTTGTTTGCAGCATGTCATTTGCAAAAGGCACAGAGCGCATTTTAAACTTACCGCCGTCGCGGGAGTGATGACGTCACTGCCGCGCATGCGCCGTAGCGCTCTGCGACGCTCGGCGCCATTTTGGAAGTTGGCAGCTAAGGGAATAGCGCTGATGTCACTTCCTGAGCGCCTGAGGGAGTACTGTGCGGCCGCCATGATGGAGGAGGCAGCCTCGCCGAGGCACTACAAGGCCCAGCGCGGCCGCAAAGGGGGGAAGATTTAAAACCCAAGATGTGAAGGTGAAATAACAGACATTAAGCTTTAGTAAACAATAAAAGATGAGGGTAAGAGTAAAGAAAAAAGACGGGATGACCGCTGCATACCATATAAGACCTATTTAAGATCTGTCAGGCATCTTCCATGTTCTTTTTTAGCCCCTGAGACCACCAGAGTGGGGCTTCCCTTCGTTTTAGCTCATTTAGAGACTGTACAGATAGGGCTTCCAGCTAGGAGAGGCTGAACCTAGTGGGGCGAAGTGGTAAGGGGGGGTCCCATATTCTAACCGATCCTTTCCTAGATGAAAACGATCGACTATCAGGTGAGGAAGAAAAGGAGAATGCAACGGTGGACTCCTCTTCGAATCTTATAGCTAACCAGTCCTATCAGGTTGTGGAGGCGGAGTCACAACCCAATGTGTGTGCTGCCATGGTGCGTCAGGAAATGTAGATAAGCACTTTTATTCTGCTAAGAAAAAAAAACATAATTTTTTTTTTTTTTTAACGTGATACATTAACTACAAAGATGCCTACTAACAAAATTAGGACGACCAGGTGAATAGGTTGACACTGTCCCTCCCCCCCCCCTTCAGCACGGTATACTCATCGATCCACATTCCCTTATCACCTCTCTGCCGCAGCCTGGTTAAGCTCTTGTGTGGGAGTTTAACTAAGTGGATGATGTCACTGCACCTCTCAACATGACAGTGCTCGATCCTTGCGATTGGCTGCGCAGGCCTCACCAGTGTTGCATGAGGGAAGTCACATGCTCCCCCAAACCTCAAAGCTCCACTCCTTTACACATCTCTTCATACCTTCTGTGCCCATTATGAGCGTTCCCACATCTCTTGCTGGATTTTTATTTATTTGTTATTATGGGGAATGCAACGAGAGGAGCTGCAGGACACCAAGATGGACAAAAAAAACAAAAAAACTCCCAGATGGAAGGGAATAGAGTTGGGAAATATGACAGGGCACTTAGGATATTCAAGAAGATGGGGGTTACTTAGCCCACTAGGACCCATCAAGATAAGGCAGAACTTTATGAACCACAAAATTAGAAAATAGTAAAAACTTTGGCTTTGTTCCTCTAAAGGTGCGTGAGAACCATCACTCTTTTGGGTGGACCGATCCTTTAACTTGTGACATTTATAAGTTAATGGACAACTACTTTGGAAAATATAAAGATTTTTATCATACTTTTAGAAATCCTGTACACATAGATATCACCTATTGATACTTTTAATTGGGTTTAATCAGTGGTCTTCATCCTTCCCTCTGGGTATCCAGAGGAGTATGAGAAGTGACGACACTGAGTAGAAGACACGCAAACTTCTATTCCAAAAAAACACACAAAAATTTTTACTAGTCGTTATTTTATCACCCTATAAATTGAACTCTGTTATTAGAACACACCCTTTCAGCCTAATAGCAGGCTAGGAGGCTTTGTAATCACACCATACGGAAACCAGGTAAATGTAAGATAAGATTAATTATTGTATACAAGGAATTAGTGTTCTGGGGCGGTGTCAGACAATAAAACACTGAGCCTTATTAGTCATCAGTGAAATCAATACATCAAACTAAACATATTGTGTATATACGGTAAAGAATATTATAAACCTACGCTTTCCTCTAACCTTATTACATTAAGCAATACTCCTATGTAATGGCATACACATCCATAATAGACATGTGCACAACAAAAAAAATAGTTTTTTTCGTTTCCGTTGATTCGTAACGATTCGTAAATTCCTTAGTCGTCGGTGTTCGTATTCGTAACGATTCGTACATTCTTAAGAGTTATTTTTTCCGTTGATTCGTTTTTCCATTAGTTTAATTTTCGTTTATTCGTTTATTCGAAATTTGGACGCATTCGTAGTTATTCGTACATTTGTAACATTCGTAACATTCGTAGATTCGTAATCGGTGCATGATTCATAATTTTATGTAATGTGTATGCTATTATTACATTTTAAGAGACACGGAAAATTACGAATCGAAAAAAAAAGTTACGAATGTACAAACTTTTTCGTTCAATCCATTCGAAGCACGTTAAGCAACGCCATTGTAAGAGACAAGGAAAATTACGAATCAAAAAAAAAAAAAGTTACGAATTTACGAATTTTTTCGTTCAATCCATTCGAAGCACGTTAAGCAACGCCATTGTAAGAGACACAGAAAATTACGAATCGAAAAAAAAAAAAAGTTACGAATGTACGAATTTTTTCGTTCAATCTATTTGAAGCACGTTAAGCAGCACCATTGTAAGGGACATGGAAAATTACCAATTCAACAAAAAAAAAAAGTTACAAATGTACGAATTTTTTTGTTCATTTTCATTTTCGTTGTTCCTGTTTTCGTTTTTCGGATTTTCTTCATTCGTACATTCGTTGTTTCTAATTAGTTTTTTTCGGATTTTCGTTATTTTCGGATTCGAATGATTCGAACGATTCGTTAGTCGTTAACATTTTTAGCGAATCGTTCGTTCATTCGTACGAAAACGAATGAACGAAAATAACGAAAAAAAAATAAAAAATAAAAAAAACGAAACGAATTGCACATGTCTAATCCATAAGAAGATTCATGCATAAGAAGATAAGCAGCATTAAAAACAGACTTTCCACAATCATTGGGTACACCACAGTTTGGTTTAGTCTTCATAATGTCTTTTCACAATTCCACCATCTGTGAGGAACACCTTCACCTTCACCAAGGGTTATTACCAGAAATAATAAACAAAATTGTAGATGCCCTAAACCTCCTTCTACAAATTTTAAAAGCTTATGGAGTCCGTAAAATCAATCTAAAATGGCAAAAAATAAAATACGTGTTAAAAACGGTCAATTTAAGACACAGAGAGCTGCTACCATAGAGCCTACTCAAGGCAAACTAAAAATCATAAGAAACACAGAGCAATAATCCGTGTAGGCAGCACTACATAAATCGCCACTAACCAACGATGTGCTGACATAAACCGTATTAAAATATACTGTAATTAGTTGCAACAATAGGAAATACACTTACAATCTTTCAAAGTAAAATTGGCATTAAACACAGTGTTACATCCAAAGAGTTTGCATAACGGTATCTCCAAAACATTTGGCACGATTTTCAAACTCACACAAGGTTTCTCAATGGATTATAAACACTATTCCAAGTTGTTGTATAGCCACGCACTGACGCGTTTTGTCATTTGTGACATCATCTGAGGGTGGACACCATGGAGATATCGTTATGCAAACTCTTTGGATGTTACACTGTGTTTAATGCCAATTTTACTTTGAAAGATTGTAAGTGTATTTCCTACAGGGGGATTTGTATTTAAATAAAATTATTTGAAACGGGATCACGCTATGGAGTATTTTGTTTTTCTCCTCCATGTGAATGAGCTCATCTAGCTGAAGACCCGTCCCGCCTGTCAGCAGCTGTCCCTGTGGCTATTATCCCGAGGAGAGATCACAGACGAATTTAAGACAAACCACCTTTACATGCCTGTGACCCAGCTTTGTCCGGTAAGAATTAAATCTATAGGGCAGGGATATGCAATTAGCCAGCCTCCAGCTGTTGCAAAACTACAAGTCCCATCATGCCTCTGCCTCTGGGTGTCATGCTTGTGGCTATGCCTCATGGGAGTTGTAGTTATGCAACAGCTGGAGGTCCGCTAATTGCATATCCCTGCTATAGGGGGATTTATCTCCGGTTTTCGATTTTTTTTTTTTTTTTTTTTTGATGGTTAAGTCATTTTATTGTTGCAAATAATTACGGTATATTTTAATACAGTTTAGATCAGCACATTGTTGGTTAGTGGTGATTTATGTAGCGCTGCCTACACAGATTATTGCTCTGTGTTTCTTATGAGCTTACCAGAAATGTATGTAGCGGTCACACTTTACTAAGTGTGCGCGATCAGTACGAATTTTGTTTTTCTCAGAACTGTAATGGAGTTCTGGGGGTTCATTTTACAGGATTTGCTTTGGCATCAGTCTGGCTGGGCTGTAGGTTCCGCCTGCAGTGAGGCACCCATGACAGACCGAGAACCAGGCCTGGTTGGACGTGTTAGGAACCAATCTTTCCCGGAGCCAATCAGCGGGCACATCTGGCCCTGCTGCGTAGTCTGGGAAGGGTTATTTAAGGTGCTGAAGTCACGTGTTCGGGGCTCGGCTGCTGCTTAGATTCCTGGTTCCGGTCCGGGGCAGCCCCGCGAGGGGTCCCGAGCTCAGGAGTGTCTGCCGTCCCGCAAGCATGGTCAATCCGACCAGCCCCAGAGGCCCTCATGGTCTGGGGCAGGGATTCGTCTGTTCCCGAGTCTCGGAATTGGCTAGTCCGAGGCCCAGTAACTGAAGGAGGATTCAAAGGCGTCCCGGTGTGCTCTCGGTATTAGAGGGACACGGCAACTCGTACAAGTGACCAGGGGAGGACTCTTCGGAGGAGGGCCAACAAGCTGGCTGCTCGGTAAGAGCCTGGGAGCTGAGTTGTATGGACACTAAAGAATCCACATTTCACACAGTATCGCCAAGAAGGCAGAGACTTTGAAAAGTTTCCGGATCACATGTTGGCTGCTAGATCTCTGGCCAGAGGTTTATCCGGCAGTGAAGCGCCCAGTTGCGAGTGGCTACTCTCTGGGTTAATTAAAGACATTCAGTGGATGTCAGCAGTTCAAAGTGCCTGAGTTTTATCACCCGTGCCCTCTATTCCCATCAGAAACTGTGTTATTGTTGGATGTTATCCCCTGCAAAATAAAAACCTCGAAAGGGACTTTTATGTGTCAGCATCTGAAGTCACTGGGCACTAACCCTGGGAACCCCTAGACAACAACTGACAAGCCACGAGGAGGTAAAAAAAGCCCAGAAAGTCAAGGCCGCTCCTTGGGGTTATGGCTGCTACATGTAGACCTCTAATTCTAACAGCCCTTCAGGATCAGAATCCACAAGAAGTAGCATAGTTCACCATACCTTCCAACCATCCTGGATTGCCCGAGAAAGTCCCACCTTTGGGAGGCCTGTCCCGGGACCCGGGCACCTTCATTCCGGGACAATACAGTGTCCCGAAAGTTCCCCCTGGGCTGATCTGATGCCCCCTAAAAATTCCGCCGCATCGCCACTGTCACTCACTGCAATGGTGTACTGTACTCCTGGCTGAGACCCACTATTATTCGCCACCAACCGCTGTCTGGCTCACTGCCCAAACTGGTTGCTAGCCATGGTCCGCCTGGCGTCTAGCAATTGCATTTTTATTCTGGGGTTTATATACACTTTAATGCTTTGAAATCTTTTACTAAATTCCATGGTAAGAGTTCACATTGATCCTGTGACGTAAAAAAAATCACCTCTTACCCCATCCATCACATGCTAGACATGCAGAAGAAAAGGCTAACTATGTCATGTGAGAGTTATGTAGGACATCCCTCTAGAATTCCTGAGATAATCCTATAGGCATGACCTCTTGCTCATCTTTACTTTTATCTCCTTTAATGTATACAGTCTCCCCGCTGGTCACATGAAAATTACATAATAGTCTTATAACATTCTTTATAAATACTGGATATACTTCATTCTGTAGGTATCATGCAGAAAAAAGGTGCATGTATCTTACAAAAAAAAGTCTTTTTTTTAAAGAAAATGTAAACCTGGCACAGACACTTAACATGATGAACCAAAGATGAAAACAACCAGCTAAAGAAATATAAACTCTTCCGTTAAAAGTTTTGCTATTTTTGAATAGAATGTGGAAGTGTTAAAACCTCTTTCATGTTTTTATTGCTGTTTTTTCAATTGGGAAGATTAACCTTCTCCATTTCTCCTGGGGACCATTGTCTTCAGTACAGAAAGTGATGGGAAATCCAACATTTTTCAAACTCTTTATTTTCAATTTCAATATCCACCAAAAACAGAAAGGTAAAAAGAGCGAAGCATATATGACAAAGATGGTAAAGGGTGCAAGCTAAAACTGGCAAGCACCCTATGCAACGGGTACACAAATTACAAATGGTAACAACTAGGGCTGTGGAAATTAAAGATTAATTCCTCGATTAATCGATACATTTTTATGATCGATCAAAATTCTTTTGATCGGTACTCACCTCTCCGCCGGCTTCCGGGTCTTCACGGAGTTCCGCCGGAGATCCGGTGACGTCACGGACATCGATGTCACCGGACTCCTCCCCCCTTTCCCAAGTGCCTCCGTCTGCTAACGAAGGGAAGGGGGGAGGAGTCCGGTGACGTTGAAGTTCTGATTGAACTTAACGCCTATGGGGGAGGAGCTACGCATGACGTCACCCGCTGCTGCCTTTTGGAACTAACATGATTGTCGGCTTTACATGCTGTGTTTTTATCATCTTTATGTGAGTAGTTTGTGTTTGAATACAAAAATTTTATCTTATGCTTAAGCGGTGAGCACTTAGATCTTTTCTTTCTACCCATGACCTGGCGTCTTGCTGAGATCTAAGGAGACGTGAGAGAAGTTAATGGTCCGTGTTAACCCTTTTGATAGCCGCTTGCATGACCACCTGTTTGCACAGGGGTCCATGTCATAAGGTGAGAGTGATTAGTTAGACCGGAGGTGGAGGGATTGTCACGCTACTGTTGAAAAAAAATTACTTACGTTAGTGCTACAGTTTGAATTTAAAACGTATTTGTGTGAACTGTGAAGTTAAGTCATGGATTGTGGAAACTAACTAGTGTCGGGTGATTGTATATAGTGTATACCACATTTACCACTGACTAAGGCCCCTTTCACACTTGTGTGACTTCATAGTCACGCGATCTTACCGCGATTTTTGCCGCGATTTTGCCACATCAAGGAATGCAAGTATGTAAGTGGCATCAAAATTGGACCAAAGACTACTTTGAAGTCAGAACAACTTGAAGTCGCACTAATATGAATGGCTGTCATTGGAAATCATGGGGAATGACTTGTCATGCTTCTTTGCAGTCCCAAATCGTGGGACAAGTCGTTTAAGTGTGAAAGGGGCCTAATGCAGAGTTGCAATGCAAGGAGATCAGCTAAAAGTATTTGGATCTGTATGTGCGTTATAATTAATCAAAATTAGTCGATTAATCCATAAAAAAAAAATCGATTAATCGAACACGAAAATTTTAATCAGTAACAGCCCTATTAACAACAGGTACCATAGGCACATTCAAAGAACACTAAGGTTTGGTTCACACCTATGCATTTTTTTGTGTGTTTTCAGTTTTGCAGAAACACACTACAGTCATGTTCACATCTGTGCATTTTGTGGAAAGCTCAGGGACTTTTTCTGTTTTTTGGTTCCATAGACTTCAATGGATCAAAAATGTGTATTGAAAAACGCAAAATGCACCTGGAATACGCAAACTGCAACCTGCATAGGTGTAAATTAGGCCTAATACAGTGATCAGTGCTAAAAATATGCACTGTCACTGTACTAATGACATTGGCTGGGAAGGGGTTAAAAATCTAGGGTGATCAAAGGGTTTAATGTGGGCCTAACCAGTGTTTATGTGTACTGTCTGTTGTGCTTTTACTAGGGGAAGTAACAGATTTTATTTCCTGATTTGGGGGGAAAGAAAATCCTTTACTTCCCCGCTGACAGGACAATACTCTGCCTTGTTTACATAGGCAGGGCTCTGTCCTGTATGTCTTGCCGACAATTGGCGGGTGCTGGAGATCACCCATTGGCATACCTCCCAACATTTTGAGATGGGAATGAGGGACACCTACTAACAAATGTATGTAGGCATAGGATACTCCACTGCCACACCCCCTTAAAGGAGAATTAACCAAAAAAAAAGTTAATTAAATCCACAAGGACATTTTTTTACCACTACTATTCCTCTATATTCGCTTTTAAAATGTACAAATGCAGCAATTTAGAAATTGGATGAAAGGTTTAGTACTGGGAAACACTTTTTGAAAGATAAAAAGGTTTTATATACAACGATACAGATAAGACCAAAATGAGGGACAAATGAGGTGGAATGAGGGACAGAGGGACATTGCTCCAAATCAGGGACAGTCCCTCCAAATCAGGGACAGTCCCTCCAAATCAGGGAAAGTTGGGAGCTATGCATTGGACAGTAAGCACTGATCTTGCCCCCCTACATGGAAGTGCCTAGTACATAATCTGGCATAGGAGAGCCGCCTTGCCACGGTATATGTAAGTGATACGGAAGTATGGGTATTTTATACAGTTACATTGGTCCAGCTTGGACCAAAGTAATTATGTACTGTATGTACCATACCTGGGTGATGCCCCTGGATGCTGGAAATCACTGAATTAGACATTGCTACTCCAGTGAGCTCCACTTGCTTCCAGGTCCTGTGCCAAGCAACTGGCCTCATGTATCCTGAATGCAGGAGGTCGGCCCTGTTCAGATCACTTTTCAGAGGTGATTTACATGCGGTGAGGAGTCAATGTGACGCCTCCTCACCGCCTTTAACACCATATTTGCTGAACAAACGTGCCGCAACCATGTGCATTACATGTGGTTCCATGTGCATTGCATGTGGTTGCAGGGCATTTGCAGCATTTCCCATGTGTTATATAATTTTTGCAGCAGGCAGGAAGCATCATGACTCCAGCATGTAAATACACCCCTCCACTATCATTGCAGTTCTAAAAGTGTGGCTCAAATGCACATTTTTATTGCCTCTTTAAACTATTTAACTATTCTAAAGAAAGCCTTATGTCGCGTACACACGACTGGACTTTCCGGCAAACTAGGTCCGACGGTCTTCCCGACGGACTTTCGGCAGAGTACCGACGGACTTTTGGAACGAACGGACTTGGCCACATACGAACGGACTAATTCCGGTTGAAAGTCCGTTCATTCGAACGTGGTGACGTAAACGGGACAAAAAAAAGCCAGCAGCCAATAGCTGCCCTTGCGTCATATTTGGTCCGTCGGACCAGTACACAGACGAACTGTTTTCCAGAGTTTAGTCCGTCGGAATTTAGTCCATCGGCTAGATTTGAAACGTTCTATTTCTAGGTCCGCCGGAATTTTTTCCTCAAAAATGAATGGATTAGCCCACACACAATCGGATTGTCCGACGGACTAATCCCGTCGGACCTAGTTTGCCAGAAAGTCCACTCATGTGTACACGGCATTAGGGTTTATATCTACTTTAGGCTTAGCCTGCCCATCCCACTTTCTGCACCTCTCTGTTTGTCAGTGAGGCTGGGAATCCATAAGGAGACTAATGGGAAGCAATAGAATTTCTGCTGCCCATATAGCCAGATCCTCAGGCTATTTTAATACATGATTTTTATATAAAATCTACTTATGCATTCTCCCAACATTTGCTTGTGGCAGGGCCTACTTTACCCTGCACGTTGGATACCTTGCGTGCAGAGGGCTCTCATCAATGCTCAGGGCGAAGGGAAGACTGTGGTCATGTGAAAAATCTAACATTAAGGCAGTTCCCTGATTTAGGGTTGAGCCTTCATCCCAATCCACTAGGAAAGGGAGCCAGAATATCGACCCCCTCCCTACCGGAGGACCCATCACCTTTACTAAGTACCAAGTACCAAGTACGACGCCTAACAACTGGTTGCTTGTGTCTTGAACTTGTCCTTGGTTACTCTCAGCAACTACACTCCTCTTCTTGTCTTAAGAGTTAACCCTTTGTAGTGGTATTACTTTATAAATTAAAGTGCTTTACAGATCCCCCGTTCTTTAGATACGCCAGAACCAACATGAACCCCTTTGAATAACTTCAGACCAGGCCTAGAACGGTTAAAGTAACTTTACTGAACAAATTAAAGCATAACAGTTCAATATGAACAATGTCCATTTCCTAACCCTAACTGCAGTAGTTTGGCTGCCAAGGCATTCCTCCATGAGGTGAGAGTCCATCTTGGCATTATCCATGGCTTGGCTGTCTCTGAAAGTCCCTATGTCTTCAGCGGACTGCAAGATGTAGCAGTCCAGATACACAAGCAGAACAGAACCAACAAAATCGGCTAGGAATAAGGCCCTGGACCTCAGCCTTCCCCCTTTTTATAGCACATTTGGACTGGCTAGGGCAACAGTTAACCCTGCTGTTGTCTCTCATACCTTTGACTTTTAATAGTTCCAACCTAGTGGTGGTTCGCTCACTACAATCCCGGTTCAGGGTCCCACCAAGGGGTGATCCACTTCAGTGCAACACTACATCTCTCTATCTATGGCCCCTATCTGTCCCTTGACCAGTCTCCAAAGAAGAGCTATTTTGACCCACCCCCTCCAGCTTAAATATCCCAACTACTGGATGCTCCATGAGTCAAATGGCCAACACACCACAGCAAGGTAACCCCAACTATACCAACAGAAACTTCCAAACACAGTGCACCATTAATGCAATTGATGCCTGCCTACTTGCTGGCTGAAAAAAAACAAAAAAAACTAACAGTGTATGGCCAGATTTGTTCTCAGTCCTGGTCTGAGACATGCTGTTCTCTATGCTGTAGACTGCAGACCAGCTGAGCGTAAATAATACAAAGTGATGATGGCTTTGAAAAAGCATTAAGAAAAGTTTTTTTTTGTAAATTGCTTGGTGTCCCTAAAGTACTACCCTTTAACTGTTGTCAACTATCCACAAGTGTTCCCCATACAACAATTGTTGCCATGAAGCAAAACAGAACATTGATCATTTATGATGAGCACAGTCCAGTAACCCATAGCAGCAGGTTTTAGATATCAGTAAACAAGAAAGCACTGATGGTAGCAGGTTACTGAACTTACTCTTTGACTTACTAAATGTATCACGTTTCAGTTTCAGGCAACTAATACAATCATTATTTCAGGCACTTGGATACACAGGACCCTGCACCCTTTACACTTGTTTATCTTAAAAGAAGAAGGGTTTCCATATTCTGAAGGTTATTCCTAAGGTTGGGTGATGGATTATAGATATATAGTTCTTTATCTATATAGATAATGCACAGGAATGCATGAAAGCATGATATGGATTGAAAGGCTTGCAAGTATCGGGGAATTTCCGGAATGACGCTGATCCCTTGGGCGGCGAATTCAGAATAGGTGGAATGAATGGAAGTTAAGGGTCAATTCACACTGGTCTTTCTTGGTGCGTTGCAATAATCCTGAGGCGCTCATGTGCACTGTGTTAAGGCCATCAATTCATTTGAATGGCCGCCAATGCACCAAAAATCAAACATGCAACATTTTTTGAAGGCAATGCACCGCAAAGCATGTGTTGCGCTATCCCCGCAGGAGCCGCTGAATAGCTGCCTAGGGTTCTTTCCCCAGTAATTGCCAGGCACACAGTTCTGGTCACTCATCAGACTCATTGGGGGGGGGGGGGGGGGTCTAGGGGTATCTGTATGCTTTTTGATGCTTTAATGAAAACTTGAACTTAAAAAGGTAGGTGGGGGGGGGGGGGGTAATTGTAGGATAATCCAGTAACTTCTAGCAACAAACTTTCCTCTTAGGGATGATGTAAGCATGAGTTCTTGCTCGCAGTAAATAATGGACTGAGCTTATCAGGAGCACTAAAATGAGGCATTCCCTTTAGGTAGACCTGGCTCTATTACAAGAGATTTAGCAGCTGCAGTAATGTGAGCAAAAGTTAAAGCGGAGTTCCACCCAAAAATTGAATTTCCGCTTTAAGGGAAGGTGACCCCCCTGACATGCTACATTTGGCATGTCATTTTTTTTTTGGGGGGGGGGGAGCGGATACCCTCTTTTTAGAGGATTCCAGCTCCCACTTCCTCCCGGCGCACCGCGGCACTGGAGGGGAGATCACCTCTCCCCCTCCCTCTCGGCAATCATCTGGGACACGTCACAGGTCCCAGATGATTGCCCGGCCAGTCACGGCGCGCCGCGCTGCTCGCGCTCTTCACAGCCGGGCACGCACTGCGCATGCGCTCACAGTGACAATGCTGGCACCGCAGAGAGGAGGGGGAGATGAGCGGGGCTTTGTTCCCCCGCATCGCTGGACCCTGGGACAGGTAAGTGTCCGATTATTAAAAGTCAGCAGCTGAAGTATTTGTAGATGCTGACTTAAAAAAATTATTTTTTAAGCGGAACTCAGCTTTAATGGACTGAGCTTTTCAGGACACCACAAACAATGTCCCCTGTGAATGGCAACAGCACACAGTCTAGAGGATCTCTCACACCAGTCGGTACTCACTACTGTCCTTGGATAATCGGTTGCCTCCTTCCAACATCTTCCAAACACTTTCCCAATGGTACCAGACTAGATCTCCTGATGAAAATAAATCCCTCTGACAGTTTCAGCAACTTTCAGTAGAAATGGCCCCAGCTAGCCTAGCTGGATCTCTGATAAATCACAGACACGTGACAGGCTTGCCTAGGGGACAAACAGCCCCCCCCAAGCTGAGATCTCCTCCTCAGGGACGAGGCCCCTCTGCTCTAAGTCTCAGAGTATTTATACACACTCCCGGCCACCATCTGGGCACCTCTTCCCAGGGATTGGCCAGGGCTGCAAAAATATTCAGCAGCTGATTAGGGTCTCCCAGCCAGGGCCGGTACAAGGGGAGGGAGGTGCGGATGCCCTGGGCAGGACCATTTATTGGAGGATGGGGGGCACAGGAGAAGTGCCAACAGTGTGCTGTACACACCGGCCGCGCTACATAGATGTACACACCAACCGCCCTGAAACATGTGCCAAGTGTGCTCCTGCACCCGGCACAAGCCTAAGATCAGCCCTGCCTGCCCTTCTCTGTCAGGCGGAGCAATCTCCGCCGGACAGGCGCTTCCTAGTCCCGGCCGGTGTGACGTCACTGAGAGGCCGACCAGGAGGTGGGATGGGAAAGGAAAATATTGGGGCGTCGCCCCCTCTCTCCAGGCCACCCCCTATATGCAATAGATAGATTCATGCTTAGCATGAATCTTTCCATGGCTGCCGCAGCCACCCCCATTCATGCGTTCGGCCCCTTACAAGGCACCGGGCGCATGATTTACAGTGGCCAGGTTTTTTTTTAAGCACCTGATTAGAGCCAGTGTCTCTATAGGCGTCAAAATATGGTGGGCTCAGGTTGCAGCGCATGCGTCCGGAGCCCAGACAGGTGTGTTTTAACAGCGAGTGAATATTCACTGTTGCAACACTTATCTTCCTCCCGGCCAATCGGGAAGGGGGTCTGATACCCCTCACCAGATTGGCTGAAAGGACAGGCGATCCGATCCTTTTGAACACCTTGGAGAAGGGGAGGAAATGCACAGCGGAAGTGAGGAGGAGAAGAGCCGCTGGCAGATGCCTGGATGCCTGGATGCCCGGTCCCCGCCAATGCCTGGATGCCCGATCCCTGCCGATGCCTGGATGCCTGTCCTCGCCGATGCCTGGATGCCTGATCCCTGCGATGTCTGGATGCCCGATCCCTGCCGCCGCTCTTCGGAAGCCCGATCCCCGCCGCCGCTCTTCGGAAGCCCGATTCCCGCCGCTGCTCCTTGGATGCCCGCCGCCTAGATGGGGTAAGTATCGGTGGATCGACTGGCAGACAGCGGGAGGGTTTGGTTGTTTGCTGCCCCCCCCAAACAAAAAAACACCAGCCACCACTGCAAGGGGGAGGGCCCAGTTTTCTACTTTCGCCCTGGGCACCGGATGACCTTGTCCCGGCACTGCTCCCAGCCCACTATCTTCCAGAACATTTAAAGACAGATGAGGGATCACAGTCAACCCTGCAGCCAGTGAAACACAAAACAGATCAAAACAATCACATGCAGCTCCACAGATTACAGTGAGCCAGAACTAAATTTGCCTACAAATGAAATGCAAATAAAATGCAGCTCCACTAAATACTGTGAGCCAAAACTCAATTTACCCAACCTAGCAACTATCTAGGAGGATGCTACACATGGTAATGCATTACCTCGTTGCAACACATGTATGTTGCAGTTGCATTGGGTGAGTGCATTGGAATGCCAATAATATGAATGGCACTACAACACACTAACACAAGAAACATGCATTAACAAACATTACAGCAATGCACCACACTGGGGAGGCATGAAGGTAATGTCTACCTCCATTTAGAATGTGTTACTTTCATATGGATAGAGTGAAGAAAGATTAAAGCCTCTGTTATGCCTTTGTTGCTGTCTGTCTATGTTGGGGTGATTTCCATTTGCTTCTTGTCAGGTTACACTATTATCTAGACCAGCCTTTTCCAACCAGAGTGCCCAGGCACCTTGGGCTGGGGTGCCTTCAGGTTTCTTCAGGGGTGCCTTGGCAAAATGGCTAAAAATTAAAAAGTCGTCAGGTGGATCAAGCCTGCATTTTTGTTAAAGTGTTTGTAAACCTCAGACATCAAATGTGAACAAAGCATATCCTTCTATAGTGTGTACTTGTCTCAATCCAGAGCACTAAGTGTCATTTCTGTCTGCTGCTTCGTTTTCCTGCTATGAGCGTGAAACACTTCTGATACGTTTTCCAGACACCAAGAGAAAAAAGGTGACAGGGGAGGGAGCTCCAGCTCTGTTCCTGTATGAAGGAGGATGTGTCTCTTCTCTCCAATCTCTGCAGAGTGAAATGTTAGCTCTCCGCCTCCTTTTTTCTGAACTCTCAGACAAGCTTAAAAATTCAGCATATTGAACAGACATAGAGAACAGAATACTGCAGATAGACAGGTAAAACTTATGTAGGAGGATTTGTTTCATCTCTGTGTATCACCTGGGGATATTCCTTTCACTGGGTATATGTAAAGGCCCGTACACACAATCAGAAAATCGAACACAAAATACCGCTTTTGAAGAGATTGTACGATAATCTGATTGTTAGCTTTCGTCCAAAACTTTCCAAAGGGTAAGATATCAGATTGTACAATTTTCGTTAAGACCCCTTTCACACTGGGGCCGCCCGTGCATTAGCAGTAAAGTGCTGCTCATTTTTGCGGCACTTTACTGCTGTTTAAGCAGCACTTTTCACCCACTAGCAGGGTGCTTTTAACCCCAAAGAAGGGGTTAAAAACACCCGTGTTTTGGCACTTCCTAAGTGCTTTTCAGGCGATTCAGAAGCGCTGCCCATTCATTGCAATAAGCAGGTGCGTTGTGGGAGCGATGTATACACCGCTCCCAACCCGCCCCAAAGATGCTGCTTGCTGTTTTTTTTCTAGCGTCCCACAAGCGCACCGCCCCAGTGTGAAAGCACTCGGGCTTTCATATTCGGGCGGCAGTTTTCAGTCGCTTTACAGGCGCTAATTCTAGCGCTAAAACACTTGAAAACTGCCTCAGTGTGAAAGGGGTCTAAATCAGTATTTTTTTCTGAAAATACAATACAAATACAATACAACACATTACATTTCTTCAGAATTTTTATTCTGTTGTACGAGAATTTTTGTACTTTAGTAACCTCTTCATTTTCGATATGGAGACTAGCATGCAAAAAAAAAAAACAGACGATCATTTGTTCCGATAATCTCATTGTGTGTACAAGGCTTAAGGGTTATCAACTACTTTAAATAAAGCCACAGTTTTTCATTGTGCACCATTACAACCTTCTCTTTGACGATGTCCTAAAGACCAATGATGTCATCAGTTGATTACACAGGTATGCTGCAGAACATAACAGCGGTATACATTTCAGGGAATCAAAATGTACAAGTGGCTCTCCTCTCTAGTCCAGTTCTAGAGAACAGTGAATGGTCTTTACACGCAGAGGCTTTTCAGTGGATAGCCCAAATTTAGTTCTTCACAAAATTAGACCTGTTCACCTCTGGAATAAGAAGCTGAACAAGTTCTATTTAGATTTCCTTGCACCCAAGTGACAGGAAGTGATGCACTGACCATGCAGTGGAACTTCAAAACAGCTTAGGGGCTTCCATCAGTGCCACTGATCACAAAGTTTCTTTCCAGAATGTGCCAGGTGAAGCCACTGATATTGGCGGTGATACCATTTTGGCCAAAGAGGTCCTGGTTTTTACTCCAGTTGCACCTACCATAAGTCTAATGCCCCCAGTACGTATACCTCTAAGTCCAGATATCTTGATACAGAAGATCTCATGTCATCTATGCAGAGCACATCTACAATTAACAATCCAGTTATTAAAAGGGAGAGGTTAACCACTTCAGCCCCGGACCAATTGTCAGCTTAAGGACCAGAGGTCTTTTTTCAATTTCGCACTGCACTACTTTAACTGGTAATTGTGCGGTCATGCAATTTTGTAACGAAACGAAATTTGCGTCCTTTTCTTCCCACAAATAGAGCTTTCTTTTGATGGTATTTGATTGCCTCTGTGATTTTTATTTTTTGCGATATAAACGGAAAAAGAGCGAAAATTTTGAAAAAAAAAGAGATTTTCTACTTTTTGTTATAAGAAAAATCTAATAAACTCAATTTTAGTCAAACATTTGGGCCAAAATGTATTCAGCCACATGTCTTTAGTAAAAAAAAATGCCAATAAGCGTATATTTATTGGTTTGCGCAAAAGTTATAGCGTCTACAAACTAGAGTACATTTTCTGGAATTTACACCGCTTTTAATTTATGACTGCCTATTTCATTTCTTGAGGTGCTAAAATGGCAGAGAAGTACAAAACCCCCCCAAATGACCCCATTTTGGAAAGTAGACACCCCAAGCTATTTGCTGAGAGGCATGTTGAGCCCATTGAATATTTTTTTTTTTAGTCCCAAGTGATTGAATAAAGACAAAAATAAAAAAAAAATTTTTTTTTTTCTTCAAAAAGTTGTCACTAAATGATATATTGCTCACACATGCCATAGTTATATGTGGAATTGCACCCCAAAATACATTTTGCTGCTTCTCCTGAGTATGGGGATACCACATGTGTGGGACTTTTTGGGAGCCTAGCCGCGTACGGGGCCCCGAAACCCAAGCACCGCCTTCAGGATTTCTAAGGGTGCAAATTTTTGATTTCACTCCTCACTACCTATCACAGTTTCGAAGGCCATAAAATGCCAAAATAGCACAAAACCCCCCCAAATGACCCCATTTTGGAAAGTAGACACCCCAAGCTATTTGTTGAGAGGCATGGTGAGTATTTTACAGCTCTAATTTGTTTTTGAAAATTAAGAAAGTAAAAAAAAAAAAATTTTTTTTTTTCTTTTTTCAATTTTCAAAACTTTGTGACAAAAAGCGACATCTGCAAAATACTCACAATACCTCTCAGCAAATAGCTTGGGGTGTCTACTTTCCAAAATGGGGTCATTTTGGGGGGTTTTATGCCATCTGGGCATTCCATGGCCTCCGAAACTGTGATTGGCAGTGAGAAGTGAAATAAAAAAATTACTCCCTTAGAAAGCCTGAAGGCGGTGCTTGGTTTTTGGGGTTCCGTACGCAGCTAGGCTCCCAAAAAGTCCCACACATGTGGTATCCCCGTACTCAGGAGAAGCAACAGAATGTATTTTGGGGTGTATTTCCACATATGCCCATGACATGTTTGAGCAATATATCATTTAGTGACAACTTTTTGTAAAAAAAATATATATATTTTTTTTTTTTTAATTATTCAATCTCTTGGGACAAAAAAAAAAATATTTTAATGGGCTAAAAATTGCTCTCAGCAAATAGCTTGGGGTGTCTACTTTCCAAAATGGGGTCATTTGGGGGGGGTTTGAACTGTCCTGGCATTTTATGCACAACATTTAGAAGCCTATGTCACACGTCACCCACTCTTCTAACCACTTGAAGACAAAGCCCTTTCTGACACTTTTTGTTTACATGAAAACATATTTTTTTTTTGCAAGAAAATTACGTTGAACCCCCAAACACTATATATATTGTTAAAGCAAAGGCCCTACAGATTAAAATGGTGGGTGTTGCATTTTTTTTTTTCCACACAGTATTTGCGCAGCGATTTTTCAAACGCATTTTTTGTGGAAAAAATACACTTTTTTTTATTTTAATGCACTAAAACACACTATATTGCTCAAATTTTTGATGAAATAAAAAATATGATCTTAGGCCGAGTACATGGATACCAAACACGACATGCTTTAAAATTGCGCACAAACACGCAGTGGCGACAAACTACATACATTTTTAAAAGCCTTTAAAAGCCTTTACATGATACCACATTAGATTCACGGAGGAGGTCTACTGCTAAAATTACTGCCCTCGATCTGACCTTTGCGGTGATACCTCACATGCATGCTGCAATTGCTGTTTACATATGACGCCAGACCAACGCTTGTGTACACCTTTGCGCAAGAGAAGGGGGGGCAGGGGTGCTTTTTTTTTTTTTTTTTAGTTTTTTTTTTTTTATTTATTTAGCTTTTTTATTCTATTTTTAAACTGTTCCTTCCATTTTTTTTCTTTGTTATGATTTTTATTGTTATCTCAGGGAATGTAAATATCCCCTATGATAGCAATAGGCAGTGACAGGTACTCTTTTTTTGAAAAAATTGGGGTCTATTAGACCCTAGATCTTTCCTCTGCCCTCAAAGCATCTGACCACACCAAGATTGGTGTGATAAAATGCTTTCCCAATTTCCCAATGGCGCGGTTTATATCCGGGAGGGGGGACATTCCCTCCTACTGCTTGTAAAAGCAGTCTAGAGGCTAATTACCCGCTAGAATTGCTTTTACATGAAAGCCGATCACTGGCTGAAAAGAATGATACCAAGATGATACCTAAACCTGCAGGCATCATTCTGGTATAACCATTCAAAGTCCAGCAACATACTGGACATATATTGTAATCTTTTTTTTTTTCATGCAGCCTCTTGGCTGAACGAAAAAAAGAGATTGATTGGTGGGTATGCCCACCATTAGAATACCTCCCTTCATCCACCCACTTCTAATGATGGGCATACATGCACCATTTATATATGCCGATGCATGGGGGCATCCTCCCGCAAAAGTTATGCCGTGTACACACGGTCGGAATTTCGACCGTATGTACGTGGCATTAGGAGCCAATCGCTCCTCCGCCCCCCCTGCTGCCCCCATGCTTCGGCACATATGCTCTTTTTTTTAACTGTGGTGGTGAAATCACCTCCTACAGCGTTGGAGTCGCGGCTTTATGTATCGTGGGAGCAAACGCTGTTGCTGTCAAGATAAATAAATCCGCGCTGCAACTGAATGGCGCACCTGAAAACAAAAAAATGCTTAACACTAAAACACAGTAAACAAAATTACATACCTGAAAAGCAAGCATGATAAAACATGATAAAACATAATAAAACATTGCAGAATAGAATGGAGTAAAAAAAGAGCAACAATAGAGAGAGAGAGAGAACAATAAAACGACAACTATTTTTGTTTTTTTTATTTTTTTGAGATTCACAGGTAAAAAAGCTCCTGACTGTTAGCGACTGAATCAAAACGCTACCACAAAAAAAATGTTAGCGATCGCAGGGATCAGGCCTGACTCTGCGAACACTGCAGTTATGTGTGCTTAGTGTTTTGTAAGTGACAGTGATCGATCGATACTGCACTTGGGTGGGCTGGGCTGGGCTGGGCGGAGGGGGAAAACGCAGGTGCTAGCAGGTATCTGGGCTGATCCCGCTAACAATGCGTTTTTTTGGAACCCTAAACTGCTGGGACGCTAGTATAGATCTGATCAGATCAGATATTGATCTGTTCAGATACTATACCACTAAGGGAGGTGTATGCTTTGCGCGTGGGTGTTTGCGGTACTGGCACTAACCTGGGGCGACGCAGACCTTATTTGACCCTAAAACCTAATTGATATCACCCGCCGGGCGATCAGGGGGTTAAACCGTTATTGGGTAATAAATGGCGGGTGCCCTGACAGTATAAAAAACAAGCTAACTAACCAGCGTCACCCGTAACAGTAATACAAAAAAAAAACTGGTTACCTAGCGACACTAATGCAGCGATCAGAAAAACGATCGCTTAGTGACACTGGCAAAAGGGGGTGAAAGGGTTAACTAGGGGCAATCAGGGGGTTAAACCTTTATTAGGTAATATATGGGGGTACCTGACGCTATATAAAAACCTGACGGGGAACCTAAATAACGAAATAACTAACTGGCTAACCAGCGTCACCAGTGACATTTTATACGGTGATCACTGGTGAAAGGGTTAACTCTAGGGGCAATCAGGGGGTTAAAACCTTTATTTAGGTTGTAATATGGGGGTACCTGACCTATAAACCTATTTATGAACCTATATAAACATGGCGGTTAACCTAAAAAAAAAACTGGTTACCTAGCGACACTAATGCAGCGATCAGAAAAACGATCGCTTAGTGACACTGGCAAAAGGGGGTGAAAGGGTTAACTAGGGGCAATCAGGGGGTTAAACCTTTATTAGGTAATATATGGGGGTACCTGACGCTATATAAAAACCTGACGGGGAACCTAAATAACGAAATAACTAACTGGCTAACCAGCGTCACCAGTGACAGTTATACGGTGATTACTGGTGAAAGGGTTAACTCTAGGGGCAATCAGGGGGTTAAAACCTTTATTTAGGTTGTAATATGGGGGTACCTGACCTATAAAACTATTTATGAACCTATATAAAACATGGCGGTTAAAATAAAAAAAAAAAATGGTTACCTAGCGACACAATGCAGCGATCAGAAAAACGATCGCTTAGTGACACTGGCAAAAGGGGGTGAAGGGGTTAACTAGGGGCAATCAGGGGGTTAAACCTTTATTAGGGGGGGGTAGGGGGCTACCTAGGACCTAAAACTAACTGCCCTGACAGTTATTACAGTCACACTGACACTAAATGCAGTGATCAGTAAATAAATGATCACTGCAATTAGTGACACTGTGACTGGGGGGGGAGGGGGTGATCTGGGGGGTGATCTGGGGGTGACAGGGGGGTGGATTGTGTGCCTATGTGTACTGGTGTCAGTGTACTGTTTGTGCACTAACCTTTACATCTTCTCTGCTCGGCGTTCCGGTCACATAGACCGGCGCACCGAGCGTGACATCACTTCCGCCTTCCTGTCTATACAATAGACAGGAAGGGGAAGCTTTTCATTCGCCAGGAGCGATCGCGAGGGGGTGGCCAGAAACCACTGGCCGTCCCCTCGTCCCGGATCGCTCCTGAAGCGATGCCGACCGTCCCCGCCGGCGGAGGGGGGTCCGATCGGACCCCCCAACCGCCTGAAGAATGGCACGTACAGGTACGTGGTTCTGCCTGTACGTGCCATTCTGCCGACGTATATCTACATGGGGCGGTCGGCAAGTGGTTATTGGAAGTTGGATGCTTTCACCAAGTCATCAAAATGCTGTTGAGTGCTTGGAAGCCCAGTACAAACAATGGCTACATGAAAATCTAGGCAAAGTATGTCCATTTGCTGCCGGAGTAGGTATTAACTTAGTAAAAGTTCAGAACATCACGGAATATCTATAGCTTGATCTGGACATAGCCTGTCCCCCCCCCCCCCCCCCCCGCCCCCCAAAATTCTAGGTCTTTGCATTATCTGTCTTCTCAAACCTTTGGTGAGCCACAAAAGTAAAGCCCCATACACACGGTCGGACAATGTTGTCGGAAATTCCAACCGTGTGTAGGCACCATCGGACAGTTTCCATCGGATTGTCCGACGGACAAAGTCCTATCTCCTGCTGGATAGATTTTTTGACAACAAAGTCCGATCACACCAAATCCGATCGTGTGTAGCGAATTCCGACAGACAAAGTGCCAGGCATGCTCAGATCACATTACAAGACCAAAGCTATTGGCTACTAGCCTCTACGTAGTCCCATCGTGGGCAACAAACGTCACCACATTCAGAATGATCGGATTTTCCAACAACTTTGTCCGACCGTGTGTATGCAACACCAGTGTCGGACTAAATCCGTCGGACCAAATCCGATGGATTTGGTGGTCGGATTTTCCGACCGTGTGTATGGGGCTTTATAGTGGATCAGTTCCTGCGAGGAGTGAAGAAACTAATGCCATGTACACACGGTCGGAATTCTGGTCGGAAAAAGCTCTGATGGTTTTCTCGTTGGAATTCCGACGAAATTTCGCTCAAACTGTCTTGCCTACACACGGTCACACCAAATTCCGACGGTCTGTAACACAGCGGCATAAAACACATTCGACAGCACTATAGAAGGGAAGTTTAATGCTTCCGAGCATGCGTCAAATTGTTTCCGAGCATGCGTCGGAATTTTACGAGTCGGAATTGCATACACACGATTGGAAAATCCGATAGAAAGGTTTTCCGTCGGAAAAATTGAGAACAGGTTCTCAATCCAAAGTCCGTCGGAAATTCCGACAGAAAAAGGCCGATGGGCATACACGCGGTCGGAAAATCCGTTGAAAAGCTCCCATCGGACTTTTTCCATCGGAACTTCCGACCGTGTGTACGCCGCAAAAGACTGCCTAGACACCCACTGTGCCCAAAGTGGGACAGGCCTTTGGGGTTCAAGTATCTATCTGAACCCCATTTTCCAAATACAAGTTTGTACATTATGGAATTTTACTCTTATGCCCCATGCACACGAGACGCCGATGCAAACTCTGCTGGACACATGTTTTAAAAAGCAGAAACCTGCATTTAAAGCCGTGCGTTTTGCCGCGTTTTCATACCGCGTTTACCCGCGTTTTACCGCGTTTGCGTCTATAAGCGTTTGTAAAGATAACATCATATAGACCCTCCCCAAGCTCAGAAAGCATGTATTATTAACTATTTCTGCCATTTTGATCAGAGTGAGCAGCAGCAGCAGCAGAGAGAGCAGTTGTACACTTGCATTTGCCTCTCTTTCTGTGTTTTTTTTTTTTTGGAAATGGATCCCATATTGAATATATGTCAGGAAATGCTCCTGATGTTGCTCTTAATGATGCAGCAACGTTGTCGCAAATTGCGTGAGAGGTCCAGAGTCAGAGCTCGTCGATATTGGACCCATCCGTTGATGGCACAGCGAATGTCCGTTGGATATTTCACAAACATGGTGGGGGGTTGGGGCTGACTAGACATTGGTATGCAGGTTTTTCTTTGTGAAAAAAAGACATTGCTATGCTTTGGTCAGACTAGGTGGAGTCACTGATTAGATTAGAAATTGGATGAAGGGTTGGGGCAAAGAAGTGGAGGCATTCCTCATTGTCTAAGCCACCTAAAAAAATAGAGTTTTTTATGGGATTAAAAAGTAAAGTAATTACGACATTTTAACCGCTTCCCGACCGCCCACTGCATATATACGTCAGCAGAATGGCACAGGCAGGCAAAACCACGTACATGTACGTGGCCCTTTAAACGCCTGCCCGGGGGTCGCGCTCGCGACCCGGTCGGGAGCTCCGTGACCCCGGCCTCGGGACCAGCGGACCCGATCGCCGCTGGTGTCCCGCGATCGGGTTACGGAGCTGAACAACGGGGAGAGGTTTGTGTAAACAAACCTCTCCCCGCGCTTCCTACTCTGCCTGTCATTGATTGGCTGTTCCCGGTCATCGGGAAAGCCGATCAATGACGTCAGACGTCAGCCCCGCCCCCTAATGTAAAAAAACACACACACGTCAGAGCCCATAACCCCTCCCCTCCCCCTAGTGGTTAACTCTTTCACTACAACTGTCATTTATACAGGAATCAATGCATTTAAATAGCATTGATTGCTGTATAAATGACAATGGTCCCAAAAATGTGTCAAAAATGTCCGATGTGTCCGCCATAATGTCGCAGTCACAATAAAAATCGCTGATCGCCGCCATTACTAGTAAAAAAAAAATATTAATAAAAATGCTATAAAAACTATCCCCTATTTTGTAAACGCTATAACTTTTGCGCAAACCAATCAATAATCGCTAATTGCGATTTTTTTTACCAAAAATATGTAGAAGAATACGTATCGGCCTAAACTGAGGAAAAAAAAAAATTTTTATATATTTTTTGGGGATATTTATTATAGCAAAAAGCAAAAAATATTGATTTTTTTTCAAAATTGTCGCTCTATTTTTGTTTATAGCGCAAAAAATAAAAACCGCAGGGGCGATCAAATACCACCAAAAGAAAGCTCTATTTGTGGGAAAAAAAGGACGCCAATTTTGTTTTGGAGCCACGTCGCACGACCGCGCAATTGTCAGTTAAAGCGACGCAGTGCCGAATCGCAAAAAGGGGCCTGGTCCTTTGGCTGCCAATTGGTCCGGGGCTGAAGTGGTTAAACCAATTTTTTTAGTATTTTTTTATGGTTTACCATCATATTTCATAGTTTTCTGGTCCAAAAAATTGTGTTCCTTTAAAAACGCTTATAAACGCAAATGCGGCTAAACGCGGGTGCCACGATTAGCCATGTTTTGCATCTAAAACGTGGAAAAGCAAAGTGTCTGAACCCATTTTTTGCTTCTGGAAAAACGAGGTTAAACAACGAGTTAAAAGACGAGATTGTGTACATGTGACACATAGGATAACATTGCATGCGTTCTTGAAAAAAGTGTCCAACTGCCTCTGAACGCGCGTTTAACAGCATCTCGTGTGCATGGGGCCTTAAAGCAGACTTCCTGAAACCGGACAACTCGGTTTTGGAGTTAAAAGCTTTGGGATGTAGAGAACCAAATTGCAGGGTTGGTACCTTTGTTAAACTTCATACCAAAAGTCTCTAAAGATTCTAATTTAAACCAATATCTGGTTCCATTCTTATGTGTATCATTTTAACCTCTCTCTGTAGTCCTGAATGAAGGGGTACATGTTGACTTCTCTATATTGTCTTGTTGCCATTATTTAAATGATTAAAGACTTTGGACTTTCAAGACTTTTGTTTGGCGCTCTCATTGAACTGACTTCAAGTATAATAATAGCCAACATACTCAGAACACTTCTGATTCCAAAATCCATTTCTCAAGAGATGAGAAATCAAATCAGCACACACATAATGAAATTCATAATGTTATCTAACATACACTGAAAAGACAGTGCAGCAGAACTGCACTCTTGTCACTTGGGTTAACGCAATCTCTCTGAGGTCATCATACACTGAAAGTCAGTCAGCCACATGACAAGTACTCACAATTCGCAATACTACATTATGAAACACGGTGTGACTCTACTAATGGTTAAAGTTCACACACAGTATGCCTTTTCATGTGTTATCAATGATCATGGATTTTCCTACAATGCCGTTGTCGTGAATGGACCATACAATGCGTGTCAATGGACAATGCCCCTTAATGCATTGCACAGAATCAGTGTTTTTGTATTAGGGTTCACTAACAGCTGAGTGCTCTGACACCGTTTATTCAGTGTTGGGGCGCCATAGAAAAATCACAACTAAGCACATGTCAATAAGCCCAAAAAACATGCGCATAGGTCTGAATAGGTTCTAACTGTTGCTGCATGTAAACTGCTGAAGTATTGCGTTCAAACATACACAATATTGTCAAAGGTATTGGAACGCCTGCTTTTACATGCACATGAACTTAAAGAGGGGTTCCCATTTAAAAAAATTAAAATTAAAAGTCAGCAGCTACAAATACTGCAGCTGCTGACTTTTAATAATCGAACACTTACCTGTCCCAGGGTCCATCGATGCAGGGGATAGAAGCCCCGCTCGTCTCCCCCTCCGTTCGGCGGCGTCGGCATTGTAACTGTGGGCTTCACAGCTGGGCACCCACTGCGCATGCGCGAGCGGCGCAGCGCGCCGTGATTGGCCGTGCAATCATCTGGGACCTGTCACGTGTCTCAGATGATTGACAAGAGGGAGGGGGCAGAGCTGAGCCCTCCCTGCACCAAAGGGAAGTGATGTCAAGAGCCCAGGCACTGAAGGAGGCAGACTACGAGGGACCCCCTAGCAACAGCCATTTTTAGGCACATTCATGATTTTTTTTTTTTGGGGTGGAACACCACTTTAAATGGTATCCCAGTCTTAGTCCGTAGGGTTCAATATTAAGTTGGCCCACCCTTTGCAGCTATAACAGCATCAACTCTTCTGGGAAGGCTGTCCACAAGGTTTAGGAGTGTGTCTATCGGAATGTCTGACCATTCTTCCAGAAGCGCATTTGTGAGGTCAGGCACTGATGTTGGACGAGAAGGCTTGGCTCGCAGTCTCCACTCTAATTCATCTCAAAGGTGTTCTATCAGGTTTCGGTTAGGACTCTGTGTAGGCCAGTCAAGTTCCTCCATCCCAAACTCCCTCATCCATGTCTTTATGGACTTTGCTTTGTGCACTGGTCCAAATCATTTGGTGGAGGGGGGATTATGATGTGGGGTTGTTTTTCCAGGGGTTGGGCTTGTCCCCTTAGTTCCAGTGAAGGAAACTCTTAAGGCGTCAACATATCAAGGTATTTTGGACAATTTAATGCTCCTAACTTTGTCGGAACAGTTTGGGGACGGCCCCGTCCTGTTCCAACATGACTGTGTACCAGTGCACAAAGCAAGGTCCATAAAGACATGGATGAGCGAGTTTGGGGTGGAGCATAGGTGTGCACAGCCTATTGCATTAGGGTGTGCACCTCAAAGCTCAAACACATGCAGGTTTATATATACTGATGGTGTCAGTGGAGCAGTGAATAGTGTCAGTAGGGCAGAGATTGGTGTCAGTAGAGCAGTGAATGGTGTCAGTAGGGCAGAAATTGGTGTCAGTAGAGCCGTGAATGGTATCAGTAGTTTTTATTTTTATTATTTTATTTTTTATTATTTTTACAATGTTGTCTTTTTGTATTATTTTTTTTTACAATTTTTTTTAGCAGCCATTAGGGGATCTTTGCTGAAATGTAGCTGCTGACTTTTAATATTAGGGCACTTACCTGTCCAGGAATCCAGCAGTGTCCTCGTCCGACCGATTCTTCAATCGGCTATCAGGTGCTGGCGCCGCCATCTTGACTAAGGGAAACTGTCAGTGAAGTCCTGCGGCTTCACAGCCGGTTTCCTACTGCGCATGTGCAATTCGCGCTGCGCTTGTGAATGGGCCAGCTGCAGGGGGAGGGGGGGGGGGGCAGACAAGCAGAGCTTACCCTTTTAGGTAAAGCTCCGCTTTAAAGAGGGAGTCCGGCAAAATTGTATTTTTTTTAAAGTCAGCAGCTACAAATACTGCAGCTGCTGACTTTTAAAATAAGGGCACTCACCTGTCACAGGGTCCAGCGATGTCGGAACCCGAGGCCGAATCGTCCCTCGGTCCTCAGATGCTGCCGCCGCCATCTTGGGTATGGGAATCAGGAAATGAAGCCTTGCGGCTTCACTTCCCGGTTCCCTACTGCGCATGCGCGAGTCGCGCAATGCAATAGGAATGCTCCTCGCTGTCTCTGGGACCCGTGTGTGTCCCAGCAGACAGCGCGGCGGGACAGGAAGAGGCATAGACTCCCGTGGGAGTCTATGCCCAGAAGTGGGTGCAAATACCTGTCTTAGACAGGTATCTGCACCCCCCTCCCCCCTGAAAGGTGCCAAATGTGACACCGGAGGGGGGGAGGGTTCCGATGAGCGGAAGTTCCTCTTTAGGGTGGAATACCGCTTTAAGTAGGTAAGGTAAAAAAAATAGAGATAAAATTTAAAATTTCAACTGATGAGCAATATTAACAGAAAGAAATTTAGGAAAGATTCCATTATTTATAAAACTAAGGCTGAATTACAAAAGGTTTCTGTAGTTAAATCTGTAAATAAAAAAAAAAAAATCCAGTTTAATAATCAAATTTACTCACATTGGTTCATTTGTTTCATTTGTTCTTTGAACTGTCACAAAACTATGTCCTGGAGATCATCCTGAATAGTCATAGCTGATAGGCCACCAAAACTATGTAGAAAGGCCAAGCAGATAATAAGAGGAGTTACTTATTAATCTCGCCCATCCAATAAAACTGGATTGTAAGATTTCCCTACAGACAAAGCAGCAAACGCCTAGACGGACTGCATTACCCCGACCAACATGGGCAACTTCCATGTAAGACCTTTAAATACATATAAATTGTTGTTATTGCTATTGTTGTGGTCACTATCTTTATATGTTACCATTATATGTACTTTTAACCTCTGAAAAATCTTAGTGTCTCTTTATATGTGAATGATTTGAATTACTGTTTGGTTATGTATCATATTCATTATTTAATTGGGTAGTACTCTTGCCTTTGTGCTCATCATGTGTTTTAGGACCACGGCATATTTTAAATTAGCTGTCATGTCTTTCCTCTACTCATCATTATGATGTAGTGTATTGATGGTACGAGGACCACTCTCTATCTTCTATTATAAGCATTTATTTATTTATTTTCCATAATTTTTATTGTTTTCTGGATAATTTGCACAAACAAGAGGTTACCATACAGCATGTGTCAAATAACACTTATATTGCCATTTGGTTGTTAACATTAAAGGGTGTCTGCAGGGTCTACAAAGTGCCCGCGGATTTACTTTTACACAATTAAGCTGTTATATAGCAGATGGGTTGTGCTTGGATAGCCTTAGCCCCCGTACACACGGTCGGAAATTCCGACCACAAAATCCATCGGATTTTTTCCGACAGATTTTGTCCGAAACTGGCGTTGCATACACACGGTCGGACAAAGTTGTTGGAAAATCCGATCGTTCCGAAAGTGGTGACGTTAGTTACGTACGATGGAACTACGTAGAGGCTAGTAGCCAATAGCTTTGGTCTTGTAATTTGATCTGAGCATGCGTGGCACTTTGTCCGTTGGAATTCCCTACACACGATCGGAAAAAGTCTGATCGGATTTTGTTGTCGGAAAATTTGAGATCCTGCTCACACGGTCGGATATTCCGACGGAAAAAGTCCGATCGGATTATGTTGTCGGAAAATCCGATCGTGTGTGGGCTCTAGCGGACTTTTTGAGTCGGAATTTCTGACAGAAAAAGTCCGCTAGAGCCCACACACGATCAGATTTTCCGACAACATAATCCGATCTGACTTTTTCCATCGGAATATCTGACCGTGTGTACAGGTCATTACAGGGCAAAATATTAAAATATACCCACCTGAGATAATACTGTGAAAGTGAAATCTCTCCTTTATCCTATCTCTGTTTATCTATACGATCCATTTATTTTATCATAAGCAAAGTTCATACAAAGCACCAATGCCTTTTCATGGAATTTTTTATGTTTAATCTATGTTTATTGATAGGTTTTCACATATAATGTAAGAGATCAGAGCAAGACATATCCAAATAAAAATACCAATAGGTATGCATTGACAAAAGCACGTAATGTTTGCGAAACATAGAAATTGAACATGTAAAAAAATTCTATATAGTTCGACGACTTTGAGGTACAGTGCCTTGAAAAAGTATTCACACCCCTTGAAATTTCCCACATTTTGGCACGTTACAACCAAAAATTGAACTGTATTTTATTGGGATTTTATGTGATAGACAAACACAAAGTGGCACATAATTGTGAAGTGGAAGGAAAATGATAAATGGTTTTCAAAATATTTTACAAATAAATATCTGGAAAGTGTGGCGTGCATTTGTATTCAGCCCCCTTTACTCTGATACCCCTAAATAAAATCTAGTGGAATCATTTGCGCTCAGAAATCACAGAATTAGTAAATAAAGTCCACCTGTGTGTAATTTAATATCAGTATAAATACAGCTGTTCTGCAAAGCCCTCAGAGATTTGTTAGAGAACCTTAGTGAGCAAACAGCATCATGAAGGCCAAGGAACACACCAGACAGGTCAGGGATAAAGTCCCAAGCTTTGAACTTTGAAATCCCAAGCTTTGAACATCTCATGGAGCACTGTTCAATCCATCATCCGAAAATGGAAAGAGTATGGAACAATTGCAAACCTACCAAGACATGGCCGTCCACCTAAACTGACAGGCCGGGCAAGGAGAGCATTAATTAGAGAAGCAGCCAAGAGGTAACTCTGAAAGAGCTGCAGAGATCCACAGCTCAGGTGGGAGAATCTGTCCACAGGACAACTATTAGTCATACACTCCACAAATCTGGCCTTTATGGGAGAGTAGCAAAAAAAGACATTGTTGAAAGAAAGCCACAAGAAGTCCCATTTGCAGTTGGTGAGAAGCCATGTGGGGGACACAGCAAACATGTGGAAGAAGGTGCTCTGATCAGATGAGACCAAAATTGAACTTTTTGGCCTAAAAGCAAAGCGTTAAGTGTGGCGGAAATCGAACACTGCACATCACCCTAAACACACCATCCCCACTGTGAAACATGGTGGTGGCAGCATCATGTTGTGGAGATGCTTTTCTTCAGCAGGGACAGGGAAGCTGGTCAGAGTTGATGGGAAGATGGATGGAGCCAAATACAGGGCAATCGTAGAAGAAAACATGTTAGAGTCTGAAAAAGACTTGAGACTGGGTCAGAGGTTCAACTTCCAGCAGGACAATGACCCTAAACATACAGCCAGAGCTACAATGGAATGGTTTAGATCAAAGCATATTCATGTGTGAGAATGGCCCAGTCAAAGTCCAGACCTAAATCCAATTGAGAATCTGTGGCAAGGCTTGAAACTTGCTGTTCACAGACGCTCTCCATCTAAGTAGGCAATCAAGGAAGATAGCTGAACGGCCACACTCCGAACATACACATTGTGGCAAAAACAGGGTTGAAAAATCTAAAGCTGTTACATCATGGCTGAAGTTGGTACATCTAAGCTTGAAATATTTTGCAAAGAATAATGGGCAAAAATGTCCCTCTCTAGATGTGCAAAGCTGGTAGAGACATCCCCAAAAAGACTTTCAGCTGTAATTGCAGTGAAAGGAGGTTCTACAAAGTATTGACTCAGGGGGGCTGAATACAAATGTACCCCACACACTTTTCACATTTTTCTTTTTTTTAAAGTTTAAAAAACATTTATCATTTTCCTTCCACTTCACAATTATGTGCCACTTTGTGTTGGTCTATCAAATAAAATCCCAATAAAATACATTTACATTTTTGGTTGTAACATGACAAAATGTGGAAAATTTCAAGGCACTCTATGTCTGAAATAGCCTATTTCATGGAATTGTTTAATCTGTTGTTTAAACAGCAGCAAGGACCTTTATGAAGCTTGTAAAAATGAACATATAATTAGATTTTGGCACATTGTAAATGGATGCTAAAACATTTATGTAATTTATTCGTTGGTGTGATAGTATTTATTGCCATCATAATATAGTATTTATTACTGTAATTTTAGGACTATAAACTGCAGTTTAGGGTTATTGTTTGAGGGTAGGTTTAGATTTACTCTAGGGCAGCCCGAAGATGATTTTTTTTTCTTTCATTTAACTAGCAGGTTGAACGAAAAGAAAAAAAAAACGTGATTCCCCCATCCACACATTCAATGTGGATGGGGGATTCCTCCTGCTGTGTCTTTGTAGCCTGACAGAGAGGAGATTTCCCCACCATCATAATACAGAATACACTGCAATAGCTAGCAGTGCTCATTGAGTGGGAATTTTCTAACATGGTAAATCGACTTCTGTACAACCAGCCTGCCCATGCATGGATCGAAACTTGACTGGTCCCTGCTAAACCGGCTGAATTTTGATCCATGTATGGCTGGCTTAAAGTGGTGGGACACCCTGAAAACAAAAACTTAAAAAAATGTTAGTAACAATTTAAAATGAAAAAATATATATATATACTTTTTTTTTTACTTACCAGAAATGGCTGTTGCTAGGCAGATCGTCCTAATCTGCCTCCTCAAGCGCCGCGGTGATCTTCTCTCCTTCCGTCTTCTAGTGAATGGGGTGCGGTGTGTTATGGGAACTATGTCCCACAACACATCGCGTTCCCCAATCACAAATTTGATTCGCACATGCGCAGTAGGCCGCGCGCCGACTCGCGCATGCGCAGTAGGCTGCGCGCCGACTCACGCATGCGCAGTAGGAAACGGGAAGCCGTTTCCCTTACTGAGGATGGCGGCGCTGGAACCGGATCGCCGAGGGACAGCTCGTCCTCCACGACCGACATCGCGGGCGCCCTGGGAGGGTAAGTGTACTTATTAAAAGTCAGCAGCTACTTTTTTTTTAGCTGCTGACTTTTAAAAAAAAAAAATTGTAAGGTGAAACACCCCTTTAAGAAATGGGGTATTCTGATGACAGTGTATGGAGAATGCATGTACTAATTCTATTCATAGTTACATAGTCTGGTTAAAAAAATACACAATTTTTTATTCAGTATACTAATACTTTTTTTATTTTTTTCGCATGGCTTTTTCAAGATATTTTACCTCCTCACTTATATGTAGATGAAGCTGTCCACCTAAAGTGACAGTGACGGGGCTTGGACCAAGCTTCAACACTGTGGGGGAGTGCATACAAAATTTTATTTTTCCTAGAATTCACTGATATAAGCACACGACTTAAAATATGACTAAAACTAAAACAATTCAGATGAATAAAATACGACCTAAACTAAAATAGCACTTTATCAAAAGACAAAAATACAACTTAAACTAAAATCAAAATTTGACGTCAAAATGTACACTGCACTACCACATAAGAATAACCTGCTGAAGGAAACAAAATTAAGAAAAAGGCTTTTCTTATTTTTCTTAATATTTAATGTTGTTAATATATTCAGATAATATCCGCAATGGCATTACAGCCAATAGAGTTTTTTTTTTTTTGTTTTGTTTTTTAAACTGACAATTTTTATAAATTTTTAACAAAAAGGACAAGAACATACAAAATGATTTACATGATAAAAGCCAATAAGCCAATAGAGTTTTTTTTTTTAATTATTTTTTATATTTTAAGGTTGCACTTCTCTTTGTCAAAAAGCAATATTTTTGTTCATGAAACTTGGTTTTATTTATAAAGACATTATATATAACAAAGGCTAAATCTGTGTCTGTAGGGCACGTTCAAACCTTAATACCATAAATAATAACATGTTGTTCGATTTTTACTCCAGGAGTATATAATGAGTTTGGCAATTCTAGAGAAATGCTTAAATAATGCATTACAATTTAACGAAATCCATTAGATTTTAGTCAACTAAAATGTAGGAGATATTAGTCGAATAAAATATGACTCAAACTAAAACAATTCAGAAGACTATAATATGACTAAAATGGCATTTTAGTCAAAAGACTATGACTAAAACTAAATCAAAATTTGAAGTGAACTCTGGATATACATTCACATTTTACATACATTGATATACTGTTAAGCCCCATACACACGGTCGGATTTTCCGATGGATTCTGTCCTATCGGACAATGTTGTCGGAAATTCCGACCGTGTGTAGGCACCATCGGACAGTTTCCGTCGGATTGTCCGACGGACAAAGTCCTATCTCCTGCTGGATAGATTTTTCGACAACAAAGTCCGATCACACCAAATCCGATCGTGTGTAGCGAATTCCGACGGACAAAGTGCCACGCATGCTCAGATCACATTACAAGACCAAAGCTATTGGCTACTAGCCTCTACGTAGTCCCGTCGTAGGCAACAAACGTCACCACGTTCAGAATGATCGGATTTTCCGACAACTTTGTCCGACCGTGTGTATGCAACACCAGTGTCGGACTAAATCCGTCGGACCAAATCCGATGGATTTGGTGGTCGGATTTTCCGACCGTGTGTATGGGGCTTTAGATTTATGGCACTGAGGGTATCCAGAACTAGAGTGAACTTGTTGAAATCCCAACTGGGAGACTAGAATAGGTATATTTGTACAGGAGAAAGGCACGTCGTCAGTCTCCCTCTCAACACAATGCCTTGTAAATGTAGACAACTGTTTGGTAATGACATTTGCAGAAGTAGCTAAGGACTCTTGAACATTGTTCCAAATTTTGCACAATAAACAGGAATGCATGTCCTCTAAAGTCACAGGTATTCTTGGATGGCTTTTGCCTTGGTCGCTCTAGAATCTCCTCTGAAACCTTTTTTGGTTGTCTGGTCTGTTTTGCTGGTAGTGTCATATTGGGCAAGAAATCAGCACATGGTAAAGCGGATCTTAATTCTCTGAAATTGACTCTCTCCAATCCACCCCTCCTCTCCTCCACTATATGAATAGCACTGTCTTTATTTTTAATTTTTACCTTTTTTTTTGCAAAAAATGTGCAGCCCCAAGTATGTAACTCGCCCAGGCGAATGATGTGCACAGTGTTGTCTGTGCCTCTTGGCATTTGCATGTTACATATCCCAAGAGGCATTGCCCTTCCTGAGTCATCGGGAGGTGCGTTGGCTGAACCCGGAAGAGCTGATGGACTTCTCGATGATGTAACAAGCAACAAGGTGGTGGCAGAAGACAAGAATCTTGGCAGGACAACGCTGGATACTCTGGGTGGGTGAGTATCTAAAATGTGCACAACGGACTACCCTATAAACGGAAGTAAGAAAAATGGGGGGGTTGGCGAAGACCTGCAAACAGGTGATACCCAAAAGCTGCAGAGCCACAATAATGAATGGTAAAGGGAACTGTTGGCTACATGGTATGAATGGGTGAGTAACTTAAAGTGGAAATGTAGCAGGGTGCAGCGGCAGCACTTGCTCTAATATGTAAGTAAGCATAGGATTGTGACAGAGTTACTAGCTGCCACCAGTATTGCCTGTAGTCTCTCTGCAGGTGAGCTTTTACTGACTTACTGAGGGGATGATTTACTAAAACTGGAGAATGCAAAACCTGGGGCAGCTCTACAAAGAAACCAATCAGCTTCCAGGTTTTATTTACCAAAGCTTAACTGAACAAGCTGAAGGTAGAAGCTGATTGGCTGCCATGCTCAGCTGCACCAGATTTTGCACTCTCCAGTTTTAGTAAATCAACCTATATGTCTTCTCCTGGACTACTGTATGTCTTTGCATTAAAGCTGCCATTTTGGGGCAGGGCTTTGTGTTTTCATGCCAACTTCAGTACAACCAGCCTGCCCATAGATGGATCAAAATTTGGCAGGCTCACGCTGAACCCTCTGAATTTCAATCAAACTAGAAATTATGTGCTTAAATTTTGAAAAAGGCAAACGAAAGGTTGAATAAATGCTGTACAGTGGTATAACCGTAGCTGTAGCTGCAGAAACCAGTCTTGAACCCTGTCTGTTTTTCACCTCTGTGCCTCATTGTTGATTTAGATTTCTAGATAAGTTGCGGCAGGTGCTCTAGCAACAGATAGGGGCTTCGGCCAATGTAACAAGGTTCAGGTAGAGTTCAGTAATAGTGGTGGTTTCCAATCTGTGTGCCATAACATATGATGTCAAGGCAGAACAGGTGATGCGCCATCTGTTTACTACATACCAACCATTTGCATTGACTGTTCCAGTTCTAATATCTTTTCTTTGCTGGCATGCAAAATGTGATAGGAGGATGAGCCTCCAATCTTTTTCTCGCTGCCATCCAGTCCACTTGGGTTACTGCCATGCTTGAAGCTAGTGGAGTATGAAGTCCACATGGATTACTGCCATGCTTGATGCTGGTGGAGTATGAAATCCACATGGGTTACTGCCATGCTTGAAGCTAGTGGAGTATGAAATCCACATGGGTTACTGCCATGCTTGATGCTGGTGGAGTATGAAGACCACATGGGTTACTGCCATGCTTGATACTGGTGGAGTAGGAAGACCACATGGGTTACTGCCATGCTTGATGCTGGTGGAATATGAAGTCCACATATTTCCCCACTATGTGGAGGGATCTATACTAGACTCTATCATGCCCTCTACCCTGTTTATCCATCTTCTGTCCCAAATCAGACATGGGGGTTTCACAATAGAATGAATGTGAACTTAAAGTGGAACTGCGGATAGGCTATGGACATTTGAATATTTACATATTCTTAACAAGTAGTAGATTAGCTTTAAAGAAGCTATCTCTGACCTCTGTACCTGCAACCGCTACAGAAATTGATCCTCACAATAGCAGCAGAAGCTATTTGGTTTTACTGCCACTGTAATAATGGCCAACCCATTTATGGCTCCAATTATTAGATAACACACATCTTTGATCAAGGAGGGAGTGCACTTGATCAGATACCAGACAAATATCATAGGGCAAAACAGATGGGATGCATAAGGGGTTTATTTACTAAAGCTGGAGAGTGCAAAATCAGTCTCACTTCTGCATAGAAACCAATCAGCTTCCAGGTATTATTGTCAAAGCTTAATTTTTGGGGGATTTGCTAGTGAGGAAAATTGAACAGTATTTGTGCTAGGAATGGGAATTGAGGGGAATTTGTGCTGGAAGGGGGTATTTGGAGTGGAGGGGGCAGAGAATGTGCACTCTGAGGGAAAATTTGAGGTCTAGAAAATTTGTGCTAGGGGGGGTGATTTGGGGGAGGGGGGGGGTTTGCATTGGGAGGCTTGGGGATGAAATGCAAAGATCTGTTCTGGGAGGGGAGATTTCAGCAGGGGGGGGGTGGATTTGTCCTGGGAGGAGGGGACATATATGCTTAGAGGGTAAGCATGCAGATTTGTGTTCAATTATTTTTTGGGGGGGGGATGTTTGTTGACATATAATAAGCATACATCTTGGGGGGGGGGGGGACGCAGTTTGGAATGTTCACCCTGGGCTCTAGATGATCTTGTCCCGGCACTGTGTTTAGCAGCTTTTATAAAAACTGCTGCACACATTCTGCATTTAAACTGGCATTTTAACCCATATGCAATTTCAGAGAGCTGAAGCCCTCTCTAATTCACCTGCACTAATGAATATATATATATATATATATATACATATAAAAAAAAAAAAGAGCTTGGTGCAAGCTGCTGTATGCTGCAGTTTAAGCCCCATACACACGGTCGGACATTCCAATCACCAAATCCGTTGCATAATTTCTGACGGATTTTGTCCGAAACTGGTGTTGCACGCGTACGGTCGGACAAAGTTTTTGGAAAATCCGATCATTCCAAACGAGGTGACGTACAAAACGTATGGCGGGACTACGTACAGGGCAGTAGCCAATAGCTTTCGTCTCCAAATTTCTTCTGAGCAGGCGTGACACTTTGTGCGTCAGAATTCTCGACACACGATCGGAAAAAGTCCGATTGGATTTTGTTGTCCGAAAATTTTAGATCCTGCGCTCAAATTTTTTCCGTCAGAAAAAGTCCGCTAGAGCCCACACACGATCGGATTTTCCGACAACATAATCCGATCGGATGTTTTCCATCGGAATATCTGACCGTGTGTACAGGGCATAAGGCCCCATTTACACCTGAGCATTCCAGAAAAACATGCCAGAACACAGAAAAAAATCACATTGCACTTGCAGTGCCATTATTTCTTAAAGGCACCCTAAACATGGCTAGCAGATGCGCTTCTTGTCATGCTACAAATGCGCAAAGAACGAGCCAAAATGTGCAATAAAAACACATGCCAAGCTCTGTACCTGAGAAAAGGCACAGGAGCTTCTTTGGTACAATTGTCACACTTAGGGCAGCCCACATTCAGTTGAATGGTCTGCCCTATGCTGTTTCGTAAAAAAATGCACAAAAAAGCGCATTAGCGCAACGCACAGATGTGAATGAGGCCTAATGCAGAAGTGAAAGAACAAAAGGAGGAAACATGAGCTTGGCCTATATATGTACAAAGCAACAAAAAGAAAAGTCTGCACAGTACTGTAGTTCTCTTTTGCTGAACAAAATCAAATATAACTTTACTTTTGTAACAATACAGTTTTCACTAATATAATAATTTTTCTTCTTTTTTCCCCTGTTTTCTGATTGAGATCAATTTACCCAATTGTCCATTATTATCTGTAAAAAAAAAAAAAAAAAAAAAAAAGTTATTTCAAAGCTTGCAATCCGGGTCAGTAACTTGTATTGTTTCTGCCAATAAGCACAGCCACCAGCCGCCAGCAAGGATTATACTAGTTATCTATTAATAATATGCATATTGTGTCGGATAAGATAAATGGTAGAGAAGTATGCTACTGACCACACAGACAGACCAGACCTCAATGTTGATTTATTACTCATGTTTGCATAAGATTAGCCCTTTATGTTCATTATTCCATAAACACTGAGTTCTACGTTAACTATGTAGCCTGCAATAACTACGTCAAGCTGCCACTGAGGAGTATCGCTCTCTAAAGGTTATATTTTTCAAGTGGAAAGCAGGAAAAGTTTCAATGGCTCTGTAATATGTTCTGTTGGTTGGACAGCATGGTATGACATGGCTGTTAGTTGTCCCAAACCAAAAAAAGCAGTTATGTTAAAGTCGTCAAATAGTTCCAATAGGTAGGTAGGTGGAACTTGATCCCCAGAATCAATGCAATTGGTTGCAGTTGTAGCGTTAGCCCCTGAAGTAGCCGCTAATAGATTTGAGTCCTCTGCTCTTTCCTCAGCCCTAAGGCCCCTTTCACACTTGTGCGACTTGTCCTGTGACTTGGGACTGCAAAGTCGCATGACAAGTCATAACAAATGATTTCCAATGCGTACCATTTATATCTGGGCGACTTCAAGTTGTACCAACTTCAAAGTAGCCCCTGTACTACTTTGGTCTGACTTTGATGCGAGTTGAGGTCCATAGACTTCAAGTTTACACAGACATTCACTGAAATCGTGGCAAAATCACGCCCGCGAAATCACGGTAAAATCACTGCACATTGTGTGACTTTCAGGTCGCGGCAATGTTAAAGGCTCCTTAACGGAGCCCCACTCGGGCTAAAACTACCAAAATACCTTAAACGGGAAATCTTCCGACAGCTACTGCACGGTTTAGGAGATATTTACCATATATGCTTGCGCCGAAGTCTCGTCGCATGCGCACTTTAGAAAGGGCATGATCGTGACGTTTCTATAGGGCCCGTGCCGTGACCGTCCACTCCCCCGCGCATGCGTGTGAGTGACGTCACACGACACTGGCCAGTCACAGAGCCTGAGTTTGCTGCCCCGGAAGGAAGAGGGGTGAAGATGGATGCTTCCACCAGCGGGGACATTGTGGACATTGCAGGCTTCGTTTTGCAGGTAAGTTGCACATAATGGGCTAGTATGCGATGCCCATTATGCTTTTACTTTGCAGGGGAATAAAGAGGATGTAAAACCCATCGGGGTTTACTTCCTCTTTAAGAGATGAGGCTGTTGACACAGTTCACTGTAATGCCCTGTACACACGGTCGGATATTCCGACGACAAAATCAGTCAGATTTTTGTCCGTAACTGGTGTTGCATACACACGGTCGGACAAAGTTGTCGGAAAATCTGATCGCTCGGAACGTCGTGACGTTCGTTGCGTACTACGGAACTACGTAGAGGCTAGTAGCCAATAGCTTTGGTCTCGTAATTTGATCTGAGCATGCGTGGCACTTTGTCCGTCGGAATTCCCTACAAACGATCAGAAAAAGTATGATCGGATTTTTTTGTCGGAAAATTTTAGATCCTGCTCTCAAATTTTTTCCATCGGAATTTCAGAAGGAAAAAGTCAGATAGAGCCCACACACGATCGGATTTTCCGACAACAGAAATGCCTTCTTTTATTGACCTAGGCCGAAGTGGATGCTGCCACATGGAAAAGATTCTGCCTAGCAGGGAGCAAATGGTTAAATCAGTTCAGCAACCTGCAGGCAGTGGCAACTTAGGTTTGGCAGTATGCAGCAATAATGGGCACTGGTGTATTTGTCTCTGCTAGAGTCCAGTGCTGAAGAACGTTTCTAACCTTGGAAAACCTATGGATAAAAAGTATGGAGATTCTTGCACTACAGGTCCTCGGGTACAACATGTCAGAGCCTCCACCATTTTGATTACTAATGAGGGAATAATCAAGAAGCAGCAGGAGAGGTGGAGGAACCACACATCCACAGATTGAAGGGAGCAGAATCAGGAAGATCCTTGCACTGCAGGCCCCTTAGATACTCCTCCCTCTCCAGCATGGAGAACAGTGAGGACCTCCCAACTTTCAGAGATGGGAATGAGGGACACCTATTAGCAAACTTATGTAGGCATAGGACACACCCCCTGCCACACCCCCCTTAAAGGAGAATTATACAAAAAAATTATTAATTAAACGCAAAAGTGCTTTTTTTTGCCACTACAATTCCTTTATATTGGTTTTGAAATTTACAAATGTAAACAATTTAGACATTGAATGAAAGGTTTAGCACTGGGAAACAGTTTTTGAAAGATAAAAAAGTTAATTTTATATACAACTATATGAAAAAATGAGGGACAAATGAGGAGGAATGAGGGACGGAGGGACTTTGTTCCAAAAGGGACAGTTGGAAGCTATGGTAAGGAGCACAATAGTGACATCATTCACTCCCAATCTGTTTAGACTAGAAGTCAGAGCCACAATGCCTTAGATCAGGGGTGTCCAAACTTTTTTCAAAGAGGGCCAGATTTCATGAAGTGAACATGCGTGAGGGCCGACCATTTTTTGAACCATTAAAATTAAATGCAAATTAAATATTTTATGCAAAGTTTATTGCAAACGGCATATTATTCATTTCATAACATTGATGACAACATTTGATGATATATAATATATATATATATATATACATACATTATATATCTTCCCTTCTCCGCTCAGGGTAACGATGAGCTCAGGCGTGTTATGTTAAAAAAAATATCTAAGTCTCTCTCTGTCTCTGTCTCTCTCTCTCTCTGTCTGTCTACCTCTCTCTGTCTATCTCTCTCTGACTCTCTCTGTCTCTCTCTCTGTCTCTCTCTCTCTGTCTCTCTCTCTCTGTCTCTCTGTCTCTCTCTCTCCCTGTCTCTCTCTCTCTCTCTCTCTCTCTCTCCATCTCTCTCTCTCTCTCTCTCTCCATCTCTCTCTCTCTCTCTCTGTCTGTCTCTCTCTCTGTCTCTCTCTCTCTGTCTCTCTCTCTCTCTCTCTCTCTCTCTCTCTCTGTCTCTCTCTCTCTCTCTCTCTCTCTCTCTCTCTCTCTCTCTCTGTGTCTCTCTCTCTCTCTCTCTCTCTGTCTCTCTCTCTCTGTCTCTCCCTCTCTCTCTGTCTCTCTCTCTCTGTCTCTCTCAAGGAAAGGAACCACGTTCCGGTTTGATGTGGCCCCCAAGTATATCCATCTGTCGCCCCCGAAGTTCTTAGTATGAGCCGGAGCGTGTGGCTGGGCGTGTTCACAAGCCTATGTGCCCGAGCCCGCAAGGAAGCTGACAGCGTGCAGCGCCACCGCCAATCACAGGCACTGTGACATTTTCCCGATCTCTCTGTCTGCAGTCCGCAGATGCAGAGATCGGGAATAGTCACAGTGCCTGTAATTGGCTCTTAGCGCTGTCAGCTTCATAGCGGCTCGGGCACATTGACTTGTGAACACGCCCAGCCACACGGCGCTCGGGATTTGTCAGGCTAAAAAAGATGGATACATTAACAGCATAAAAAACATAACACGCTCGAGCTTTGGGGGCCACAAATGTACATACATGCATATATACATCAAACCGGAACGCGGGCCGCAAATGGCCCGCGGGCCGGACTTTGGACATGCCTGCCTTAGATGATCACTGTAACGTAGGTCAGAAATATTGGCTTTTTTGTTTTTTTTGCAGCGGGGCTCGGGTGCAAACATGAACGAGTGCCCCCATGGGAAGTGGCTTCCCTTGGGGGCACTGGACAGAGGGGAGGGGCTAGTAACCCTGATGGGGACCTGAAAATAGGAGCTTTGCGGCCACTCTGTGCAATTCCATTACACAGGCAGGTAAGTATAGACATGTTTGTTATTTATTATTTTTTTTACATTTACCTTTACAATCACTTTAAGTTTAGGTCAAGTTTAATGTCATCTGTCCATTGACCCATTTTGCCAATTTCGCTAAAATTTTCAGATGTTTTAACACATTTTGAGGAAAATAAAACTGTCAATTTTTCTGGTCCCTGTTTTTAGAATTTTAAAACAGCTAACATGTTACAACATGTTATATTAATTCCTAATTTTTTTTTTTTTTTTAGCCAACCATTCGCACCCATCATGATTTTGATGCAGAACGTGATGCTAAAAAAATCCACAAGGCCTGTAAAGGATTGGGTAAGTGTAGCCAATGGCTTTCTTGGCTTCCTGCACTGAATTCAGAGAGCCAGGGCTTTTTTTCTCAGCTGGAATTTGGTATAACTCCACCACCTCTGGCTCAGGCCCTCTGCTCCCTGCTCACCACTAGGGATGAGCCGAACACCCCCCGGTTCGGTTTGCACCAGAACCTTCGAACAGACCTAAACTTTGCATGAACTTTAGAACCCTATTAAAGTGTATGGGACTCGAACGTTCAAAATCAAAAGTGCTAATTTTAAAGGCTAATATGCAAGTTATTGTCCTAAAAAGTGTTTGGGGACCCGGGTCCTGTCCCAGGGGACATGTATCAATGCAAAAAAAACTTTTAAAAACTGAAGTTTTTTCACGAGCAGTGATTTTAATAATGCTTAAAGTGAAACAATATAAGTGTAAGGTTCCTTTAAATTTAGTACCTGGGGGGTGTGTATAGTATGCCTGTAAAGGGGCGCATGTTTCCCGTGCTTAGAACTGTCCCTGCACAAAGTGTAAGAACAGTCATTGAAAGTCATTGATAAAAAAAAAAATGTGTGGGGTCCCTCCAAATTCAGTTACCAGGCTCTTCAGGTCTGGTATGTATATTAAGGGGAACCCCGGGTCAAATTTTTTAAAAAATGACGTGGGGTTCCCCCCAAATATCCATACCAGACCTGAAGAGCCTGGTAACTGAATTTGGAGGGACCCCACAAATTTAAAAAAAAAATGGCATGGAGTTTCGAGAAAAAATCCATACCAGACCCTTTATCTGAGCACGCAACCTGGCAGGCCACAGGAAAAGAGGGGGGGCAAGAGAGCGCCCCCCTCCTGAACTGTACCAGGCCACATGCCCTCAACATTGGGAGGAGGCTTTGGGGGTCTGTGACCCCTCAAAGCACCATGTCCCCATGTTGATGGGGACAAGGGCCTCATCCCAACAACCCTGGCCGGTGGTTTTGGGAGTCTGCGGGCAGGGGGCTTATCAGAATCTGGAAGCCCCCTTTAACAAGGGGACACCCAAATCCCGCCCACCCCTGTTTGAAATGGTAAGGGGGTACCCCTACCATTTCACAAAGAAAGTGTAAAAAATTGTTAAAAAACACACTGACACCATTGGGATAAGTCCTATATTAAAAATAAAAAAAATAAAAAAAAGATTCCAGCGGTGGTAATCCACTGTTGCTATCCAGCGATGGCTGATATCTTCTCCGGGGTCCAGCGATGGGTGATCTCTCCCAATGGTCCAGCGCAGTGCATCCTGTCTCCAAGGAGACACTGCGGGAATCCCGGCGCCTGACAGGTCTTAGCTGAGGAGGACAGGGCCACCCGTCACCTGACCCCGCCCCCCTCTGACGCAAGGGGAAACCCGGGCTTCCCCAGTGATGTACGGGTTACCCCGCCCACCTCTGATGTAACGCATGTTTCCGTTACATCAGAGGAGGCAGGGTCACCCACACATCAGGTCTCCAAATCAGGCGAACAGGCAATGTTCGAGTCGAACATGAGCTTGACTCGAACTCGAAGCTCATCCCTACTCACCACTATCACTTGTAAACACAGAAGTACGGCTTCTGTGTTTACAAGTGACAGTTTGTCTCCAAACACTAGATCCAGCTGAGCACTTCAACTTAAAAAGGCAACAAAAGGAAGACATGGGGAAGATGGGGGAGCTTTTAAGGAGGGGGGAGAAGATGGGGGTAATGTAGGGAGGGGGTTGCATGCAGAGGTCAGAGCTGAAGAGGGGTGAAAGTGAGATGTAGATGGGGATGCAGGGGTAAGTAGCTGTGGAAAAAAGCTGAACTCTGCACTCTGTATGCAGCGCACCCCTGAACTGTACACCAGGGCTAGGCAGCCTTAAAGAGGTGGAGATCTACCTGAACAACACTGGAGAAGACAAAGATCACCAGGCACAATATTGCCTCCCCACACCTGATTTAAACCTCTAATTGCAGTATTACTGTGTCACAAATGTGTGCATTGCACGGCAATCATGGGTTTAAATCAGGTGGTGAGAAGGCAATGTATCGTCTCCTCACCACCTAGCAACACACACTCGGATCGCTTTTCAGAGGAGCAGCACTTGAATGAGCCCTTAGTTGCATTCAGCAGCGGCACCTTAGGGGTCGTTCACACGTAAAGTTGGGGGTGGTAAAACAGCAGGATATAATTGAAGTCTATGGCTAAGCGCAGCAAACACAAAAGCTGCAGGTACACTGCACTGCACTGTGTGGGTAAACCGCAGCGCAATTGTGTAAAAGCAGCCCCATACTATTATGCCTGGTGTATTGCTTCACACTGAAACTGAATATATTTTATTTCCTGCTGCTGGCACCACTCTGGAGACAGCTACCTGGCATAGGAGGTGGAGTGCAGTTGGTAGAACTCTGCATGGGACAGGATCCGGCACTACAGAGCAGCCATCGGCTCATGCGGCTCTTGCTCCCTACTACAGCTCTAACTCTAATTCCCTGTACACACAACGAAAAATGTTCGATCGGATTATGTTGTCGGAAATTCTGATCATGTGTGGGCTCCATCGGACTTTTTCCGTCTGAATTTCCGACACACAAAGTTTGAGATCTGGATCTAAAACTTTCCGACAACATAATCCAATCGTTTAAATTCTGATGGTGTGTAGACAATTCTGACGGACAAAGTGCCACGCATGCTCAGAATAAATTAAGAGACGAAAGCCATTGGCTACTGGCCCGTTTATAATCCTGACGTACGTGTTGTACGTCACCTCGTTCAGAACGATCGGATTTTCCGACAACTTTGTGCGACCGTGTGTATGCAAGACAAGTTTGGCCCAAAATCCATCGGAAAAAATCCGGAATGTCCGACCGTATGTACAGGGCATAACGATGCAGTAGTCCCTCTGCATTGCACTTTGTTTGATGCTTTGGAATGGCAGGTCAGCAAACCCAGACCAGGATCTACCAGTCACCTGTCCACGATCTACTGGTAGATCACGATCTACAGGTTGCTGACCCCCGCTCTACAATATGTACATAGTAAACCCCTGAACTCTGCACTCTGTTTGCAACCCCCACCCCTGAACTCTGCACTTGATACCTAATGCACTCCTGATTTTTAGTGCACCTTTAAGATCCTCCCACTGTTAGTAAAATTTGACCACACCCACTATTTGATGCGGTTTGGACTGTGTTTGTAGCGAGAGGTTTTTTTTGGGGGTCGTGGTTGAGTTCCTGTATCTATTTTCTAAGAAAAAAATCCCTACTGAGAGCATGGTAAAAGGTGCGGTCTGTTCACAGCCTTGGGGATTAGGCCAGTCACACCATATGACCTGATTGTACAATATCCTTTACCAAAAGACATGTAGTATATGGACCAACTTAACTGAATATAGTTTAGTTGGGCGCTAGCATGGATTGTGGCTCGCTTTAGAGAGAAAGATCAGTTAGAGCAGCCATTCTCAACCAGATCTCCTAGGGTTCCCCTAGAGTTCACAGAAGATTCTGTGCTGATTGACCTCCCATTTGATGGTGCCTGCATAGTTCCAGGGTCAAAGCTTGGCAAAGTAAGTGGCATAACACCAGTGATCTTTTTAGCTATTTAAAAGGAGGCATTCTTCCTACTGACTAGCAATGTAGGGAGCAATCTTCCTACTGACCACCAATATAAGTGTAATTCTTACCACTGATCACCGACATAAGGAGAATTCTTCCCTCTGGTCACCAATGTAAGAGCCACTAACCCTGGATGAGCTGGTGTTACCAGAGGTTCCCTGAGATCTGCAAATTATTTAAAGGTTTTCTTTAGGGTAAAATGGTTGAAAAAGGTTGGAGGAACAGGGAGGCATTACTGACTCCCTGCTGACCCCTATAGATTGTTGACTGGTTGTCATTGTTTGTTATTCACAACCCAACCTAATCATGTCATAGGACAGTGATGGCGAACCTTGGCACCCCAGATGTTTTGGAACTACATTTCCCATGATTCTCGTGCACTCTGCAGAGTAGTGGCGCATCATGGGAAATGTAGTTCCAAAACATCTGGGGTGCCAAGGTTCGCCATCACTGTCATAGGATCACCATTAAATCACCATTAAAAAACATAAAGTGAGAATCTACTACTAGAAACATAACAGTTGTTCCAACCTTTCTTTGCTGTATCCACAATTAGAAACAAAATTCTAAATACACTTTACACCTCTTAGCTTCTGTATGGCTTTGGCTAATTTTACATAAGAATAACACTTTTAGAATTTCTTTTTTTATTTCAGGTTTTCTCTATTTTCCTAAAAATGTTCTAATTAAAATATTTTGTCTGCCATCACAGGAACTGATGAAAAAGCCATTATTGAAGTGCTGGCAAATAGGTCCTCAGAACAGCGACATGAAGTTAAGCAGAAGTACAAGGCAATGTATGGAAAGGTAGAGTAACTGTCTTTTACAGTATACTGGAGATATTGTTCAGAGTTATCTTCAAAGATGTGTAGCACAACCCTCTTGGGGACTGCTTGGATTTACCTTCTCATGTGCACCGCCATGACCCTGTGAACATCCCAACCCACCTGACACTCTGGGTTCAGACATCTTTGCACCACCTTAAAGTAATAAGTCAAACAACTCAGTGTGTTTATATTCTATTAACGTTTACTGGAATAACTCAAAGAAGATATTGTTATACAGAGGAGGTAATAGATCCACTGAGCTTTGGATAACAGTCCTAGCTCAGCAGAAGAATTCCTCTACAATATTACAAGTTAAGACAATTTAGCAATAACAGTATATTATATACATGTATGTACAATTCAGTACCGAATGAACATGACCTGAATGGATAAGCAAGTGTTAAGCATTCATTTGGGTAATAGATCCCACCCCAGCAACAAAAGACTCCACGCAGCAATAGACCCCACCCCAGTAACAATAGACCCCACGCACAGCAACAATAGACCCTTCACACAGCAACACTAGACCCCCCCACACAGCAACAATAGACCCTCACACAAAAATAGATCCCCACCAGTGACAATAGACCCTCCAGCACATCCCTTGCTATTACATACATTTAGTGCTGGAGGTGCCGGAACTGCGTTCCCCCACGTTCTTGTTGAAAAAAGCCCTGGTACATACACAACAAAATTTAACAAGACACAGGTTGGGTAGGGAAATTTTGTAAATAGCCTAACATATACAAGCAACAATAATATACACAGTATACATATGAGGCAGGATCTGCTGATGGAGGGGAGCTCTGGATTGCACAGCATGGTCAACAAAGAAGGGCATGATCCGCAATCCCATCCGAAGACATAACAAAGGCCACAAGAGGCCATGCAAAAAGAGCCAGTATGCACAGTAGACAGTCAAGAGGAGGAGATAAAGAGATAAAAAAAGGAGAAAAGAGAAGAGACGAAGAGAAGATAAAATGGAAATAAGAAAAGGAAAAATAGGAAAAATCCCACGAGGGAGTAAAAAGATCAAGTTTACAAAACACTTTAAATCAATATTAAAAAAATGAATTCTGGTTTTAAGAAGCTTGATGGATTTGTGTTTTAAAGTGGTCTGTCAATAGAAAGTGGAAATATTAAAACCTTTTTATATCGCTATGTACCTGTCAGGTTGATTTTCCTTCACATCCCATTTAGGTGACATCGGAAGCAATGCTTAATGTGAGGAATAATAAGCCTTAAAATGGTGGTCATTGGAAAAAGCATAATTTCATTGGTGGTCAGAGGAAAGAATGCCCCCCCTTACAGACGATAAGATCATTGGTGTCATTTGTTATGGCAAATGACAGTTGCCCTATAACTATGCAGGCACCATTAGATGGGAGGTCAATCTGCCACTGTTCAAGGAACCCAAGGAACCTGTAGCGACCTTGGGGAAAAGCCTGGTGGGGAATGGTTGCTCTAGAGCAGGTGTCTCCAAACTGCAGCCCAAGGGCCAGATGTGGCCCTTTGCTAGCCTTTATCTGGCTCTTGGGCCAATATTCCTCCCACTGATACGAGGCACTATTTCTTCCACCGATACCAATGATGGGATACCATTCCTCCTACTAATAGGGGCACTACTCCTCCTCCTATTGAGCACCAACCCTGAGGCCATATTTATTCTCACTGATGCTTGGCCCAGGACATTTTCTACCCCCGTTGGCCATAATACGGCCCTCCTAAAGTGTGAAGGACAATAAGCTGGCCCTTTGTTTGAAAAGTTTGGAGACCCCTGCTCGAGAGGATAAATCTCCCTATTTGAATGATCATAAAAATTTAGCAACTCACTGAATACCTTAGCTATCACCTGTAGATTTTGTTTGAAATAATTCTTGATTTTCTAGGAATTAGAAAGTGTGTTGAAGGGTGAATTGAGTGGAAACTTTGAGAAGACCGTCCTGGCACTGCTGGACCGGCCTTGTGAGTTTGACGCTAGAGAGCTGAGAAAAGCAATGAAGGGGGCTGGAACAAAGGAGTCTGTGCTAGTTCAAATCCTCTGTACAAGGAACAACCAGGTACGGTATGGACCCAACTACTACCATTTTCCTAGGACCTTTGTCAAAGAGCTTGTGTTGATAGGCAAAAGTATCCGGCTTTCAAGTGCATTCTGTTTATGATTGAGATTAGTTTACTATGTGCCCTGGAAAAATGCCAGTCACCACACTAGAATGAACGAGTCTTAAGTCCATTTAAAATATGTCCATCTAAAGCCTCATACACACGATCGGACTTCAGACAAACTTTTCCGTGGATTTCTGTCCAAAGGGCGTTGGCTGTGAACTTGTTCTGCATACACACGACAGGAATTTTTCAGCCAATTTTCACCAAATCACGTGGTTTTTCAGCTCTTTACCACCACCCTTTGGTCAACTTCTGTAATGTTGTCTGATCTTTTGCATTGGTTCTGAGCATGCGTGTTTGTACTTTGGACTAAAGTCCTATGGACTTGTGTACACACAATAGGATTTTGCACCATAGGACTTTTGTTGCCGGAAAGTTTGTCTGTTTGCACAGCCAACTTTTGTCCAATGAAAACCGAAAAGGTTTGTCCGATGGAGCGTACACACGGTCGGATGTTGCCTTAAAACAGGTAATTTGCATGTTTGTTGTCAAAAAGTCCGATCATGTGTATGGGCCACTGGACAGAAGTTAATTAACCTACCAGCATGTCTTTTTTTAGATCAACTTCAAGTTCTGAATATGTCAATCTTTCTCTCTTTTCCAGCAAATACGCAACATAAAAGCATCCTACAAAGGGCGTAAGTACATTTTTCTTAGTTTTAAATGAGAGAAATTCTATTTTTTTCATATTTGACACATTTTTTATTTTTCCTTAGTGTTCGACAGAGACTTGGAGGACGATGTAAAAAGTGATACCAGCGGATACTTCAAGAAGATTCTGGTGTCACTGCTGCAGGTAAATTATACCAAACTGTTTTAAGATGGCAGAAAATTGGCAGCATGTAGGAATGTTTCTGTGACTAGCACTAGAAAAAGTCTTTGCTCTTAACGTGAATCTGGGATGGCCCAAATTTTTCTAAGTTAACAATAGTCCAGGCACATTATGGTGCCTACATCTTCGATGTGATCATAAGGAAACCCTTGGATTCTAGGCTAGGGCTATTAATAGAGTCTTAACTTGTACTCAAGCCAGGATTAAGCCCTACTGTTTGGTGCTAAGCTCCATTCATTAACCTAAAGCCTAGTACACACGGGCCGAATGTTGGGCAACTTTGGCCTTTTCAATAAAAACAGGCCGACGTTCGGCCTGTGTGTATGGCAGCTGGTCCGACAGAAGCCGGCCATTCGGTTGGCTTGTGTCGAACGAGCATGCTAGAAAACCATCAGCCGCTCGGCTCCTGATCAGCAATCTCAGCCAATTTCTGAAAGCACTGACCAGAGTGTTCTGGGGGGGGGGGCTGCCACCTCCCTGTTAGAACACAATAGAACAGCAGAGGAGATTGCTGTACTAACATTGGGTTGTTAATACAGCGGCTCTGACCTGGAGCTGTCAGTTTTTTTTTTTTTTTCGTTAAACCTGCTGGTTTGAACGAAAAAAACAAACAAATGGTAAGCACTAGGCTTAGCACAGTTAAATGACAGTTAAATGATGGGGGTGGGGCTTAGTGCTAAGAGGAGGAACTTAACTTACTTAGAGCCCAACTTCCAGGAAACTTGCAAATGTTACCTTGCAGTTGGGCTGCACCAACACTGCAAGGGTTCATTACTCATTTAGGTCTAAGGGTCATAGAGAAGAAGATTTACTTTCCGAACCCTTCATGCTGCTAGATCAGTCCCCATAGTGTACTCCATCGATCTAAGGTCCTGACATCATCAAGACCAATGCAATGACCATAGTCCTACATTGGACCTGATGACACCAAGGGAAAGTCCAGTACAGGGGGTCCCCGGGTTACAAACAAGATAGGGACTGTAGGTTTGTTCTTAAGTTGAATCTGTTTGCAAGTCGGAACAGGCACATTTCTTAAGTGTAGCTCCAGCCAAAAAATCTATTTTTAAGTTTTTTAGATAACATAGAGAAAGGTTATCACCCCTGTAACATTCGTTTTGCTGTCTGTGCCCCTGTTCAGAAGATTTCACCTCACCTTCTGTCCCAATGACAATTGGATTTTGAAAATTTGGGGTTGTTAGGGAAACATGGACTGGTGATAAAGCCTCAGTGGAGACACCTTTTTCCCATATTAACTCTTACAGGAGAGAATTTCCCTTCCTAGGGGTGGATTTCCTCTCACTTCCTGTTGTCTCCCTCCGTTTGTAAGTAGGGGTCGTTTGTAAGTCGGATGTTTGTAAGTCGGGGACCCCCTGTATAGGGTAGCGCTGCTTGCCGAAGGAGCAGAGGATCAGTTAGGTAAAATATTTTTATTATACCCTAGACAGAAACAAGAAGTTAAACCTTCCAATGTAGGTATATCCCCATTGCATGGTAACATTTTCAGATTTCCCTGAGTTTGGGTTTAATGCAACTTAATAAGACTTAATAGGCTGTAATTTTATTTGCTATTTAGTCCACACATAGCTTAATGGCTCCGAGATGGAACACCTCCCTCCTCTAGCTCATACAGCTCCAAATCAGGTTTTGAGTCAGGGGCAGTCAGAAAATGATCAGCTATTGCTGGTCCTTTTTACTAAAAAGTCCAGTATACTTTACAGAGTATACAGACACAGTGACATGGAAGCACTTTGTATTACATTTCTATTTCTAACAAAGATTTTCCACTGGTTTTGGAAAAATATTCTGTGTGTAAGCTTATCAGTTATATACATATTTAATCATACAATTGACTACAAACCATTCTAATTTCCCTTAAAACAAAAACTGTGTGTGCATAATTTTGTAGCTTGTTTTACCTGAAAAAATATTCTGTGGTTTGTATCATTGACAATCTCAATAAAGACAAGAATAGAGGAATAAATTCTATTAAAAACATCCCTCCAGACAGATGAGTCAGGTCCCTTTGCCTGTATTATAAGGAATGTTTGCTTTCCTTTATTCTCAGGATTTCAGCCTCAATACCTAAATTAGCTGTGGTTAGATTTGTCGGCCATGTCACTGTTTTTGGTAAGAGAGACGGTAAATGCGCACTACGAAACGTATAATGTTGGTGATGTGAATTGGATGTTTTTGCAGCTAAATTTGCTGTGAACTCTGTGAACTCCTCTTGCTAAATTCTTAGATTTTTTTCTGTGCAGTGAAATGAGGAATAAAATGCTAATTAAACATTAGATCTTGAAAAGAGGGGTGTGGAGATGACATGCAGCACAACACCTTGGCTACATGCTTCTACAAGTGGCATCAGCATTTGGACTATGCAGGAAACCATGGCAGAAGATTATCTCTCCAATAATGTTGATGGGTAATGGACTATGCATTCTGGCACACGCCACTAGGACTAGACCCCAGTATTGTGCCTTGTGGAATTCAGGATAGTTGGATGGGCCTGCCAATTTTCTAGTAGTGTCAACCACCTTTGACCAGCCATTGATTATAAAAATCATAAAAATGACCAAATGAATAAAGGAAACCTACCACTATCAGTTTCTATTTCTCGCAATTTAGGCAACGGGATTTCTTTAATCATCATAGGCAGAGGCGTAGCTTGAAGCTTGTGGGCCCGATGCAAAAGTTGACCTGCCCCCCCCCCCCGACTACTTCCAACGTGCGTGCAGATACATCCACCACACGCCAAGATACTCAAAGTGGCTTAAGAGTTTTGAGTTTCCAGAGTTCCTCTTTACATCAGAGGACAGGGATTACCGCTGGAGAAGCAGAGGACAGGGACCCCTGGCAGGTCACTTGGCAGAGCTCCTTTCCCATCCCAGAACTGTATACAGCCCCCCCCCCCACTACACAGGGCTGAAATAGCATTCCTTAAAGTAAAGTAGAAGGCCAGTTCTGGAGCATGGCTGTGGGGCCCTAGGGCAGATCGGAGCTGGATTTTGTGGAGGATATGATAATATGACAGGGAGGCTGCAGGGGCCCCCTGGAGCTAAAGATGGGGTTGTGATTGTGACCCCTGCAACTCCTTATGCTACGCCCATGATCATAGGTTTTTTTACTCAAAAAAGTTAAGTAAAAGTAGAAAGAGACGGGAGAACCCAATAATATTATTATTATTATTATTATACAGTATTTATATAGCACCAACAGTTTGCGCAGAGCTTTACAGCGTTAGGGCAAACAGTACAGTTACAATACAATTCAATACAGGAGGAATCAGAGGGCCCTGCTCGTATAGGGTACTTTACATTTGGGTAGGTTGCAATAAACCATTGGAATGGTATGCAACCTGACTTCAAGCCTGTGGAAAATATATCTGTCTCTAAGCAGACCTTTGTCCTTGTTTGTGGTCCACAATGGAGAGAACCAAACCTTTGTCTCTCTACTTGGACTTTGTATAGGATGATTGATGCAGTAGTGAAGGAAAACACCCCAAAAGGCTTTATGTTGAAGAGGCATCTGCTATCATTAAGTTTTCATGTAGGAAAGAGAAGTCAGGAGATTTGTTGTCTTCAAAAAAGGTTTATTTATTTGAATAAAACACCATATTTATGCATTTTGTAGCTATTCACCACCTTCTACACAACAGGTATGCAATATACAGTCTAGAGAGGGTAGAGGTAGGCAACCTTTCAGAGGTTGCGATTTACCTGGACAACATGTAGAAAAATCTAAGATCCCCGTAAAAATAAGTCCTCCAATAAAAACACATCATGGGGGTTATTTACTAAAGCTGGAGAGTGCAAAATCTGGTGCAGCTCTGTATAGAAACCGACCAGCTTCCAGGTTTTATTGTCAAAGCTTCATTGAACAAGCTGAAGTTAGAAGCTGATTCGCTACCATGCATACCTAAGCCAGATTCTGAGTGCACCAGCTTTAGTAAATCTCCCCCATTGTGTCACAGTAGTGTCTTATGCCGAGACACTATAGGTAGACAGCTATACAGGGAAAGGCCTCCAGCCGGATGCCACATCTGTATAGGTAGGACCTCTGTCTCCTATAGCAACTGAACTTGTAACAGCCACTAAAGGTAGTCGTACGTAACTCTTAGTAACACAGAATAGTTCTTCACTTATCTCACAGTATCCCACTGTAGGTCTTCACTCACTAAGCTTCCAGTCTCTCACTAGACTTTCAGATCCCAGTCGTCACTGGATCTCCTGGGCTCTTTCACAGCTAAACCACCTGTATACTCCTCAAGCGTCACCCCGGCGTCACCCCGGCTAACCCACTGGGTCCCTGGCTTGGCACTCGCTGAAGCTTTCCCACTTCTTCACCTTCCCCGGCTGGTGAGAATACTGCTCATGTACTTGCTCAAGCTTACTCACAAGGTGGATGGTCCCTTAGTGGAGACTGCTTCCCCTTTACCTCCGACCATGACTGGTTCCCTGTGCGGCAGAACCTCTGTAACTCGGTTGGACTCCAATCCTGCAGTCCCAACCCTATGGAGCTTCTCCTGCTCCTGGATAGGCAGGCAGGCAGGTGCCCCTGGGATAGGCCCCTGTCGATCTAATGTCATCAGCCACAGTGCCATCTAGTGACAGAAGAGAAAAGGTGCAGCAATTCCAGAATTAGAGAGGAATCAGTGGATCTTCTAACAGTGGATCTTCTAACAATTAGCCAGGACAATTACTACATGACAAACTAAAATTGTTAGCAATCCTGCCTAAACACCAGGGTGCTATATATAATTGTCCATTTTGTTTCTTGGTAGGCAAATCGGGATGAAGGTCTAGAAATTAATGAAAAACGTGCTGGCGAGGATGCCCAAAGGTTATATGAAGTAAGTAATAACTTTATGTCTCTGCAATGACAGTGTCACACTATGAATATATTCAATTTAAAGAAAATTTTCTGAAAACATACTAATCAAGAAATCCAGTTCTCTCCTGCTCTTTATCTGTTTCTATTTTATTTATTTTTTGCTTTTTTTGCCTCTAAATACCTTTAAAATAATTTTATTGTGACAATCACATTCACAATATGTGAGCAGAAGCTATGCAGCTATGCAGCTCTAGCAGAAGGAGGGAATGAAATACAGTACTGCCAGACTACATGTCCATAAAGGCACTGTGATTGGCACAATGTTGGGGGTGGGTGGAGGTATTGTGCATGGACCTAGCAAAGTAACATTTATCTCTGAGTGATGCTCTGTTCCTCCCTCATACAAACTACTTGTGGTCAAAGCAAATTGATGATCACCCATAGTCCCGAGGATTAGGGAATACATCCTCAATAGCTCAGCCAGGCATGCACGGGTTGAGTTATTGTAGTGATATCACAGCTCAGAACTTAAAGCATAACTCAAGCCAAAAAAGTTTATTTTTTCATTTTGAATGGGAGCAGGCAATAGTTAATGCACCTGTCAGGTATTTTTGCCATCTATGTCGCATTAAGAAGAATTTTCTTCACTTCCTGTCACGTAGACAGGAATGAGTGTAATTTTCTCCAAAGTGAGGGAAATCGCGTCTTGGACAGATGTCATCTGAACAAGTCTCCCCATTGGAAGACTTCCCTTCTATTCCTGTTTTGTAATGACAACTCAAAATTTCCCATTACTTTTAGTCCCTGTGAAAATTGTCACCAGGACAAATAGAATTGGTGAATCTTCCTAGCTGGAACTCAAATATCCAAAATTAAAAAAAAAAAGTTTTGATTTTAGGTACCCTTTAAACAGCCCCATTGAAGGGCAGAGGGTTTGGGGCGCACAGTGGTGAAGAGAAGTTGGGTACAATGAAGAACAATGTTATTGTGTAACTAGGATTGGATGCACTTACAAAAGAGATACTGACAAAGTAAGGCTGGAGTTGAAATAATAGTTATCTAGTGGAGGTCAACTTGGGGAATGTAGAGGACCTCAAGTGTGGCTCCGAACATCCAAAGGGCCACACAGTACAATATGTAACTAAATTAAGAAAGCAGATAAAGAAACAGATACACATATTGAATTTTGCACAGATAAGAGCATTCCATTTGTTGGAGCAGAAAGCATTGGCTTATCACTATGATCTTTTCATTTGCTCTCTTGTAAACAATTTGTTTACTTATTTTGCTTTCATCTATTTAAGTTACGGTACTTTGCGTTATAAGCAAGGAAGCTCAGACTTATGCAGTGTATTAATGTGCTTTTACTAAACAGCTTGTGCAGCATTTTTACTTAGCACAAGCTAAAAAAATTTCAAAAAAATTTTTTTTGTGCTTTTACCTTCAATATTTTAAGTTGGTGACAGTGTAACTTTAAATATTCACTGTGTTGTCATTTTCTAGATCTATAGGTTTCCCGCTGTTATAGACACAAACACTTATCATTATTATAGGCAAATCATCTTTAAAAAAACAAAAAAACAACTGGGTTTATTTAATTTATTATGCACTACATTTCCTTGGAAATATAATAATCTGAATGTCCTGGGTGTGATAAAATTGGACTAATAGAAATAGAATGTGTTTATTATTTCTCTGTTAGCATCTTATTTGTTTTATTAGGCTGGACAGGCTCGATGGGGTACCGATGAATCAGAGTTCAATGTTATCTTGGCAACAAGGAACTACATGCAGCTTAGAGCCACATTTAAAGCATATGAGATTGTAAGTATTGAGTAAGCGTAGGTTAACCACCTGTCCACCCATTGTATGTTTTAACAAAAAGGCATGTTTTTTTTTATTCTTCTGGGTAAAATAGTTTGAAATTCAAAGGGACAGCACCTATTAAATTTAAAATCCATCTATGGGCAGGGTAATTTTACTATCTTTAAGATATATTATATCCTTACCTCTGCTGTAAAGTAATTTTCTGCAGGTTTTCATCCAAGAAATGTAAAAGAGTTTCTTTAGGTTGTCTGGAATAGTAGACATGTGCACTGCCAAAAAATGTGTTTGTTTTTTTTTATTCGTTTTTTTGTTTTTTGGGTCTTTCGTTATGATCGCAATTAGTAAAATTTGTACATTCGTAAGTTCGTAAATTCGTACATTGTACATTTGTACATTCGCACATTCGTGAATTTGTAAATTCGTAAATTTGTAAATTCGTACATTCGTAAATTAGAAAATTTGTATATTTTTAAATTCGTACATTCAGAAATGAGAAAATTTGGAAATTTGGATATTCGAAATTCAAAAATCCGAAAACCCAAAAATGAGAAAATCTGAAATAGTAGCTAACTATTAAATTATAGGTATTGTAATTTCCTTTCAAATTGGGCTGTTAGTGAGCGTAATGAATACAAATTTATCCGAAATAACTAATGCTGCATCTAAACAAATGGAACGGAACAAATTAATAATAAATAATAATAATAAAAAGTTTTTATTACTATTATTGTTATTTATTATTATTAATTCATTACATTCCATTCGTTTGGATATGGCATTCATTATTTCGGATAATTCGTAACTTCGGATAAATTTGTATTTCTTATGTTCACTAACAGACAAATTTGAAAGGAAATTCCAATACCTATAATTTAATAGTTAGTAATAGTTAAGTTATTATTAGTTAATTATTATTTCAGATTTCCGAATTTCCAAATCTCCAAATTTCCAAATTTACTAATTTACAAATTTACTAATTTACAAATGTCCGAATGTAAGAATTTGCGAATGTAAGAATTTACAAATTTCCGAACATTCGAATTTACAAACATTCGGAAAAATCCGTTAAACGGGTTTTCGTTAATTTGGATATTTGCAAATTAACAAATTTGACGAAATTCATTAAAAAACTAATTCGTAACAAAACGAATTGCACATGTCTACAGAATAGTACAGTTCCTGCTTTACTTCATCCCACTCTAGACAAGTGCTGTAAGTCTCATAGACAACCCCGCTGGTGTCATGTCTCCACCCGCCATCCATTTGGCATTTCACAGAACACAACACTCATGTCTAGAGAAGGCCAGAAGTACAAATGGAAATCTGCATGGGACATTGGGGAGGGTAAGCCTTTTCAAATAGTGACAGTGTCACTTTAAATAACTTTGTGGTCACTTTTCTTTTCCAGCTGCATGGCAAAAACATTGAAGACGTGATCAAGAGTGAAACATCTGGAAATGTGAAATCAGCTTATCTGACAATAGGTAAGTTCTGTTGACAAAATTTCATAAAATGTTTCTTATATTTGGTAAATCAGTCTAGAGAGAGTAGAAATGGAGAGACATACCATGCTCTTATGAAACTTATACAAATAACCTTCCGGAAAGCAGAAAAGGCTTCTAGCTATGTGCATTTTATACATGGTAGATCTATTAGGAAATGTCCCACTTGCCTCAAGATGACCGTGCATGAAATTAATTTCAGCCAGTTCCTAAAGAACTAAATCAAATTCAGTCTATTGATTGCCCTGTCCACACCCATCCATTTGGCATATTTCAATTGAAAAAATTAGGGTTGCACCAATACCGATACTAGTATTGGTATCAGTGCCAAAACCAAGCATTTGCACATGTACTTGTATGCGTGCAAATGCTCTGACACTTGACCTGATACCTGCGTCCTCAGCGTAGTAGGGAGGGCCAGGCAGCCTCACAGATGATTGGTACGGCCAGTTACAATCACCAATCTCCCTGTATACCTTTTAATAAAGCAGCTGACAGTCGCTTCTCCTCCTCTCCCTCCCGTGGCTTTATTGAATACAGGGAGATCGCTGCTTGTAACTGCCCGCACAAATCATCCCGACTGTCCCCTGTGTCCTCCTGCGGCTCCCCGGGTCCTCCTCTGGGTCCTCCGCCGGCTCCCCAGGTCTGCTCTGGTCCCCCTCTGTGCTCCTCCGGTCTCCCCCTGTGTCCTCCTGCGGCCCTCAGTTCCTCCGCCGGCTTCCTGGGTCTGCTCTGGTCCCCCTATGTGTTCCTCCGGTCTCCCCCTGTGTCCTCCTGCGGCTCCCAGGGTCCTCCTCCAGGTCCTCTGCCGGCTTCCCAGGTCTGCTCTGTTCCCCCTCTGTGCTCCTCCGTTCTCCCCCTGTGTCTTTCTGCAGCTGCCCAGGTCCTCCTTCAGGTCTTCCTCTGCCCCCCCTGTCCCAGGTCTGTCAGGATGAAGAGCAAAGGAAGGAGCCGGTAAATCTGTCATTTACCGGCTCCTTCCTTTTCTGAATGGACAGAGTCACTGACATTGTAAACTGAGCATTGTAAACTGTTTACAAGGCTTCAGTTTATGAATGGAGAGGAGCCTCTGTCTCCTGTCCATTTATTTTCAGTGCAGCTGAGGCTGCAGAGAAAGGGACTAGGGAATCTCTATCCTCAGTCCCTTTCCCTGCGTCAAAGGGGAGATGTCGGGGGCCTGTTTAGACCCCTGATATCTCACCAAAGCCCCCCAACAGGGCTGATAAAAAAATAAAAATAAAGAATTGTAATAAAAAAATATTTAAAAAAAAACTACTGACACCCCCCCCCCCCCCCCCAAAAAAAAGAAGGCATTGTAAAAAAAATAAAAAATTGAAAAAAAATAACAAAAAGAATAGTCAATTGTCAAAAGTAATAAAAAATAAAAATTGTAAAAAATAAAGTAAAAATAAAAAACGACGGACACAGTCCACGCCTCATCAGTGCCCCCTCAGTGCTGCATTTTAGTGCCACTGTCACATGACATTAAAAAAAGTATCGGTATTGCTGAGTACTTGAAAAAAAGTATTGTAACTTGTACTCAGTCTTAAAAAAGTGGTATCGGTGCAACCCTAAAAAAAATTAAGGCGCTGGGCGGAAAATGATTGGCTGAACACCACCTGTATACAATCAGATGCAGTTGCTATTTGTGTATTTTTACAGTCTGTGGTGCTGGTTGTCATAATACAATAGCCGCAGTGGGAGATACGTCCATCCACACTGTTTAACGTGAATAGAGGAATCTGTTACTTTTTATTTTGTTCAGCCCGCATACACTATATTACCAAAAGTATTGGGACACCTATAACAGCGTCAACTCTTCTGGGAAGGCTGTCTACAAGGTTTAGGAGTGTGTCCATGAGAATGTTTGACTATTCTTCCAGAAGCGCATTTGTGAGGTCAGGGACTGATGTTGGACGAGAAGGCATGGCTCGCAGTCTCCGCTCTAGTTCATCCCAAAGGTGTTCTTTTGGGTTGAGGTCAGGACTCTGTATAGGCCAGTCAAGTTCCTCCACCCCAAACTCGCTCATCCATGTCTTTATGGACCTTGCTTTGTGCACTGGTGCGCAGTCATGTTGGAACAGGAAGGGGCCATCCCCAAACTGTTCCCACAAAGTTTGGAGCATGAAGTTGTCCAAAATATCTTGGTATGCTGATGCCTTAAGATTTCCCTTCACTGGATCTAAGGGGCCAAGCTCAACCCCAACCCCTAAAAAACAACTCCACACCATAATCCCCCTTCCACCAAATTATTTGGACCACTGCTCAAAGCAAAAGGTCCATAAAGACATGGATGAGCGAGTTTGGGGTGGAGTTGTGCTCTTCTACCCCATTCTAGTGTCTCTCAGCTTCTTTCCCCTATTGTCAGCGTCAGCCATAGTACTACCAGTTATTCCCTTCTACCCCTTTCTAGTGTTTCTTAATGCCTCCAACTTCCAACCACTCCTGTTGCCCCTCACTTATTCTATCAGTACTTTTCAGCCTTCACTCTGTGACCCAGTTCAAATGCTCAGAAGAGGGATTCCCAACACTTTTTGCCCATCAGGCCTCCTTGTACTTGGATTCATGTTGCAAAAATTATATTCACTCATAAGTTTGTCTGAAATTTTTCAAAGGTAGTTACTTCTATGCAAAACTAGGATCAGTTTTTCTGTTATAACCCTTAGAAATAAATAATAAAATATATTTAGGTTTTCATTATCAAATAACATTGTAGCATCTATCTCAGTGTGAATCCCAGCTGTGTGGTTACAGGAACATGGGAGGATGTGCTCATTGGGTTTTAATGAAGCTTTGACTTTCCTTACCATTAATGGCTACTTGCCCCATTAAATACATTTTCATTGGAGATATACATGGGCTTCCCTTGCTAATATCCTAGTGAAAATGCCAGTTGCTTGGCTGTCATGTTGCTCTTCTGACCCAGATCCAGAACAAATATGCGAATCAGATTTTCGCTGCAAGCTTGTTCTAAGTTGACTTATGCTGCGTACACACGATCGGAATTCTCGTCGGAAAAAACTCTGACGGTTTTTCCGTCGGAATTCCGCTCAAGCTGTGTTGCCTACACACGATCACACCAAATTCCGACGGTCAATAACACAGCGGCATAAAACACGTTCGACAGCACTATAAAAGGGAAGTTTAATGCTTCCGAGCATGCGTCAAATTGTTTCCGAGCATGCGTCGGAATTTTGCGTGTCGGAATTGCATACACACGGTTCTCAATTCAAAGTCTGTCGGAAATTCAGACAGGAAAAGACCGTTGGGCATACACACGGTCGGAAAATCCGATGAAAAGCTCCCATCGGACTGTTTCCACCGGAAATTCCGACCGTGTGTATGCCGCATTAGAAAGCACTGGATCAGCATGATCCCTTGGCATCTTGCATTTATACATGGAGGTCAGTAATGGCAGCAGGGACTTACCTAGAGCATTTGGCACCCAGGGCGGATCCTTTAACTGCCCCCCCCCCCAGACGGGCAGGTGGCGCAAGTTGATGTGCTGACGTCAGCATCAAGTGACGTCACGTGTAGTGCCTCCTTGCACTGCAACCCGGAAACCCAGAAGAATCCTCCTCCCTCTGCTCCCCCGGGCGGCCAGGCCCATCCTCCTCTGCAAAAACGGTGCTGACTGACCCCAGGGATTGTCATTGGGTGGCTGGTGCCAGACAGGAATACATGTATCTGGCAGCGGCACACTTACTATGTGCTACTGCCAGTGGCGTCACTAGGGTTGGTGTCACCTGGTGCAGTAAATCATGGTGTCACCCTCCCCCAAAAAAAATATTTTCCTGTTTTCTGAAAGTTTTTTCTACACAGCCCCCATACCTCTGGACCCCTTTACATTACACAGCCCCCATACCTCTGGACCCCTTCACATTACACAGCCCGACACCTCTGGACCCACACTTCTGTATCCCTGGAAACCTGCATTCCATGTGCGTTTCTGGCATAGCATTCAAAATGCGCTCCAGTTGTGATCTGCAGTGGGTGTCAACGTTAACCCTAATGAAACTTCATGAAGGATTTAACCCAGGGGTCAGCAACCCTGTAGATCCAGGTCAGGTGACTGGTAGATCGCGGTCTGGGCTTGCTGACCCGCCATTCCTGTAATGTTGCTTCCTCTCCACCTGATTTAAACCCATGATTGCCATGCAATGCATGCGATTGCGACACAGTAGTACGGCAGTTAGAGGTTAAAATCAGGTGAGCCCGGTGATCTTTGACTTCTCCCATCTTGTCCATCTCTTTCAGTTTGCCTACCCCCGCCCTAACCTTTCCCCACTCTAAAACAAAATAAAACATTTTGGTTGGAGTTTGCTTTTAGCACTGGAACAGAACAAACACCAAGCATTAGCAGGCTTGGGTACAAGGTGCAGTGACATGTGAGTCATTCACAGATATTACACTTCTCAGGAATTCCTGCCCCCTGCCTGACCCAGTGCCTTCTCTGGAAATTCCCAGAGGAATTCCACTCTTGTCTGACTGCAAATAAATTTAATTATCCAGTTATGAGAGAATAAAAAGAATTCATGCTCATGATGACATGCTTTGGGCTGCAGCAACCACAGCATCAATGGCGTAACAGTGAAAGTAGTAGCCTGCGTGGCTGCTGTGTGCCTGGGGGTGGAAGGGGGACATAGGGGGTTCTTGATGCAAACTAAGTAAAGAAAATCTGTGCATGTGGGGATAACACAAATCCAGTATTGTATCCACTTGACCTCAGAAGATTTACCCCCCTTCATGACCTGGGCATTTTTTACATTACGGCACTGCCTTACTTAAACTGACAATTGCACGGTCATGCAGTGCAGTACACAAATAAAATGTATATCCCTTTTTCGCCAGCTTTCTTTTGATGGTATTTGATCACCACTGTGTTTTTTTATTCTTTTATAAACAGTGGCGGCCCGTCCATTAGGGGCACCACCCTCCCCTAATCTACATGCGGGGTCCCGGACGCATGGATTTCCATGTTTTTTTTTTTTTGAAGCACATGATTAGAGCCTGATGCGCTAATTGCCTTCAAAAAAGGGTGTGGACTCAGGGCGCTGAGCACTGCACCCAGAGCCCACCCACTGGTGTGACAATAGCGCATGAATATTCGCTATTGTCTTCCTCATTCTCCTCCCGGCCAATCATGAAACCCCTGTTGGCCAGGGAGTCTTAGGACTCCCTGGCTAATCGTGTCTCAGGACACACTTCCTGTTCGGCCGGGAGGAGAATGTCTCACTGTGCTCACTGGGAGAATCAGTCTGAGTGGCCCCGACTCTTCCTTACCCCTGCCTCCATAAGGTAAGGCATTTCTGATTTGCCCATTCACATTCCCGCAGAGGGGTGGGAATTGCCAGGGGGGGGGGGGTTGATCACTGCCATCCACCTCCTGTGGGGGGGTCGTGTTAGTTTGCCGCCCCCCCAAAAAAAAATATTGAGCACCAGCCGCCACTGGCTTTAAACAAAAAAAGATTTTGAGAAAAAAAACACATTTTTTTTACTTTCTGCCATAAAACATATCCAATAAAAAAATTTGAATTTCTTCATAAATTTAGGCCGATATGTATTCTGCTACATATTTATGGCAAAAAAATAAAAAAGTCCAATAAGCATGTATTGATTGGTTTATGCAAATGTTATAGCGTCTACAAACTATGGTATATATACTGGAATTTTTATTTATATACCGGTATTTATTTTTTTACAATGTGTATAAATTATAAGCAGCGCTAATAAATAATGAAAAATATAACTTCATAAACCTAAATCCATAAACATACTTAAAGTGCAAACGTGCAAAAGTGATTGTCCAAAAAAAAAACAGCCTGTAAAATAAGAGAAGCCCATCTAACATTTAGTTTTTAATAAAAAGTAGTAAAATATACCTTCACATGACATGTATTAATACAGATAGGAACTCCAGCAAGCGGTGGCAAACTGTGCATGATTTCGTCACCTACAAGCCACTTCCAACGCGTTTCGTCATCAGTGATGTATTTGGGGGATGGGCCGAACTATTTTTTTATACTACTAATAGCGCGAATCAGCGACTTATAGTGGGACTGCGATATTGCGGCGGACAATCGGACACTAACTGACACTTTTAACACTTTGTAGGGAGGAACATAGAATCATTCCCTTCCCCCCTGTCAGAACAGAACTTGTTTTTGAGTCTCTGCCAGACGATCGGCAGGTGTCGGCGGACATCGAGTATAGATGTATCCGAATTTCTGGATTACAATAATAACAAAGTTAAATGAATCCGAAATAACGAATCAAAATTTCAGACAAAATTCTAAGTTTTTGAATCGAATTCGAATAGACTAGAATAAAAAATAGAATAGAATAGAATAAAATAGAAAGAACATAACCATCTTTTGAAATTCGAATTTTGAATAGAATAAATTAGAATTCGAATAGAATATAAAAGGATAGAATAGAAAATAAAACATTAGAATGAAAAAAAATAGAATAGAAGAAACAATAGTAAAGAACTGAATAAAATAGAAAGAATATAACAATATAACCGTTTTTTGAAATTCAAATTTTGACTAGAATAAATTTGAATAGAATAGAAAAGAATGGAATATACTAGAAAATAAAAGAACAGAATAGAAAATAAAAAAATAGAATAGAAAAAAACAATAGAATAGAATAGAAAGAATATAACCATCTTCCAAAATTCGAATTTCGAATAGAATAAATTCGATTTCAAATGGAATTCGATTCAAATACAATTCAAATGGAATTCAATTTGAATTTGAAAAATTTGAATTAATTCAAATTCAAATAAACAAAACGAATTCTGAAACAAATGTATGTAAATAACGATTAAAAACGAAACAAATTTTTTCGTTCTGCACATGTCTAGTTTCCTTCCATGCTTCAAAGGCATGCTGGTAGGTTAATTGGCTGTGGTCTATATTGGCCCTAGCACAGCCTTTCTCAACCTTTTCACCCCAGAGGAACCCTTAAACTAATTTTCAGGTCTCAGGGAACCCCTAGTAATATTAGTCTATCTGGGCTGATTGGGAGAATGCCCCTTGCATATTTTTGCAGTCATACTACTGGCTGTGCCAAGTGGCGTTGGACCTGGAACTATGCAGGCACCATCAGATGGGAGGTCAGTTAGCCACAGTTCAAGGAAACTGCTACACCTGGATGTGAATGGCTACCCTAGTGTATGTGAGGCATCTGACTGCTAAGTGGGAGAGTCTGCCTTCCCTCTAACCACCTGATTAACCTCAGTGCTGCAGCTCTGGCATCCCTTTACCCTTAAGACTTAGTTGACGTGGGCAGCAAAAGGGCAAAAACATATTGATTTGCGTTTTTACCAACCCCTGACCACCCACCTACAAAATAAACAGCTGCTCAGGTCTTTTCACACTGCTGTGTTCGCAATACTTTGTTCTGCGTTGTGGTAAATTTAACTCAGAAAGTCATGCTTGGAAGTGGTGCCGCTTGCCACATGAGCCAATTGAAATCAGTGAGACCATGCCATAACCATGTGCCAACTGCAGGTGTTGCAATGCAAAATCTCCCTTGATATCGGCAAAAAACAGGAATTCAGGAGGTGGCAGTATTGCCTGCAAACCCCCACTTAATCACCTCTGAAAAGTGACCCACCACAGATCGCTTTTCAATGGAGCAGTAAACTCGCCACCTGTGTGAATGGGGCCTAAGGATACATTTGTTGCTTGCAGTGTGAAGAACTCTTTATAACCGTGACAAACTAGACATCTTTTTGTATACTGATGTGTTAATAAACCAACTATGTATGTGTTCTCTTTGCAGTACAATGCACTAAGGATTGTCAAGCCTACTTTGCCAAGAAACTTTACAAAGCCATGAAGGGGGCCGGGACAGATGAGGGCGCACTAATCCGAATTTTGGTCACCAGGGCAGAGGTAAGTGTCCATACATTATGTGCACATATGTAAGTGAACCCACATGCCATTCATAGTATTTATAACAGTGACAAAATTCATAAAGCAACAAATCTTTACAATATTGACCAATTTGTCGATTTTGAGGCAATACAGATTAATCATTTTCTTTGTAAGGGAACAGATTTTTTTGAATGCTTAGTTGTGCGTTTATGAAACTGCGATCGGGCCTGCCTTTACACATTGTGGCCCTTTACCACATACAGCTCTCAGAGGGAGCCCATTTATTACCATTTGCACTTCTCTGGTTGAGAAGAGAAGTGAATGGAATATACAGTGCCTTGAAAAAGTATTCATACCCCTTGACATTTTCCAAATTTTGTCAGGTTACAACCGAAAACATAAATGTATTTTATTGGGATTTTATGCGATAGACCAACACAAAGTGGCACATAATTGTGAAGTGGAAGGAAAATGATAAATAGTAAAAGCAAGGTTAGGTTATAAAAAAAATAACAAGCTTTGAACATCTCACGGAGCACTGTTCAATCCATCATCCATATTTGGAAAGAGTATGGCACAACTGCAAACCCACCAAGACATGACCGTCCACCTAAACTAACAGGCCGGACAAGGAGAGCATTAATCAGAGAAGCAGCCAAGAGGCCCATGGGAACTCTGGAGGAGCTGCAGAGATCCACAGCTCAGGTGGGAGAATCTGTCCACAGGACAACTATTAGTCGTGCTCTCCACAAATCTGACCTTTATGGAAGAGTGGCAAGAAAAAGCCATTGTTGAAAGAAAGCCATAAGAAGTCCCTTTTGCAGTTTGTAAAAAGCCATGTAGGGGACACAGCAAACATGTGGAAGAAGGTACTTTGGTTAGATGAGATCAAAATTTAACTTTTTGGCCTAAAAGAAAAACACTATGTGTGGTGGAAAACTAACACTGCTCATCACCCTGAACACACCATCCCCACTGTGAAACATGGTGGTGGCCGCATCATGTTGTGGGGATGCTTTTTCTTCAGCAGGGACAGGGAAGCTAGTCAGAGCTGATGGGAAGATGGATGGAACCCAATAAAGCACAATCTTAGAAGAAAACCTGTTTGAGTCTGCAAAAGACTTGAGACTGGGGCGGAGGTTCACCTTCCAGCAGGAGAACAACCCTAAACATACAACCAGAGCTACAATGGAATGGTTTAGATCAAAGCATATCCATGTGTTAGAATGGCCCAGTCAAAGTCCAGACCTGAATCCAATTGAGAATCTGTGACAAGACTTGAAAATTGCTGTTCACAGACGCTCTCCATCCAATCTGACAGAGCTTGAGCTATTTTGCAAGAAAGAATGGGCAAAAATGTCACTCTCTAGATGTGCAAAGCTGGTAGAGACATCCCCAGAAAGACTTGCAGCTTTAATTGCAATACAAATGCACACAACACTTTTCGCATATTTATTTGTAAAAATAATTTGAAAACCATTTTCTAATTTTCCTTCCACTTCACAATTATGTGCCACTTTGTGTTGGTCTATCACATAAAATCCAAACAAAATACATTTACGTTTTTGGTTGTAACATGACAAAATGCAGAAAATTTCAAGGGGTATGAATACTTTTTCAAGGCACTGTATGATGAATGGCCGTGTTGTGCAGTGTAAGTGAGATTTGAGCTCATGATCTTCCGAGAAATGTGAAATGTAAAAATAGATAAAATAACAATTAAAAGTAAAATTAGACAATTACATAATCGTGTTTTTTATATATATCAAGATATTCCTGTGATACTTGATACCGAGTTTATTTGTATTGCCAGAAATGCAATCCTACCAGAAGATATGTTTATAGAATTCTTTAGCGTCTTATGCTATTTCTTGAGAGAACACAAGAGGGCACCAGGAGTACAATTATTTTAACATTCAGGATTTGAGCGTGGCTAAAAAATGAGTGCCCTTTTAGACAGTGGGGGGGATTTTTTAAAACTGGTGCATACAGAATTTGGTGCAGCAATGCATAATTACCAATCAGCTTCTATGTTTAGGGCTGAGTTCACACTAATGCGATGCCAGACATCGCATGTGATATGCACCGCATTGCTGCGACCATCACATGCAATGTCTGTGCGATGGGAATTCAACCATACAGTTTGCATGGCTGAAATTGAATCGCATTTGGACCAAAATGATGCAGGACCCTTTTTTTGGTCCACACTGGAATCGGATTGCATGGGTGTTCAGACCCATGCAATCCGATTCCCGTCCAATTTTACAGTTCGCACTGCGCTCTGCGAACCGATTTGGGGGTGTCATCAACTTTACATTGACACCCGCAGTGGTTCGCAGAGAGCAGTGTCAACTGCCTGCGAGTCAGATGCAATGCGGTAACCCTTTGGAGTTTGTATGGTAGTTGAACACTTATGCCGCGTACACGCGGTCGGAATTTCCAATGGAAACAGCTTTTCATCGGATTTTCCGACCGTGTGTATGCCCATCGGTCTTTTTCTGTCGGAATTTCCGACGGACTTTGGATTGAGAACCTGTTCTTAATTTTTCCGACGGGAAACCTTTCTATCGGATTTTCCGATCGTGTGTATGCAATTCCGACACGCAAAATTCCGACGCATGCTCGGAAACAATTTGACGCATGCTCAGAAGCATTAAACTTCCCTTTTATAGTGCAGCCGAATGTGTTTTATGCCGCTGTGTTATTGACCGTCGGAATTTGGTGTGACCGTGTGTAGGCAAGACAGTTTGAGCGAAATTCCATCGGAATTCCGACGGGAAAACCATCAGAGCTTTTTCCGACGAGAATTCCGACCGCGTGTACGCGGCATTAGAATCGTCTTCCAGTTTCAAGCAAAAGAAAACCTGAGATTGCAGTGGAAATCAATAGAAGGTTAAAAGGAATTTTTTTATTTCCCTTCTGGTTTCAATCACTGGGTTACTAGAACACTGGACAACAGTTGAAACCATGGGTTCCTAATTGTTATCGTTGAAATCTAATAGAAAAGCTTTGACGACGGCAATAAATTTGCCAACTTGCTAGTCCATAGACATGTGCAATTAGTTTCGTTTTTTTTCGTTTTTCTTTTTTTTTTCGATATATTCGTTCACTCGTTATCGTACGAATGAACAAACGATTCGCTAAAAATTTTAACGAATAACGAATCGTTCGAATCGAACGAATCCGAAAAACAACGAAAATCCGAAAAAAACAAATTAGAAACAACGAATCTATGAAAGAAGAAAATGCGAAAAACGAAAACAGGAACAACGAAAATCGAAATGAACGAAAAAATTCGTACATTCGTAACTTTTTTTATTTATTTTTTTTAATTGGTAATTTTCCGTGTCCCTTACAATGGCGCTGCTTAACGTGCCTCGAATGGATTGAACGAAAAAATTCATACATTCGTAACTTTTTTTTTACGATTCGTAATTTTCCGTGTCTCTTACAATGGCGCTGCTTAACGTGCTTCGAATGTATTGAACGAAAAAATTCGTACATTCGTAACTTTTTTTTTTTATTCGTAATTTTCTGTGTCTCTTAACCACTTCAGCCCCGGACCAATTGTCAGCTTAAGGACCAGAGGTCTTTTTTCAATTTCGCACTGCACTACTTTAACTGGTAATTGTGCGGTCATGCAATTTTGTAACGAAACGAAATTTGCGTCCTTTTCTTCCCACAAATAGAGCTTTCTTTTGATGGTATTTGATTGCCTCTGTGATTTTTATTTTTTGCGATATAAACGGAAAAAGAGCGAAAATTTTGAAAAAAAAAGAGATTTTCTACTTTTTGTTATAAGAAAAATCTAATAAACTCAATTTTAGTCAAACATTTGGGCCAAAATGTATTCAGCCACATGTCTTTAGTAAAAAAAAATGCCAATAAGCGTATATTTATTGGTTTGCGCAAAAGTTATAGCGTCTACAAACTAGAGTACATTTTCTGGAATTTACACCGCTTTTAATTTATGACTGCCTATTTCATTTCTTGAGGTGCTAAAATGGCAGAGAAGTACAAAACCCCCCCCAAATGACCCCATTTTGGAAAGTAGACACCCCAAGCTATTTGCTGAGAGGCATGTTGAGCCCATTGAATATTTTTTTTTTTAGTCCCAAGTGATTGAATAAAGACAAAAATAAAAAATAATTTTTTTTTTTTTTTCTTCAAAAAGTTGTCACTAAATGATATATTGCTCACACATGCCATAGTTATATGTGGAATTGCACCCCAAAATACATTTTGCTGCTTCTCCTGAGTATGGGGATACCACATGTGTGGGACTTTTTGGGAGCCTAGCCGCGTACGGGGCCCCGAAACCCAAGCACCGCCTTCAGGATTTCTAAGGGTGCAAATTTTTGATTTCACTCCTCACTACCTATCACAGTTTCGAAGGCCATAAAATGCCAAAATAGCACAAAACCCCCCAAATGACCCCATTTTGGAAAGTAGACACCCCAAGCTATTTGTTGAGAGGCATGGTGAGTATTTTACAGCTCTCATTTGTTTTTGAAAATGAAGAAAGTAAAGAAAAAAAATTTTTTTTTTTCTTTTTTCAATTTTCAAAACTTTGTGACAAAAAGCGACATCTGCAAAATACTCACAATACCTCTCAGCAAATAGCTTGGGGTGTCTACTTTCCAAAATGGGGTCATTTTGGGGGGTTTTATGCCATCTGGGCATTCCATGGCCTCCGAAACTGTGATTGGCAGTGAGAAGTGAAATAAAAAAATTACTCCCTTAGAAAGCCTGAAGGCGGTGCTTGGTTTTTGGGGTTCCGTACGCAGCTAGGCTCCCAAAAAGTCCCACACATGTGGTATCCCCGTACTCAGGAGAAGCAACAGAATGTATTTTGGGGTGTATTTCCACATATGCCCATGACATGTTTGAGCAATATATCATTTAGTGACAACTTTTGTAAAAAAAATATATATATTTTTTTTTTTTTTCATTATTCAATCTCTTGGGACAAAAAAAAAAAAATATTTAAATGGGCTCAACATTGCTCTCAGCAAATAGCTTGGGGTGTCTACTTTCCAAAATGGGGTCATTTGGGGGGGGTTTGAACTGTCCTGGCATTTTATGCACAACATTTAGAAGCCTATGTCACACGTCACCCACTCTTCTAACCACTTGAAGATAAAGCCCTTTCTGACACTTTTTGTTTACATGAAAACATATTTTTTTTTTGCAAGAAAATTACGTTGAACCCCCAAACACTATATATATTGTTAAAGCAAAGGCCCTACAGATTAAAATGGTGGGTGTTGCATTTTTTTTTTCCACACAGTATTTGCGCAGCGATTTTTCAAACGCATTTTTTGTGGAAAAAATACACTTTTTTTTATTTTAATGCACTAAAACACACTATATTGCTCAAATTTTTGATGAAATAAAAAATATGATCTTAGGCCGAGTACATGGATACCAAACACGACATGCTTTAAAATTGCGCACAAACACGCAGTGGCGACAAACTACATACATTTTTAAAAGCCTTTAAAAGCCTTTACATGATACCACATTAGATTCACGGAGGAGGTCTACTGCTAAAATTACTGCCCTCGATCTGACCTTCGCGGTGATACCTCACATGCATGCTGCAATTGCTGTTTACATATGACGCCAGACCAACGCTTGTGTACGCCTTTGCGCAAGAGAAGGGGGGGCAGGGGTGCTTTTTTTTTTTTTTTTTTTTTAGTTTTTTTTTTATTTATTTAGCTTTTTTATTCTATTTTTAAACTGTTCCTTCCATTTTTTTTCTTTGTTATGATTTTTATTGTTATCTCAGGGAATGTAAATATCCCCTATGATAGCAATAGGCAGTGACAGGTACTCTTTTTTTGAAAAAATTGGGGTCTATTAGACCCTAGATCTTTCCTCTGCCCTCAAAGCATCTGACCACACCAAGATTGGTGTGATAAAATGCTTTCCCAATTTCCCAATGGCGCGGTTTATATCCGGGAGGGGGGACATTCCCTCCTACTGCTTGTAAAAGCAGTCTAGAGGCTAATTACCCGCTAGAATTGCTTTTACATGAAAGCCGATCACTGGCTGAAAAGAATGATACCAAGATGATACCTAAACCTGCAGGCATCATTCTGGTATAACCATTCAAAGTCCAGCAACATACTGGACATATATTGTAATCTTTTTTTTTTTCATGCAGCCTCTTGGCTGAACGAAAAAAAGAGATTGATTGGTGGGTATGCCCACCATTAGAATACCTCCCTTCATCCACCCACTTCTAATGATGGGCATACATGCACCATTTATATATGCCGATGCATGGGGGCATCCTCCCGCAAAAGTTATGCCGTGTACACACGGTCGGAATTTCGACCGTATGTACGTGGCATTAGGAGCCAATCGCTCCCCCCCCCCCCCCTGCTGCCCCCATGCTTCGGCACATATGCTCTTTTTTTTAACTGTGGTGGTGAAATCACCTCCTACAGCGTTGGAGTCGCGGCTTTATGTATCGTGGGAGCAAACGCTGTTGCTGTCAAGATAAATAAATCCGCGCTGCAACTGAATGGCGCACCTGAAAACAAAAAAATGCTTAACACTAAAACACAGTAAACAAAATTACATACCTGAAAAGCAAGCATGATAAAACATGATAAAACATAATAAAACATTGCAGAATAGAATGGAGTAAAAAAAGAGCAACAATAGAGAGAGAGAGAGAACAATAAAACGACAACTATTTTTGTTTTTTTTATTTTTTTTTGAGATTCACAGGTAAAAAAGCTCCTGACTGTTAGCGACTGAATCAAAACGCTACCACAAAAAAAATGTTAGCGATCGCAGGGATCAGGCCTGACTCTGCGAACGCTGCAGTTATGTGTGCTTAGTGTTTTGTAAGTGACAGTGATCGATCGATACTGCACTTGGGTGGGCTGGGCTGGGCTGGGCGGAGGGGGAAAACGCAGGTGCTAGCAGGTATCTGGGCTGATCCCGCTAACAATGCGTTTTTTTGGAACCCTAAACTGCTGGGACGCTAGTATAGATCTGATCAGATCAGATATTGATCTGTTCAGATACTATACCACTAAGGGAGGTGTATGCTTTGCGCGTGGGTGTTTGCGGTACTGGCACTAACCTGGGGCGACGCAGACCTTATTTGACCCTAAAACCTAATTGATATCACCCGCCGGGCGATCAGGGGGTTAAACCGTTATTGGGTAATAAATGGCGGGTGCCCTGACAGTATAAAAAACAAGCTAACTAACCAGCGTCACCCGTAACAGTAATACAAAAAAAAACTGGTTACCTAGCGACACTAATGCAGCGATCAGAAAAACGATCGCTTAGTGACACTGGCAAAAGGGGGTGAAAGGGTTAACTAGGGGCAATCAGGGGGTTAAACCTTTATTAGGTAATATATGGGGGTACCTGACGCTATATAAAAACCTGACGGGGAACCTAAATAACGAAATAACTAACTGGCTAACCAGCGTCACCAGTGACATTTTATACGGTGATCACTGGTGAAAGGGTTAACTCTAGGGGCAATCAGGGGGTTAAAACCTTTATTTAGGTTGTAATATGGGGGTACCTGACCTATAAACCTATTTATGAACCTATATAAACATGGCGGTTAACCTAAAAAAAAAACTGGTTACCTAGCGACACTAATGCAGCGATCAGAAAAACGATCGCTTAGTGACACTGGCAAAAGGGGGTGAAAGGGTTAACTAGGGGCAATCAGGGGGTTAAACCTTTATTAGGTAATATATGGGGGTACCTGACGCTATATAAAAACCTGACGGGGAACCTAAATAACGAAATAACTAACTGGCTAACCAGCGTCACCAGTGACAGTTATACGGTGATTACTGGTGAAAGGGTTAACTCTAGGGGCAATCAGGGGGTTAAAACCTTTATTTAGGTTGTAATATGGGGGTACCTGACCTATAAAACTATTTATGAACCTATATAAAACATGGCGGTTAAAATAAAAAAAAAATGGTTACCTAGCGACAGCAGTGACACTAATGCAGCGATCAGAAAAACGATCGCTTAGTGACACTGGCAAAAGGGGGTGAAGGGGTTAACTAGGGGCAATCAAGGGGTTAAACCTTTATTAGGGGGGGGTAGGGGGCTACCTAGGACCTAAAACTAACTGCCCTGACAGTTATTACAGTCACACTGACACTAAATGCAGTGATCAGTAAATAAATGATCACTGCAATTAGTGACACTGTGACTGGGGGGGGAGGGGGTGATCTGGGGGTGACAGGGGGGTGGATTGTGTGCCTATGTGTACTGGTGTCAGTGTACTGTTTGTGCACTAACCTTTACATCTTCTCTGCTCGGCGTTCCGGTCACATAGACCGGCGCACCGAGCGTGACATCACTTCCGCCTTCCTGTCTATACAATAGACAGGAAGGGGAAGCTTTTCATTCGCCAGGAGCGATCGCGAGGGGGTGGCCAGAAACCACTGGCCGTCCCCTCGTCCCGGATCGCTCCTGAAGCGATGCCGACCGTCCCCGCCGGCGGAGGGGGGTCCGATCGGACCCCCCAACCGCCTGAAGAATGGCACGTACAGGTACGTGGTTCTGCCTGTACGTGCCATTCTGCCGACGTATATCTACATGGGGCGGTCGGCAAGTGGTTAAAATGTAATAATAGCATACACATTACATAAAATTATGAATTATGCTCCGATTACGAATCTACGAATGTTACGAATGTTACAAAAGTACGAATAAATACGAATGCGCCCGAATTTCGAATAAACGAAAATTAAACTAACGGAAAAACGAATCAACGAAAAAATAACTCTTACGAAAATACGAATCGTTACGAATACGAACACCGACGACTTACGAATTTACGAATCGTTACGAATCAACGGAAACGAAAAAAACGAAACGAAAATAAACAAATTTTTTTGTTGTGCACATGTCTACTAGTCCATGGACCAGGCCTGACCTGGCTGAAAATGATAGACTAAAGGTACATGGTAAAATATCCAATAGACATAAGATAACAACTTTGCCATAAGATGCTTTATTTGAGGACAAACACACATGAAAGATTTCTGCAGAACGTTGATTTGTGGAAACAATTGCACTATCCTTTCTTCAAGTTCTAGCAATCTCCAGTTCTTACAAGAATTATTTTATTCCCTTCAGATCGATCTTGAAACCATCAAACAAAAATACTTTGAGTTGTACAAGAAGAGCTTGGCAGATGCTATTAAATCAGACACATCTGGAGATTTCGGCAGACTACTGATAGCTCTGCTGCATTAAAGAGAAACCAGAAGCTGTCAAATTTGTTCCTTCAGACTACGGAGATGGTACATGTTCATGATATGTGTTGATAAAACCCATTATACATGTTTATGATATGTGTTGATAAAACCCATTTTACATGTTTATGATATGTGTTGATAGAACCCATGGTACATGGTAATGATATGTGTTGATAGAACCCTTGGTCAGAGGCAGCTCTAGGCTTTGTGAGGCCTTAGGCAAATCTTAGACATGAGGCCCCACTCATGCCCAAAATGGGAAAAATATTTAAAACGATAGAAATTAACTGTATAAATTGCATGATATTCCATTCAACTGTAACACACACATCAGGCGAATTAGGCGGCCGTGAGGCCCCTAGGAGTGCGAGGCCTTAGGCGACCGCCTAATTTGCCTAATTAGAGAGCCGCCTCTGCACTTGGTACATGTTTATGATATGTGTTGATAGCACCCTTGGTGCATGTTTATTATATGTGTTGGTCCAACCCATGGTGCATGTTCATGATAAGTGTTGATAGAACCTATGTTTACTACAAACCTTTTACTCGATGCTAAAACTGGAACATTTAACTACTATATTTTATAACCAAATAAAGGTTTTGAACAATTTTGGTGCTGTTTTTTATTATAGTTTATCATTTTGCTTTTAAATATAAGAAGTAAAAGCAACATATAACCAGCTGTGGATCTTTGATATAGAAGGAACTTTGGGTGTACCTTGTATGCCGTGGTCTACTTCCCTCACTGCAGCCAATATACCTGGCTCAATCACCAAAAGGGCGGGGTCCTGTTCACTGTTACAGAAGCACAAACAGTGGTTCGTGTGTAAATGAAAGCTGCAAACAATATTTTTAGGCTTAGGCCCCTTTCACACCGTTTTTCACAGCGTTTTTCAGGCAGTACAGTGCTAAAAATAGCGCCTGTACACCGCCTGAAAAAATCCTGCCCCATTCACTCCAGTGTGAAAGCCAGCGGGCTTTCACAATGGAGTGGTGCGCTAGCAGGACGGCAAAAAAAGTACTGCTAGCAGCATTTTTGGAGCGGTATAGGAGCGGTGTGTTCACCGCTCCTATACCGCTCCTTTCCATTGATTTGAATGGGAAACCGCGGTAAAACCGCGGCAATACCGCCGCAAAGCGTCTCTATGGCGGCGCTCTGCGGGGGTCTTTAACGGTTTTTCGGCCGTTCGCGGGGGGTAAAACCGCACCGCGAGCGGCCGAATACCGCGGTTAAAACGACGGTAAAGCAGCGCTAAATATAGCGCTGCTTTACTGTCACCGCGGCTCCCCGCCCCAGTGTGGAAGGGGCCTTAATTACAACAAAAAATGTTTGCCCTTTGTTATATTTTAAGTATTAGTTTTAAGGTTAGGAGAAAGAATTAAAGTTAGAGCAGCTTTAGAACTTGACCTGGAAAAAGTATATAGGTTATGCCAGGCATGCTCAACCCATGGCCTATGGGCCACATGTGGCTCGAAGAGTTGTCTGATGTGGCCCACAACCTCAAATCTATGGCATCCCGCACAACCCCCTTTGGGTACACGCCTCTCTACTGAATGATTGTCGGTCCTCCATAATTCTGACAGCTGTCATACACAAGCCGCTATTGTGGCCAGACCCTCTCTCTTCTCTTTCTTTCCTAAAACCCAGACACGGGGAGAGGAGCCTTTAGTCTAGTGAAATACATCTAGTGTCATCCATACAGGGGTTCTGAAGGTGGATTCTCAAAGTTGCGTGATGAGTTGGTGTCATACTGGGAGCATGTGACTGTATTATGTGTCATTTTATCTTTGCTCAATAAAGAAATGTATTGCACTACTGGGGCATGTGCTTCCCTGGTCTGTTGTTTTTTAGATTGTCCACAGTCCTTGTTTTTGGCAATTCAAGGGAAGGCTGCAAAGACCCTGATATAGTGAGGGCTGCAAAACTGGTTTTGAGCTTTTTTGGTTGGTCACACCTGAGCATGAAAGTGGGATTAATGGTGGTCTGGTTAATAAAAAAAATAGATTTTTGTGCTTGTAATTAAACACTGGGTAAACATTCAATGGACATTGTACCAAAACATAGAAAAAACAGGGACTTTGGAGGTGCTAATTACCACACATCTGTTTAAAATTCAACTATTCATTTTATTCAATTTGGTTAAAAGTTTTTCCTTTAAAATCAATCATAAATGGATTTCATTCCATAAAAACAGACTGAGTTTACATATTCCATGCTACAGCAGATGCAACAATCTCAACATGTTTCAACAAGTTTACGGCTTCTTCAGGAGTATGTATAGAAAACTTGGCTGTATAGCAAGCAGTCTATAAGAAAAAATATAAAAATCAATCATAAATGGATTTCATTCCATAATAACAGACTGAGTTTACATATTCCATGCTACAGCAGATGCAACAATCTCAACATGTTTCAACAAGTTTACGGCTTCTTCAGGAGTATGTATAGAAAACTTGGCTGTATAGCAAGCAGTCTATAAGGAAATATATAAAAATCAATCATAAATGGATTTCATTCCATAATAACAGACTGAGTTTACATATTTCATGCTACAGCAGATGCAACAATCTCAACATGTTTCAACAAGTTTACGGCTTCTTCAGGAGTATATATAGCAAACTGGGCTGTATAGCAAGCAGTCTATAAGGAAATATATACATAGTAAGAATTCATACATAACAATATAGTAGTAACATACAGCATAGTTTTTACATACTGTACACGTTTTTATTGCACATATATCATAATGCTGGCTGCACGTTTAACTCTGTCACAAGTGCCTACCTATTAGATTAATGTTAGAAAGGAGTGTCGTCTGTATTTATATCGGAATCTGGAACTAACAGTACAGGGATTGATCTCAGGGGATATGATGATCCTGATTGTTGTTTAACTGCTTGCTGACCGCCGGCTGTCATATGACGCCCTCGCCTTTTCGACACACACAGATCCACGGTCCTGCTGTGTTACCGGGCAATCGCAGGTGCCCACCAGGTCCCGAGTAACATAGCGGGTGCGCGCGCCCGCTGGCCGCGATGTCCGCCGGGCACCGGCAATTGCCCGGTAACACAGCAAGACCGTAGATCTGTGTGTGTAAACACACAGATCCACGGTCCTGTCAGAGGAGAGGAGACCGATGGTGTGTTCTCAATATAGAGAAACACTGATTGGTCTCCTCCCCTTGTCAATCCCCTCCCCCTACTGTTAGAATCACTCCCAGGGAACATGTTAACCCCTTCAGCGCCCCCTAGTGGTTAACCCCTTCCCTGCCAGTCACATTTATACAGTAATCAATGCTTTTTCATTGCACGGGTTGCTGTATAAATGTGAATGGTCCCAAAAATGTGTCAAAAGTGTTCGATATGTCCGCCGCAATATCGCAGTCACAATAAAAATCGCAGATCGCCGCCATTACTAGTAAAAAAAAATAATAATAATAAAAATGCAATAAATCTATCCCCTATTTTGTAGGCACTATAACTTTTGCGCAAACCAATCAATATATGCTTATTGCAATTTTTTTACCAAAAATATGTAGAAAAATTCGTATCGGCCTAAACTGAGGAAAAAAGGATATTTATTATAGCAAAAAGTAAAAAATATTGTTTTTTTTTTTTTAAACTTGTTGCTCTTCTTTTGTTTATAGAGCAAAAAATAATAACCACAGAGGTGATCAAATACCACCAAAAGGACGCCAATTTTGTTTGGGAGCCACGTCGCACGACCGCGCAATTGTCATTCAAAGTGCGACAGCGCTGAAAGCTGAAAAATGGCTTGGTCAGGAAGGGGGTGAAAATGCACTGTATTGAGATGGTTAAAATCTTCATTATGCTATGCAAAATCGAAATTCTGAACCATTTCTTTTTTGTTGTGGCCCACGACCGGTTGCCAAATCACTTAAGAGGCCTGCCATCTTCAAAAGGTTGAGCATTTTTTTTGTTTCGGGGGGGATAAGATGTAAAGAGAAAAGATTGAGAAGAGGGATTGTGTTGCAACGAGGTTAGAAGATGGAAGGATTAAATAATATAAGATATAGAAAATGATTATGATAGAGAAATTGTAATGCAGAAAGGATAAATGTAAATATGAAGTGTATTGTACAAAATGTGAAAAATAAAGAGTTTATAAAAAAAAAAAAGGTTGAGCATCCCTGGGTTAGGCCCTCTGACCTCACTCAGCAATGGAGGCTCCCCTTGTTCCTTTCAGTACATTTTTTTTTTTTAAAGTGTAAATCCAATCAAAATTTATTTTTACATTTGAATAGAGAGGGAAAAAAAAGTCTTGTTTATTTTTACTGCTATCCGGGGCTCCAGAACAGAGGTATCCCCACACTCGCCATGGTGACAATGGTCAAAACTCTCTATAAAGAAGCCCTAAATAGCAATAAATACCCAACAGGGGTTCCTTCCATATTTAAACTTAAAAAGTTTTGTCTGGAATCTTTAGAACAGTCCTGGTTTCTGAACCCACCGCTCTTTGCGTCACACAAACACAGCTCCGTGTTTACTGATCTCTTCTGGGGGAGTCATTAAAGGACAGAAAGATCAAGATGTTTCTCTAGCGAGGACAAATCCCCGTCTCTATAAACACTTACTGGAACAACAAGGCCCCGAAGAAGAGCTCACCTCACCGCCAAGGGCCAGTCACATGTGACAATACTGAGAATAACACGGGCACATGGCTAATATTAGTATCAGCTCGCCTGTCAAACTGTTGCGCAGAAAGCTTAGGAGCTGAATTCAGAGTAAACACAGTTACTGGAAGACAAGTGGAGAGGCGTGAACATGGCGTCTGCGCTACTGAAGAGCAGAAGCTGATCAGACTGCATAGAGGAAGCATTTATCAAGGTACATCGTGTCTGTGCTGTATAGTTACATCAGTCTATTTGTACTACAAGGTCTGTCTCTGATTTATGTTAGAGGTCCATTTAAAGTTTACTTCGTGCATATTAAGGCTTCAAAGGTTTCAAAGGCAAACTAGAATGTATATCCATAACAAATTATGTTATTCTGATTTTCCCATGCTTGTACTATATTTACATACAGAATGTAGGTTGCATGGCATCTGATGCTCTCAATCTTTGCAAACTATTGCTGAGATAAAATCTAGAGGGAGAATTGTTTTTAGTCAGACCTGACTGGTAGACTTTCACTGAGAAGAAAGATCAGTAAAGCTGGTCATATACCAGTAGAATTTCCTTAAAAATGTTGTTTTCATAACATTCCATCGATTTCTTAATCATTAATGGGATCAAATCAATGATCAAAAACTAGAAAAATTCAAACATTTTCTCAAATAAGCAAACAAAAATTCCAACTGTGAATGTGGTTTTTGTTCGGGAATGGTCGTACTTTTGTGCAATGCCAATGTGCACCTTGAATAGTCGAACTCTGAATTTGAAACATTGGTATGGTAGTTGAACACAATTTATGCAGGGTTTTCCTACAGTGTGGGGGTTCATTTACTAAAACTGGAGAGTGCAAAATCTGGTGCAGCTGTACATAGTAACCAATCAGATTCCAGGTTTTTTGTCAAAGCTTAGCCACTTTAAGGCCCTTTTCACACGGGCACCATCAATTTAGCCACGTTAAAAACATATCAGTTCTTATCCGTTGCTTCATCCATCTTCCATTCCGTTAATATCCGTTTTCATCCGTTAATGTACACGTTTACATCCGTTTTTTTCATCCGTTTTTGTATCTGTTTTGATCTGTTTACAGCAGTTTCTGTGCCTTTAAGGAAATTACCCAGAAAGCATTGCTCTTCGCATACCGATAAACAAATAAAAAAATTATTCCTTCATAACGGATCTTAACTGATCGGACGTTGACAGACATTGTCCATTAACATCAGTTAATATCTGTTTTAGCGGATCTGGACGTAGCCAAAAAACGGATAAAAACGGATGCGGAGGTTAACGGATGGTAACGGATGGTCATGCGTTTGCCCATAGGAATGCATTGTCGTCCGTTGACGGATGGAAAAAAAACGGATAGACGGTCCGTCCGTGTGAAAGGGGTCTAATACCAGGCACTTTCACCCCATTCCTGCCCAGGACAATTTTAAGTTTTCAGCGCTGTCACACTTTGTTCTTCATAAATTTAGGCCAAAATGTATTCTGCTACACTTCTTTGGTGAAAATAACCCAAATCAGTCTATATTATTTAGTCTGTAGGAAAGTCCACAAATTATGGTATATTTATGCAAATTGATCAATCCTGATGAGGCCCTGAAATTCCAGAACAGTACAAATATCTCCCAAATGACCGCTTTTAGGAAAGTCCACGGTATTTAGTAAGAGGCATGGCAAGTTTTTTGAAGTTGTAAGTTTTTTGTCATATTTTTGGGGAAAATGAAGATATAAAGGAAAAAAAATCAAAATTTTTTTTTTTTTTTTTACTGACACCAGTGCAGTACAGCATCATCGTAAAACTGGTGTGGCAGTGATCAGGAACACTGGCCGGTGACAGTACAAAAAAAAAAAACATTTAATAATTTTTTTCGCATTTTTTATTTATTTTTTCATTACATTTCCATTTTTTTTTTATAACACACTGTGACCATAGCAATATAAGGTTACTATAGTAACATTGTACTACTCTGGGAAAGTAATCAGGATTACATTTTTTACACATTATGATTGCTTATAGCAGTGCATTACATTGCTATAAGCAAGCATTTTACTGAATGAAACTGATTCATTCAATTTGTTTTGTTGTGATTAGCTGTAATTGGTTAAAGCTAATCACGTGGTAGAGATGGGCTGTGATTGGCCCTGTCTGTACCATGTGATCACATTGACCAATCACAGCTAGCAACACAACTATATACGATGGGTGGTATGAAAGCAAGCCATCCATTGTTTACAACTGTCATGTGACCTGCTGTGATTGGTCATAGCGGTCACATGGTACGGTCAGCGAGCTGGTACACTGATCAGTCATCGGCAGAGGATGCAGTGCCAGAATAAAGGGAAGGTTGGAGAACAGAGAGGTGAGTATACAGTGGCTTCTATTGCAGGGAACTGCCATTTTTTTTTTATCTTTGGAGACCAGACAGGGTCACTTTAAAGCAAATATCACCTAGAAATGAAGTACAAGCTTCCTGTTGCATGGCAGGCACCCTCCAATTTGACTTCACTGTGTGTGTTTCCTTTCTGCGAAAGAAGTTAAAAAATAAGGCAAATGAGGGACACATTTTTGTCACAACAGGTCCAGGATAGTTGAAAGGAGCCATTTAAGACCCAATGCACTCTTAAAAACCAACAAAAACTCCCTTGATTTTGCCTTCATTATCGTCTCTAATACATTTAATCAAAATTTCCAGCATACCTCCCAGTTTTAGCCCAAAACTTTCAATTTTGATCATTCATATCACGCATATGTAATAAACAGGCTCCCAACCTCTGAACCCAGAATTAAAGTAGCCAATGACCCCAGTTTTTGGGGTGCCCCTTCACAGCAACAATGACACTGTGATGCACAATGGGGAGCTATGTGTCCACCATGATGGAATCCAGTCACAGGTCACCTCAATGGACACTGTAGCTTCACAACACAAACATTTAGGCACACATACAGTTTTACTTGAAAGGAGATCCTTCATTTGGACACTATGCAGTATCCTCTTGGCTGCTGCCCAACATACCTGGCACGTGTAAGCCATGTGACACCAAATAATGCCCCCCTATTGTCAAGGAGGGGGGTGAGGTTACACTACAGAAATCATTAAAGCTATAGGGCATACCTCAGCAGTTCAACTGAACCTCAGCTCTTACACAAATATGGAACAGCAAACAAAGAAAATGTTAAGGTCATTTTATACATGTGCATTCTGAAACTACATTACAGTTTGTCTTTAGTACAAAACTTCAGGGACATTATAAAATAAATTGCCATCTAGGAAACTCTGGAGCTCTGATAAGGACCTAGGGCCCATTCACGTTGTACTGTTGCAGCACAAGTGTTGCGCCATACTACAACATGTGAGCACAAAAAAAAAATGGTGCTTACATCTCTGTGCCATTTTGTAGTGCAATTTGGAAGTTATGACTTGTCCCATTTTTTTTCCATTCTACAGCAATGAGAGTTTCATAGAAGTCTTCACACGTGTAGAATCGATTTAACACAATTATAACACATGTTGGAAATGCAAATAAAATGCAGCTAAAAGACTTCGGGTCTTACAGAATACTTGGTGTAAAAACAAGGGTCAAGGCCAGGGGAGGGCTGGCAGCCTTAAGCCTGGGGGGCAAGTCCAGTCGAGTGGCCCATTGTACCACCGAAGCAGCCCACCATCCATGCCCACTGGGTTTTTTAACATGTATGTTATGTTGTATAGCAATGACAGCATGACCCCGATCTTGGTAAAGAGCTGTGGATCTCTGCAGATCCTCCACAGTTACCATGGACCTCTTGTCTCTTCTCTGATTAATGTTCTCCCGGCCGGTCAGTTTAGGTGGACGGCCGTGTCTTGGTGGGTTTGCAGTTGTGCCATACTCTTTCCATTTTTTGGAGATGATGGATTGAACAGAGCTCCGTGAGATGGTCAAAGCTTGCGATAATGTTTTATAACCTATCCCTGCTTTAGACCTCTCCACAACTTTATCCCTGACCTGTCTGATGTGTTCCTTGGCCTTCATGATGCTGTTTGTTCACTAAGGTTCTCTAACAAACATCTGAGGGCTTCACAGAACAGCTGTATTTATACTGAGATTACACACAGGTGGACTCTATTTACTAATTAGATGACTTCTGAAGGCAATTGGTTCCACTAGATTTTAGTTAGGGGTTTTAGAGTAAAGGAGGACTTTTACCTGGTTCCTGACCGTTGCACATAGATGTACGTTGGCAGAATGGCTGGGCAAATGGGCGTACTTGTACGTCCCTTTAAATTTGCCGGCGTGCCATTGTACGCGTGACGGCCGGGACCTACGTGAGTTGGGTCGCGGTTCCCGCAGACTCGATCGCCGCGGGGATACCCGCAATTGCCTCACGGGGGAGGAAGAACGGGAAGATGCTAATGTAAACAAGCATCTCCCCGTTCTGCCTGGTGACAGTAACACTGATCTCTGCTCCCTGTGATCAGGAGCAGAGATCAGTGGCGTGTCACACGTAGCCACGCCCCCCCACAGTTAGAAACACCCCCCAGGACATACTTAACCCCTTCACTGCCAGTGTCATTTACATAGGAATCAGTGCATTTGTATAGCACTGATTGCTGTATAAATGACAATGGTCCCAAAAATGTGTCAAAAATGTCCGATGTGTCCGTCATAATGTCGCAGTCACGATAAAAATCGCTGATCGCCGCCATTACTAGTAAAAAAAAAAAATATTAATAAAAATGACAAAACTATCCCCATTTTGTAAACGCTATAACTTTTGCGCAAACCAATCAATAATCGCTTATTGACATTTTTTTTTTACCAAAAATATGTAGAAGAATATGTATCGGCCTAAACTGAGGAAAAAAAAACAAATTTTATATATTTTTGGGGGATATTTATTATAGCAAAAAGTAAAAAATAATGCGTTTTTTTCAAAATTGTCGCTCTTTTTTTTGTTTATAGCGCAAAAAATAACAAACCGCAGGGGCGATCAAATACCACCAAAAGAAAGCTCTATTTATGGGGGAAAAAAAAATGTAGATTTTGTTTGGGTGCCACGACCGCGCAATTGTCAGCTAAAGTGGCGCAGTGCCGAATCGCAAAAAGTGCTCTTGTCTTTTGCCAGCAAAATGGTTCGGGGCTTAAGTGGTTACAAATACGCCACAAGTTTTCGCATATTTATATGAAAAAAAAAAAAAATTGAAAGTCATTTGTTATTTTACTTCCACTTCACAAATTTGTGTCACTTTGTGTTGGTCTATCACATAAAATCATCAATAAAATATACATTTATGTTTTTGGTTGTAACATGACAAAGTGTGAAACATTTCAAGGGGTATGAATACTTTTTTCAAGGCACTGTATATACAAAAAAAATATATATTTTTTAAATTCAGTCTTTTTTCATATTTTAGCAAAAAATGTAACCCCCCAGTTGTGATTAAATACCACCAAAACAAAAACTCCATTTGTGTGGAAAACAAGGACAACAATGTAATATAGGTATAGTGTTGCTTGACCCGCGCAATTGTCATTCAGAGCCCAGGTTCACACTGACATCGGGAATGAAATCGAGCGAATTCAGCTGAACTATTTAACGATTTCATACTCGCATGTCAGTCCCGACTTTGGGGTGCGATTTCAGAGACATCTGTGCGGGTTCCTGTACAAATGTCTATTAAAATCGCACCCCAAAGTTGCCAAAAGTAGTACAGAAAATACTTTTGGGAATCGGTGTGACACCACAAGTGGAATCGATGCGGCGTTGGCCTATGGTTGCCACCTCATCCCTTTAAACCTGAACACACATTAATTACACGGGTTCTGTGGCTGATTAAGGTGGTAATGAAACTCACTTGGTGCCTTATATGCATTTAATTAGCCTCAGAACCTGTGTAATTCATATGTGTTCGGGTTTAAGGCCCGGTTCAGACTGCTGCGGTGCGGGAGATCGGATATGATTCGCACCGCACTGCAGTTCAAATCACATGCGATCTCTGTGCGATGCGATTTCAGCCATACAGATAGTACGACTGAATTCGCATCGCATTCGGCCCAAACTCGCACAGGACCCTTTTTTTGGTCCGCAGCAGAATCGGATTGCATGGTGTTCTCACCATACGATCCGATTCCTGTCCGAGTTTGCAGATCGCACTGCGATATGCGAGCTGATATGGGGGTGTCATTAACATTTCACTGACACTCCCAGCAGCTCGCATATCGCAGTGTGAACTGCCAGCGGGAGACATGCGATGCAGGGAACCCGCAGTAGATTCGCAGCGTTCCCGCACCGCAGCAGTCTGAACGGAGCCTAAAGGGATGAGGTGGCAACTCTAGGCGTTGCACCGACTCGTATTGTGCCATTGCCGGTAATTGCCACTGACTTGCCATTGCCAAATCACTCCAATGTGAACCTGGGTTTAATGTAACTACCAGTGCCTGGCAGGCAAGAGGTTAAATGATAAGGCTGAGGGAGAGACAGAGTAGGAAGGAAGAGAGGGAGGAGGGGAGAGTCTGGTCACAGCTCACTCACTTGCACAATCCTAGCAGGAGGCTCACTGGCTCACTCAGTGTCTTCATGTTTATGATGGGACGTTGTGGCTGCTGACTTTAAAGTTTCCCGCCCACATATCTCCTTCACACAGCACACGGGCTGCATCGAGTGTGGGCGGGCACAGGGAGAGAGGGGCGGGAAGAGGCAGAGCTGATCGTTCTCCCATTAGTGTAGACTAGAGGAGGGCTGTACTGTGTACTCTGCAAAACGGAACACACTCTCTGCCCAGGCTGTGACAAGTGTAGCTAACATCCCTGCCACAGGACAGGACACATCGCAGCTGCAGCACGGGATGGAGAGATCACTGTGTTGTGTTCTTTCACTGCAATTCAGCCACAAATTCAGGATCCAGCCCGGTTAACCCCCCCCCCCCCCCCCCCCCCCCCCAGCTGCCCGAGCAGTAGCACTTGCCGGTCCGGAAACTGCACATGCGCAGTTCTAAGCTGGCCACACAGCGGCCCTTTTACAGGGAATCAGAGCAGCCCGGGGGAAATTGCCACTCTGCCCCCCGGCCCAGCCCGCCCCTGGTCAAGGCTGTTGCTACCAGGCCCCTGTTCCAGAACAGTATGGGTTGGATCTTCTATGCCCTTTATTGTCCCTCATACTTAAATAGAAACTTCACCCTCCCAATGCAAATTTCAGTCTACTTCACCACTTAATGCTGGTGCTTTGTTATGTGGGTTAATATATTTCCAAGCCAAGATGATCCAGCACTGTACATTGTCATTTTAAAAAATGGGGGTGAGATTGGTGCAAAAGGTCACTTTTGAGTAAAGCTCCGCTTTAAAGCAAAATACAGAGCATTGGGGTTAACACAATAAAATCTCTGACTTGAGCATAAGCACTTGGGGAAGTGTCCCCAAAACTGGCTCCTTATCCTGGATTAGTTCTTGTTACAGCACCCCTCTGCTTCTGCCCTCTACATGCAGCTAAGCCATGTGTTTTTACTGCCCCCCACTGCACGTGTAAACAAGGCCTATGGGTCAGTACAGTCTGTAGATGGTCAGGAGGAGGCTTGCTTGAAAATAAAAAAATAAAAAAGGAGCAATTAAATGCCTGCCAAACCCACTCTACTGCAGCGTACACGCGATCGGATTTTCCGATGGGAAATGTGTGATGACAGGCTGTTGGCGGAAAATTTGACCGTGTGTACGCTCCATCAGACAATTGTTGTTGGATTTTCCGCAGACAAATGTTGGATGGCAGGCTTTAAAATTTTCCACGGACAAATGTGTGTTGTGGGATTTTCCAAGCGTGTCCAAAGTACAAACACGCATGCTCGGAAGCAAGGACGAGCCAGAAGCGGTCAGTCTTGTAAACTAGCGTTCGTAATGGAGAATTAACATTCGTGGCGCGGCAAATTATTAAATCTCGAAATGCAGCGCACAATTCTCTTCTTCTTTAATGGGATAATAATGAAGCTGCTTTGCTGGTGATACTGATGGAGTTATTACAAACAAATTTTCAAAGGCTTTTTTTTCTAGTGGTATCAAGAATAATATTAATATGTTTTTTTTTTTTTTGGGCATGTTACCACAACACCATTTTCCCGTAGTTTTTAAAATCAAAGATACAACTATGTTGGTGTCCCTTGTCAATTTTACTTTGTATTTTTTTAAATATAACTGCCGACTCCCAAACTGTCATTTGAAGTAAAACACATAGCCAAGTATTATTCTACACAATTTTTTTAGTGTGCATTAAAAAAAGAAAACAAATAAAATTAGACGTGCTATCTGCCAATAGAATTTAACCAAAAAGTGCATTCTATGCATCCAAAAATATAAAAAATATACCAAATCAAATCATTATTCAACCAAAAAATAATGTCAAAGCAATAACCCCAAGGCCAATAATAAATAACACGATATCTCCTCCGATTCCGCAACATGGCTGGTTGACAAACGGCCGCTCAGTAACGAACTGAAAAGCACAAAATGAAAAGCCCGAACTAAAATACGCTAAATGAAAAGCGCAAATCAACACTCACCAAACTTCTACTAACACGAAAATAGCAGAAGGAGCCCAAAGGGTGGCGCTAAAGAGCTGAAAAGACCATGTAGTACGTCACTAGGTTCGTGATTGTTGGCCAACAATTGTGTGTTGTGTGTATGCGAGACAAGTTTGGGCCAACGCCCTTCGGACAAATGTCCACGGTTTTGTTGGCCAACAATCCGATCGTGTGTATGAGGCTTAAGTGTGTAGTCCAAAGTAACAAAAACTTACCACTACTTGACAAAAACATTGGGCTCAATAAAGAATTGTGGCCCCAAGAAAGCAGTTACTCAAAATAGGACTCAATAGCATTGACACAGAACAATATGAATAAGAAAAGTAGAAATGTATTGGTAAGCTATCAATACATTTACATTTTTCTTATACATATTGTCCTGCATCAAATCCATTGAGTACTATTTTGAGTAACCACTTTCTTGGGGTCACGATTCTTTATTGATCCCAATGTTTTTGTCAAGTTGCCACTCTGACTTCCACTCCTGATTATTTGTATTCTGTACAACATTAAAACTTCTTCTCCCCAGTCATTTAGTGGGTAGGCTCTGTCCTAGGGCAAGTTTAGACACAAAATCCTCATGCTTGTCAAAATTGTACCCTCACAACTTTTATAGCATAGGCAGCATTTCGCAAATCTATAAACACAGCATTGCACAATGACTGAAAAGTAAGTTCTCCCAATGTTTAGAAAAGTGTACGAAACAGGTCAACACTTGAAGATGGATGGATAAACGTGAATTTCACAACTCTAAAGTTAAGAGTTAAAATAAACTTTTCATAAATTGCCTCACAAAATATTTCACTGCAGTCATAACGTTAGGCAAATTAGAGAAGTGCATGGCCTAGTAAAAGGAAGTGGATATTTGTTTTACAGCCAATGAAAGTGTACATAAACCAGTTTTGTAGACATTTTAATACATTGCTTGCCACCGTATTTTTTTCCTTAGCAAGCGCTCTAGACCAGGGTTTCTCAACCCGTGGTACGTGTACCCCTAGGGGTACGTGCACCAAGGGCAGGGGGTACGCCCAGTGCTGTGTGACACGGCCGCCTCCCACACACATACCCCCCATAATTTTGAGATGGGAATGAGGGACACCTACTAACAAACATATGTAGGAATAGGACATGCCCCCTGCCACCCCCCTTTAAAAAAAAAAAAAAAGGTTAATCAAATCCACAAGGACTTTTTTTGCAAACTGTAAACATATTTTTACAAAAAATTCCAAAAACATATCAACATTTTTAAGAAGGTTTTCGATTTTGTGTTGGGCCACAATCATAGCCATCTTGGGCAGCATACGGCCTGTGGTCCGCAGGATTCACACCCCTAGTTTAGAACCTCCTTTAGGTCGATTTCCTCTCACTCCTTGTCACAGTGACAGAAAGCAATGCTAAAGCTCAATGGGTACCAAGACCGCAAAACAAAAAAACATTTTAGCACAAAAGACAAAGATTGTAACCTTGGTCAAGCTTTTAATGCTGTGATTGAAACTGACTTTGAACAAATAATTCATTATCCTAAATACACCTCTCTCTGCAAATATATCCTATAAATACATTTTAAAAAGATTGGTGAAATTGGTAATTTGTGGGGGAGGGTGTAAAATACATTTCCCTGTGGTGGGGACCTTTTGCAGGCTGGATTGATATGTAATAAGACATGACTATTGTATAACCGAGGTACCCCCATTTTACCACTGCTACCCGCCAAAAAACCTCCACCCACCTGTAAACCCCTTACCGTTACCAATAGCTGAGACCACACCAAGCTGGAGTAAACATTGGCCGTAGCAGCCATTTTATTTTATTAAAACTTGAATAAATTAACATAAACTGTATAACATCTCTTATAAACAACCTCCCCTCAGTTAAACGATCACGTTGGTCTTTGCAGGAAAAAAAACCCCCAATCTTTCCACTCAATCCACTCCTGCACTGCGGTAACTTAAACTTAACTAAAGGCCTCCAGCTGACATACTAACTCAGAGACAAACCATAAACCACAGTGCCCCCATTAACCATCTTTCAACTCAAACCGCCTTTAGTTTGAGTACCACCAACGGGACCCAATACGACCGAGGGTTCCCGAAATCTTCCATATTGGGGGTTTCTTACTTTAACCGCAAAGACCAACACCCCGCCACTGCCACGACATCCTCTGAACTGGAGAAGCAAAAACAGGTGTATTAATACACACACACTATACTCACCTACATAAAGGGAGGGAGGGTGGGAAGCTCGCTCCTCCGCTGCAGACTGAGCTGGGGCGGGATCCTGTTCCTACTCAGAGTTCCCTCCGCTCCGCCCCCTCACCTTCCTGTCCAATCACCAGCACTGTTACATCCACCACTTCTCTGGCAGACCCCAGTTAACTCTGTCATGCCCGCCCTCCGTCTAGTTTTGTTTCTGCCTTTTACTCCGGCTTTCTTAAGATAAGGAAGAGAGGATGGATAGGTGAATCCCAGGTATTTTATAAGGTTGTATAAAGTAGAAAAGTCCTGAGATCAATTTTAGTGAGCAGAAAATTGACTAAATATTGTTTAAAAAAACAAATGTGTTTCTTTTTAAAACAGAAAAATATTAAAATTTGTGTTTTTTTTTCTAGGATGAAAGTGAAGCATTCCTCGTCTTACTCTGTATTAATTAGTACTGAAATAAAATCAAAGCATTGATATGGATGTCAATTCTTGTAACTCACTGCTCTTCCATGATAAAGAGCTTTCATGTGACTTACTCAGAGATTTGAACAATTTGAGAGAAGCGGGTTTATTAACAGATGTTATCATTTGCACTGAAGATTGTGAGTTTCCATGTCACCGCAATGTGATGGCTTCAAGTAGCCCCTATTTCAAGGCCATGTTCTGCAGCAATTTTAGAGAGAGCATCCAAGAAAGAGTGACTTTATTGGGCATTGATTCAGACACATTTCGCCAGATAATCACATATGTTTACACTGGAGGTATCCTTATCACAGTCAAAAATGTGTTCCATCTCATTCAAGCTGCTTCATTGCTCCAGTATGATAAATTAATAGGAACATGCTTGAAATTCCTCCAGGACCAAATGACCCCTCAAAACTGTTTAAGCATGATTTGTCTTTCTGAATTATTTAGTTTGAAGAGCCTTAAAGAGAAAGCTAAACACATGGCTTTGCAGTGTTTTAAAGAAGTGTCCCTTTCAGAAGACTTGAAGGAGCTCTCTGTGTCAGAATTGTTGGACTATCTTGGAGATGATGACCTTTATGGAGAAGAGGAACACGTGTTTGACACCCTAATGTCTTGGATCAGACATGATGTCCAAGGGAGAAAGTGCTACTTGCAAGAACTATTTAAAAAAGTCAGACTTGAATATGTTCATCCAATGTTCCTCTTCCATTTCATTGCAAATGACCCTCTTATTCAGTCATCTATGTTTTGCCGAACCATGTTGGAATCTGCTTGTGGAGTAATTTTTTCTCTAAACTCAAATACCTCCCCAGATGTAAAGCCACTGTGGCACTCCCCACGTCGTTTTTCTCATCAAGAATTCCTTATAAATGTTGGAGGCCGAAAAGACAGCCAGCAGACCACCAGAGATGTTTTGTTGTACAATGAAAGGTCCAACCAGTGGCTTAGACTAGCCAAGCTTCCACTACGTCTGCACAAGGCTACTGCAGTAGTTCTGCACGGTAGTATCTATGTGCTTGGTGGGTTGTCTATGGCCAACAAGGACAAAACAGTTACTTCAGGTGTGTATATTCTTTCTCTCAAATTAAACCAGTGGCGGATAGGAGAACCTATGCTTGTTCCAAGATATTCTCACCAAAGTATTGGATACAGAAACTATATATTTTCAATTGGAGGAATTGGTGAGAAACAGGAACTACTCAACTCAGTGGAAAGGTTTGATAGTATTTATAATACTTGGGGGACCATGGCTAACATGCCAGTTGCTGTCCTTCATCCAGCTGTAGCTGCTAAAGACCAAAGAATCTACTTCTTTGGTGGAGAGGATGTTATGCAAAATCCTGTTCGACTTATACAGGTAAATGATAATCAGACAGATTATTGATGATGTTTGTAAAGGTTTTTATTTATCTTGGTCATGATACAGTTAGTTGTAGCTAGGCACACTCAACAGAATTTGTTCTATAACAATGTAGACATTTCACTGTCAGAAACACACCTAGCCATGTAGGTAAATCAGTCACCTTAAAGTATAACTACCGTATATACTCGAGTATAAGTTTTTCATCACTTTTTTTGTGTACTGAAAATGCCCCCCTCGGCTTATACTCGAGTCAAGCACTTTTCTGCAGCAGAGAATGACATTTTCCGAACTGACTTTGGGGCCCCCTATCTCGGAACCCCATCTTTGGATATGTTGTAGTGCTAGTTCCACTGGGTTTGTACAACCAATTTGGGGTCCCTAGCACCAAGTGGCCCCAAGATACAGGGCCCCAAAGTCGGTCAACTATGTCCATCTGCAGCAATGTCATTTCGGGACCCTTTGGGTTCAGAGATCCCAAATTTTGTGCTGCAGCTAGGGGGCATCTAGGAACCCTTAACTTAAGTTTGAAGTTCGGGGGACCTATGGCTGCAAATAGGCACAGTGAGTCTGCAAATGGGCAAAGTGAGGCTGCAAATGGACATTGTTGACCCTCTTTTCCACTTACAGTAGCTGCGCATTTCTCACCCTAGGCTTATACTGGGGTCAATAAGTTTTCCCATTTTTTTGTGGTAAAATTAGGTGCCTCGGCTTATATACAGTAAACCCAAAACTTTTTTTTGGTTATGTTATGGACAGAGTGGAGATGGATTAGAACACCTATCAGGTTTTATTGCTCTCTGTGCCCCCATTAGGAAGATTAATCCTCTCTATGTGTCCTGTTTACCATTATCATTGAAAATGAAAGGAAAAGTAAATCCCACATTTTGGGTTGTCCCCAGAAAAGTAATAGAGGGGAAATCTTCCAATGGGGACGCTATTTCTCATGAGCCAGGGGATTCCCTTCATTTCCAGGGGTTTCCTGTTTTGGCTATGGGACAGGAAGTGAATGGAAATCTCCCCAACGGTACACAATGGCAAAAAAATTAACTGACAGGGGTTATGACCCTCTCTTACTCTATCCAGAATGAAAGAAAAAAGGTTTTGCCTATAGTTCTGCATTTATCCAAGCACCATGGTGTAATGTAATGTGTAATGCTGGATGCTACACTTGTCCCTCCCAGGAGAACTAAAACGATGTGAGGGGCACATTACAGATAGACCGCCCGCGTGCAAAGGGCCTAAAGCCAAAACATTTTTAAGTGGGAAAGGATAAAAACCTCTGTCAGCATTTGTATTGCTGTCTGGAACCCCTTTCAGGAAGATTGTCTCTTTTCATTTTTCCTGAAGACCATTGGCTCATAGATTGAAATTGAGGTTAAAAACAAAATTTGAGATGTGACCAGAACAAGAATTTAAGGGGTTGCAAAGGTTTGTTTAAAAAAATAAAAATAACAAGCATGTTATACTTAACTACTCTGTGCAAGGGTTTTGCACAGAGTGGCCCCTATTCTCCACTTCTGTGGTCCCCGAGCGGGGCTTCTGGCTCCTTCCCGCATCGATTGCCCCCTTAGAGACCCGCATTCCAAGGGGACACTCCTGCGGGCGTGCTCCGGAGTCCTGCTGCTGCATCCATTGACACACAGACAGCAGGACTCAGCCCTGCCCCCAGCACACGTGTCACTGGATTTGATTGACAGCAGCGGGAGCCAATGGCTGCGTTGCTATCAATCTATCCAATGAGGACCCAAGACAGCGACTGGAGCTGCTGTGCCCGTCCCCTGTCGATGGAACGATCAGGTTCAGGTAAGTAAAAGGGGGCTCTGGGGGGCTGCTGCACTACAGAAGGCTTTTCACCTTAAAGAGGAACTGCAGTCTGCTCACATATTTTGTAATAGAAACATCTTTGCCATTCGGAAGCTTCTTTTCAACCACTTTGCATATTATTTTATATACACTGTGATTCTGTACTTGCCAAATATTCTGCAGAAATCTCCCTCCACTGAGTCTGGCTGCAGCCATTTTAACTGTGGGCAGCTGAAGCTGCTGCCTGTTCACTTCCTGGATTTACACAGACACACGGAGGCACACCTCCAGCCCTGCAGCTTTCCTTGGCCCTCTTATGACTCAACCTCCCTCCCTTCCTGGTAAACTCTCATGAGAGCTGTGCATGATATCATAAGCCTAGTCTTTTTACCAGACAAGAAATAGAAAGTGGGCTGTATAGGGTATTTACTGGCAGAAATTTTTTTTTTACCATCCAAAGTTAAATCAACAAGGGCAGAAGATTTAATAGATGAAAAGTTGAAGAAATGACTGAAGTTCCACTTTAATGCATAGAATGCATTAACCGCTTGCCGACCGTTTCACGCAGATATACTGCGGCAAAAGGGCACGTACAGGCAGATTAACGTATCTGTACGTTGCCCTTTAAGAAGCGGCTTGCAGGCGTCCACGGCGAGCTCCGTGAGTGTGATCGCGGGTCCCGCAGACTCGATGTCCGCGGGGATACCCACGATTGTCTCACGGAGAAGAAGCTGACGTAAACAAGCATTTCCCTGTTCTGCCTAGTGACAGGACACTGATCACAGCTTCCTGTGATCAGGAGCGGTGATCAGTGCCGTGTCACACGTAGCCCCTCCCCCCACAGTTAGAATCACTCCCTAGGACACACTTAACCCCTGCAGCGTCACCTAGTGGTTAACCCCTTCACTGCCAGTCACATTTACACAGTAATAAATGCATGTTTAATCGCACTGATCGCTGTATAAATGTGAATGGTCCCAAAATAGCACCAAAAGTGTCCGATCTGTCTGCTATAATGTCGCAGTCATGATAAAAATCACTGATCGCCGCCATTACGAGTAAGATAAAAAATTAATAATTAAAAAATGCCATAAAACTATTCCCTATTTATTTGTAGACGCTATAACTTGCGCAAACCAATCAATTTACGGTTATTGCGATTTTTTTTACAAAAAATATGTAGAAGAATACATATCGGGCTAAACTGAGGAAAAAAAAATAGATTTTTTATATATTTTATTTATTATAGCAAAAAGTAAAAAATATTGCTTTCTTTTTCAAAATTGTCGCTCTTTTTTTGTTTATAGCGCAAACAATAAAAACCACAGAGGTGATCAAATACCACCAAAAGAAAGCTCTATTTGTGGGAAAAAAAGAACTTCAATTTTGTTTGGGTGCAACATCACACGACCGAGCAATTGTCAGTTAAAGCGACGCAGTGCCAAATCGCAAAAAGTGTTCTGGTCAGGAAAGGGGGTAAATCCTTCCGGGGCTGAAGTGGTTAAGGTGAAATATTTCAATGAGGACATTTATGCCAGTGACAACTGTCTAATGCCGGGTATACACGACCAGTTTTGTCGTCGGAATTAAGTTTGAAGGTTTTTTCGACGGAATTCAGCTCAAGCTGTCTTGCATACACACGGTCACACCAAATTCCGACGGTCAATAGCGTGGCGACATACAACACATACGACGGCACTATAAAAAGGAAGTTTAATGCTTCCGAGCATGCGTCAAATTGTTTCCGAGCATGCGTCGGAATTGTGCGTGTCGGAATTGCATACACGCGAATGGAATTTCTGATAGAAACTTTTCCGTCAGAAAAATTGAGAACATGCTCTCAATCTTTTGCTGCCCGAAATTCTGCCAGCAAAAGTCCGATGGAGCCTACACACAGTCGCATTTTCCGATGAAAAGCTCTCATCTGTCTTTTGCTGGCCGAAATTCCGATCGTGTGTACGCGGCATTAGGCTTCATTGACACTTGTAGGACTCCAAAGTGCAACTTTGGTGCAACTTTGACGCAACTTTAGATAGGTGCAACTTGGATACGACTTTGGCTTTGCCCAGAAATCAAAGGGGTTAACATTAAAGTCTAAGGGGACATTTTCCTGACTTTGAAGAAATTTCCTCACACGATTTGTTGTGTCTACAGGAGGGGATGTGAAAAGAAATCTCCCCAGTGGGACACAGATGGCAAACAAAAAAATCCTGGCAGGGGCTTAATTATTCCTTCACTATCTAAAATGAAAAAAAAGTCTTGGCTTTAGATATAGTTACATTTTGCCCCCCATATTACTGCTTTGTGTGGGTGTTTTGCCGTCAGCGCTACGGTGCTAGAACAATATGTACAGTTCATGCATTGCTTCACACATTTACTTGGAGAATAAAAATGGCTAATTAAAATTCTTGGAAGTGAGTAACAATTGTTCTCCTGTTGAGGCAAGATCAGAGTGTCCAACCAGCTACCTGCACTCCCCTGTACATCCTACACACGTACGCTGAAACCTTCTAATTAAACATATTAGATGCTGGTAATGAATGGAACTGACAATGGAAAATGTTGAAATGCTGAGTGAGTAAATAAGTGTAGTCCAAGTCCTGCTTGTCTGTTTCTATTCCGGGCACAAAAAAGTTCATTTAGCTGAACGCCAAGCACAAACACTTTAGCTTAACCCTTAGCTGCAAGAGCTGTTTTGGAATTGTTTTTGAACTAAAAAATCATTCTTAGGCCTGAAGATTAGTTAAAACCCCCAAACATTATATATATTTCTGAAAGCAGACACCCCTCAAAGTTTCATTCATTCAACAAAAGTTAATTTTAGGTCACATAAATGCAATATATCACCCAATTTCTTTGGTAAGAGCTTCAAGATTGGACACGCCCACAAAATGATGACACATTTCAGTGTCCTATATTTTCCAGAGGTGACTTTTTAAAGCCCCTACAGGCATAGCTCCCAACCGTCCCTGATTTCGAGGGACTGTCCCTGATTTGGAGCACTGTCCCTCTTTCCTCTTCATCTGTCCCTCATTTTGGGCTGATCTATATAGTTTTATATAAAATGCACTTTTTATCTTTCAGAAAGTGTTTGCCAGTGCTAAACCTTTCATCCAATGTCTAAATGGCTGCATTTGTAAATTCCAAAAGCCATTATAAGGAATAGTAGTGGTAAATAAAAGCACTTGTGGGTTTAACCAATCTTGTTTTTTTGTACAATTCCACCTTAAAGTGGAACTTCCGCTTTTCGGAACCCTCCCCCCCTCCGGTGTCACATTTGGCACCTTTCAGGGGGAGGGGGTGCAGATACCTGTCTAAGACAGGCACCCACTTCCGGGTACTTCCGGGCATAAACTCCCACGGGAGTTTACGCCACTTCCTGTCCTGGCGCGCTGTCTGCAGCGACACACACGTGTCCCGGCAGACAGCGCTGACGATTCTCATTGCGCTGCCAACTCGAAAAAAGATTAAAATTGGAACTGTGCAGGAAGAACTGTGATTGGAGGGGGGGCATGACTGCAGGGAGGACTGTGATGGGGGGGGGGGGAGAGCATGACTGCAGGGAGGACTGGGCTTTGGGGGGGGGCATAACTGCAGGGAGGACTGTGATGAGGGGGGCATGACTGCAGGGAGGACTGTGATGAGGGGGGCATGACTGCAGGGAGGATTGTGATGAGGGGGGCATGACTGCAGTGAGGATTATGATGAGGGGGGCCATGACTGCAGGGAGGATTGTGATGAGGGGGGAATGACTGCATGGAGGATTGTGATGAGGGGGCCATGACTGCAGGGAGGATTGTGATGGAGGGGGAGAGCATGACTGCAGGGAGGGCTGTGATGGAGGGGGAGAGCATGACTGCAGGGAGGGCTGTGATGGGGGGGAGCATGACTGCAGGGAGGACTGTGATGAGGGGGGCATGACTGCATGGAGGATTGTGATGAAGGGGCCATGACTGCATTGAGGACTGTGATGGAGGGGGAGAGCATGACTGCAGGGAGGACTGTGATGGGGGAGAGCAAGACTGCAGGGAGGACTGTGATGAGGGGGGCATGACTGCAGGGAGGACTGTGATGAGGGGGGCATGACTGCAGGGAGGACTGTGATGGAGGAGGAGAGAATGCCTGCAGGGAGGACTGTGATGGGGGGGGGGGGGGGGGAGCATGACTGCAGGGAGGACTGTGATGGGGGAGAGCAAGACTGCAGGGAGGACTGTGATGGGGGAGAGCAAGACTGCAGGGAGGACTGTGATGAGGGGGGCATGACTGCAGGGAGGACTGTGATGAGGGGGGCATGACTGCAGGGAGGACTGTGATGGAGGAGGAGAGAATGCCTGCAGGGAGGACTGTGATGGGGGGGGAGCATGACTGCAGGGAGGACTGTGATGGGGGAGAGCAAGACTGCAGGGAGGACTGTGATGGGGGAGAGCAAGACTGCAGGGAGGACTGTGATGGGGGAGAGCAAGACTGCAGGGAGGACTGTGATGAGGGGGGCATGACTGCAGGGAGGACTGTGATGAGGGGGGCATGACTGCAGGGAGGACTGTGATGAGGGAGGCATGACTGCAAGGAGGACTGTGATGGGGAGCCATGACTGCAGGGAGGACTGTGACGGAGGAGGAGAATGCCTGCAGGGAGGACTGTGATGGGGGGGGGAGAACGACTGCAGGGAGGACTGTGATGGGGGAGAGCAAGACTGCAGGGAGGACTGTGATGAGGGGGGCATGACTGCAGGGAGGACTGTGATGGGGAGCCATGACTGCAGGGAGGACTGTGATGAGGGGGGCATGACTGCAGGGAGGACTGTGATGGGGGGCCATGACTGCAGGGAAGAATGTGATGTGGGGGGGGGGCAATAACTGTAATGATTACAGTCCCCTTTATATCACAGTGCTCTGTGGGCACCTGAAAAAAGTGGCTACACCAAAAGATACAAATGGGACAAATAAGAAAAATAACATACACTGTACATGTAATGAATTCCTTGTGACAAAAAAATAAAATATGTCTTAATGTAGTAAATTATACCCAATAGGTTTACCACATTGCTAGGAACACGTGGTTCAGGATGGAGACCAGGGTTGTGAAGAATGTCTGTGCTCCAGCGGTGGTAATTGGCGATAAGATTATAATAGTTGGAGGTAAGTTCACAAGTTCAATATTTCCATTAGCAATTACAGCATTTACTAATGGGAATACCTACATTACTGAAGTTTGAACTGTAGTACTACTGGGAAATGTAGATGGTAACGATTAAAGATATATGGTTTCACCCAGTTGCCCGCCTCTAGATTAGACAGTACTGAGATTGTTAAAGGGTCAGTTCACCATCATCCCCAATTTTTTCATTTTTCACACACATTTAAAAAAATTTAAAATAACAAACATGGTATACTTACCTCCTCTGTGCAGTTGGTTTTGTACAGAGCAGCCTGGATCCTCCTCTTCTCGGGTCCCTCTTCTGTGAGCCTGGCCCCTTCCCTCCTATTGAGTGCCCCCACATTCAGTAGCTTCCTATGGGGTCACTGGAGCCGAGTCACAGCTCTGTGTGTCCATTCAGACACAGAGCCCCCGACCCAGCCCCGCCCCTCTCTCCCCTGAATGGCACTGCTGCTGTGTCTCAGCCAATCAGGAGGAGTGTCCCGGATGGCTTAGACATTCGTGGACATCGCTGGAGAGAGATGGGGCTCAGGTAGGTAATTAGGGGGTGCTAGGGCTGTTACACAAACAAGTTTTTTTTTATCTTAATGCATAGAATGCATTAAAATAAAAAACCTTCTGCATTTACAACCACTTAAAAACACCAAAAAAGCTATATTTTTTTTTCTAAAAGTGGATACCCTGTAGAATAAAAAGGTGGCAGTCGCAATTTCTTTTGCTGCATGATATTTTAACAACTCGTCCGAAGCAGCAACTGTCCTCCCCAGTGTTTCCCCATCTGATAGTGTCTGCCCCGTACTGCGCAGGCGCAGTGCTTGCGTAGTACGGAGGACAAGGATACTCCGAAAGTCTCCGAAGATGAACGGCGCCTGCGCACTTGCTAGTACTTTCTGCCCTGAGTCCAGGTTCAAGCCCCACCATGGAAGTGGACATACGGTAGCACTTAACGTAACAGGGCCCCTCGTGGGCTAGCTTCGCTCGCCATGCTTCGGGCACGGCATATTTTTATTCTAACTCTATGTCCTCTTGGATGGTGGGGCTTGAATCTGGACTTATCTTCGGACCCGACCGAATGGGGGACGGTATTCGACACAACACTGAGAACCAAACGATCTAGCACTGCCAGTCGCTCGGTTCTCACAGCTCCCTGAGCAGAGAACTGATGACTGTCAGTCACCGCTCTCTGCTCTTTTATGGAAATCAGTATGTACCCAGTTAGCACAACAAAGATAATACACAGTAATTAAAAAATTAAGATATGCAACTGCACTAGAGCAAGGGTCTGTGTCGATGGGCTTTGGGCTTGTGTTGGCATCAGTTTGACATCAATTTGAGACCCTTCTGAGATCATTCAATATTCATTAATGGGTGCATATGACTTGCAGTTGACCTTCTTTTGATCTGCTTTGATCTGCTTCAAGCAGTATTTGCACTCCCTTATATGCGAATGCAAAATTAACTTGAAGTGAACAAATTGACAGGGGTTTCTAATTTATCATGCAGTAATGTATTCTGTCCCTGTCCTAATAAGAAGGTAGACAACGTATCCTCACCCAAAAGTAGTACTAAAGGCTTGCCATTTTTTATTATGTTAATGCATTCACAGCATTAAAGTAAAAACTGCTCCAGTACATGTGCTACCCCCATCCCCTAAAACATGCTCTCCTTGTGACCGCCGCTGCCTCCAGCTCCAGGATCCGTCAGTGCCATTCTTCGAACTTCCTTGTTCTACAGGATGTGTACTGGGGAGCCCCTGCTTCAAATGCTCATTATACTTGAAGGGCTTTTGAAACATTTAATTAAGAGCATCAAGCACACCCAACGCATTTCGGTGGGGAGGGGGGTGAGGGGGTTGGGGCTCCTCCTTCTTCAGGGCTTGAGCAGTCGATGTTAACAAAATCATAACAGAATGCACTAGGGTATCTATGTTAAAGCTTGATGAAGACTAACGTCTCTTGACAGCACTGAAGGCAGTCAATGGAGTGTTCTGCAGGAGACACTGAGGGCAGCAGAGACACTGGGGTTGATTTACTAAGCTCTGGAGCAACTGCACTTGCGGAGTGCAACTGCACCTTGCAAAGTACACAGTCTATTTGCCTTTAGTAAATGAACCCCATAGGCTCCTGCAACCATCAGTCAAATTGGTGAGAAGCAGGTGGAGAAGGGGCAAGGCTTGCCTATGGATGCACAGGTTTGGCTCAGGCTCTGGACAGGTACGTGCATGCATAGGTGTCTCCATAGCGCCCAGATAGCTAAATTTGACACCCACAAACAGGGAGCAGGGGACAGTAGCTTTGGAGCCCCCAGTGCTACCATATGTCCCCTTGCATGGTGGGGGCTTGAACCTGGACTCAGGGCAGAAGGTACTAGCAAGTGTGCAGGCGCTGTTCATCTTCTGAGACTTTCGGAGTCTCCTTGTCCTCCGTACTGCGCAAGCACTGCGCCTGCACAGTACCGGGCGGACACTATCCGATGGGGGGACAGTTTTTGGCAGAAAGAGGAAAGAGGAACATTTTAAAGGACAGGGGCTATATACCTAATAGATGTCTTGACCTCCTCACCTAAAATTAAAATAGGGGGGTTAATATCAATTTAGGAGCATGTTTTCTTCAGAATTCTATTGTGGTAAGCCTAAATCCTGGCTGTTTATTGCAGGTTACACAAGAAGAATAATTGCCTACGACGTGACAAAGAATACATTTGTGAAATGCGCAGACATGAAGGACAGAAGGATGCACCACGGAGCGACTGTTATGCAGAATAAAATCTATGTGACGGGAGGCCGGAGCCTGACCGTGGACAACACCATTGTGGACTCTGACTCCTTTGATTGTTATGATCCTGAAACAGACACGTGGACCTCAAAGGGGAAACTGCCTAACACACTGTTTGACCATGGCTGTCTCACCCTTCAGTGCATCCCAACCAATTTAAAATAGGCAATGTACACCCAGAACTATGACCAGTACTACACAAGGACATTAAAGATGGTGTGCGACCATGGTTAGGGATAAAACTCAACCCATCTCTTAAACCAACAGAAGTTCAGGTTGAAAAACTAAAACCCAGCTTCAGCAATAATGTTTTATTTTGGTTTTAACTAGACCTTGGAAGACATTTCTGTCAAGTTTTTCCTGCTTTGGGTGACCCTGTTGGGGTCCCAATCACTGACAGCAGGATAACAAAATAAGGGCAGTTATAACTGTAACTGGGAGACACAAAAGGTTTCATTAACCTTAGGCCTGATTCACACCTATGCATTTTTTGTGCTTTTTGCATTTTTCAGATTTGCACTACAGTCCATTTAACATGGTTTCCTATGGAACACGTTCTGTAGTGCAAATCTGCAAAATGCAAAAAGCATTAAAAATGCATAGGTGTGAATCAGACCTTACAGAGGTTCCAACCCTTCCCTGTTTTCCTAAAAAAATTGATTTGTTGCAGTCTGTCCTTTGTGAGCTGCCAGAATATTAAAATCCAGGTGAGTGATCATTGGTGGAGAAGGATGAGGAAATGCTCCCTCCGGTCTGTAGCAGATTAATGACATCATTTTCCCAGCCTAGGCACAGTAGATGTAGTAGAGGTCAAGAACTTCAAATGATACTGTTAATGTATATTGTGACATGTCAGGAATGTATTCTTGTAGACCTGTAAAGCTACCAATAAGTTCACTTTGAAGCCCAGCTTGGGGTTCCCCCTCCTCACCCCTTTTTGATGTCTGTGCAAGCAGTATGTTAGGTTTTTTTTCCTTTACATTTTTTACTTACCCTTTTCTGATGTCTTCTGGCCTGTCCCGTGACATGCTTGGTCCTCTTCCTCCTTGGTCTTTTCCAGGTGATTGGCAGTCCTAAATGATGCAAAGAGTAGCGGTGCCATGATGACGTCAAATCTCCTTCCTGTATCAATACACTGTGACTACCAGTTTGCACACTCAGGGTGCGGAGAATTGTGGTCCTATCCTCAGTATGCTGGGTTGGGTGACACTGGGCAACATTTAACCCAACTTCTACACCTTGTGGTGAAGAAGAGGTACTAAAGAGGACATCTTTGGATTGAATGTAAGCATTGAAGCCAAAGTTACATTTTTGTTTAAAACATCCAGCAGTAGTTGGACTTTAAAGAGTTATTTGTTTTATCCTTAGAAAAAGGGCTTTTCCTTTCAAACCGTTTTAAAACATCAGTTTCTGATGTTCTTCAGCACCTATAAGCTCTGTTACTTACCTAAGCTCTGTTATTTTTTTCTTTTTTTTCTTTGTGTACATTTTTATGATGAAATTTTCAATAAAAATACATTTGAGATAAAACATCTGTTTCTGCTTCCCAGGTGGTACAGTAACAGTTCCCACCTTACTTTGGCCCCCCACCATATTTAGGGCAACTTAATAACCCTCATTAGGGTTGCTACCTCAAGTCACAAGGATGTGTTCTGAGTTCCCTGACTTACCTTTTTAAACTTACCTCTGTAAAAAGGGCTGGAAATAGGATTCAGTAAGGGCTTGTTCATATGTGCAGCTATACTGCCCCTTCTCTAAAAAGACGATCCACAATGGATCGTTTTTTTAGAGGGCATTTGAGGGGCAGTGAGGAGGCAATATGTTGACCCTCAGAAAGCCAAACAATGCATTCACTTGAATGGGTCGCCGTCAGCGGTGGTACCACCTACTGAATGCAACATGCTGTTTAACTTTTGTCGCGGCCACAAAGTAGGGCACTGCGGCCGTGGCATGGGTACAGCCCTGAGTAGTTGCATTGCTTTGTTTAGGGTTACAGGTGGGGGGTGTGGTTAAACCACAGCACAACCACTTGCTTTTACCATCCCTGGTGTGAACAAGCCTTTAGAGCAGTGATTCTCAACCAAGGTTCCGTGGAACCCTAGGGAACCTCCAGAGGATGATAGGGGTTCCTTTAGCATTGGGCAATTTTTGCCTCTCAGATAAGTTCCCACTGACACAATTGATCTTTTTAGCTAACTGTAAGGGAGTAATTCATCCCAATGACCACAAGTGTAAGGACCATTCTTCCCACTGACCATCACACTGATGTATCATAAGTTGTAGATTTCTAATTTTTAGAAGGGGTTCCCCCGAGACCAGAGAACTATTTCAAGGGTTCCTCTGTGTTGAAAAGGTTGAGAAAGGCTGCTTTAGAGTGTCTCTAACTATGGCTGGACTTAAAGGTATACTGTTTTAAAATGTGCAGTTGAATTAAAATATTCCAGTGTGTCTGTGCATGTATCCCGAATCCTCCATTAGTTGGCACCACCCTCCTGTGCACATTTGCATGGCATAATGTGCCAATCTCAAGAACACTCAGATTTTATCCCTTTCAGAAACCTCCTTGTGTCTTTTTGTGAGGTCTTGGAGTAACATACACGAGTGAAGAGGCATGAGATCCTACAGACAGAGCATATACAGAACTCAAGTTGTTTTAGTGAGTGATGGAATTCCTTGCTGGCAATCTGATAAACTGGATGCTCTGTTTCAGCCAATAAAATGTCCCCTTTATCATTCTGTAGAAAATGTGATTTTTTTATTCCGCTGGATGTCTGATTGGGAAAGCTCCAACTCATTTCCCTCGAATAAAGTGACAAATCCCAGAGTCTGTTCTGTCAGATATGTCTTCTGTTTACAAAGGACTTAGATGTTATATCCTTCTAATCCTTGATCACTAGGGATAGGCAAATGTGCCTATCCAAGGGTTCGGCAAATACTATTGATATGTGGCAAACCTATTGAAATCTAAGTGGGGGGGAGGGGGGTCCTATTAAATTTTGATTATTTTTAGGACTAATAGGTTAACTACTGTCTAGAAAAAGGCATGGGAAGCTGGGCACTGCCATGGGGACTTTCACAACGGCAAACTTAAAATAAAGTACATGAAGCTTTGAAGACAACATTGCAAATACAGAAATCCTTCAAATACAAACAGTGCAGCGCTTAAATAAATAATTAGTGAACAATTAATGGATAATTGGTGAACAATTAATTACAGAAAAATACACAATAATGAGTGCAGAAATTAATAAATATGCAACTCCAATTATGGAGAAGGAAGCAACTAAAAAAGTGAGGATTCAAACAGTTAATCGGGATGATAGTCCCACATGTCGTGATGAAAGCTATAAATCAAACAAGGTCCATAAAGACATGGATGAGCAAGTTTGGGGTGGAGGAACTTGACCGGTCCTGACCTCAACCGATAGAACACCTGACCTCACATATGCACTTCTGGAATAGTCAAACATTCCCATAGACACATTCATCCTTCCCAGAGAGTTGAAGCTGTTATAGCTGCAAAGGGTTGGCCAACTCAATATTGAACCCTACGGACTAAGACTGGGATGCCCTTAAAGTTCATGTGCGTGTAAAGGCAGGCATTCCAATACGTTTGGTAATATAGTGTATGTGACATACTCTAGGACTCATGTCTGTTTGTTTTGCAGTATATTACACACTATAGTCCACTGCCCTCTGTACATTGTACTGTATTTTACATACTGTGACAGGAAGCAAGGAAAATCTATGGGTTGTGTCCAAGATGGGAGATATATTTGTCCCAGGTTTATGCTATACACTGATTGCTTTTGGGTTTCTGCTGGGTACTGAGCCTGTTTGGGGCTCAATGAGGGTTAGCAAGCTTAGGTGTAACAGATGAAGCACTCAGGGCTCTATAAAACTCCCAGGTTGCTTCAACAAGGTGCTCCACCCTGGAACCAGATTCCTGCGTAGGACTGGGGAGCAGCTTCTTCTGAGTGGTGAGATGTCTGTATGACTAAAAGACTGTTTTTCTGTGTGTCAGACAGGTTTTTGGGCAGCGGTAGGCTGTTCCAGACCAGGTATATAGGTTCCTGTGTTTTGTAGTTAGGTGCCCAAAGTGGCAAGGGTTTATTTTCTGTTTTGTTTTATTTTTTACTGTTTTTGATACCTGCACTTGTAACCACAGACTTGGAAATAAACTACTGTTTTGTTTTCACAAAGATCCTGCTGTCTGTCTGTCTGTGCCTACTTCACTGTGCCATCGCCCATCCAGGGGGTCCTGCACACCCTGCTCCTGAGCTAATCCCCTACAATACCAAGAGCTTTGCTGTGTGTTATAAATATAAATTTTTCTTAGTATGGTGTACTTTATTTTACGTATTTCACACCACTAATCATTCCAAGATTGTAATATTACTAGAACACTCAGTACTCAGTTCGTACTTCTAGGACTTTTTTTTGGACTTCAGAATCCCACACCCCCCCTCCCCAAAGGAGGGGGTTGATTGTCTTATTTAAGGAATATTGGCAATGTAGAAGGAAATTTTACTGTAATTCTGACACTGGAGGCTCAGGAAACTGGAGGTTTCAGATACCTTTAACGTTAAGGTGTAATTGCCAACTACTTAAAAGTAAAAATAGTTCCTAACACTGTGGAGGTGTGGGAGAACCCAGTTCTCTCACTCATGTTTTTTTAACATACAGTACAGTATATGTGAATGCGATAAATAAAACGTGAAAATATAATTTTTTTTTTTTTTTAGTTTTCGATAAAAGTTTTTTTTATTTTAACTGTCTGTGTCTCCACAAGGGAATTTTTTCGTTCTTTCTATCCAACTAATTAGGTTGCCAAAGAAACATAAAATGAGGGGAAATCTACAAATAGCTCTCCCAGGACAAACTTTATAAATTGTGGGGCCCCATACTGCCTGCCTGGCAGACCCCACCACACCCTACCTTGGGTAAGGATGAGACAACTATTGGATGAACCAACTATTTGGCCCCTTGTTCTGTGGGAGCCGAATATCATATACAAAAGTGGTATTTGTATCCACTGCAGTATCTCTTCCCATTGTCAATGGTTCCTAAGGAAGTAGTGGGTGCTGGCACCCGCTTCATCACTGCAACCACCGATATCACAGGAACATTGACTTACTTGGACCCCATGTTGAGGGCATGTGGCCTGGGATGGTTCAAGGAGGGTAGGTCCTACACTCACCCTTCCCCTCTTTCCTGGCCAGGGATTAAGGGCCTGTTATGAATTTTTAGGGGAACCCCAGACATTTTTTTTTGTGGAGGGTACCCACTTAAAATCTAAGTCTGGTATGCATTTTTTGGGGGTGGGGCTCTATGCAAATCTTTTTCCTGCCATTCCTGCTGTAGGATATTCTACAGAAAAAGTGACACTAATGCCCCGTACACACGATCGGATTTTCCGACAACAAATGTTGGATGTGAGCTTGTTGGCTGAAAGTCCGACCGTGTGTATGCTCCATCGAACATTTGTTGTCGGACTTTCTGCCAACAAATGTTGGCCAGTAGGTTATCAAATTTTCCACCAACAAAACTTTGTTGTCAGAATTTCCAATCGTGTGTACACAAGTCTGACGCACAAAAGTTCACGCATGCTCAGAATCAAGCAGAAGGAGCCGCACTCGCTATTGAACTTCCTTTCTCTCGGTTTGTCGTACATCTTGTACGTCACCAAGTTCCCACGTTCGTAATTGTTGGCCAACATTTGTGTGATCGTGTGTACTGGGCATTAGGATTCATGTACACTAGCAAACTTGAGTTTAGGAGCTCTTGGCGTGTTTTTTTGCCAAAGCTCCAAAACTCAACTCCATAAAAGCACATAGACTTTTAGGATTGTTTAGGAGCTGCTGAAGTTAGGGGAGGTTACACCTCCCTCAACCTCCCTCTCCTAAAAGCGAAAGAATCGCGTTCAGGATAGGAATGTTTTGTCTGCTGGCTGCGGAAAAACTGCAAAACACGGCAAAACCATTTGCGGTATCCTGCGGCCACGGTACATCACGGCCATGTGTATATGGAGCGTTACAGAGACAAAAAAATTATACAAATTATTACAAACATTTCATTGTCCACTTTTTTTTAAAAACAACTCAAAGACATCTCCAAAGGTCCCCCAAAAAACATAACAGACCCTAAATTAAACAGCTTCCTGCATTTAGCAGGCGGTACCACCACTGAAAGGGAGCAATTCTACTGCCCTGCAACCACGGGCAATGGACATTAGAAACTTTATACAGAAAAAAAGAAATTTGTTAGGAGTGAAGGGGGGAAGGTGGGTGGCCGTAGTTCAACCAGCTGAACTTCCAAAGGGGCTCCTGAAAGTGTTCAGCTTCAAAATTGTTAAAGGAAATGCAACTTGTGCAAAGGAAAACTGTTTTGGCGCTCATTTAGTTTAAATCCATAAACAGGTTGAAGACTGCAAAGAACATGTCTATCCTAACTCAGGGACCCTGAATAACTTGGATGCATTTGAATGAATTAGGTTGCCCATGCTGGCCATAGCCACCAATCAACTTCAAACTGTCATTTCTACCCTCCAGGATTTAAAATTAAAACAAATATTTTAAATGGTGTCTGCAAGACAACATGTTCTTGTTAACACACTTTTTAATCATAAGCCTCTAAATGTGTACCTGCCCTGCTTCAAAAGACACCTGTACCAAGGAAATATGAAAGCTACCATTGCTTATCTCTACTTTTAAAAATCCTAGTTGCTTGGTTGTCAAGCAGACAAGTATAAAGATTAGTAATTCAGACTTCACTCTGACATTCCCGCTCTGCATGCTTGTTCCAGGTCAATGACTGGAAAGTATTTAAGCTGAGACAACCAGGCAATTAGCATTAGCAGAATGAAAATTAAAGAAATACATTTCAACTGCTTAACAAAAGGAACCAAAACGAAAGCACAAATATCTGGGCAAATAACGTAGAGGCATGACTCACCAGAGCTACATAACTCAAAGGCAGAGGTTGAACGATGGCGGGGAGGTGAGTGCAGGCCCCATCTGGCAGTTTGATTTCTTGTCTGACTGTGCCTGCATAGTTTTGATACCAACATCTCTTGGCAGAGTCAGCAATTCCAGAAATACGCTGTAGAGGTTCTGCTCACCCTACCAGTTACATAATCAATCACATTATTGATATTTTCAACATTCTGCACAGTGTCTACTACTAATGTAAGGTGGTACTTCACCGCTGAGCACCATTATAAGGGGGTATTTCACCATTGACCACCAATATAAGGAGGTCCTTTACTGGCCAACAATTTAGGTGGGTATGTGTCCACTGAACACCAATATAAGGGAATTATTCACTACTAAACACCAATGTAAGGGGGTACTTCAACACTGACCCCCAATATAAAGGGGCCCTTCTCCCAATGAACATCAATTTAAGGTGTTAATTCAACACTGACCACCAATGTAGGCAGGTACTGCAGCAATGACTACCAATATAAGAGGGTACTTCACCACTGACCTCTAAAGTAAGATTTCTCCCAATGGCCATCAATGTAAGAGGGTACTTCACCAGTGAACACCAATGTAAGGTATTTAACACAGACCATCAATGTAATAGGGTCCTTCTCCCACTGGCCATCAATGTAAGTGGGTATTTTACCAATGAACACCCATAATAACCACCAATTAATCACTGAACACTATTATAAGAAGATCCTTCTATGAATGACCTCCAAAGTAAGAGGGGCTTTCTCCAACGGACCGACAATTTAAGAGACTACTGACATAGGGTTAACTAGGCAAGTTACAGCAGAGGAAAGACACAACCCGAAGGTAAAGAGAGTGCTGCTCACCCCTAAAGGGTAGCAAAAAGGAGAAAATTCCCCCACGTTGGGGTTTTTAGGCAGCGTGCAATAGAAAGTCGAGGGTATTGGATATATAAAAAATAATTTTATTAAATTAAAAAATAGATATGACAACCAAGTTAGAACATGAGCTCCAGTGGGAAAGACAATAAAAACATGGATATATACTTAGCAGACTAATATTCTCATGTCAACATGTTTTTTTTTTTTTTTTTTTTTTTTTTTTTTTTTTTTTTTTTTTTTTTTTTTTTTTTTTTTTTTTTTTTTTTTTTCCACCTCAGAGAACATTTAAGAGATTTTTGTTCAACTTAACATTCATTTATATCTCTTACCTTGTAATCATCATTGTGGAAGGTTTTTTTTTTTTTTTTTTTTTTTTTTTTTTTTTTTCCCCCCCCCCTCCCCCCCCCCAAAAAGAGAAAGGAAGAACATAAGTTATTAATCTACTTTAGGTCAATATTTCCCCTCATATCTTCAAGACTTTATTTATTTCAAATCATCTAGTCTTCCTCCCCCCCCCCCCCCCCCCCCCCCCCCCACCTCCCACCCCCCTGTGCCTCTCTCATACTTCCTCTAATTTTTTTTTTTTTTTTTTTTTTTCCTGACAACTTTACCAAATTACATTATTATTTCTGCAAATTTCCATGTCTGTTTGAAATCTCGCCAGCATTTCCATTTAGACATAGGATCTTCTCCATCTTTTTCCCCGTTGTATCTAAGGTTTTCCATGTGATACATTTCTCCCACCTTTCCTACCCATTCTAATTCCGTCGGTGGTTCAGTTTGTTGCCACCTCCTAGGGATCAGTGCCTTTGCGGCATTCAACATATATGGGACTAGAGTCTTCATATATACGTTGATTGAGTCTGATGTACTATGGAATAGACATGTCCAGGGATCTTCATTTATTTTAATACCAGTGATTTCATTTATAAGGGCTAGAATGTTTTTCCAATATTTCCGAATTTTTGGACATTCCCACCAAATATGGGCCATTGTACCCCGTTGACCACACTCTCTCCAACAATCTTGTGAGTTCCCAGGTTGAAACTTATTGATTTTATTCGGTGTAATATACCATCTAGCAAGACATTTATAGTTTGTCTCCACAGTTCTAATGTCTGTTGCTGATCTATGTGTTAACTTCAATATTTTTTTTAAATTGTGCGTATACCCATGTGAATCAAATTCGTTTCCCCACTTTATGAAGAATGGGGGTACCTCCGGCCGACTCTCTTCAAGTAATATTTTATATATGTAAGATGTGTCTTTTTTTTTCACTCCTTTTGATACACATATTTTTTCCAAAGCTGTATAATTCTCCTTTGTTCTAATTGGGTGGGGGAGTTTCCCAATAAAGTTTGCCAGTTGGAGGTAGCGCCATTCGTTCAAGTTTATATGTGCTATATTTTGCTGTATTTCTGCTAGTGTTTTTATTTTACCTTTCTCTGTCAAATCACCTAATTGTGTATTCTCTCCTATCCATTGCCCTCCCATTTCTCTTTTACCCGGTGGAAAAAAATCATTATTTTTTAATAACATTAATGGTGAATTATATTTCCAACTGAACTTTTTGTGCACTAAATCCCAAATTTTGAAGACGTGTCTAGTTATTTTTTGTGTGTTTTCTCCCATGTTCCTATATTTCGGGGGGCTCCAAATCCCTACCCTTAAATTTACCCCACTTGTGTCCTTTTCTAATTGTACCCATTGTTTTTGAGTTTCCTTCCGTGACCACTCTACAGCTCTAGACAATATCACCGCCTGGTAATATTTTTTTATATCAGGGACGCCGAGGCCTCCCTCTTCTTTGTTTTGTTTCAAAATGTCTCGGGATATCCTAGGTTTCTTGTTTTGCCACAGGAACCTGTTTATAATAGATTTCAGGGTTTGAAAGTAATAGTCCGGGAGGGGAATTGGCATCATATGAAATTTATAGGTAATTTTAGGTAGGAGTATCATTTTTACTGTATTAATTCGGCCTATCCAGGATAGGGGCCTATATTTAATCTTATTAATTTCTTTTCTAATTTCGTCTAGTAACGGGATGAAGTTCACGCTGTATAGCTTTTCAATAGAGTTTGTTAATTTAATCCCCAAGTATTTTAGCCCCTCTTGTTTCCATGGGAACTGATGTTCTCTTTGTAGCTCAAGCGCGTCTTTTTTCTCTATATTGATGTTTAAGATTTCGGACTTATTAATGTTTATTTTAAAATTCGATAAGTCTCCATAGACTTTAAGGGTTTCAAGCAATCTTGGCATTGATGTCTTAGGCTCCGTCACATAGAACAATAGATCGTCCGCAAACGCAGCTACTTTATGTTCAATGTCTCCTACTTTAATTCCTTTTATATTATTATCTGATCTAATTGTTGCCAAAAGTGGTTCTAATGAAAGAACAAATAGAAGTGGGGATAGGGGACATCCCTGTCTTGTCCCATTGCTCATGGAACAGGGGGATGATTGATCCCCATTGACCTTTATTGTTGCAGTCGGGTTCTCGTATAGAGCGCCAATTCTCTGCAACATTTTGGTACCTAGTCCCATGTATTCTAAAGTCTCCATCATGAGCCCCCAGTCTACCCTGTCAAATGCCTTCTCGGCGTCTATTGACAGGAATAGACCTGGGGGCCCCTCTGTTTTTAATTTTTGTAGTAGTAATAGCGTTCTAATACCATTGTCCCGTCCTTCCCTAGTAGTGACGAAGCCTACCTGATCTACATGAATCAAAGTATTCATATGTTTTTTTAACCTATTTGCGAGGATTTTAGCATAAAGTTTTGTGTCAAAATTGATTAGAGATATTGGTCTAAAGCTTGAGCAGCAGCTATCATCTTTCCCCTCTTTCAAAATGAGGGTTATTTGGGCTTTCTGTGCTTCCCGGCTCAGTCCAAATTCTGCTCCCAATCCGTTGAAATATTTACAAAGCCTTGGTACCAGCGTCTTACTAAATTTCTTAAGGTACAGGATCGAAAAACCATCTGGTCCCGGACTTTTCCCAGGGGCTGTATCTGCTATAGCACTGAGAAGCTCGCTTTCAGAGATAGGAGCTTCCATGTCTATCCTATCCTCAATGGATATTTGAGGGATTCCCGACTTCCTCAGAAATTCTTTTATTTTATTCTTTTTTTCTGTGTCTAAATTCTCTTTATTCACGTTATATAGGGTTTCATAATAATATCGGAAAACCTCTGCAATATCCTTGGATCTAAAGACCAGATTCCCTTGTTTATTTCGAATTTTTTCAATATAATTTCTGGCTTTTTCTTTCTTTAAAGAATTAGCTAGATGTTTTCCGATTTTATTGCCCCAGAGATATTTGTCCTTCAGGATCCTGTTAAACACCCTTTTTGTATCTTGCGTCAATATGTCTTTTAATTCTTCTCTTTTTGTTATAAGATCATGATATATCTCTTGTTTATGCCCCTCTGAGTTCTTATGCATTTGCTCTAATTTAAATATTTCTTCAGTCACCTCTTTAATTTTGTTTGTTCTCTCTTTTATTTTCCTTGAACCCATCGAAATGAAGATACCCCTTATAAATGCCTTATGTGATTCCCATAATATGGAATCTGATATATCGTTTGATTCATTATTTTCAAAAAAATTTATTAATTCTCCCTGTATTCTTTCAATATCTTGCTTATCAATAAGCAACGCTTCGTTTAGCCGCCAGTTGGAGCGCGGTTTCGGTATCTTAATTTCTTCCATTGTCATCATCACTGGTGAGTGATCCGAGAGGGTAGAGATCCCGATATGTGCCTCTGTAATCTTTGACAATGTATTGTGGTCTACAAATATATAGTCAATACGTGTGTACGTCCCGTGTACGGGGGAAAAAAAGGTGTAATCACGTGTTTTTGGGTTTAATGCTCTCCATACATCCATCAGTTGATTTTGATGGAGTAGTTTCTTCAGTTTTTTTAAAGAAGCGCCCCTTGTCCCCAGCACACGGGACGTGCTATCTTCGTCTGGGTTCATACACAGATTCAAGTCTCCAGCCAGTATAACCATCCCACGCTTAAAGTGCGTAAGCATATGTATCATTTTCTTCATAAATTCTATTTGCTTTTTATTGGGTGAATAAATGTTCGCTAGGGTAAATTGTATTTCACCTATATATCCTCTTAAGAAGAGATATCGGCCCTCTGGGTCCACCAACCTTCCTTCTTCTCTAAACCGTGTTTCTTCTGAGAATCCAATCGATACTCCTTTGGCCTTCCTAGTAATTGAATCTGCATATACCCAAGTAGCAAATTTTTTCGAGAATAATTTTATATTGGCTCCATGGAAGAGATGGGTTTCCTGGAGAAACACTATGTCTGCCTGGTGATGTTCTAGTTCTTTTAGTATTTTATGTCTTTTGGCTGGGTGATTTAACCCCCGGACATTATATGTTAGGACCTTAATTTATTCTATATATTTTTTTTTTTTTTTCCCCTTATTAGAGAGAGGCACCCCTCCTTTTCTTTCCCCCCTTCTACTCTCCCAATCCCCCCTCCCCTCACCCCCCTCCCAATTCTCCCACCCCTCACCCTCCCTCCCATCCTCCCCCCTCCCCTTCCCCCACCTGGCCAATAATGGCCTCTAGTCTTTTGGCGAATCAGAGCCTTCCTCTTCGCCTCTGGACTTCATTCTCAGGGGTGGGGCTCCGGCCTCTTTCCCCCCTCCCACCCCCCCTCCATCCCCCTCCATGGGGGACTATCTGGGGGGGGGGCGGGAGGGCCATCCAGACGGGTTCTATTTATCTTAAAAAACACACAAAAAAAAAAAAAAAAAAAAAATTCCGAACTCTCACTTCTCCCCACCCTTCCCTCCCCTCTTCTACACCCCAGATGACAAAATTGACATCCCCAATCAAATTAAAAGCGCAATTAAGCGTTGACCGGTAAATTATACCCCCCTTCCAAGCAGCAAAAAGAAAGAAAAAACACGTATAAAAGAAAGAGGGGTTCACATATGGGAAAGTGGGGAGGACCCTTCTCCCTTAAATGGGGAGATTAGGTTAGCCTAGACCCTCTCAGACCACTGTCACCCTGAAGTCTGTGGCGGCTATTATATTGTAACTTTTAGGTTAGTCTAGTCCCTCTCTCGCTGACCATTCTGGAAGTTCTATAGGGTGTAGGACCAAGTTTTTACAGAATTCTGGGAGGTCTTCTGGGTACTTTAATTTTACCGATCTTCCGTCTTTATATGCTATTAGGCACGCTGGAAAGCCCCAACCGTATTTAATATTTTCTATACGCATTTGATTCAATAGCGGTTTCAGGAAGCGTCTTCTGGACAATGTTTGTGGCGATAAGTCCATAAAAATCTGTAGGTCTGCTCCTCCATATTTTAATGGAGGTTTTCCTCTTAGTTTGGTCCATAATTCTGTCTTTTCCACATAGTCTTGGAAGCGTACAAGGATGTCTCTGGGCAAATCTGTAATATGTTGGGGCTTTCTGACTCTATGTATCCTCTCAATCTTAGGTTCCCAGTCTGGACCTTTATTAGCGATTGGATTGAATATATCCTTCATAATTTTCCTAAGATCTTCTCCATTTGCTTCTGGGAGGGCACGTATTCTTAAGTTCTGCCTTCGACTCTGGTTTTCCTGTTCCTCCAATTTATATTCTGTCTGTCTTTGAGTTATCTTAATTTTCCTGAGTTGCTCCTTAATATCGGTCATTTCTTGTGCTTGTTTATCTATTTTGTTCTCCGCGTCCTCTAACCGGGTAAGGAGGTGGCCGAGATCAGTACGTAGTGCTATTATTTCCTCTTTTATGGAAATTTCCATTTTTGTTAACATTTCAGACATCATTGCCTTAGTCAAGGCCTGGGAATTTCCATTATGATCTTCTAGCCTACTACAGTCTATTTCCGATTCTACTGTAGTATTTCCTCCTGTTGTCTCGTGGGGCTCTTCCTTTTTTTTATTCGTCTCCTTCTTCTTAGTCTGTTTAACCGGTTGTTTGTCCATACTCGGACTTTTTGGACTCAGACCTTGGACCATGTATTGTTTAATTGTGCTGGTATTTGCTTTTTCTTTTGTTGTCTTAGTTTCAGCTCCCTTTGTGGTTTTACCTTTCATGCCAGATTTCTTATTTAAACTCTTCCGTTTCCCCAGTCTAGCGGGTACTGCACCCAAAAGGGGGTGAAAGGATGGTCCAAGGGAGGTGGTTTCCAAGGTATAGTGGTGGATCTATAGTAGTCTCTATAGTAGTCTCTGGTTTTGAAATGTACAAATCTCTTTACATGCGACCTATATGTGACCACTATGGACTAGGAATACTTGGTAGTAGCAGTTAACTTCCTTGGTTATTATCCTCGGAGGCACGAAGGATGGTTAAATATTGCAGATGATTCTGAGTTATCCCCTGATTTTACTTCCTAATAGAAGCTGGTGTATGGGATAATTCTTTGTGATCTCCTTTAAAAAGTCACTTTTACCTCCCTCCTTCCCTCTCTGTCTCTCTGTCTCTCTCAGCTGTAACCGGACAGCACAGGCGGAAGCAGCCCCTTCCTTATTGCTGTAAGTTTAGTGAAGTATCAGCCTGTCCCTGAGTTCTAAGGTGCAGGGGGGAAGGGAGAGGAGGAGAACAGACCTCTAATATAGAGCAATATGTATAGACGTAAACCCAGGAAAAGCCGAGAAAAAAAAAAAAAAAAAAAAAAAAAAAAAAAAGGAGCGAAACCACGGAATGGATCTCTTCACGTCGGAGAGAGACTAAGATTTATGACTCTGGGATATAGCTCCCCCTGTATAAATTTTATTCATACTCCAGGTCCCTCAGCACCTCACATGCATATTCCTCCATAGTCCTCTGTATAAGTCAACGTTCCAATCGAGGGGAGACTGGTTACTATGAAAGATCAAGTTAACACTTGCTGTGAATTCGAGTACATATATCTTACAGGATATTATTTATCATAGGCAATCACACAGGTTTCCTCATAGGTCACTCCCAGTTTACAAGCTAGTGATTCTAATTAATGCAGGTATAATTCTTTGCAGTATCTAATTTTCCTGGTCTAGCGATCATAGCAGGCAGTCCCAGACAATTTTTCTCATATTTACGCTTGCAATTTCATACATTTTCCCTTTACTTCTTCATTTTTCCAAAAGAAAAAGATATTTAAAAAGGTGTTTCTTACCCTTTCCGTGGATGTTCAGTAAGATGATGTTACCCCTTTAAGTGAGGGGACTTACCCATCCAGCTATGTTGATGTTTCTTTCTTTTCCTTTGTTTTTTTTTTTTTTTTCCTCTTCCTTTCCTTCTCTTCCCTCCTGTTACCGGGGTCGGACCTGCCGTGCGGAGTTGGTGTGAGTGAGAGGGGTATTAACCCGAGGCGCCTTAAGCTGGTATGAGGGGAGGTCGGGGTCTGCAGTGAGAGGTCAGCGGGGGTGAGCGCTAAGGACTACGTGGGAGTCCATTGCTGCCGTTGCCGCGAGATGAGCGCCCAAGTCAGCCGTGTATTGGCTCTGTCTGGAGGATCTACTTCCTCCACGTGTAGCGTGGCGTCCCTGGTTCAGCGCATGTCTCCGTTCTTCCGTCTGGGCGTCCTCTCCTAGGCCAAGCCCCTCCCTCTGCTAGACGTTCTCCAACCTACGTCCTCATCCCCGCTCGGTTGACGTGCACTCCTGCCACCCCTCCTCATGTCAACATGTTAATACAGTGTCTGTCGTACAGATGAGAAGGAATCCCTGACGCGTTTCGACCACAGGGGGTCTTCCTCAGAGGGACAAGTCCGCTAGAAGAGACATAATATCAAAATCATTGACATAATGTGATTATAGAAAGAGAGAAAAACTCTCCCATAAGAGCATGTAATACAGTAGTCCCATATAATTAACACAGTGGTGTTGATCCTGAAGGTAAAAGGAGCAATGTTCCCATATGGAGATCCCAGATAGTGAAGTACCATCCGCCTTGTCAGGGACGTGCCAGAGTAGTACAGTTCCGCCAAAGGCCACAAGGGTCTGGAGATGTAAATGGGTCTTACAGGAGGTCACACGACAGCAAATCTTCTCCTCCCTCCCCCACCAAACGAGGCAAGGGTGCCGGAGGGAAGAAGACAGTCAAGAGGTAAACAGGACAAGTGTGGGCAATATCTGTGGCAAAGATCCAAAAAAGGGCAATTATATGAATTGTTGGTCAAAGAGTTGGGACAATGCAGTGTGTTGCTCCATAACCCCATGATGCATACAAAGTATTTTTTTGATTTTTTTTCCCTATCGTGTAGCAAATCCTCATGTTTGAATGCAGGTCCACTTTATGCTTAATAAAGAAATAGAAAAAAACCATTTGGGTTGCTGTGGCCCATAGCATTGTTTCTTTTTCCAACTCGTTCACCCATTTGTTTTGTTTTAACTTAAGCAGGATGACCAGTCAGGTTATGGTAAGGTGAGCCAAAGGGTCTACACCAAAATTCTGTCAAACATGCCAGAATTGTTATTAATTTATCCTCATCCAATCACAAATTCAAATGTTTAATGAGCAAGATACCTTAAATAGGCTTCAAGATTAGGAAATTACAAAAATATCCATTTAGTAAACTCAGGAGACTCGTTAGTGTAAGCTGTTTGCAGAATGTATATTAAAAGGAAATGGAAAGGATCACACAAGAATGGACGTGTGAGAAAACAGATTACGTATGCGTCAGTGATCAAATGTGTACATCTATAATGACAGAATCAGACTTAGAGGCCATGGTAACAAATGATGGAAAAATAATAAAGCCTGAACATAGAATGTAACCCTTTTTTATGTAAAGTTGAGTCTAGTATAACATTTTTGGGGGAATGCAATTGAGAATACTACTTACCTTATCCCTCTGTCCAGCAGGATTTCTGCCCATTAGTTCGAGCACTGAGAACTGGTTTGGTCATGTATCTCCATCTCACCATCTGCAGACCAACATCTGCTGGTCCTGCATTGTACATGGTGACATAAAGGGCCCACCGACCAGGCAGACAGCCCAATGGCCAACTTACTGTAAGTAGCTCACACAGCAGGCTGACAATGATGCTGTTAATTGCAAGGCAAGAATAGCACAGATTTAATTAAAGGGCTACTAAATGTAAACACGTGTTTAACATATTCAAAGAGATTTTATTAACATTCATGATAGGTAATTTTATCAAAAATTGGTCTTTATAGATTTTGGCCAATAGTAACATTAAAGTTACAGGTGAGACTTTGTAGTCACTTTCCTCCTGCGGCAGCACAGTGTTTCCTCTGCTCCTTTGGTACTCTTCATTATATAAAATAAATTAGGCTTCATTCACACTAGTGTGACTTCAAAGTCGCGCAATTTTGAGTGTGGCTTTGGAGTGCTACTTGGATGCAACTTTCCTGCAACTTTACACTCTCGGGCACTCAAGTCACAAGAAAGTCATATCAACGTAGTGCAGGAACCTTTTCAAAGTTGCTGTGACTTTAAGTTGCATAGATTGAAGAGGGTGTCATTGAAATCAATAGGCTGCAACTTGTCATGCGCACTAGTGTGAACAGAGCCTTAAAGAAACGAACAGTTGAAAGTACTAAAAATTGTAGCAACAGGTGTGCAGGCCTAGAAATTAATGGGCAGAGGGATCACCACCAAAAATCACAGAACAGGAGTCTCTAAGGCCCCTTTCACACTGGGGCGGTGGGGGGGCGTTGGCGGTAAAGCGGCGCTATATTAACGCTGCTTTACTGTCGTTTTAGCTGCGCTATTTGGCCGCTAGCGGGGTGGTTTTAACCCCCGCTAGCAGCCGAAAAAGGGTTAAAACCGCCCGCAAAGTGCAGCTGCAGCTCCGGTGGTATAGCCGCGCTGCCCCATTGATTGCAATGGGTAGGAGCGGTGAATACACGGCTCCTTCACCACTCCAAAGATGCTGCTAACAGGACTTTTTTACCGTCCTGCTAGCGCACCGCTCCAGTGTGAAAGCCCTCTGGCTTTCACACTGGAGTTAAAGGAGCCGCTTTTTTCAGGCGCTATACAGGTGCTATTTTTAGCGCTGTAGCGCCTGAAAAACGCCTTAGTGTGAAAGGGGCCTTAAGGTGTAGTTGTTTACATATATAGCAACTTGATGCCTGCCAAATTATTTATATTTCTTTACAGCAAGTTTAGAAATTCAGGAACCCTTACCAGACGCCACAGACAGATGATGAACCTCTACATAAGGAGCTGTCTAGCTTGGTAAAAATCACAACCCCAGCCTGCTGATAGGACAATGAAGAAGCAGTAGCACACAGATTGTGTTACCTCTCTGCTCGCTCTCCTCTTATCAGCGTGTTCACTTTCAGCACATGTGCATGCAGCTCACCTTATTGGTCCCTCGTATTGCCCCTCCGTATGCCAGTCTGAGTGCTAATGTATAGGAAGGAGACTAATAAGTAGATGTATTTACATTAGTTTCAGCTAAAACATGTTTTTTTACTATAAAAGAATGGGTACACATCCCATAAGAGGCTTCATGAGCTTCAGAATGACAAAGTAAGTACGAGACATAGAACATCAAATATATCAATATCAAATATACCATCTTGTTTTCTGGGCAGGTATGTGCATATTTATAAAGGTAATTGGGAAAGTTATGTGCAGTTTATGCTTAAAACCAAACTGCGGCTTAAGTTTTTTTTTGTATATGTCCCCCACAAAAAAATAAAAAATGCATTCAATCAAAAGCTGTGCTTTGCAGTATATCTTCTTTGCCACAAGATTTCTTCAGTATTCTGGGTTGAATGAGGTTTAGCATCAATCATCTCGAAAGACTGAGGAATGACGAGGTTCAGTTATCCTGACTAGCACTTGTCATCTTTCAGGAATCTTGTCAGGTGAATGTAAATTACCACAGTGCATTATATAAATAATGACAGCAATTTATGTGCTGCATAACTTATTTTATTGGAGCGTGTCCTTATGTGATGCTATTATTTACATTCTTGGCAATGGTCCTAGATCATAGGCACATACAAATATTCAATTATGTAAGTGAACAAAGGTTAGTAGTAAAATTAAGATACATCGCAATTAGATCTTTACAATTTAGGCCTATAACTTATATAATAAATGAAAGTTCAGCATCTTTTGTTGTCTTGACTGCTGTACTCTGATGAAAGGTGAAATCTGATTGGCCTTTATGGACACCTAACCTTTTTAAACTGCTTATTGTAAAGCAGGGTCCCAAAGTGTTGTCAGTATTAACCTCCAAGGCTTTATGGGACTATCCAAGGAGTTGATAACATGGCTGGGGGTCAATAGGTGGTGGATAAATGATGGAAAGTTGATTGGCATCAATTAATCTGATAGGATCTCTGTAGAATTCTGTGCCAGTCTGGAAGGTTATAGACTGTAAAGGAAATTTGTAAGTTCTGTATATAATTGTATTCTATTTTATATGTATTGCACACTGCCCTCACTGTGCACACGGCACTAATAATGTTTTTCATTACATGTTTGCATTCGTTCGAGTCCTGATTCGAATTAGTCTGCCTATGTGTTACGCCCCTTGTTACCATAAAAGTACAATTGTAATATTAATGTGATACCTACGTAATCATGTGTATAAAAACCTTCAATTGCATCATAATAAAACAGAACAGTTATTTTGAAAGATGCGGAGTGTGTCTTTTGTGTCTGTTCCCTACTGCAGTAGTTATTAATTTGGAACCACTAATCAATATGAGGATAGGAGTTGCCTATCTATAAAATGTCCATGTCAATGCTATTGCTAACAACTTGTAACTCAGGGATGGATGATGTTGAGTTGCCCCTATCAGCTGTGTGTTGTCAATGGCCTTATTTACTAGCGTGCTTTGTATGGTGTGTCTCTGACGTTCCACTTTCAGGACTACCAAGAAGGAGATAAGTACGTGTTCCATTCCTGTATTGAGTGTACCCCCCTTCTGTTGGAAAGGCAATGAGTACACCCACCTCAAACTCTGTTGGATAGAAAGTAAGTACTTCAACCTCAAACTCTGCTGGAGAGCCAGGGAGTATACCCACCTCAAAGTCTGTTGGAAAGCCAATGAGTATATCCACCTCAAATGCCAGTAAATATACTCACCTCAGACTTTGTTGGGCAGCCAGTAAATACACCCACCTCAAACTTTGTTGGGCAGTCAGTAAGTACACCCACCTCAAACTCTGTTGGGTAGCCAGTAAGTACACCCACTTTAAGCTCTATTGAAGAGCCAGAGAGGATACCCACCTCAAACTATGTTGGAGTGAAAGTGCAGAAAGAAAGGCAATTGTTGGTTGTTACAATAATTGGTTGTTACAACAATGACATTTTAGTAAAGGGATGGCAATTAATTCTTTGGTTGACTCCTATTGCTCTGGATGTACTCTTCAACTATTGCTTTGGTGCCTCTCAAACAGAGCTTTATGTGGCTGTACTCACTGGCTCTCCAACAGAGTTGGAGGTGGCTGTACTCACTGTCTCTCCAACAGAGTTGGAGGTGGCTGTACTCACTGTCTCTCCAACAGAGTTGGAGGTGGCTGTACTCACTGGCTCTCCAACAGAGTTGGAGGTGGCTGTACACACTGGCTCTCCAACAGAGTTGGAGGTGGCTGTACTCACTGGCTCTCCAACAGAGTTGGAGGTGGCTGTGCTCACTGGCTCTCCAACAGAGTTGGAGGTGGCTGTGCTCACTGGCTCTCCAACAGAGTTGGAGGTGGCTGTGCTCACTGGCTCTCCAACAGAGTTGGAGGTGGCTGTACTCACTGTCTCTCCAACAGAGTTGGAGGTGGCTGTACTCACTGGCTCTCCAACAGAGTTGGAGGTGGCTGTACTCACTGGCTCTCCAACAGAGTTGGAGGTGGCTGTACTCACTGGCTCTTCAACAGAGTTGGAGGTGGCTGTACTGCCTTGTTCTTCAACAGAGTTGGAGGTGGCTGTACTGCCTTGCTCTTCAACAGAGTTGGAGGTGGCTGTACTGCCTTGCTCTTCAACAGAGTTGGAGGTGGCTGTACTGCCTTGCTCTTCAACAGAGTTTGAGGTGGGTGCACTGTCTGGCCCTTAAACAGAGTTTGAGGTGGGTTTACTTACTGTCTCTCCAACAGAGTTTGAGGTGGGTGTACTCTCTGGCTCTTAAATAGAGTTTGATGTGGGTTTACTTACTGGCTCTCCAACAGAGTTTGAGGTGGGTGTACTCTCTGGCTCATCAATAGAGCTTAAAGTGGGTGTACTTGCTACCCAACAGAGCAAGGATTGTGACAATATGGTCGGGATCCCCCCACATGCATGGACTTTCAGCCATCTCAGCCTCGCAGCGAGCCTCTGAGAGTCTGAGCTGGCCGCTCCCGCCCCCTCCACAGCCCAGCGCTCCAGTGAGTGTGGGGGAGGGGGGCAGAGCAGACAGCGGTGACTGACACTCACCAACTGTCTGCTCAGGGAGCTCTGAGAACCGATCAATCAATGGTGTTTGGTTGCTTGGTTCTCAGCCTTAGAGGTGGCGGGGGACCTATGCTGTATCCACCTAGGTAAGCGTGTTTCTAAAAAAAAAAAAAAAAAATTCCCATGCTTCTCTTTTAAGTATAGTAGCCAATTGGGCATAAGTATTGTTCCACTGCACATATGGATAATCTCTTGTAGCCTTGTTGCTCTCTAGAACTGGGGATGTCCTATGATCACTAAAACAACAAATAAACAAAAGTGGAGGCACAGGCCTAGTGCAGTATAGCACAACATTTTTATAAGAATATATGAGAGTATGAGCTTTGGCTGTACTTCTTCTTTAAGCGCAGGAGACAATTGCTGTGGTTGGAGACTTTATAAACTACGCTGGATAATAACCAGCACACACACAATTTGGTCTAAAAATTGGCCATAGCAGCCTTCATTAACATATAAGCAAAATATACAAACATTCCTTTGGAGCAGAAACAAGTTAAAGGTTGCAGATTTAGAGGCACTAAAACCCATAATCTGTTTGTACTAGACATGTGCAATTCGTTTCGTTTTTTTTCGTTATTTTCGTTCATTCGTTTTCGTACGAATGAGCGAACGATTCGCTAAAAATTTTAACGAATAACGAATAGTTCGAACAGAACGAATCCGAAAATAACGAAAATCCGAAACAAATTAGAAACAACGAATGTACGAATGAAGAAAATCCGAAAAACGAAAACAGGAACAACGAAAATGAAAATGAACGAAAAAATTCGTACATTCGTAACTTTTTTTTTTTAGTTGAATTGGTAATTTTCCGTGTCCCTTACAATGGTGCTGCTTAACGTGCTTCGAATAGATTGAACGAAAAAAATCGTAAATTTTTTCGAATCGTAATTTTCCGTGTCTCTTACAATGGCGTTGCTTAACGTCTCTTAAAATGTAATAATAGCATACACATTACATAAAATTATGAATTATGCTCCGATTACGAATGTTACGAATGTACGAATAAATACGAATGCGTCCGAATTTCAAATAAATGAATAAACTAAAATTAAACTAACAGAAAAACTAATCAACGAAAAAATAACTCTTACGAATGTACGAATCGTTACGAATGCGAACACCGACGACTTACGAATGTACGAATCATTACGAATCAACGGAAACGAAAAAAACGAAACGAAAATAAACAAATTTTTTTGTTGTGCACATGTCTAGTTTGTACCTGCAGAACCACGTACTTCGCCATAGGACCAGAAATTCGCCATAGGAGGCCATGCCAAAGATGGATCCCCATCATATAATTGCACTGTTATTTTTAATGTTTCCAAAGACCCCAACCGCCAAAGCCACTATGACATCAGAACCTCGAACCGAATCCCAAAAAATGGTAGGTGGGTGATACATTTCTTCTTCCTCAGATAATTCAAAACTGATGTCTCCACCCCTCCTAGATATTCAATTCCACCAATCTGGTAGGATAATTCCCATCCCCCTAGCCTACTATTAAGCCTTTCTACCCTGCTTCCCCTGTTCACCTAGTCATGTCTATCCTTTCCCTATTTTTTCTTTTTCTTTTTTTTTGCTCCAGGCTTGTCTGAAAACTGGCAAATTGAAGACGTGTAAGGTTACAGACACGTGGAAAGAGATGGTCAGAGAGGAGATGCATTACGTGAGACTGCTACAGTTCACTTATATTACAGCTACTAAATCTTTGTGCTCTTCTCGTCCTATTAAAAAAAAAAAAACAATTGTCTAAATAGGCTCAGAGGGTCACATGGGTGCAAGAGTCGTACTGTATATCTTACTGAAAAAAAATCACAAAAAGTAAAAGCGCAACACCACTGAAAAAAAAGGTTATGGAAAAAAATAAGTGAAAAATAAAATAGAAATTACCTAAAGGTGCCTCATATTTTCACATACATAATCCCCTTATAAACACACACTAATTATATTAAGAGCATAAAAAGTATGAAAATATTAATGTTCTAACACACAATAAATAAAATAAAAGAAATGAAACATTTTGGTAGAAAAAACATCATAAAATAAAAAAAACAAAGAGAAAGCACTCACATTGCCTCATCCACGAATATTGGGAGAACAAAGAAAAAAAAAGGAATTCAAAGAAAACCTGTGGTCGGACTTTAAAGGCACAACAAACACTGGGAGTAAAAAAAATTATTTAACATTTATTGAAAAATACATAAAGTATAAAGACCATAGACATGAAAGAAATAATAAAAATCACATATACAGATAAGAATCAACACATGATGTGAGCCCTAATGCGTCTACGCGTTTCGTACACTTCTTCAGGATACATTTGGGGTTCAGTAGTTGCAAAGAAGAGAGTGATCTCACTATCTAAAGATAAAAACATAAAAATTACAATAACATATAATAAAAACGAAAAAAACACTGTTAGACCCGGAACATAAAATCATGACACATGCACATAGAGCAAAAATACTTATGGCAGCAAGAAACAAAGTTTAGATTACTTAAACCGTATGGCAAAAGTATAATATCAGATGGTAAATGTAGGAAAAAAATAAAAATTTGTATACCTGTGGGCTGATCATCAAAACCTTATTGAACAGGGGATATTAAATGGAAGATGAAGGATGCCATGGACCATGATGTACCATCATCCCAAACAAATAAAAATGTATCAATAAGCCAGTTCTGTGGCCAGGGGGGTTCTCTTGGTCACCGCCTTATGATGTAATCAATGGGGGACTACCTTCCTATTTGATGGTTTTTGGCGGGAATTTCGTGGTGGGAAATTTTTGGCGCCAATTTGGGCTTTAAATTGCCTCATTTTTGTTATCACCAGTTGAAGAGTTTTCACTCTCTCCCAGGGGATTTTCGTGATACCACCTTATACTCAATAAGTTTCTCTATGTATACTGATGAGGTTTTCCTCTGTTTGATACTCATCTTGGAGGCTTACTTTAATATTTGCTTCATTGATACATTTTTATTTGTAGTTTATTTGGGATGATGGTAGCTTGGATCTGGATCCATCATATTGGATAGACAGTCAGGCTTCTATTTGTGGCTTTTTCTGTGACTCAAGGATCTTCTCTGATCTGTACATCATGGTCCATGGCATACTCCATCTCCCATCTAATATCCCCTGTTCAATAAGGTTTTGATGATCAGCCCACAGGTATACAAACTTTTTTTTTTTTAACCTACATTTACCATCTGATATTATACTTTTGCCATACTGTTTAACCGCTTCCCGACCGCCTCACTCAGATATACTGCGGCAGAACGGCACGGGCAGGCAAAATCACGTACCTGTACGTGGCCCTCTAATTGCCTGCCCATGGGTCGGGCGCGCGCCGCCAGCGGCGTGCTCGTGACCTGGTCAGGAGCTCTGTGACCCCGGCCGCGGGACCAGCGGACCCGATCGCCTCTGGTGTCCCGCGATCGGGTCACAGAGCTGAAGAACGGGGAGAGGTCTGTGTAAACAAACCTCTCCCCGCGCTTCCTACTCTGCCTGTCATTGATCGGCTGTTCCCGGTCATCGGGAAAGCCGATCAATGACTGTGACGAAACGTCCCTACACTCCTCTTGAGTTAGTTCGTCATATATCACTTCCTCTCAGTCTGGATATAGGTATAAGATATTCCAACCGCTCCCAAGCACCAAACGAGACAACACTTGCTTGGTGCCAACATGGACTGATCTTTATTTGACATGTCACACAATTTTATAGAGCCAGATGACTAAGACCTAACTTAATTAGCATGAGCTAATTACCTTAATCAACACTGGACTCCTTCATTCAATTGCAGGGTTAATTAGCACACACAACAATAGGTGAAATATTCTTTAGAATTACACAAGGCAACAGACAGGCTGTCTGGAGTTGACGACATTAGCATCTGACAGTGTGTGGAATACACCTTACAAGCCAGACCAGCCTCATTTACACAATAGACAGGTGGCTTGAGTTCATGACATTGAATGGGACACAAGGTGTCAGATGCTAGTCTATTTCTAATGCCAAATGCATATACAGAGAGTGTATTTTGGGGGGCCCGTGATCAGCTGGCAGGAGGCTAGCATGTAGTCCTCTCAAAAAGCCTGTGTCCCGGCTAGGTCTGTCACATTTCTCCCCTTTCGGCAGGAGACTAACACAGGAGGAGACCCCAGACGGGTTGACTCCGAAGTTAGTCCATAGTTCCAGTCCTCTAATGCCTGTACCCACACAGTACCCCAAACAAATTGTTTCAAACAGAGTATTACTCACCCAGCCAACCTCTGCCTCTCTCATAGAACATATCTGCCGCTGGGGAGAGGCCTGGACTGGCCCTCCTCCCTGGAGTCTTTTCAGCCGCTGGAGAGAAGACAGGGTGACTGGGCTCAGTCTGTCATGCTGTTGGGCATATGGGCCTACTGCCCAGCATCCCTGGGGTATACAGGTGGAGACTGAATTCCCATCCACCTTTACAGGAAATCTGTCCTGTGTCAGTTGAGGGCAGAGGCCCTCTCCTCCTCTCCTGCTATCCGGACCTTGGATCCAGGTGGAGGTTTGGATGTCCCAGACTGCAGGAAGCATCCCACTGCTTGCCAACAATGTGACGAAACGTCCCTACACTCCTCTTGAGTTCGTTCGTCATATATCACTTCCTCTCAGTCTGGATATAGGTATAAGATATTCCAACCGCTCCCAAGCACCAAACGAGACAACACTTGCTTGGTGCCAACATGGACTGATCTTTATTTGACATGTCACACAATTTTATAGAGCCAGATGACTAAGACCTAACTTAATTAGCATGAGCTAATTACCTTAATCAACACTGGACTTAATCAACACTTCATTCAATTGCAGGGTTAATTAGCACACACAACAATAGGTGAAATATTCTTTAGAATTACACAAGGCAACAGACAGGCTGTCTGGAGTTGACGACATTAGCATCTGACAGTGTGTGGAATACACCTTACAAGCCAGACCAGCCTCATTTACACAATAGACAGGTGGCTTGAGTTCATGACATTGAATGGGACACAAGGTGTCAGATGCTAGTCTATTTCTAATGCCAAATGCATATACAGAGAGTGTATTTTGGGGGGCCCGTGATCAGCTGGCAGGAGGCTAGCATGTAGTCCTCTCAAAAAGCCCGTGTCCCGGCTAGGTCTGTCACAATGACGTCAGACATCAGCCCCGCCCCCTAATGTAAAAAAACACACACGTCACTGCCCATAACCCCTCCCCTCCCCCTAGTGGTTAACTCTTTCACTATCACTGTCATTTATACAGGAATCAATGCATTTAAATAGCATTGATTGCTGTATAAATGACAATGGTCCCAAAAATGTGTCAAAAATGTCCGATGTGTCCGCCATAATGTCGCAGTCACAATAAAAATTGCTGATCGCCGCCATTACTAGTAAAAAAATATATATTAATAAAAATGCTATAAAAACTATCCCCTATTTTGTAAACGCTATAACTTTTGCGAAAACCAATCAATAATCGCTAATTGCGATTTTTTTTACCAAAAATATGTAGAAGAATACGTATCGGCCTAAACTGAGGAAAAAAAATGTTTTTTTATATATTTTTTTGGGGATATTTATTATAGCAAAAAGCAAAAAATATTGCATTGTTTTCAAAATTGTCGCTCTATTTTTGTTTATAGTGCAAAAAATAAAAACCGCAGGGGCGATCAAATACCACCAAAAGAAAACTCTATTTGTGGGAAAAAAAGGACGCCAATTTTGTTTGGGAGCCACGTCGCACGACCACGCAATTGTCAGTTAAAGCGACGCAGTGCCGAATCGCAAAAAGGGGCCTGGTCCTTTGGCTGCCAATTGGTCCGGGGCTGAAGTGGTTAAGTAATCTAAACTTTGTTTTTTTACATTGAATTTCAGGTGGCCTCTATGTGTTTCGGCTGTATTGAGCTGTTTTGCCCCTGAGCTTTTCCTTATGTTTTCCTTTATTGGAAACCATTTTCTGTCTAATCACTGATTGACTAATATGTATTTACGTGACCCTCTTGCAAGGTAACATTATATTCTTGCTGCCATAAGTATTTTTTCACTATGTGCATGTGTCATGATTTTCTGTTCCGGCTCTAACAGTGTTTTTTGTGTTCTGAAGAAGTGTACAACGAAACGCGTAGACGCATTAGGGCTCACATCATGTATTGATTCTTATCTGTATATGTGATTTTTATTATTTCTTTCATGTCTATGGTCATTATACTTTATGTATTTTTCAATAAATGTTAAATCATTTTTTGTACTCCCAGTGTTTGTTGTGCCTTCAAAGTCTGACCACAGGTTTTCTTTGAATTCCTTTTTTTTTTCTTTATTCTATCCTGCGTTAATAATCAGGGTGGATAAAAATTCAAAGTTTTATTTTTTTTTAAATAACAAACATGTTGTACTTACCTCTTCTGTCCAGTTGATTTTTCACAGAGCAGCCCAGATCCACCTCTTCTTGGCTCCCTCTTCGCTGCTCCTGGCCCCTCCCTTCTGTTGAGTGCCCCCACAGCAAGCAGCTTGCTATGGGGCACTTGAGCTGAGTCACAGCTCTGTGTGTCCATTCAGACATGGAGCCATGATCAGGCCCGCCCCCTCTCTCCCCTGATTGGCTAACTGACTTTGATTGACAGCTGCAGGAGTCAATCTCGCTGCTGCTGTGTCTCAGCCTATCAGGAGAGTCCCGGATGGCTAAGACACTCGGGGACATCGCTGGAGAGACATGGGGCTCAGGTAAGTAATTAGGGGGTGCTGGAGAGCCTGCTACACACAGAAGTTTTTTTTATCTTAATGCATTAAGATAAAAACAACCTTCTGCCTTTACAACTCCTTTAAATCAGATTATTTTAATTTAAATCAGATTTCTTTTTATTTTTTATCAAATTTATTTTAATAACGTACTTTTGGAGTAAAAATCTATCTAAAGATAGTTTTCTATTTAAGATACATTAATACTTTTGTTTATTCAGCATGAAATAGAGCTTAGTTATATAGCATGAGGCTGTATATTCTACAATATTTAAATTTTTGGTAAACTCATTCAATGAATCCAAGCGCTGCAAGCTGAGATAACATGCGCTGGCAATGTTATTGTTTTAATTAAATAAAAGAATTCGAGTAGTTCTCCAACTTTGTGTGATTAACCTAAAATCTGTTCTGATATCGCTGTTTTACTAACCTGACAGCTTATTATTCTAAATAGGAAACCTTCTTTTTTTTTTATCAAATATTAACCGCTTCAATACCCGGCCATAGTCATATGACGCCCACAAGGTGGATCTACCATCCTGGGTGGGCGTCATATGACGTCCTCGGATTCCCGGCCGCCTGGGGGGCGCGCGCGCGCGCCCGCGGCATTGCTCGGGACCCGGTGCGAGTGCCCGGCGGCCGCGATGTCCGCCGGGCACCCGCGATTGCCCGTTAAAACAACGGGACCGGGCGGGACCGTGGAGCTGTGTGTGTAAACACACAGCTCCACGTCCTGTCAGTGGGGAGGAGACCGATCATGTGATCCCAGTACGGAGGATCACATGATCGGTCTCCTCCCCTTAAGTCCCCTCCCCCTACAGTTAGAATCACTCCTATTAGGGACACACATTAACCCCTCCAGCGCCCCCTAGTGTTAACCCCTTCCCTGTCAGTCACATTTACACAGTAATCATTGCAATTTTATAGCAACGATCGCTGTGTAAATGTGAATGGTTCCAAAAATGTGTCAAAAGTGTCCGAAGTGTCCGCCGCAATGTCGCAGTCACGAAAAAAAAAAAAAATCGCAGATCCCCGCCATTACTAGTAAAAAAAAATAAAAATAAATTCAATAAATCTATCCCCTATTTTGTAGACGCTATAACTTTTGCGCAAACCGATCAATATACGCTTATTGCGATTTTTTTTACCAAAAATATGTAGAAGAATACGTATCGGCCTAAACTGAGGAAAAAAATAGTTTTTTTTTAAAAAAAATGGGATATTTATTATAGCAAAAAGTAAAAAATATTGTGTTTTTTTTCAAAATTGTCGCTCTTCTTTTGTTTATAGCGCAAAAAATAAAAACCGCAGGGGCGATCAAATACCACCAAAAGAAAGCTCTATTTGTGGGAAAAAAAAAGGACGTCAATTTTGTTTGGGTGTAACGTTGCACGACCGCGCAATTGTTAGTTAAAGCGATTCAGTGCCGAATCGCAAAAAGTGCTCTGGTAAGGAAGGGTGTTTAAAAGCCCTGTATTGAAGTGGTTAAAGATTCTAACTACCAGCAAGAATAAGTCCTTACATTTAAAGAGCAAAAGAGCACCTGTCATTTCAGATCCATAATGGCAGCGCCTGTTAGTGGGCTTCCACTCACCTGCTGCCGCCACATCCCTCACCTTGTTGTGTCACTGCGGCATCACCAGCCGTCCCATTAAAGTGAATGGGACTGTCGGCGAGTCAACAGCGGGACAGAGGAGGAGCGACTACCAGACAAAGATGACAGTTGCTCTTTAAAAATATGATTTAAATCTAGTTGATTTAAATCGAGCCTTTTTACTAGTGATTTAAATCAAATCCACCCTGTTAATAATGCATGTAATACATATAATATCTATTGTGGTCAGTGTTGCCAACCGCCCATTAATTTACGGGCAGCCCCGTAAAAATCACCCCATTTTCGGGGTGCCCGTGAATGTCCGTTTTGGGCAGCGCTGCCCGTAAAAAAGATGGCTGTAGGGCTGCCATGCAACTGCGCATGTGCCATTCCGAAGCCTGCAAGCCTCGGGAACGATTGTACAGGCTTAGCTGGGCGGCGCATGCACAGTAACATAATGTCACCGCCTGGCGCCATTTTTAAACAGGAGCAACTTGTTCTTCTCGGCGGTGCGGTGCTGCGCTCGCCGGGGGGGGGGGAACGTAACAGTGCAGAGAGGAGCCACAGGACTCTTACTGGGGGGGGTGAAGCCGACCCTGTAGAAGAGCGTAGGTCTGATGTGCCTGACTTGTCCTGACAGATATGAAAGGGACACAGTCACAGTGACAGAGGGCGGACACTGTCACTGACTGATGTGGAGAAAGGTATGCCAGTATGGTAATATGAAGGGGAACAGTGGAGGAATCTACCATGTCAACAGCCTCTAACCATCTCCTGTTCACACAGCCTTTAACCATGTCCTGTCCACACAGCCTTTAACCATTTCCTTCTCCTGTCCACAGCCATTAACCATCTCCTGTCCACGGCTTCTGACCATGTCCTGTCCAGGGCCTCTGACCATCTGCTGTCCACGGCCTCTGACCATCTGCTGTCCACGGCCTCTGACCATCTCCTATTCACACAGCCTTTAACCATGTCCTGTCCACACAGCCTTTAACCATCTCCTTCTCCTGTCCACAGCCTTTACCATCTCCTTTCCATGGCCTCTGACCATGTCCTGCCCACGGCCTCTGTCCATGTCCTGTCCACTGCCTCTGACCATGTCCTGTTCACGACCTCTGACCATGTCCTGTCCACGGCCTCTGACCATGTCCTGTCCACGGCCTCTGACCATGTCCTGTCCACGGCCTCTGACCATGTCCTGTCCACGGCCTCTGACCATCTGCTGTCCACGGCCTCTGACCATCTGCTGTCCACAGACTCAGACCATCTGCTGTCCAAGGCCTCTGACCATCTGCTGTCCACGGCCTCGGACCATCTGCTGTCAACAGCCTCTGACCATCTCCTGTTACTGTATCCTGTCTCTGACTATCTTCTGTATCATGTCTACAGCTTCTAACCATTTCCTGCATCCTGCCTGCAGCCTCTGACCATCTCCTGCATCATGCCTGCAGCCTCTGACCATCTCCTGCTTCATGCCTGCAGTCTCTGAGGGGGAATCGGGAGAGGAGTCGTGAGTGGGAGCGCCGCCGGGATTATGGGGATTACTGGAGGAGTCAGATGTGTGTGGACTGTGTAGAGGAGACTATAGGATAAAACCAGAGTTGTCAAGCTGGAGCCATCTGACTGAGCCCTGCATGATGCACCTGAGAGGAGGTCAGTGACAGTGCCGCCCAGCCAGTCTGGGGGGGGGGGGGGGGGGTTGCTGATGTAATGCAGAGTGAATACAATAATGTAAGGGGGCACTGATATAAAGGTCCCCCCCCTATATTAGGAACCCTCCCCTTACCTTAGTGTATTCATTCTGCGGAAGGTGGTCTCTGGTCACCAGAGTATCCCCCACATCAGAGTTCTTGGCATTCCCCTTTACATCAGAGTCTGCAGGATTGCCTCTTACAGTGCAAGGGCAATGCTGCAGCTGCTGTAAGTAGGAACTCTGATGTAAAGGGAATGCAGTGGACTCTGATATAAGGTGGTCTCTGTTCACCAGAGCCTCCACTTACATCAGAGCCCCCCTTTAGATCATGATCTGCAGCTTTCCCCTTTACATATGAGTTCCCTTTCACTGTAAGGGGGAATCCTGCAGACTCTGATGTAAGGGAGAACCCAGTGCTGGCTGGGTTATAGTAACCTGACTTTCATGTCAATGGAGAAATATGTTTTTTGACTTTCATTTAACCACTTTCAGACCGGACCATTTTGCTGGCTTAAGACCAGAGCACTTGTGCGGTCGTGCGACGTGGCTCCAAAACAAAATTGACGTCCTTTTTTTCCCACAAATAGAGCTTTCTTTTGGTGGTATTTGATCACCCCTGCGGTTTTTATTTTTTACGCTATAAACAAAAATAGAGCGTAAATTTTGAAAAAAAATCATTATTTTTTACTTTTTGCTATAATAAATATCCCCCAAAAATATATAAAAAAACATTTTTTTTCCTCAGTTTAGGCCGATACGTATTTTTCTACATATTTTTGGTAAAAAAAATCGCAATAAGCGATTACTGATTGGTTTGCGCAAAAGTTTTAGCGTTTACAAAATAGGGGATAGTTTTATGGCATTTTTATTAATGATTCTGTGTAAACGACACTGGCATTGAAGGGGTTAACCAGGGGGTGGCAGTGTAGGGGTTAAGTGTGTCCTAGGGGCGTGTTGCTAACTGTGGGGGGCGTGGCTGTGTTTTACTGATCACTGATCTCTGCTCCAATCACAGGGAGCAGAGATCAGTGTCACTTGTTGCTAGGCAGAATGGGGAGATGCTGTTTACATTGGCATTTCTCCATTCTTCCTCCCCATGAGACAATCGCGGGTATCCCCGTGGTGATCGAGTCCGCGGGATCCGCGATCGGACTCACGGAGGTCCCGACTGGCACGCACGTGATGGCACGTCGGCAAATTCGAAGGGATGTACCTGTACGCCCTTGTGATGTCGGTGCCATTCTGACGACGTACATCGTTGTGCGCCGGTCGGGTAGCGGTTATGTTAAACACATTGCTAATAGCAATAGCTATATGTTTATAGTTTAAATATTGATATCTGCACTGATTAGCACTCAAAACTGTAATTTTGCGTTCTTTTTTGCAGTGCCAGTTAAAAATGCGTCTCTGTCAGTAATTTTCATGATTTTTTGCCAGTAAAAAAATTGGTGCCGTTTGTAAATTTTGGCATCCTGCCAGTAAATTTCACTTCGGAGGGTTGGCAACACTGATTGTAGTCACATTCTAAATCTCTTGTGTCCAATAAAACAACATGCATAAGTGCTCCACCTCTGTGTATCCACCATCAGTCACCTCTGCCTCCACGATCGACCTACACAGTGGTAAGGTCAACAAAAGCTGCCCCAGACATCTGGGTGTATATAAGTGCAGCAATCCTCCAAGGAGCAGATGGGGACAAGTTTCCAAGCAATGCCTCTAGGTGCGTGTCATTCAGAAGTATAAATAAAACAAATAACTTTCCATAGTGTAATATGTTCACATAAAACCATTTTTTCACTAAAAGGTTGAAAAGATACTCACAAACAGAGAGCACTTAAATCCCATGTACAAGGGAGCAAGCAGAAATGAACAATAAAAACATTACCTCGTTAAGCATGAACATCTGGAGAGTAGGGATGAGCTTGATGTTCGGGTCGAATATAGGTTCGACTCGAACATCGGGTGTTCGATGCGAACATTATGGGGCGTTCGCAGCAAATTCACAACTCCAACGAGGGAGGATGTCCTCTAGGGGGCAGCTTAAGGGCAGCCACCCTATTGCATCACACCACAGAGCTCTGCAGGTGCAGGGTGATGCTGACTCCCTACTGACTTTTTTTTTGTAAATTCTTTATTTGCATTACAACAAGGTACAGTTAACAAACAAATGGCATACATGGAACACAGTGAGTGATATATATGTTGCAAAAACAGTTACATTTGCATAACCAAACAAGCAGTTGGTGTCATAATATTATGGGTGTATATCCCAAAGCCATGATCACGCTGCTAAAACAATATAATAGGTAACGCATTGTGTGCTGTGTCAGTCTAGGTTGTAATTATCTATTTTATTCTTTTACTGTATTCCTCCCCACCCCCTCCTGCGCTGGCCCCCTTAGAGATGGGTAAGCTTCGTGGGAGGGAGAGCACTGGGCTACCCCCCCCCCCCCCCCCTTGCCTTGGTTCGAGCGCAATTTTCGTGTTTGCTGAAAACAGGAAGGGGCGGTTAGGGTCTGGGAATAGGTGATGTAGGTACAACTGAGGGGAACGGGGAAAGGGGGCGAGGGAGAAAGGAGGAGAGAGAGAGAGATGAGAAAGAAGAGAAGAAAGGAAAGAGAAAAAAAAAAAGGAGAAAAAAAGAATAAAAACTGCTAGAGAGGGGGGGAGGGACCCCCCTCCTCCAAAACCAACCTCGGAGACTCTATGTTGTGGGCCAGGATGCCTAGTCACTAGGCGCCGACACGGTCAACCCTGTATACTCCTCAGAGTAATAGAATTCGAGCCAATAGAACCACTTCTTGAGGAATTTCCCTACTGACTTTTAAAAGTTCCTTGGTGTGGGCCTTTTTCGACACGTGTGCAGCAGATTGCACCGTTGCTGTTTCACTCTATGTCTGACCGCGGATCAAGCATGGCCAGAACAGCAGCCACTTGGGCACCACATGCTTGACCAGACATTTGATGACCTGCCATGCAGTCCGTTGGCAACAGCACTTGAAAGACCTACATCAAAGAAAAAGGCAGACTTCTCCTTGCTCCTCATCTGGGATCTCCAACCCCACTATACCTCCAGTCCTCTCAAAAACCTGCACTGAGAGAAATAAAGGTAAAGCAATAGGTGTCCCAAGTACTTGCAGCCAATCTGAACCGTAAAAAAGAAATTCGGTCCCAGCCATCCACATGCTCAGTGTCTAAATGCTAGCTTTGCCAAATTGCTAGCACTGCAACTGCTGCCTTTTCAGCTGGTAGACTCTGCCCCCCTTTCGTGAATTTGTGGAATGTGCTGTACCTCAGTGGCAGGTTCCAAAATGGCATTTCTTTTCACGGAAGGCCATTCTGGCTCTCTACCGGCATGTGGAAGGCAATGTTTTGACCTCATTGGACAGGACGGTCAGCAGTAAGGAGCATATTACCGCTGACTCATGGTCCAGCAGGCCTGGGCAGGGACGTTACCTTTCCTTAATGGCGCACTGGGTAACTCTGCTGGCAGCTGGGAAGGATGCAGGACAGGGTTCAGTATTGTTGGAGGTTGTTCTGCTACCGCGCCTCCAAAATGCTAGTGGTGATTTTGCCACAGCTCATTCCTCCACCCCCTCCTCTTCTTCTTCCTCTATGGCCTCTTCTGCAGATTTGTCCTCTGAACCAGCAGTTCAAGGGGCTACGCAAGCAGTCAGGCAAAAAGATGCCATGCAGTGTTTGAGTTGGTCTGCTTAGGGGACAAGAGCCACACTGGGGCAGAGATTCTGTCAGCTCTGGAGGGGCAGGCTCAGAGGTGGTTGACGCCACACCAGCTTTAGCCAGGAATGGTTGTATGCGACAGGGGCACCAACCTTCTCTCCGCCCTCCGACAGGGACACTTGACCCATGTTCCATGTTTGGCACACATCTTGAATTTGGTGATGCGGTGGTTCTTAAGCAGATACCTAGGCTTACAGGATCTCCTGAGGCAGGCCAGAAAAGTCTGTGGACATTTCCGCCAGTCATACAATGCCAGTGCTCGGCTTGCTGACATTCAAAGGGAATGCAACCTGCCCACCAAACATCTCATTTGTGACATGCCCACCAGGTGGGACTCAACGTTGGAAATGTTGTAGCGGCTGCACACACAGCAGAGGGCCATCAATGAGTACCTGTGCGAGTATGGCACCAGGACAGGGTCAGGGTAGCTTGGCTTCTTTTCACCACGCCAGTGGCTACTGATCAAGAATGCATGCATTGTCCTGTCACCATTTGAGGAGGCCACAAGGATGGTGAGCAGTGACAATGTATGCATCAGTGATACTGTCCCTCTAGTCTTCCTGTTGGAGCACACGTTTCTTGGAATAATGGACAGGGCACTTGAGGCAGAACAGCGGGAGAAAGAGGAGGACTTCCTTACCTCTCAAGGCCCCCTTTATCCATATAGCATTCTTGTGGGCCCGCCAAATACACAGGAAGAAGAGGAGAAGGAGGAGGCGGAGTATTGTGTCAGCATGGACGTGGAGGATAACACTCAGCAGCAGTTTTCAAGGAATGATTTTCAGTCCACAGAAACCCAAGGAGTTGTACGTGGCTGGGTGGAGGTTGTTACGGATCATGTGATCCTTAGTGACCCAGAGGACTCAGAATCTAATGCCTCTGCAAACTTACGCTGCATGGCCTCCCTGATTCTGCAAAGCCTGCGAAAGGACCCTAGGAATTGTGGTGTCAAGAAAAGGGACAATTACTGGCTGGCAACCCTTCTTGATCCACGTTACAAGGGTAAGGTTGCAGAACTCATCCTGCCTTTGCAGAGGAAGCAGAGGATAAAACATCTTTAGGAGGCCTTTAAGAAAGATTTGTGCAATGCATTTCCAGACCCTGGGAGGTTACAATTTCCTGGTGCTGGATAACGTGTTGCTGAAGCTTCGTTTAGTCAGAGGAAGAGTGGCGGAGAAGGTGACCAGCTGACCGATGCCTTTAAACTATTTTTCAGTCCTCTGCGCCAAGGTCCGATCGGTTCAAGCAACCATCACCAGCGTCTGCATTACATGGTGCAGGAATATCTTGGGGCAAGAGCAGACTTGGAGACCTTTCCAACAGAGCATCCACTGGGTTACTGGGTCTTGAGGATGGACCACTGGCCAGAATTTTCTCAATATGCAATTGAGCTACTGGCCTGTCCTGCATCCAGTGTTCTTTCTGAACACACATTCAGTGCTTCTGGAGGGTTTGTAATGGATCATAGAGTGCGCCTGTCCACAAACTCTGTTGATAGGCTCACATTCATAAAAATAAATCAGTCTTGGATTAGCAGCTATCAAGCACCTGATGCTGATGTAACTGATTGCATTTTCTATGGATGCGGGATCCCTTGAAGACTGCCTATGCTGACTATCCTATTCCTCCTCAATCTTGATGATGCTAGCTTCCAACAATATTTTTGGTTTAGGGCACAACCACCCAAGGCCCAATTTTTCTGCCCCTGTTTAACAAGGGCATGTAATTACAATTTTTGATATAATATTTCAATTCAGGACCCGTTCCTGCTCCCAACAAGAGTAACTGTGAGGGCTTACAGTGTTGTGGCACCACCACCCAAGACCCAATTTTTCTGCCCCTGTTTAATAGGGGCTTGTAATTACAATAATTCATCTAATATTTTAACGCAGGGCCCATTCCTGCGCCCAACAAGAGTATTTGTGAGGGGTTACAGTGTTGTGGCACCACCACCACCCAAGGCCCAATTTTTTTGCCCCTGTTTAACAGGGGTACGCAATTACAATTCTTGATATAATATTTCATAGCAGGGCCCGTTCCTGCGCTCAACAAGCCTAACTGTGAGGGCTTACAGTGTTGTGGCACCACCACCAAAGGCCCAATTTTTCTGCCCCTGTTTAACAGGGGCATGTAATTACAATTCTTGATATAATATTTCACAGCAGGACCCGTTCCTGCACGCACCAAGAGTAACTGTGAGGGCTTACAGTTTTGTGGCACCACCAAAAGCCCAGTTTTTCTGCCCCTGTTTAACAGGGGCATGTAATTACAGTTTTATATATAGTATTTCACAGCAGGGCCTGTTCCTGCACTCACCAAGAGTAACTGTGAGGGCTTACAGTGTTCTGGTACTACTAACACCTAAGGCCCAATTTTCTGCAGAGTATATAGGGTAGGACGTATAGTATATATACTGCTGTTCAGAGTATATAGTGCCTGGGGGCCTGGGGGACCCCCACGCCATTTTATTATTTGGTTGGGGGGGGGACCCATGCCGTTTTTTTCAATGCTTTTCATCTATATTGCCCGGACCTGACAATACATTACGAGCAGTTTTTAATTACTTTTTTTCCTTTAGAAATTTCATTTTGCTGTGGTATTGTTCTAAACACAGGAAAACTGCACTACTTTACAGGCATACTATAGACACCCCCCAGGCACGATATTTAAAGAAATATTTCCTTTTTATTGTTTCACTTTAAGCATTATTAAAATCACTGCTTCCGAAAAAGCATTGATACATGTCCCCTGGGGCAGGACCTGGGTCCCCAAACACTTTTATGGCAATAACTTGCAAATAAGCCTTTAAAATTAGCACTTTTTCGTGTCCCATAGACTTTAACTTAGTTGGCGTGTTCGAAAACAAATGTCCGCTGCACAAATTTCCGGGCGTGACAACGTTGCTCCGGCCCTGCCATGTTTCATAACGTGATCTGTGACTTCCTCATAGGGTCCCTATGGTCATGGACCTTTTTTTAGTGGTGTTGCGCTTACATTTTTGTCTTTATTTTGTTTGTTTTTAGGGGTGTGGGAACGCATGCCAGTACATAGCAGCAACCAGGCACTATATTTATACTCAGTTATACACATTAGACATTTATCATTGATATTTTTTGAATATCACATATATACACCTGAGTAGCGCAGTGATCTTATTGTAGTAGTAGTAGTAGTATTATCTTATTGACTGATAATTTTCATATCTATCAAAACATGTAACCTGAAACTTCTATTCTAGTAATTTTGCATTTATAAAAGGGAAGCAGCACAGAGAAATAAGCAAATCTTAATTTAACATTCTCTATCATTGCGTAACCTATGAGTCAGGTGACATTGACAATCTCTGGTGTCTTTTACAAGGTCAATAAAACGATCACAACAATAATTCCAGGCAGCTCTTAGTACATGCAGAAATATTGCAGCATAATACTGAATCACAAGCTTAGTGTTTTACTACTGTGCTGTGATTACATGGGCACCTGTGCTCTGTACAGCCTGTGCTCTGTACACGTCATCAAGAGACGGTCCTGTTAGACAATACATCTTTAGGACTGTGATGTGCTGAAATATTGCACTGTCAGGGCCAAAATGTGTTCTGAATTTTCTAATGATTGCATACTCATATTTTCCAGCTCTATTATATCATATTTTCTATACTGCTGTCCATACTATAGACATACTGTACATACTGTACTGCCTGTGCAACCTGTAGTACTAACATAGGGTGAGTACATGGTGACCTCAACTATTAAAAAATGTGCTCAAAGCGTAATTCAGTATTGTAGTTTTTCTTCAAAATATCCCACCCACTCCTGAATAATTAAAGCAATTGCTAAGCTGTACTTACTTTCTCCACTCTCTAGCATCACCCAACTTATACTCCTATGTAGTTCAGCAGCCGTTCTCTTCAGGGTTCAATGACACCTAGTTTCATTCAACCTGCTTCCTATGGGCCCAGGTGGTCAAGGACACACCTGGGGGGAGCATTGTCAAAATTCCCTGGACTCACAGGAGATTCCTGCAGAGAAAGTTGCCACATCAGCTTTCAGCACAGAAGGTTTTTTTAAAAAAAAAAAAATTAAAGTGATTGTAAGGGTTAGTTTTTTTTTTTGTTTTTTTTTAATAAATAATTTATACTTAATTTATACTAAATAAATAAATATACTTACCTCCACTGTGCAACTCGGTTTTCACAGAGTGGCCCCAAACCTGCTCTTCTGGGGTCCCCCCGCAGCTCTCGTGGCTCCTCCCCACATCAGATAACCCCCTAGGAGAAGCTCTTCCCAGAGAGGGTTACCTTGCAGGCACACTCCTGAGACCAGCATTCAGCGTCCATAGCCGCCGAATGTATGACTCGGCCCGGCCCCCGGTGCCAGCGTCATTGGATTTGATTGATAGCAGCGGGAGACAATGGCTGCGCTGCTATTACTCTCTCCAATCAAGAGCAGAGAACCCCGGGCAGAGAGACAGCACGTCCCCGGCGGGTCATGTTCCAGGGCTCAGGTAAGTAAAACGGGGGGGCCGATCACTGCCAGGTGTTTTTTCACCCTAATGCATAGGATGCATTAAGGTGAAAAAACGCAAAGGTTTACAACCCCTTTAAAGCCCCATACACACGGTCGGATTTTCGCATGGATTCTGTCCGATCGGACAATGTTGTTGAAAAATCCGACCGTGTGTATGCACCATCGGACAGTGTACGTCGGATTGTCCGACGGACAAAGTCCTATCTCCTGCTGGATAGATTTTTTGACAACACAGTCCGATCACACCAAATCCGATCGTGTGTAGCGTTGTCCGACGGACAAAGTGCTACGCATGCTCAGATCACATTACAAGACCAAAGCTATTGGCTACTAGCCTCTACGTAGTCCCGTCGTAGGCAACAAACGTCACCACGTTCAGAATGATCGGATTTTCCGACAACTTTGTCCGACCGTGTGTACGCAAAACCAACATCGGACAAAGTATGACGGACATGATCCGACGGACCTGGTCCTCGGATAATCCGAGCGTGTGTATGGGGCTTTAGGTTTTACCCTATGGTCTAGAGTTCCTTCAGGAATCAAAATTTACAGGGTAACTAAGCATCTCTTAAGTCTCTAGAGCAGTGGTGGTCAAACTTTTTGACACAGGGGGCAGCAAGAACAGCCCCTGACATCACCAAAGGGCCTCACATATTATGCAGTGATTCTAAGACCCCGTACACACGGTTGGACATTCCGACCACAAAATCCATCTGATTTTTTCTGATGGATTTTGTCCGAAACTGGTGTTGCATACACACGGTCGGACAAAGTTGTCGGAAAATCCGATCGTTCGGAACGTGATGACGTTTGTTCGTTACGACGGGACTACGTTCAGGCTAGTAGCCAATAGCTTTGGTCTCGTAAATTGGATCTGAGCATGCATGGCACTTTGTCCGATCGGAATTCTCTACAAACGATCGGACAAAGTCTGATCAGATTTTGTTGTCGGAAAATTTGAGATCCTGGTCTCATATTTTTACCGTCGGAATTTTCGGCGGAAAAAGTCCGACAGAGCCCACACACGATCGGATTTTCCAACAATATAATCCGATTGGACCTTTTCCGTCGGATTTTCCGACCGTGTACAGGGCATAATGCTTTAGAAAGCTTTTAGACATGGAACAGGAGACAATCTAAGACTACCAGTATGCTACAAGTGATGGTCAAAGACTGCAAACATGTTATAGGAGATGCTGGAGACCAAGGGGTCATAGACTGGAGAAACATTACATGAGACTGCTAGAGATTACTGCTATTATGGCTCCATTACAAATCAATGCTTCCATATTTGTGCCCCCTGCAGCCCCGTTTAAAAAATATGTATGCCACATTTGATATTTCTCTAAGCTTATAAAACATCAGAGGGGAAAAACTGTAAAAGTGACCTCATTGACTATCCCAACATGAAAAGTGGTCCTATTGACTATCCCAAGTGGGCATCATTCTACAGTTACCAAACCTTACTCTGCTTCTTTCTCTCTGCCATGTGCTAATACTCTTCCCCGAATTACAGATTGGGTTCTATGATGTGCTCTTTGAGGAGGATGGGTTATGTGCATAATAATCAGGACCAGTATAATGTAATGTGGAGCCCCTGGTTTCATGTCCAAGAGACTCCAGCATTTAAGACTCTCACTATTTCAGCCCCCAATAGGTCCCTATTGTAGACTGGCCAATCACATCCTTGCCCCCCCCCCCCCCCCCCCATCTCAACAGTGCGTTACCTATAGATTGGGACACTTGAACCACATACATATCCCTCACTTGCCCTTTTCTTCTCCCCAACTACCTTTCCCTGTTGTTTGGGATTACTTGCCCTTTCCTTTCTGTTTCCGGCAGCAGCAGGGCTATGGGTCTTTCTAAACAAAGGGCCAGTTTACTGTCCTTCAGACTTTGTGGGGGGGGGGGGGGGGGGCAGACTGTAGGAAGTGGAAGTGGAAAATGTATTGGCATCAATAGAAGTAAGCTATGCCTAGGCTTAGCAGTCAGTGGGACTAAAACAACTAAAACAACTACATAGTGCCTATGGTCAATAGGAGGAAGAATATTGCCCTTTCATTGGTATTAGTTGGAGGAATAGTGCCCCATCATTGATATCATTGACAGGGATAGTGCCTCATCATTGGTATTGGTGGAAGGAATGGTGCCCCATCATTGGTGTTAGTTAGAGGAATAGTGCCTCATCATTGGTATTAGTGGGAGGAATAGTGTTCCCCCATTGGTTTTTGTTGGTGGAATAGTGGCCCATCATTAGTACTAGTTGGAGGAATACCGCCCCATGTGTGGTTTTCGTTCCAGAAATAGTGCCCCATCATTGGTAATAATGGGAGGAATAGCACCCTGTGGTTGGTGTCAGAGGCAGGAATAACCCTTCATATTAGTGGGAGGCATAGTACCTCGAGGGTCAGATAAAGGCAAACAAAGGACTGCACGTGGCCCACAGGCTGCAGTTTGAAAACCATCAGTTGTAAGCCAAAATAAATGGCATTCTTAAAGTGGTGTTGCACTCAAAAAAAAAATTTGATTAAAATTCCTTAAAAAATAAAAAAATAAACATTTGGAAAAAATGTTTTTTTTTTTTAACTCACCTCTAAATGCCTGTTGCTAGGGGGGTCCCTCGTAGTCTGCCTCCTTCAGTGCCTGGGCTGGTAACATCACTTCTCCTCGGCGCAGGAAGGGCTCCCTCCCTCCTGTCAGTCATCTGGGACACGTGACAGGTCCCAGATGACTGCGCGGCCAATCACGGCTGCCCACAGTAAGAATGCCGGCGCCGCCGAGCGGAGGGGGGAATGAGCGGGGCTTCGCTGGACCCTGGGACAGGTAAGTGTCTGATTAGTAAAAGTCAGCAGTTGGAGTATTTGTAGCTGCTGACTTTTAATATTTTTTTTTTTTTTTTTTTTAAGGGGAACTCCTCTTTAATTTAAAAATACAGATCTTTCCTCAGCAGAAATTTTCTGTGCCAAGTAGGGTTCTTCTTTAACCTTGAAGTTTGCTGTTATAGTATTCATAATTCCTTGGCATTGCAGAATAAATTCCAGAGTCAAGCACTGAAAGATTTAGGCCATGTCTCGATTTGCCACATGAAATATATGGTCAAGCTGCAATCCAAGCCAAACCCCTGTAGGATCAGAACTAGATTTAAGCATAACCAAATAATTCTGATAAAAGTAAAAGCACAGTAAAGTATATTTAAACCGTACAATCTTGCCGAGAGTAATAACAGCTGTGAACACACAAGACTTCCTCGTGTATAGTCACCAGTCAGAGAAAAGGGTAAATGAGGATAATATATACAGCGCATTACAAATAGCAGCAGCAACTAAAAAGTATAAAGTGTAGCCATAAATCAGGTACAGCGTTACATGTTCAAACACTAAGGCCCCTTTCACACTGGGGCGTTTTTCAGGCGCTACAGCGCTAAAAATAGCGCCTGTACAGCGCCTGAAAAAATCCGGCCCCATTCACTCCAGTGTGAAAGCCGGAGGGCTTTCACACTGGAGCGGTGCGCTAGCAGGACGGTCAAAAAAGTCCTGCTAGCAGCATCTTTAGAGCAGTGAAGGAGCGGTGTATTCACCGCTCCTATACTGCTCCTACCCATTGAAATCAATGGGACACCGCGGTAATACCGCCGCAATACCGCGCGCAAAGCGCCTTTTTCGGGCACTTAACCCTTTTTCGGGCGCTATCGGGGGTTAAAACCGCACCGCTAGCGACCGAATACTGCGGCTAAAACGACGGTAAAGCAGCGCTAAATATAGCGCTGCTTTACCGCCGACACCGCTCCCGCCCCAGTGTGAAAGGGGCCTATCTGAATGCAATAAAAGTATAAAAATTTTAAAAATATTCCCCTTATAATGGCTTTTGGCATGTCCACTCTAGCAAGGGGGACATCACTGGGCCTTCTTGTGGGATCCTGGGAAAGCTGAGGATCACAAATCTTCTGAGAATGTGTTTCTACACAGTTCATGAGCAATATTCCCCTTAGGTTTTCGATCCCCAGCATTCCCAAGATCCTGTGATGATTCCCAGTGATATCACAAAACTTCTAAAGAAGTCTCAAACGTATTTTTTACATTTTTCTTTTTCATCTATTCCAGTGATCTCCACCTACTTCCAGGTCCCGTGCCGAGTGGCTGCCCTGCTGCATTCTAAACAAAGGAGGTCACTCGTTCAGCATGGACACCATTCAGAGATCCCTCTACATTTCCTCAATGAATGCAAAGTATTCTCTTATTGGATGAGGTGGATGGTCGGGGCGATGACATCCATACCGGGAATTTGTTTCATCTCATTTATTCATGAAGGGGAACTTCATTCTTATCTTAAAATGACAACAAAGGCACCTTTAGAAATATTTAGGAATGACAATCTACAGATAATGTCTGGAATCGGCAGTAGAGAAGGCCAGATGTGCGTGGCTACACTCAGAAAACTGGAACCAGACTGTGTATGCTTTAAGTGAGATTTATTTACAATGAAACAAAATCCTTTCAAACACCAGCACACTGCAAACATGAAATATGAGTGAGCCAAAAATAAAAAAACCCAGTGACAGAATACCTGACTAATAACCAACAAACAGAAGCCTAAATAGTAACTAACTATAAACAATATACAGTACACCCGGAAAGTTTTTACTGTGCTTCACTTTTTCCAAATGTTATTATGTTACAGTGTTATTCCAAAATGGATTAAATTCGTTATTTTCCTCAAAATTCTACAAACATTACCCCATAATGACAACGTGAAAGAAGTTTGTTTGAAATCTTTGCAAATTTATTAAAAATAAAAAATGAAAAACATCCCATGTACATAAGTATTCACAGCCTTTGCCATGACACTCAAAATTGAGCTCAGGTGTATCCTGTTTTTACTGATCATCCTTGAGATGTTTCTACAACTTGATTGGAGTCCACCTGTGGGAAATTCAGTTGATTGGACATGATTTGGAAAGGCACACACCTATTTATATAAGGTCCCACAGTTAACATTGCATGTCAGAGCACAAACCAAGCCATGAAGTCCAAGGAATTGTCTGTAGACCTCCGAGACAGGATTGTTTTGAGGTATAAATCTGGGGAAGGGCACAGAAAAATGTCTGCGGCATTGAAGGCCCCAATGAGCACAGTGGCCTCCATCATCTGTAAATTAAAGAAGTTTGGAACCACCGGGACTCTTCCTAGAGCGGGGGAGAAGGGCCTTAGTCAGTGAGGTGACCAAGAACCCGATTTTCACTCAGACAGAGCTCCAGTGTTTCTCTATGGAGAGAGGAGAACCTTCTAGAAGAACAACCATTTCTGCAGCACTCCACCAATCAGGCCTGTATGGTACAGTAGCCAGACGGAAGCCACTTCTAAGTAAAAGGCACATGACAGCCCATCTGGAGTTTGCCAAAAGGCACCTGAAGGACTCAGACTATGAGAAACAAAATTCTCTGGTCTGATGAAACAAAGATTGAACTCTTTGGCCTGAATGGCAAGCGTCATGTCTGGAGGAAACCAGGCACCGCTCATCAACTGGCCAATACCATCCCTACAGTGAAGCATGGTGGTGGCAGCATCATGCTGTGGGGATGCTTTTCAGCGGCAGGAACTGGGAGACTAGTCAGGATCGAGGGAAAGATGAATCCAGCAATGTACAGAGACATCCTTGAGGAAAACCTTCTCCAGAGCGCTCTGGACTTCAGACTGGGGCGAAGGTTAACCTTCCAACAGGACAACGTCTCTAAGCACACAGCCAAAATAACAAAGGAGTGGCTACGGGACAACTCTGTCAATGTCCTTGAGTGGCCCAACCAGAGACCAGACTTGAACCCGATTGAACATCTCTGGAGAGATCTGAAAATGGCTGTACACCGACACTCTCCATCCAACCTGATGGAGCTTGAGAGGTCCTGCAAAGAAGAATGGGAGAAACTGCCCAAAAATAGGTGTGCCATGCTTGTAGCATCATACTCAAAAAGACTTGGGGCTGTAATTGGTGCCAAAGGTGCTTCGAAAAAGTATTGAGAAAAAGGCTGTGAATACTTATGTACATAGGATTTTTTTTGTTTTTTTAATTTTTATTTAATTTACAAAGATTTCAAACAAACTTCTTTCACGTTGTCATTATGGGGTATTGTTTTTGTAGAATTTTGAGGAAAATAATGAATTTAATCAATTTTGGAATAAGGCTGTAACATAACAAAATGTGGAAAAAGTGAAGGTAGCGCCGTATACATGTAGCGCTACCCCCGAAGGAGCTGCTTGAGTTTATTTGGTTCTGTACTCTGCCTCTCAAGAACAGTCCCAGCCCCCCTGGCACACCTAGTAGGAATGTTAGTGCGACAACACCAGTGAAAGACACACTTTATGATAAACACAGAAATTGTCTTTACTGTGAAGATTCTGTAAAATAGTAACAGACAGTAGAAGTATATTTTAAGTAAATTAACTGAAGAGTAATGATGGCTGAGGATCAAGAGCATTATAACTCAATATTACAGTCAGGCTGCTTTTAGGGGATTCCTCAACGGCGAATAACCCCAAGAGCAGAGGCAACACTTTAATAGCAACAGGCAGGAGGAGAGCAGAGGAATGACCCTCACTTATGTCAGACCTCTCGCTTCTGTCTCCTGACACTACAGGCCCACAAACTTTAAACACTGCACCTAGTTTGGTGGTCAATGGCCTAACTCCTAAGACAAACCACCCCGCTAGTGCATAACATATACTGCGCCCTTGGTATGTGTACGTGTCTGTAAGGCATACATTTCTTTTGTCTCACAGAGAAGAAGACCTTGAATTTTCAGCTAGCCACTTTTCGTTAGTGTACTTAGGTATCCTGCTTGGTAGAGTACAATTGCAGTATACTGGCAGTATCTGGGTAACAAGGCGGACACTGTACCTGCTCAACACGGAGTAAATGAGTAAATGTGACCCAGGTTCTGGCAAGTGTGAGCAAAGTGAACAAGGTTGTCTTCAAGCAGTGTCCTTCAAATGGGCAAGCGCCCGCTCACCAATCCTGCGGTCAAGGCCAAGCAACATGTCCTGGAACAAGGCAGGCTCTTCCCGGCTGGCTACCTCACCCCTGGAACACTTCATACCGTTGGTACAGGTGCCTCTGGAGATGTGCCAGAGATCCCCTTTTAGACGGGATATACCCAACTGGCCGTGGATGCCTGGAAGAATGGTATACCGACCCGGGAGGCAGCCCCTCTTTTCTAGGTCCAGTCTTCTCCTTGCCTCATGGTGTCTGCCCGTCCCCAGGCAGACAAGATGGTGTCCGTTCTTCCTTTCCCCCAGAGCATGCTGGGGTCTGTAGTCTCTGCCCCATAGAAGGCTATAGGGGTCATTTGTGCTAGGAACTATATGTCCCCCAATCCTCTGCTGTGTCAATGTCAGCGCACCAGCGGGAGGTCCCCCACTACATACAGAACAGGGAACACTGAAAAGCAGGGGAAAAATTGGAGGTGCATAAAGCAGATAGGAGGGGGGAAACAAAACTGGGATCAGGAACAAGGTACAGCAGGGTTTAGGGTACAGGGCAGGAAGCAAAAGAAGGATCAAGGCTAGCAGTTTTTGGCAGCAAGAAAAACACTGGGGCGAGAGGCACTAGTAGGAGAAGGCCTAAACACCCGCCCAACATCCAGCATCAGGTTGAAACCGATTAATGGGGTCTGCTGATTGCTGGGAGACACTACGCACAGGGAACCACAATGCCACCACTAGGTGATCCAGGTCCTGACAGATACTCATAGATAATTGCAGGCTTTTTAAAATATATATAAATATTTATTATATTTTGCAATAAAAAGGTACAAAACAGTGACTGCAAGTTAAAAAAATACAATACATTGATGTACAGTCAGTAAAAAAAAACAATGAACATATCAAATACACCTGTGACTAATACAGCATACTCTTCACCCTAAGGAACCTAGGATATAAAACCTCCCTACATGCAAAAGTAGAGGCGACTTAATTGCAAATCCCACACATTATCTCCCACAGCATAAGGATGAAAGGTAATACATATACACAATATAGTGTTCTAGAACAAATTACACTGGCAATTCACGTAGCTCAATAAAACTCATTGCAGTCTTTTTATTCGTTGCACACCTTTTTCTTTTTCCCCCATTCTTCTTAAGGTGGCCATTTTTACCAGTTAAAACTATCTGCTTTTACCATTTGGAACTCTGTTCTCCCTCTTGGAACATGTTATAGTGCATATCATCTGAGGAGGGAAAATATGTAGTTTTCCGAGATCTTGTGAGATCTCACCGTTTAAAAAAATTGTATATATGTGATTCCGCATGTGCAGAGCTTGTGAACGTAGCGTCCTGGCGATCGTTTAGTCAGAATTGATGTCACCAGTGGCTCCTGACCCCTTATGACGTCAATTCTGATGAAACAATTGTTTTTGCACTCCCTAATATTTAGTGTTTGCACTCCCTGATATTGGGGTCATCTGGTCTGATTTGATCAACGTGTGTGTGGAGGCCTCTGCAGGGAGACGCTCAGGACATCCGGACTTCCTCAATGCGCATATCTGATCCAATAAGTGCTTTGTGACCCCCCTGAATAAGGGTGGGGGCTGGCTTTCTGGTAAGCCTTTTAATTTACTGTGGTGATGGGCAACATGTGGTCAAGTACATGATTTATGCTTCATATCTCACGCAGGATCTTTTTTGCCTTCAATAATATATGAACTTTTCACTTTTCCACTGTTAAATGATTTATTATTTGGCACTGCGCTTTACAGCATAGTGTTTATGCATTGTATTGGTAACACAGTGAATTTTTATAGTAGACACAGTCACTTTTGCACATTTTTGTATTGGTTACACATGCAACTATCATAGCAGTTATAGCTATTTTTGCATACTTTTCATCCAGGATCATCCAGCAGAGTCTCACCTTACATCCAGGATCGCCCAGCAGAGTCTCACCTTACATCCAGGATCGCTCAGCAGAACCCCACCTTACATCCAGGATCGCCCAGAAGAGTCTCACCTTACATCCAGGATCGCCCAGCAGAGTCTCACCTTACATCCAGGATCGCTCAGCAGAACCCCACCTTACATCCAGGATCGCCCAGAAGAGTCTCACCTTACATCCAGGATCGCCCAGCAGAGTCTCACCTTACATACAGGATCGCCCAGCAGAGTCTCACCTTACACCCAGGATCGCCCAGCAGATTCTCACCTTACATCCAGGATCGTCCAGCAGAGTCTCACCTTACATCCAGGAGCGCCCAGCAGAACCCCACCTTACATCCAGGATTGCCCAGCAGAACCCCACCTTACATCCAGGATCGCCCAGCAGAGTCTCACCTTACATCCAGGATCGCCCAGCAGAGTCTCACCTTACATCCAGGATCGCCCAGCAGAGTCTCACCTTATATCCAGGCAGGAGCGTTGCTAGGTCTACAAAAGATCTGGGGCTAGAGCCCATAGCAGCGTAGTAAAGAAAGTCATACGCTTGGGCAGGCATACACATGTATATAATATATGTGTGTGTGTGTATATATTTCCCCAGAGAGCCTTCCCCTTAAATCAGGGTCCCCAGAGAGTCTCCCCCTTAAATCAGGGTGTCCAGATAGCCTCCCCCTTAAATAAGGGTCCCCAGAGAGCCTCCCCCTTAAATCAGGGACCCCAGAGAGCCTTTCCTCCTCCCCTTGGGGACACCTGCAGAGACTCTGGCTATAGGCCCCAAAAGCCACCCCCTAGCGACACCACTGCATCCAGGACCACCCAGCAGAACCCCACCTTACATCCAGGATCGCCAAGCAGAGTCTCACCTTACATCCAGCAGAATCCCCTCTACATCCAGGAGTGCCCATCAGAGTTCCCCCTCACATCCAGGAGTGCCCATCAGAGTCCCTTCTTACAACCAGGATTCATTGCCCAACAGAGTCTCCCCTTACATTCCCTTGTGCTCAGAAAAGTCCCCCCTTATCTTTCAAGCCTAGCAATCAACCATGGCAGAGGGGGAGGCCTAGCTGGCTGTGGATGTCAAGGTTGCCTTTCACTTCCTGCTGTGTCATTTGGACAGGAAATGATGGGAAATATCCCCATCAGACATACGCGCACTGCTGAAGGGATTATTTTACATTTCTGGTAAACTGTTTCAGTGTCCTGACTTCAGCACAGTTGCAGTGTTTGCTGGCTAGTAGTACTAATGCCACGTACACACGATCGAAATTTCCGATGGAAACAGTCCGATGGGAGCTTTTCATCGGATTTTCAGTGTGTATGCCTAACTGGCTTTTTTTGTCGGAATTTCCGACGGACTTTGGATTGAGAACCTGTTCTTAATTCTTCCGACGGAAAACCTTTCTATCAGGTTTTCCGATCGTGTGTCTGAGGCATATGTCACTGCTTGAGTTTGCATATTTCCTGGATCTCTTTTTTGACATTATAACACAGAATCCTGTTCAGTGTGAGGAGCTCCAGCATTGTAATTTCTGGCATGTCTACTTCTATTTGTCTTTGTAAACAAGCGGAAAGAAAAATTTGATGCTGGATTTTTAAACGTCTCTGATGGGTCTGCTCAATACAGTTTTGACAAGCCGTGTAAATCTTCTCCATGTATGATACAAATACTGGCCTTATTAGTACTCAGCTCGCTGCTCTCGGTTTCTCAATGTACAACCAGTCATAATAAAAACATAAAAGTTACAACGTGGGCTGAGCCTATACACCAAGTCGTTTCATCCAGGATCCCCTGCTGTGTATAATCCTGGCTATTATCGGCGTGTTCTGGGAACACCTAGTCCTGGGATTACTATTGTGCGCACTACAGGGACTTTTATCTCCAATGTTTTCTCTGTCTTTGGTCTATTGAGGAGCATTGCCATCATTTCCTGCCCCATAAACACAGCAGGAAGTGAGAAAAATTTTTTTTGGTGCAGCAACAAATCACCTTTCAATGACTATTTTCAAAGTCTAATTCTGAAAATGAAACCACAAACCTGACCTGTTACAAAGGGAAAGAAGAAAAGTTTCCTTTTGCATATTTTGTTATCCTAGGGGTTATAGTCACAGGAACACAGTCATGGGAAATCACACATTTTATGGATGTCTCTGCAATCTTGCAATAGACAGCAGCAGCAAAAGAATGATTAACCACTTATCTACCGGGCACTTTCACCCCCTTCCTGCCCAGGCCATTTTTCAGCTTTCAGCGCTGTCACAATTTGAATGACAACTGCGTGCGCGGTCATACGACACTGTAACCATGTGAAATTTTTATAAATTTCTTTACACAAATCGAGCTTTCTTTTAGTGGTATTTAAAGAGGAAGTAAACCCTCTTAAGTAAAACGAGAAAAAAAAAAAACCTGCAAGACAAAGGCATAATTAGCTAGTATGCATAGCATACTAGCTAATTATGTATCACTTATTTGAGATCGAAGCCTCGGCATCGGTCCTCTTCTCCCCCTCCGACCGCTGACATCTTCTCCCGGAGTGACTTCCGGGTATCGCGGCTCTGGCGCTGTGATTTGCCGGAGCCGCGATGACGTCACGCGCATGTGCACGAGAGCGGCATAGTAACAACTGAAGCATCGGCATATAGCGCAGTTGCTTCAGTTGTCGCAAGTGCGCATGTGCCGCATGACGTCGGCACATGCAAATACAGGTATATCTCCTAAACCGTGCAGGTTGAGGAGATATCCTTGTTAGCTACAGGCAAGCCTTAACCACTTGCCGACCGCCCCCTGTATATATACGTCGGCAGAATGGCACGTACAGGCAGAATCACGTACCTGTACGTGACATTCTTCCGGCGGTTGGGGGGTCCGATCGGACCCCCCCTCCGCCGGCGGGGACGGTCGGGATCGCTTCAGGAGCGATCCGGGACGAGGGGACGGCCAGTGGTTTCTGGCCACCCCCTCGCGATCGCTCCTGGCCAATGAGAAACTTCCCCTTCCTGTCTATTGTATAGACAGGAAGGCGGAAGTGATGTCACGCTCGGTGCGCCGGTCTATGTGACCGGAGACGCCGAGCGGCGAACATGTTAAGGTTAGTGCACAACACTACACTGACACCAGTACAGTTAGGCACATATTCCACCCCCCTGTCACCCCCTGATCACCCCCCAGATCACCCCCTCCCCCCCCAGTCACAGTGTCACTAATTGCAGTGATCATTTTTTTACTGATCACTGCATTTAGTGTCAGTGTGACTGTAATAACTGTCAGGGCAGTTAGTTTTAGGTCCAAGGTAGCCCCCTACCCCCCCCCTAATAAAGGTTTAACCCCTTGATTGCCCCCCAGGTAACCCTTTCACCCCCTTTTGCCAGTGTCACTAAGCGATCGTTTTTCTGATCGCTGTATTAGTGTCACTGCTGTCGCTAGGTAACCATTTTTTTTTTTTTAGGTAACCGCCATGTTTATATAGGTTCATAAATAGTTTTATAGGTCAGGTACCCCCATATTACAACCTAAATAAAGGTTTTAACCCCCTTGATTGCCCCTAGAGTTAACCCTTTCACCAGTGATCACTGTATAACTGTCACTGGTGACGCTGGTTAGCCAGTTAGTTATTTCGTTATTTAGGTTCCCCGTCAGGTTTTTATATAGCGTCAGGTACCCCCATATATTACCTAATAAAGGTTTAACCCCCTGATTGCCCCTAGTTAACCCTTTCACCCCCTTTTGCCAGTGTCACTAAGCGATCGTTTTTTCTGATCGCTGCATTAGTGTCGATAGGTAACCAGTTTTTTTTTGTATTACTGTTACGGGTGACGCTGGTTAGTTAGCTTGTTTTTTATACTGTCAGGGCACCCGCCATTTATTACCCAATAACGGTTTAACCCCCTGATCGCCCGGCGGGTGATATCAATTAGGTTTTAGGGTCAAATGAGGTCTGCGTCGCCCCAGGTTAGTGCCAGTACCGCAAACACCCACGCACAAAGCATACACCTCCCTTAGTGGCACAGTATCTGAACAGATCAATATCTGATCTGATCAGATCTATACTAGCGTCCCAGCAGTTTAGGGTTCCAAAAAAAAACGCATTGTTAGCGGGATCAGCCCAGATACCTGCTAGCACCTGCGTTTTCCCCCTCCGCCCAGCCCAGCCCACCCAAGTGCAGTATCGATCGATCACTGTCACTTACAAAACACTAAGCACACATAACTGCAGCGTTCGCAGAGTCAGGCCTGATCCCTGCGATCGCTAACAGTTTTTTTGTGGTAGCGTTTTGATTCAGTCGCTTCAGTCAGGAGCTTTTTTAACTGTGAATCTCAAAAAAATAAAAAAAAATAAAATAGTTGTCGTTTTATTGTTCTCTCTCTCACTCTATTCTCTCTCTATTGTTGCTCTTTTTTTACTCCATTCTATGCAATGTTTTATTATGTTTTATCATGTTTTATCATGCTTGCTTTTCAGGTATGTAATTTTGTTTACTGTGTTTTAGTGTTAAGCATTTTTTTGTTTTCAGGTGCGCCATTCAGTTGCAACGCGGATTTATTTATCTTGACAGCAACAGCGTTTGCTCCCACGATACATAAAGACGCGACTCCAACACTGTAGGAGGTGATTTCACCACCACAGTTAAAAAAAAGAGCATATATGCCGAAGCATGGGGGCAGCAGGGGGGGGGGAGCGATTGGCTCCTAATGCCACGTACATACGGTCGAAATTCCGACCGTGTGTACACGGCATAACTTTTGCGGGAGGATGCCCCCATGCATCGGCATATATAAATGGTGCATGTATGCCCATCATTAGAAGTGGGTGGATGAAGGGAGGTATTCTAATGGTGGGCATACCCACCAATCAATCTCTTTTTTTCGTTCAGCCAAGAGGCTGCATGAAAAAAAAAAGATTACAATATATGTCCAGTATGTTGCTGGACTTTGAATGGTTATACCAGAATGATGCCTGCAGGTTTAGGTATCATCTTGGTATCATTCTTTTCAGCCAGTGATCGGCTTTCATGTAAAAGCAATTCTAGCGGGTAATTAGCCTCTAGACGCGCCATTGGGAAATTGGGAAAGCATTTTATCACACCAATCTTGGTGTGGTCAGATGCTTTGAGGGCAGAGGAAAGATCTAGGGTCTAATAGACCCCAATTTTTTCAAAAAAAGAGTACCTGTCACTGCCTATTGCTATCATAGGGGATATTTACATTCCCTGAGATAACAATAAAAATCATAACAAAGAAAAAAAATGGAAGGAACAGTTTAAAAATAAAATAAAAAAGCTAAATAAATAAAAAAAAAACCAAAAAAAAAAAAAAAAAGCACCCCTGCCCCCCCTTCTCTTGCGCAAAGGCGTACACAAGCGTTGGTCTGGCGTCATATGTAAACAGCAATTGCACCATGCATGTGAGGTATCACCGCGAAGGTCAGATCGAGGGCAGTAATTTTAGCAGTAGACCTCCTCCGTGAATCTAATGTGGTATCATGTAAAGGCTTTTAAAGGCTTTTAAAAATGTATGTAGTTTATCTCCACTGCGTGTTTGTGCGCAATTTTAAAGCATGTCGTGTTTGGTATCCATGTACTCGGCCTAAGATCATATTTTTTATTTCATCAAAAATTTGAGCAATATAGTGTGTTTTAGTGCATTAAAATAAAAAAAAGTGTATTTTTTCCACAAAAAATGCGTTTGAAAAATCGCTGCGCAAATACTGTGTGGAAAAAAAAAATGCAACACCCACCATTTTAATCTGTAGGGCCTTTGCTTTAACATTATATATAGTGTTTGGGGGTTCAACGTAATTTTCTTGCAAAAAAAAAAAATGTTTTCATGTAAACAAAAAGTGTCAGAAAGGGCTTTGTCTACAAGTGGTTAGAAGAGTGGGTGACGTGTGACATAGGCTTCTAAATGTTGTGCATAAAATGCCAGGACAGTTCAAACCCCCCCCAAATGACCCCATTTTGGAAAGTAGACACCCCAAGCTATTTGATGAGAGCAATGTTGAGCCCATTAAATATTTTTTTTTTTTGTCCCAAGAGATTGAATAATGAAAAAAAAAAATATATATATATTTTTTTTTTTACAAAAAGTTGTCACTAAATGATATATTGCTCAAACATGTCATGGGCATATGTAGAAATACACCCCAAAATACATTCTGTTGCTTCTCCTGAGTATGGGGATACCACATGTGTGGGACTTTTTGGGAGCCTAGCTGCGTACGGAACCCCAAAAACCAATCACCGCCTTCAGGCTTTCTAAGGGTGTAATTTTTTTATTTCACTTCTCACTGCCAATCACAGTTTCGGAGGCCATGGAATGCCCAGATGGCATAAAACCCCCCAAAATGACCCCATTTTGGAAAGTAGACACCCCAAGCTATTTGGCTGAGAGGTATTGTGAGTATTTTGCAGATGTCGCTTTTTGTCACAAAGTTTTGAAAATTGAAAAAAGAAAAAAAAAAAAATTTTTTTTTCTTTACTTTCTTCATTTTCAAAAACAAATGAGAGCTGTAAAATACTCACCATGCCTCTCAACAAATAGCTTGGGGTGTCTACTTTCCAAAATGGGGTCATTTGGGGGGGTTTTGTGCTATTTTGGCATTTTATGGCCTTCGAAACTGTGATAGGTAGTGAGGAGTGAAATCAAAAATTTGCACCCTTAGAAATCCTGAAGGCGGTGCTTGGGTTTCGGGGCCCCGTACGCGGCTAGGCTCCCAAAAAGTCCCACACATGTGGTATCCCCATACTCAGGAGAAGCAGCAAAATGTATTTTGGGGTGCAATTCCACATATAACTATGGCATGTGTGAGCAATATATCATTTAGTGACAACTTTTTGAAAAAAAAAAAAATCTTTTTTATTTTTGTCTTAATTCAATCACTTGGGACTAAAAAAAAAAAATATTCAATGGGCTCAACATGCCTCTCAGCAAATAGCTTGGGGTGTCTACTTTCCAAAATGGGGTCATTTGGGGGGGTTTTGTACTTCTCTGCCATTTTAGCACCTCAAGAAATGAAATAGGCAGTCATAAATTAAAAGCGGTGTAAATTCCAGAAAATGTACTCTAGTTTGTAGACGCTATAACTTTTGCGCAAACCAATAAATATACGCTTATTGGCATTTTTTTTACTAAAGACATGTGGCTGAATACATTTTGGCCCAAATGTTTGACTAAAATTGAGTTTATTAGATTTTTTTTATAACAAAAAGTAGAAAATCTCTTTTTTTTTCAAAATTTTCGCTCTTTTTCCGTTTATATCGCAAAAAATAAAAATCACAGAGGCAATCAAATACCATCAAAAGAAAGCTCTATTTGTGGGAAGAAAAGGACGCAAATTTCGTTTGGTTACAAAATTGCATGACCGCGCAATTACCAGTTAAAGTAGTGCAGTGCGAAATTGAAAAAAGACCTCTGGTCCTTTGGCTGCCAAATGGTCCGGGGCTGAAGTGGTTAATATACGCTTACCTGTAAGCTAAAGTTGTAAAAGAGGGTTTACTCCCTCTTTAACCGCTTCAGCCCCGGGCGATTTTACCCCCTTCCTTACCAGAGCACTTTTTGCGATTCGGCACTGCGTCGCTTTAACTGACAATTGCGCGGTCGTGCGACGCTGTACCCAAACAAAATTGACGTCCTTTTTTTCCCACAAATAAAGCTTTCTTTTGGTGGTATTTGATCACCTCTGCGGTTTTTATTTTTTGCACCATAAACAAAAGAAGAGTGACAATTTTGAAAAAAACAATATTTTTTTTACTTTTTGCTATAATAAATATTCACATTTTTTTAAAAAAAATACATTTTTTACTCAGTTTAGGCCGATACGTATTCTTCTACATATTTTTGGTAAAAAAAAAATCGCAATATGCGTTTATTGATTGGTTTGCGCAAAAGTTATAGCGCTTACAAAATAGGGGATAGATTTATTGCATTTTTATTTATTATTTTTTTTTTTACTAGTAATGGCGGGGATCTGCGATTTTTTTTCGTGACTGCGACTTTGCGGCGGACACTTCGGACACTTTTGACACATTTTTGGGACCATTCACATTTACACAGCGATCATTGCTATAAAATTGCACTGATTACTGTGTAAATGTGACTGGCAGGGAAGGGGTTAACACTAGGGGGTGCTGCAGGGGTTAATATATGTTCCCTGCAAGTGATTCTAACTGTAGGGGGAGGGGACTCACAAGGGGAGGAGACCGATCGGTGTTCTTGGAACACATCATCGGTCTCCTCTCCAGTGACAGGATGTGGAGCTGTGTGTTTACACACACAGCTCCACGGTCCCGCTGTTTTCCTGGGCAATCGCGGGTGCCCGGCGGACATCGCGGCCGTCGGGCACGCGCACCGGGTCCCGAGCGATGCCGCGGGTGGCGCGCACGTGCCCCCTAGACGGCTGGGAATAGGAGGACGTCATATGACGTCCACCCAGGATGGGAGATCCACCTTGTGGACGTCATATGACGATAGGCGGTATTGAAGTGGTTAATCACTGCTGGGATTTAAAAAAAAATCCTAAAAAAAAAAAAAAAACATCAATTGCTGCCACTGTGCCATAAAATGCTGCCACAGTGCCCATAAAATGCTGCCACTGTGCCCATAAAACACAGCCACTGTGCCATCAAACGCTGCCACTGTGCCATCAAATGCTGCCACTGTGCCATCAAATGCTGCCAGTGTGCCCATCAAACAGTGTCACTGTGCCCATCAAATGCTGCCACTGTGCCATCAAATGCTGCCAGTGTGCCCATCAAACAGTGTCACTGTTCCCATCAAATGCAGCCACTGTGCCATTAAATGCTGCCAGTGTGCCCATCAAACGCTGCCAGTGTGCCCATCATATGCTGCCAGTGTGCCCATTAAATACTGCTAGTGTGCCCTTGAATGCTGCCAGTGTGAACCCTGCCTGCTCGCCGTCTGCCTGGCACTTGCCCTGTCTTGGTGGGGCAGCAGGTGACGTCGACGAGCGGGGTCCTTCATGCATCTCTTGCCGTCCTCATCTCCCGTCCTCTCCTCCTGATAGGCATCCAATAGCGGCGCCTGTTGTTTCAGCTAGTCAGGTGACAGGTAACAGACTCGAGCACCTGATTGGCGGAGAGGTGGTTCAGTGTTAGGAAAGTGAATATTCATTTGCTTTTCTAACACAGCAGGGTGAACCGCAAGCTCCAAGCATGGTGCTCGCTGTTTACCTTTTTTGACACCTATTAGAGCCTATGGCCGTGGCTATTTACATATTAATGCTGCCGCAATTTACATATCAATGCTCGTTATTTACATGTAAACACAGAGTCTGCAGGTTAGTCATCTGTACACAACAATAGGGCAGAACTGGGCAACATTAGTAACAGAATTTCACACTAAGATTTCGGGACACAGCACGGGACTAATACTTCAAGGGAATGTAAACTGGGATAGTTGGCAAGTATGATGCAGCTGTTTTGGGCCCCACAACAATGATGGGGCCCAGGGCAGCTGCCCCTTTTACCCTGCCTTAAATACGGCCCTGGGTAAGCCATACCTTTGTGGACTATTTTGTGTTTTTTGTGTTCGTTTTCTGAAGAAAGCTGTTTTGTTTTCTGGCGTGTTTGCAAGTTTAAAAAAGACTGTCACTTTTACAAATGGTTGACGGTGGTCCTGAGCCCCAAATCACAATATATATGTATATACTGTATGTGTATATATATATATATATATATATATATATATATATATATATATATATATATATACAGTATCTCACAAAAGTGAGTACACCCCTCACATTTTTGTAAATATTTTATTATATCTTTTCATGTGACAACACTGAAGAAATTACACTTTGCTACAATGTAAAGTAGTGAGTGTACAGCTTGCATAACTGTAAATTTTCTGTCCCCTCAAAATAACTCAACACACAGCCATTAATGTCTAAATCACTGGCAACAAAAGTGAGTACACCCCTAAGTGAAAATGTCCAAATTGAGCACAAAATGTCAATATTTTGTGTGGCCACCATTATTTTCCAGCACTGCCTTAACCCTCTTGGGTATGGAGTTCACCAGAGCTTCACAGGTTGCCACTGCAGTCCTCTCCCACTCCTCTATGATGACATCACAGAGCTGGTGGATGTAAGAGACCTTGCGCTCCTCCACCTTCCATTTGAGGATGCCCCACAGATGCTCAATAGGGTTTAGGTCTGGAGACATGCTTGGCCAGTCCATCACCTTTACCCTCAGCTTCTTTAGCAAGGCAGTGGTCATCTTGGAGGTGTGTTTGTGGTCGTTATCATGTTGGAATACTGCCCTGCGGCCCAGTCTCCGAAGGGAGGGGATCATGCTCTGCTTCAGTATGTCACAGTACATGTTGGCATTCATGGTTCCCTCAATGAACTGTAGCTCCCCAGTGCCGGCAGCACTCATGCAGCCCCAGACCATGACACTCCCACCACCATGCTTGACTGTAGGCAAGACACACTTGTCTTTGTACTCCTCACCTGGTTGCCGCCACACACGCCTGACACCATCTGAACCAAATACGTTTATCTTGGTCTCATCAGACCACAGGACATGGTTCCAGTAATCCATGTCCTTAGTCTGCTTGTCTTTAGCAAACTGTTTGTGGCTTTCTTGTGCATCATCTTTAGAAGAGGCTTCCTTTTGGGGCGACAGCCATGCAGACCAATTTGATGCAGTGTGCGGCGAATGGTCTGAGCACTGACAGGCTGACCCCCCACCCCTTCAACCTCTGCAGCAATGCTGGCAGCACTCATATGTCTATTTCCCAAAGACAACCTCTGGATATGACGCTGAGCACCTGATATCAACCCCTTTGGTCGACCACGACGAGGCCGATTTAGAGGGGAACCTGTCTTGTTAAACCGCTGTATGGTCTTGGCCACCGTGCTGCAGCTCAGTTTCAGGGTCTTGGCAATCTTCTTATAGCCTAACAATTATTTTTTTCAGATCCTCAGAGTTCTTTGCCATGAGGTGCCATGTTGAACTTCCAGTTACCAGTATATGAGAGTGAGAGCGATAACACCAAATTTAACAGACCTGCTCCCCATTCACACCTGAGACCTTGTAACATTAACGAGTCACATGAAACCGGGAGGGAAAATGGATAATTGGACCCAATTTGGTAATTTTCACTTAGGGGTGTACTCACTTTTGTTGCCAGTGGTTTAAACCTTAATGGCTGTGTGTTGAGTTATTTTGAGGGGACAGCAAATTTACACTGTTATACAAGCTGTACACTCACTACTATTGTAGCAAAGTGTAATTTCTTCAGTGTTGTCACATGAAAAGATACAATAAAATATTTACAAAAATGTGAGGGGTGTACTCACTTTTGTGAGATACTGTGTGTGTGTATATATATATATATATATATATTGCACCCTCCTAGATAGGTGCTACGATTAGATTTAGTGTTGGCTCACTGTGTTTCTGGAGCTGTGTTTCCAAGTTCTCCAATAATAAAAACATCAAAAACAACACCCCTAGACCGGTCATTGAAGAAAGGTGTGAAAGAGATTGTATGCCTGCTGGCTGCGGGGCAAAGCTTTTAGGAAGGTCCTGGGCAATATTCCTGTGGCTCCTACAGGAGTAGTGATATATATATATATATATATACAGTGGTGTGAAAAAGTGTTTGCCCCCTTCCTCATTTCCTGTTCCTTTTCATGTTTGTCACACTTAAGTGTTTCGGAACATCAAACCAATTTAAACAATAGTCAAGGACAACACAAGTAAACACAAAATGCAATTTGTAAATTAAGGTGTTTATTATTAAAGGTGAAAAAAAATCCAAACCATCATGGCCCTGTGTGAAAAAGTGATTGCCCCCTAAACCTAATAACTGGTTGGGCCACCCTTAGCAGCAACAACTGCAACCAAGCGTTTGCGATAACGTGCAATGAGGCTTTTACAGCGTCCTGGAGGAATTTTGGCCCACTCATCTTTGCAGAATTGTCCTAATTTAGTTACATTAGAGGGTTTTCGAGCATGAACGGCCTTTTTAAGGTCATACCACAACATCTCAATAGGATTCAGGTCAGGACTTTGGCTAGGCCACTCCAAAGTCTTCATTTTGTTTTTCTTCAGCCATTCGGTGGTGGACTTGCTGGTGTGTTTAGGATCATTGTCCTGCTGCAGAACCCAAGTTCGTTTCAGCTTGAGTACACGAACAGATGGTCGGACATTCTCCTTCAGGATCTCTTGGTAGACAGCAGAATTCATAGTTCCTTTTATCACGGCAAGTCTTCCAGGTCCTGAAGCAGCAAAACAGCCCCAGACCATCACACTACCACCACCATATTTTATTGTTGGTATAATGTTCTTTTTCTGAAATGCAGTGTTCCTTCTACGCCAGATATACTTGGACACACACCTTCCAAAGAGTTCCACTTTTGTCTCATCGGTCCACAGAATGTTGTCCCAAAAGTCTTGGGGATCATCAAGATGTGTTGTGGAGAAATTGAGACGAGCTTTGATGTTCTTTTTGCTCAGCAGTGGTTTTCTTCTTGGAACTCTGCCATGCAGGCCATTTTTGCCCAGTCTTTTCCTGATGGTGGAGGCATGAACGCTGACCTTAACTGAGGCAAGTGAGGACTGCAGTTCCTTGGACGTTGTTGTGGGGTCTTTTGTGACCTCTTGGATGAGTCGTCGCTGCGCTCTTGGGGTAATTTTGGGCGGCCGGCCACTCCTGGGAAGGTTCACCACTGTTCCATGTCTTCGCCATTTGTGGATAATGGCTCTCACTGTGGTTCGCTGGATTCCCAAAGCTTTGGAAATGGCTTTATAACCCTTTCCAGACTGATAGATCTCAATTACTTTCTTTCTCAATTGTTCCTGAATTTCTTTGGGTCTCGGCATGATGTGTAGCTTTTAAGGATCTTCTGGTGGACCTTACTGTGTTAAGCAGCTCCTATTTAAGTGATGCCTTGATTGTGAACAGGTGTGGCAATAATCAGGCCTGGGTGTGGCTAGAGAAATTGAACTCAGGTGTGGACAACCACAGTTATAGTATGTTTTAACAAGGGGGGCAATCACTTTTTCACACAGGGCCATGATGGTTTGGATTTTTTTTCACCTTTAATAATAAACACCTTCATTTACAAATTGCATTTTGTGTTTTCTTGTGTTGTCCTTGACTATTGTTTAAATTGGTTTGATGTTCCGAAACACTTAAGTGTGACAAACATGCAAAGGAACAGGAAATGAGGAAGGGGGCAAACACTTTTTCACACCACTGTATATAGTGACACTTAATAATTTTAGTAAGTATGTATAAATCAAATGTATGATATTTTTATCCTATATTTTCTTAACCCCTTTTCAAGTACAGTAATTAATCAGTTACTTAAAGTGGAACTACACATTTTTAATATACGAAGCAAACTCCCCCATCCATCCATGTCACCATGCTTTAATTTTCTGAGAAATCTCTTTGATAGTAACCTTTCTGGCCATGGCCAACTTGAGTAAGGGCAAGTATTTAATGTAGCATTTTCTTCCTGGAATCTATCTGCCCTTAGCTCTGCCATGCAGACAAGAGGGTGTTATTAGTTGACAAAACCCCTCCTTCCCTTCTGAAGACTCCTTGGATGGATGACATCATTAGTCTAGGCCTGGAAACCAGGAAGTAACTAAAGAAATTAAAAGAAAATGTTTAAAACCTGTAAACATACCTCCCAACTTTTTGAGATTGGAATGAGGGACACCTATCATCAAAAGTATGCAGGCATGACACACCCCCCTGCCACGCCCCCTTAAAGGAGAATTGTACAAAAAAACAAGATTGGGTAAACCCACAAGGGCTTTTTTTTACCACTACTATTCCGTCATATTGGCTTTTGGAATTTACAAATGCAGCAATTTAGAAATCAGATGAAAGGTTTAACGCTGGGAAACACTTTTTGATAGATAAAAAGTTCCTTTTTATATACAACTATATAGATCAGACCAAAATGAGGGACAAATGAGGAGGAATGAGGGACAGAGGGACATTGCTCCAAATCAGGGACAGTCCCTTGAAATCAGGGACAGTTGGGAGGTATGATGTAAATATGATATATTTTCCATGCTAGCAGCATAAGGATTAAAAATAGCCCATGTTGATTGGGAGAGTGAAATTAAACTTTAAAGCATTTATGATTAGAGAGCTGCATCAGTCTGTGTTTTGTATCTGAGTTCAGCTTCAATATATTGATATTTAGTTCAATAAAGCACTATGTATACAAAAGCAATCCCAACTGCAGTAAGCAAGACCAGCAGACTATTAGCATGCATTAACCACTTCCCACCCGGCCAATGTACATATACGGCCGGGTGGGAGCCGTCTACTTCTGAATGGACGTTCCGGAACGTCCTTTAGAAGTAGAGGGATCGCGCGCGCGCCTGCCCGCGCAGCGGCGCGATCCCGATGCGCCCGTGTCACCCGGACACGGCGCATCTCGGATCGGCAGGAGGGCTCGGTGATTGGCCCTCCTGATCACATGACGGCCGTGACGAATCACAGCCGTCATGTGATGTAAACAAACAGCCGGTTGCTAGGCAATCGGCGCTCCTCTCCTCACACGGAAGTCGTCGGTGAGGAGAGGAGAGCGGATCGCTGCAGCCGGCTGGTGATCAGTGAGTATTAGCTGTTTTTTTACAGCTTTTTATTCACTGATCACCAGTGTAGTGTCCCCACAGTAAAACACACATGTCCCCACAGTAAAACACACATGTCCCCAAAACACACATGTCCCCAAAACACACATGTCCCCAAATAATAAAAACACATGTCCCAGTAAAATAACATGTGCCAATGATTATCTGCACACATATGTCCGTGATCATCATGTAAAAGGGGGAACACCCCTTTTACATGATCATTTGCGTACATATGTCCGTGATCACGCGAACCAATTATTATACACTTAACGGAATTTTTTTTACAAAAAACATGTAGCAGAATACATTTTGGCTTAAATTTATGACAAAATTTGATTTTATTGGATTTCTTTTAAAAAAGAAAGGAGAAAATATTGTTTTTTTTCAAAATTTTCGCTATGTTTTCGCTTATATCGCAAAAAATAAAAAACGGAGTCGCGAATAAATACCACCAAACTAAAGCTCTATTTGTGCGAACAAAATGATAAAAAATTAATTTGGTTACAGCATTGCATGACCGCGCAATTGTCACTGAAAGTGCGAGAGCACTGAAAGCTGAAAATTGGTCTGGGCAGGAAGGGTGTTTAAGTGCACAGTAAGCAAGTGGTTAAAAATGGTATTTACTCCAGAGATAAAACTATAATTCTATCACTTTACCAAAACTCTGACCACATCTTGAGTATGCCATCCAGTTCTGGTGCTGAAACTGCAGAGAGTGCAGAGACCCCGGAGCAAAATAAATAAAATAATAGGTGCAGGGCGGGCATGACAGGGTTAACTGGGTGGTGGTAGAGGAGCTGCATGTGTGAAAGGTGTAGCTGGATTGTCTGAGAGGTGGTAGAGGGGAGGAGGATAGGACTTTTTCAGAGTGGGTGGTTCCTCCCCAGCTCAGTCTGCCAGGAGGAGCGAGCTTCCCACCCTCCCTCCCTAATCTTGGGGGGTTTGTTGTGTTATTAATGATTTGTTTTATGATTTTAGAAGCAATTTTGACGTGGCAGCGGCATGGTGTTGGTCTGTGCGGATCAAGGATTTACCCCAGATATGGAGGTTCGGGACCTATCGGTGGTCAGGGCCAGATTAAGAACATCATGGGCCTGGTGCTGAGGATTTTGGTCGGGCCTTTTATAAATAAAAATGCAAACATTTTTTGTTATAACAAATTAAATTAAAGAGAGAGAGGGAGGATGAGAGAGAGAGAGAAAGGGGATGAAAGAGGTGTGAGGGGTAAGGGAGGGAGGGAGGTTGAGAGAGAAAGGGGGGATGAGAGAAAGAGGATGCGCATGAGCATGCGTGGGAATGACATCAACGCAGCCTGGCCAAGGCAAGTGACCGAAGGCACAGAACCCAGAAGGAAGACCGGGTGAAGATGGAAGCGCCCGGGCCCCGCCGGATTGATGACAGCACTGGAGGGCTCAGTCTGTCAATTTAAGTGTACCCTAATGTGCTAATATGCTGTGCATTACTTGTACATTACGGCATAACCTACCTCAGGGCCTATAAAAAGTAGTAATGTTAGAAACGTTTACTACCGCTTTAATATCACAGGAGCCTCTCAAAAATATTTTTAGGGACACTTTTTTTTACAAGTGCTATATTTAGAGTAGCTGATATCCCCTATGTTCCTATGTCCATCAAATAGTAATTACAAAATTAAATAAGTACTAATAATGGGCAGAACAAATATGAGGACTGAGATTTCCTTTAGTTGAACTAACAAAAGTGTGCCCATTCTAGAGCATTGAGGATATTCAGTATAATTTTAAAGAACTGTTTTTGTGGGTAAGAGGCATAGGGGAGGAGTATGGATGGTATACATGTGGGAAGTATGTGCAGGTGAGGGAGAGGAATGTGGAGGGTCTAGCAGTGGGCACTATTTACATGAGAGGAGTGTGGAGGGTATGGCAGAAGGCACTATGTACAGGAGTGGAGTGTGAAGGGTATGACAGTGGGCAGAGTGCACAGCAGAGGAGTGTGGAGGGTATGACAGTGGGCAGTATGTACAGGAGAGGAGTGTGGAGGGTATGACAGAGGGTAGTATGTACCGGAGAGGAGTGTGGAGGGTATGACTGTGGGCACTATGTACAGGAGAGGAGTGCGGAGGGTATGGCAGAAGGCACTATGCACAGCAGAGGAGTGTAGAGGGTATTACAGTGGGCACTAGGTATAAGAGAAGAGTGTGGAGGGTATGACAGTGAGCAATATATACAGGAGAGGAGTGTGGAGGGTATGACAGTGGGCACTATGTACAGGAGAGAAGTGTGGAGCGTAGGACAGTAAGCAGTAATTACAGGAGAGGAGTGTGGAGGGTATGACGGTGGGCACTATGTATAGGAGAGGAGTGTGGAGGGTATGACAGTGAGTAGTATGTACAGGAGAGGAGTGTGGAGGGTATGACAGTGGGCACTATGTACAGGAGAGGAGTGTGGAGGGTACGACAGTGGGCACTATGTACAGGAGAGATGTGTATGACAGCGGGCACTATGTACAGGAGAGATGTGTATGACAGCGGGCACTATGTAAAGGAGAGGAATGTGTAAGATATGACAGCGGGTGCTATGTATAGGAGAGAAGTGTGGAGGGTATGACAGTGAGCAGTATGTAAAGGAGAGAAGTGTGGAGAGTATGACAGTGGGTACTATGTATAGGAGAGGAGGATGAAGTAATCTGGGAAGGAAAAATGTAAAAAGGTTTGTGGAAGGATGTTTAGGGACTGCGTAGTGGTTAAGCGGGCCATACATGGATTGAAATGACACCAATTAAGCAGAGACCAGCCATAGTTGATCTATGTATGGGCTAGCAGGTTTTACACAAGTCAACCTATTAACCGACTTGAGTACAACCAGCCTGTCAGGTTTTCCCCAAAACAATCAGTGCTGCCAGCTATAGTTAGCAACATTAATCATTGTATTCACAGGCAGAACACAATAACACTGCGGGAGTGATTCCCCCATTCACAGGTCAGCAGGTGAGAGGGTGTGTGGGGACAGGCTGGGGAGAGATACTAGTCAGTGGCTGGGTAGGCACTGGTTAGTATCAGAGCCAGATACACACATGTGAGGTATCACCGCGATCGTTAGAGCGAGAGCAATAATTCTACCACTAGACCTTCTCTGTAACGCTAAACAAGTAACCTGCAAAAAAATGTAAAGCATCGCTTGTTACACAAAAAAAATCGTGCTAACTTTAGTGTTTTTTTTAATGAATGAAACAGTTTCTTTCCCAAAAAAAACTTTTGAAAAATTGCTGCGCAAATACCGTGTAACATAAAAAGTTGCAAAGGCTTGTATTTATACTGGCCGCTCTGTATGTAGCTTCTGACCGACTGCGCAAGCAGCCCCGTATCTCCGGAACCATAGATGATAGCAGCCCCATATTTTAACCAGTGTTGAAGTAGGTATTTAGCTACCTACTCATCAAATGGGGAGTCTCTATGACTCCTGGTCGCTGAGATACAACCCTCGAAGTCGATCTTTTTCTTTTCTTTTTTTGGGCAAATGGGCCTATCTTGAGAAAGGGGCCTGGAGCTGCAGCTCCAATAGCCCCTATGTTAATCCGGCCCTGTCGGTGGTATGGTACCCGTGGGTGGTGATACAGCTAACAGTAGCTTAACCAATGTTGTTATCAGGTGCACTGCGGACAGTGTTTGTTGCCTCTGAGCGTGCATGTCAGCGTGAGGCATATTCTAGTCTGGTTCCGCAGTGCCGTTAAGTGATATTGATTTATGATTGGTGGGTTTTTCCTGCACAGACCAACGGGAGGAGTTTAATGGAGGAAGTGCCTTACTTAGTGTTAGTTATGTTTATTTATGTTAATTTATGTTAATTATTAGTTTTTTTATAAATAAAGTTAATTGGCTGCTACGGCCACATTTACTCCAGATTGGTGTGGTCTCATTTTCTGGGGTATATGTTCACATCAGTTATACAATAGTCAAGAAAAGGGCAACAAAGCTAAACTAAGAGGAGCTGAAGATGGCTGGATCACCTCTATTATGAGGCATGACTACAAAAATTAAACTAAAATTGACACTAAACTCTAGTTAAAAAAAAATAAAAAATCAACTTTTCACAGCAGCCAAACAAACACTGGCAAAAGCTTGGAGAACTCCGGACTTGGTGATTAACGAAGCAGTGAATAGAATGAACAATACTATGTCACATGCTAAATTGATAGCTCTTGAAACGAACATGATTCCTAAAATTGAAAAAATATGGCAGCCGTGAATAGACAACTTTTTATCCCCAACATTTGATTTACAAGTGCTTTTGCCATGGTAGTTGATTGAGAAGACATCATCCTGAATATATTCTTTTCAGAAATAGTGGTGGCTCTCAGCCGCACGATTCCACAGATTTCTTCCCCTCTTTCTTTACTTCTTTCTCTTTCTTCTCTTTACATCTTTTTTTTTCTCTCTTCTCTTCCTTTCTTTCATTATACTCACTGTCATCATAAAATATATGTACAAGTTGTTTCTACTTAATTAGAGTTTCGAAAATCACATCTAATTCTGCAAGATCCTTGATTTTCAAATTCTTTATAATATTGTTGTTTATTAGTTAAGGATTTTTTAAATAACTTACCATTTATACCTTTAATGAATTCAGATAATGATAATAATACTTTTGGATCTATGTGAGTAAACGTCATCATCTTGATTTTATAATCATTATTTTATCTAACTTGTATGTTATCTGTACATGCAATAAAATCTTTTAACAAGGAAAAAAATTAAAAAAAAAGAGTCCATTCAAGTATGTATATTCTTAATTTTTTTTAAAAGTCTCTTCTATTGCTCTCAGACTCCTCCATATTTTTATTAAATTTTTTATGTGACCTGACGTCCTGTTAGAGAATGGCTACATTTGTTCTCCATTGCCCCAATGTATGTAGGTATATTGAATAACAATTACACACTCACAGGATGGTACTGTGGGCGTACTGTGGGCATATGAATGATTGTGAAGGGGGCCACATCCTAGTAACTAGAATATGTACATATGGAAAGAACGTGGACTTTTTAGGCACCAATCACAAAATCAACAAAGTTTATTCATCATAACACAAATTATTATTAAGGTATCGGGATTTATATAGCGCCAACAGTTTGCGCAGCGCTTTACAACTTGAGGGCAGGCAGTACAGTTAAAATACAATTCAATACAGGAGGGATCAGAGGGCCCTGCTCATTAGAGCTTACAATCTAGGAGGGAGGGTCAAGTGATATAAAAGGTAATAGCTGTGGGAGATGAGCTTATGGAGAAAGTAAATGTACAGTTGTTAGGTGGGGGCCAGATAGGCTTCTCTGAAGAGAAGTGTTTTTAGGGATCGTCTAAAAGGGAGCAGAGTAGGAGATAGTCGGACAGATTGGGGTAGGGAGTTCCATAGGATAGGCTTAGGAAAAGTCCTGGAGGCGAACATGTGAGGAGGTGACAAGGACACTAGACAGCAGGAGGTCTTGGGAGGAACGAAGGGAACAAGTAGGTTGGTATCCATACATATTACATCAATATAGTCCAAACACCACCAGCTTGAGTGACTGTGCTACAGGGTCGGGATTCAGTGCTCCTCAGCGACACATGCAATCTATACACCATTGGAGAGCCATATTTGGACTAAATTTATACATATTTGTATGATCCTTAACCACTAGGCGTCCGTGCTATAGCCGAAAGATGGCTACAGCGCGGCACCCAATGTTTACTCCTGTTTACTTCCCCGATGCGTGCCACCGCATCCCTTGGACACAGCCAATCACAGATCATGTTAAATGGCCAATCACAGTGGCCATTTAGCACTCGATATGAGTGTCCAATGAGAGATGATCTCATATGTAAACATATGAGATCATCTCTCATCGCGGGCTCTCCCTCCTCACACAGAGACAGTGCCCACAGTACCTGTCAGTGCCATCTGTCCCCAGTGCCATCTGTCCCCAGTGCTACCTATAAGTGCCAACTGTCCCCAGTGCCACGTATAAGTACCATCTGTCATCAGTGCCACGTATTAGTGCCATCTGTCATCAGTGCCACGTGTCATCAGTGCCACGTATTAGTGCCATCTGTCATCAGTGTCACATATTAGTGCCATCTGTCATCAGTGCCACGTATTAGTGCCATCTGTCATCAGTGTCACATCAGTGTCACGTGTCATCAGTGCCACATATTAGTGCCATCTGTCATCAGTGTCACGTGTCATCAGTGTCACGTATCAGTGCCATCTGTCATCAGTGCCACCTGTCAGTGTCACATGCCATCTGTTATCAGTGTCACGTGTCATCAGTGCCACGTATCAGTGCCATCAGTGCAACGTATTAGTGCCATCTGTCATCAGTGCCATATATTAGTGCCATCTGTCATCAGTGCCACATATTAGTGCCATCTGTCATCAGTGCCACATCAGTGTCACGTGCCATCAGTGCCACGTATCAGTGCCATCTGTCATCAGTGCCACATCAGTGTCACGTGCCATCAGTGCCACGTATCAGTGCCATCTGTCATCAGTGCCACATCAGTGTCACATGTCATTGTCCTGGTGCTCCAGAGCCTTCAAAAGTGTAATAGGTAGTCAACAAGTTAGATGTGTAATTTATGCTCCTAGAACACGTGATGGTGCTCCCTGCATGTTGGGCCTCTCTAAGTGGCCAGGCTGTGAAAAAGTCCCACACATGTGGTATCGTAATACTCAGGAGGAGTAGCAGAATGTATTTTGGGGTGTCATTTGTGGTATCCACATGCCATGTGAGAGAAATAACCTATTACAATGACAATTTTGAGGAAAAAAAATCTTCATTTTGCAAAGAATTGTGGGAAAAAAATTACAACCTCAAAACCATGCATCTTACTAAATACCTTGGAATGTCTTCTTTCAAAAAAGGGGTCATTGTACTTTTCTGGCTTGTTTGGGTCGCAAGAAATGAGAGGCCACCAGTACATCAGATGTGATCAATTTTTTATGATTTGCACCACAGCTTGTAGACTCTCTAACAAAGACCAAATAATATCCACTAATTTGGGTTATTTTTACTAAAGATATGTAGCAGTATAAATTGTGGCCAACATTTATGAAGAAAAATTAATAATTTGTAAATTTTTTTCACAGAAACTAAGAAAAATGCTTTTTATTTTCAAAAATGTCTGTCTTTTTTCATTTATAGCGCAAAAAAAAAAAAAACAGAGGTGATCAAATACCACCAAAAGAAAGCTCTATTCGTATGAAAAAAAGAACAAAAAATTAATTTGGGTTCAGTATTATATGACTGAGTAATTGTAATTCAAAGTGTGAGAGCGCTGAAAGCTGAAAATTGATCTGGTTACGAGGGGGGTTTAAGTGCCCAGTAGGCAAGTGGTTAAAGCAGCTATTAATATCTAATTTAGTTAGCTGAACATTGGTATACCTGACTACTTACAGCTGTAATATTTTTTTTAAAAAGCATCTAACCGTTGGCTACTCCAAGCATGGTTTTATTAGTTAAGATGGCTAATTAAGTTTGCCAAATTGGTTTAGCTGTAGCTACACCACATATGTTATCGCCCTTATTGAGGAATTGTTGCCCATGCCTACATCTATAAATATAGATGTTTGGGAATAAATGAGTAAGCCACTGAAGAAGCGAATCAAACCGATATGCTGACCTATGGGGATCATCCTAGGGTTCTGGCTTACCAGCTGGCCTTGGTCCAGCTGCTAGAGTTGGGTTGGTCAGACATTAAAGTGATTGTTATTTTAAAAAAACAAAAAATCAAAGCTTTACAAACAAGGTTTTTGCACAGAGAGCGGCCCCGATCCTCCTTTTCTGGGGTCCCCCTGCTGCGCTCCTGGCTCCTCCTCTTCATCGAGTGACCCCACGGAGAGCCGATTTCCATGGGGGCACTCGTGCTGGGCGCACTCCCAAGTCCTGCTGCTGCGTCCATTGACACAGACATCAGGACTTGACCCTGCCCCACGGCTCCCGCGTCACTGGATTTGATTGACAGCAGTGGGAGCCAATGGATCCTGCTGCTATCAATCTATCCAATAAGGACAGAGACAGCGGCTGGAGCTGCTGGGCTCGTTCTCGTCGCTGGAACGATCGGGTTCAGATAAGAAAAAGGGGGCCTGCTGCAGCACAAAAGGTTTTTCACCTTAATGCATAGAATGCATAGAATGCATAAAGGCGGAAAACCTTGAGGGTTTACAACTCCTTTAACCACTTGCTTACTGTGCACTTAAACACCCTTCCTGCCCAGACCAATTTTCAGCTTTCAGCGCTCTCGCACTTTCAGTGACAATTGCGCAGTCATGCAATGCTGTAACCAAATGAATTTTTTATCATTTTGTTCGCACAAATAGAGCTTTAGTTTGGTGGTATTTATTCGCGACTCTGTTTTTTATTTTTTGCGATATAAGCGAAAACATAGCGAAAATTTTGAAAAAAAACAATATTTTCTCCTTTCTTTTTTAAAAGAAATCCAATAAAATCAAATTTTGTCATAAATTTAAGCCAAAATGTATTCTGCTACATGTTTTTTGTAAAAAAAATTCCGTTAAGTGTATAATAATTGGTTCGCGTGATCACGGACATATGTACGCAAATGATCATGTAAAAGGGGTGTGCAGGTGATCACGGACATATGTGTGCAGATAATCATTGGCACATGTTATTTTACTGGGACATATGTGAGGGACATGTGTTTTTATTATTTGGGGACATGTGTGTTTTGGGGACATGTGTGTTTTGGGGACATGTGTGTTTTACTGTGGGGACACTACACTGGTGATCAGTGAGTAAAAAACTGTAAAAAAAACAGCTAATACTCACTGATCACCAGCCGGCTGCAGCGATCCACTCTCCTCTCCTCACCGACGACTTCCGTGTGAGGAGAGGAGGGCCGATTGCCTAGCAACCGGCTGTTTGTTTACATCACATGACGGCTGTGATTCGACACGGCCGTCATGTGATCAGGAAGGCCAATCGCCGAGCCCTCCTGCCGATCCGAGATGCGCCGTGTCCGGGTGACACGGGCGCATCGTGATCGCGCCGCTGCGCGGGCACGCGCGCGCGATCCCTCTACTTCTGAAGGACGTTCCGGAACGTCCTATCAGAAGTAGACGGCTCCCACCCAGCCGTATATGTACATTGGCCGGGTGGGAAGTGGTTAAGGACAGTAGTCTGATTGACTTTTATGTGCTTTTATGAATATATATGTAATTTGTCTTATGAATAAACTTTGTTGATTTTATGATTGGTGCCTAAAAAGTCCATGTCCTTTCCATATGTACATATTCCAATGTATGTAGGAACATAGACACCCTCTCTTGCTCACTCCTGAGATGGACTATGAGATGTGTAGTGTGCATAGAGCAGAGCACATGACAACTGCAACTAACATGCACTGCTCATTCCAAGCAAAGTGAAGTGAGAGGGAAAAGGAGAGGTTCATAAGCTCACAGAGGACATTACAGGGCCATTAGGTAGATTACAGGGCCATTAAGTAGTGTATGTGTACTTAATAGTGTCACTTTAAGGTGCTTAATAAGGTAAAGAATCGCAATATACAAATATTTGAATGGTGATTGTAGTATCAGCAGAAAACAGTTTAACCCCTTACAGACCGGAAGATTTGCTTCTTTAAAGTGGTGTTTCCCCCAAAAAATTTTAAATAGCTGACAATTCCTAAAAATCTAAAAAAAATTTTTACTTACCTCTGAATGTCTGTTGCTAGGGCGTCCCTCGTAGTCTGCCTCCTTCAGTGCCCGGGCTGGTGACATCACTTCCCCTCGGCGCAGTCAGTTATCTGGGACACGTGACAGGTCCCAGGTGACTGTGCAGCATATCACGGCGCGTGGCGCCGCTCGCGCATGCGCAGTGGGTGGCCAGCTGTGCCCACAGTAAGAATGCCGGCGCTGCGAGCGGAGTGGGGAACGAGGGGGGGCTTTGTTCTCCCACATCGCTGGACCCTGGGACAGGTAAGTGTCTGATTATTAAAAGTCAGCAGCTGCAGTCTTTGTATTTGTATTTTAAGGGGCACCCCACTTTAATGACCAGGCCATTGTTTGCGGTACGGCACGGCGCCGCTTTAACTGACAATTGCGCGGTTGTGCAACGCTGTACGCAAAAAAAATGTACGTCCTATTTTTCCTACAAATAGAGCTTTCTTTTGGTGGTATTTGATCACCCCTGCGGTTTTTATTTTTTGGGCTATAAACAAAAATAGCGCCAATTTTGGAAAAAAAAAACAATTTTTTACTTTTTGCTATAATAAAAATCCCCCAAAAAATGTAAAAAAATAAATGTCATCACTTTAGGCCGATATACATTCTTCAACATATTTTTGGTAAAAAAATCACAATAAGCGTATATTGATTGGTTTACGCAAAAGTTATAGCGCCACCAAAATAGGGGATAGATTTATGGCATTTTTATTATTATTATTATTATTTTTTTTTGTACTAGTAATGGCAATGATCTGCGGTTTTTAGCCGGGCTGCGACATTGCGGCGGACAGATGCTTTTTTGGGACCATTGACATTTATACAGCGATCAGTGCTATAAAAATGCACTGATTACTGTATAAATGTCACTGGCAGGGAAGGGGTTAACACTAGGGGGCGATCAAGGGGTTAACTGTGTTCCCTCAGAGTGTGTTGCTAACTGTGGGGGGAGGGAACTGACTGGAGGAGGAGACATATCGCTGCTCCTTATCACTAGGAACAGCAGATCTCTCTCCTCCCCTGTCAGAACGGGGATCTGTGTGTTGGCTCTCCTGCCAGCGATCGTGAGTGGCCAGCGGACATCGCGGATCGAGTGCAGCGGTCACGCCTGCTATCGCCCCTTAAAGGTGCCGACGTACACCTATGGTGATTTGTGGGATCCTGTCGAGCTGCCGCAGTATAATAATGGCGGCTGGTCGGCCAGTGGTTAATCTCAGATATCTGAAGAAGACCCAAGGGCACACAATGGAGCAGTTTGAACTAGATGAACCAGTGTCTTTATTTAACCTCAAAAACTATGTAACATTGTAAAACTATGGGGTTGATTTACTAAATCTGGTGCACTGCACTGCAGCTGTGCATAGAAACCAATCAGCTTCCAGTTTTTTTGTCAAAGCTTAATTCAATAATGGTATTAGCAGCTGATTGGCTACCATGCAGAGCTGCACCAGATTTTGCACTGTACCGTTTTAGTAAACCAGCCCCTATATATGTAACTATGTAACATTGCGCATCATAAAGAAATTGCAATTTCTAAAAATAAAATACTGTTTTCACCATTTCCATTACAATTCTATTTTTCATCCTCCCTACTCCCCTAGAACCCTTCCCTGGCTCTATGCACTGTCCTTGATAGATGGGTGACTTTTCCTCACTCTAGCCACTCGCAAAATGTATGCCAAACCCAGGAGCCAGGGTTCTAAATAAACTCTGCCTGACCCAAGATGGCACCAAAGTCACATAGGGTGCCAACATCCAATTGGATAGCTTTTTCACTGTGACCGAGGAAATCATAGAGGAAACTACAGTAGGTTCCCCTTGATTTCCTCCCCAATCTGCATTGCCGCTGCGACAAGCGCCACCTGCAGCGGAGAAAATAGACTGCACCTGTCTACAAGTCCTGTGTAGTGTGAGTTGAAATGGCCACATGTCATCTCTTTTAGAAGCCCATACAGTGGGGATCGAAAGTTTGGGCACCCCAGGTAAAAATGTGTATTAATGTGCATAACGAAGCCAAGGAAAGATGGAAAAATCTCCAAATGGCATCAAATTACAGATTAGACATTCTTATAATATGTCAAAAAAAGTTACATTTTATTTCTATCATTTACACTTTCAAAATTACAGAAAACAAAAAATGGCGTCTGCAATAGTTTGGGCACCCTGCAGAGTTAATATCTTGTACTGCCCCTTTTGGCATTATCACAGTTTGTAAATGCTTTTTGTAGCCAACCAAGAGTCTTTCAATTCTTGTTTGAGGTATCTTTGCCCATTCTTCCTTACAAAAGTGTTCCAGTTCTTTGAGATTTCTGGGCTGTCTGTCACGCACTTCTCTTTTAAGGTCTATCCATAGATCTTCAATAATGTTGAGGTCATGAGATTGTGAAGGCCATGGCAAAACCTTCAGTTTACACCTCTTGATGTAATCCCCCGTGGATTTTGAGGTGTGTTTAGGATCATTATCCATTTGTAGAAGCCGTCCTCTCTTTAACTTCAGCTTTTTCACAGATGGCATCAAGTTACCATCCAAAATTTGCTAAAATTTTATTGAATCCATTTTTCCTTCTACGCGTGAAATGTTCCCTGTGCCACTGGCTGCAATACAACCCCAAAGCATGATTGATCCACCCCCATACTTAACAGTTGGACAGAGGTTCTTTTCATTAAATTCTGTGCCCTTTCTTCTCCAAACGTACCTTTGCTCATTCCGGCCAAAAAGTTCTATTTTAATCTCATCGGTCCACAGAACTTGTTTCCAAAATGCCTCAGGCTTGTCTATATGTTCATTTGCAAAGTTCAAACGCTGATTTTTGTGGTGAGGACGTAGAAGAGGTTTTCTTCTGATGACTCTTCCATGAAGACCATATTTGTACAAGTATCTCTTTATAGTGGAACAGTGTACCCCAACTCCAGTGTCTGCCAGATCTTTCTGGAGGGATCGTGCAGTCAAATGTGGGTTTTGAATTGCTTTTCTCACAATCCTGCGAGCTGTTCTGTCTGATATTTTTCTTGGTCTTCCAGATCTTGCTTTAACTTCCACTGTTCCTGATGACTGCCATTTCTTAATTACATTCCGAACAGAGGATATTGACATCTGAAAACGCTTTGCTATCTTCTTATAGCCTTCTCCAGCTTTATGAGCGTCAACTATTTTCAGTTTCAGTTTTCTAGACAACTGCTTAGAAGAACCCATGGTGCTGATTGTTGGGGCCAGGTCAGATGAGTCTGGCCATTTAAAACCTTTGAGATTGACATCACCTGGTCTTCCCAGGCGATGACTGAGAACAATCCATGACACTGGCAGGTCTCAGCTTTGCAAAGGGGTCAGTGCATGCTATAAATTCTGCAGGGTGCCCAAACTTTTGCAGATGCCATTTTTTAGTTTTCTGTAATTTTGAAAGTGTAAATGATGGAAATAAAATCTAACTTTTTTTGACATATTATAAGAATGTCTAATCTGTAATTTGATGCCATTTGGAGATTTTTCCATCTTTCCTTGGCTTTGTTATGCACATTAATACACATTTTTACCTGGGGTGCCCAAACTTTCGATCCCCACTGTATGACAGGGTGACAACACAGGAGCACAGCTGGGTGACAGGGACATGGCGTTGTCACCCTGTAAAAGGAAGTACAGTGGAACCTTGGATTACGAGCATAATCCATTCCAGGAGAATGCTTGCAATCCAAAGCACTCGCATATCAAAGCGAGTTTCCCCATAGAAGTCAATGGAAATGAAGATAATTCGTTCTGCATTGACTTCTATTGCATGCAATACTGCATGTGGCCAGAGGTGGGGGGGTGCCGGAAATACTCGGGAACAGCTCAACTGAACTCAGAAACCCTCGGAAAGCATCAGAAACACTCGGAAACTGAGTATTTCAGAGTGTTTCCAAGTATTTTGCAAGTGATTCCGAGTATTTCCGAGTGGCTCCGAACCGTTCCGAGTGTCCCACCTCTGGCCAAATGCGGTACTGCACACCACATTAGCTTGAATTCTGCTTGTTTTGCGACACAACACTCACAAGCCGAGTCAGGATTTAAAAAAAAAAAGTTGCTTGTCTTTCAAAACGCTTTTTAACCACGTTACTCGTTAACCAAGGTGCCACTGTATCTTAATAAGGACCTTCATGGCAGGATCAATACATTAATGAAAGCCGCAGGTTTAAAAACATTGTGAATTACTTTTGAAATGACATCATGGCCTTTTAATACATTTTGGTGGTTGGGTTAATGTATTGCTTAGGTCAGAGCCAAGATATGTGTGCTGAATACAGCCAATCTGGTGACACCACAAGTGCCAGCTTGCCGTTCCAAGCCTATACAAGGCTCTATCCTATTTTCCTTATTTCTCCGGCTCCCTAGAGGTTGTTTTTCTGCTCTCTTTCTCGAGGGGAGCCATGTTCTTCTGCTTATATTGTTTGAAACATTAGATTTATTATGAAGGCAGGCTGATTAAAGAGCTGGACCCTTTCCTAGAACGATTTCTTCCAAGTCTTTCCAAACACACAACTCTATTCTCGGAGAAGGCTGGACGCAGTTACAATCTCTGCTCCGAGATCATTTTCTGTACTTTACCTGAAATCCAAGCACAGGGACATCAATACATAGTTACATGTAGGTGAGGTTGAAATAAGACACAAGTCCATCAAGTCCAACCTATGTGTGTGATTATATGTCAGTATTACATTGTATATCCCTGTATGTTGCGGTCGTTCAGGTGCTTATCTAATAGTTTCTTGAAACTATCAATGCCCCCCCGCTGAGACCACCGCCTGTGGAAGGGAACTCCACATCCTTGCCAATCCCACAGTAAGGAACCCTCTAAAGTCAAACCTCTTTTCTTCCAATCCCAACTGGTGGCCACGAGTCCTGTCAAAATGCCTTTTGATAAAAAGCCCTATCCCCACTGTGGGGTCGCCAGTATGGCATTTGTACATTGAAATCATATCCCCTCTCAAGCGTCTGTTCTCCAGAGAGAATAAGTTCAGTGCTCACAACCTTTCCTCATAACTAATATCCTCCAGACCCTCCATTAGCTTTGTTGCCCTTCTTTGCACTCGCTTCATTTCCAGTACATCCCCCCCGAGGACTGGTGCCCAGAACTGGACAGCACACCCCAGGTGCGGCCGGACCAGAGTCTTGTAGAGCGGGAGAACTATCACTTTATCTCTGGAGTCGATCCCCTTTCAATGCATGCCAATATTCTGTTTGCTCTGCCAGCAGCAGCCTGGCATTGCATGCCACTGCCGAGCCTATGATCCACTAGGACCCCCAGGTCCCTCTCCATCCCAGATTCCCCCAGAGGCTCTCCCCCCAGTGTAAAGACTGCACCCATACCCTTGCCACCCAAATGTATTATTTCACACCTTTCCACATCAAACCTCATTTGCCATGTAGTTGCCCACCCCTTTAATTCGTTCAGATCCCCCTGTAAGGCTTCCACATCCCGTGGAGGAGCCACTGCCCTGCCTAGCCTAGTATCGTCCGCAAACACAGAGATTGAACTGTTTACTCCATCCTCCAGGTCGCCCATGAACAAATCAAACAGGATTGGTCCCAACACAGAACCCCCGGGGGACCCCACTACCCACCCCTGACCACTCCGAGTACTCCCCATTCATCACCACCCTCTGAACTCGCCCCTGCAGCCAGTCCTCAATCCATGCACTCACCCCATGGTCCACGCCAACGGACCCCACTCTGCACAGCAAACGCCCATGGGGAACTGTGCCAAATGCTCTTGCAAAATCCAGATACACCACGTCCACGGGCCTTCCTTCATCTAGATGGCAACTCACCTATTCATAGAAGACCAGTAGACTGGCCTGGCAGGAACGACTCTCCATGAATCCATGCTGATCGCCGCCAATGATACCGCTCTCACCACCAAAATCCCATACATAGTCCCCTATCATCCCCTCCAAGAGCCTACACACCACAATGCCAGGCCAACTGGTCTGCAATTCTCAGGGATGCACCCTGGGCCCCTTCTAAACACCGGTGCCACATTGGCCCTTCTCCAATCAGCTGGCACCACTCCAGTCAGTAGACAGTCAGTAAAAATTAGGAACAATGGCCTGGCAACTACCCGACTGAGCTCTCCAAGTACCCTCGGGTGCAAGCCATCCAGTCCCGGTGATCCATCAATGCCAAGCCTCCCAAGGCTAATTTTAATTCTGTCCTCTGTTAACCATGGAGGCGCCTCCTGTGATGTGCCACAAGGACAAACACCGCAGTCTCCGCCACCAAATTCTCCCGCGAAGACCGAGGAGAAGAACAAACTCAACACCTTCGCCATCCCCCCATCCCCTGCAACCAGACGTCCCTCCCCACTCCCCACGGGGCCAACATGGTCTGTCCTCCCCACTCCACTGTCCACACACTCAAAGAACCTCCTGGGACCCCTCCTGCTCTCCTCCGCTATGCTATGTCCTCCATGCTCCATTGCACCCTTACATTCCTTGTTGCATTCTTTATAAAGTCTGAATGCTGATGATGATCCCTCAACCTTGTATTTTTTGAAGGCCTTCTCCTTTGCTTTTATATGCATTTTTACATTGGAGTTAAAGTGGATGTTAACCCGAAAAAAATATTATTATTTTTTTATGTCATGATGTAGAGTATAAGATTTCCTATCATTTGAGCCCAGTTTTGCCACAAAGAGTTAATCCAGCTCTGAGCAATCCTCTTTTATTGTTCAGTGAGATAAATCTTGACAAACAGAGAGACTTTGTCAAATCCTCCCCCTTGCTGTGAGTGACATATGTCGTGCACTAGCCTAAGAGACATGCATTATTTTTTAATTCCCTCCCACTCCTTTCTTCTGCTGCTCTGCCAGGATTGGATGTTCCACACCTCAGCATAATTGGGCATGTGGTTACTTTCTTGTCTTTTCACTGGATGTTACAGATCATAGCAGAAGTTCAGTGTAAGAAATACACAGGAGAAAATGCATATTGACAAGGGGAGTGTAGAGGTGGGCGGGGAGTCTACTGACATCACGACTCCACCCACCGAGCTCCAGACAACAGACCCACCCACAGAATCTGCAGTTTTTTGGTTCTCATAACAGACCGGGGACAGAGGGGAGACATTTGACAGGTAAAGATACATGCAGGAGGCATGTATATCCTTATAGATAACCCCTATGGCAATAGTTTAGAAAGGATGACATTGGGTTTACATCCACTTTAAGCCATCCAGGACTTTTGTTTACTCTTTTAAATGTATTACCCAATGGGATGCATTGGCTAATGCCCTTATTTAATATGCTCTTAAAGCAAACCCATCTCTCCTCCGCGTTCTTTGCTCCTAAGATTTTATCCCAATTTATGCCTTCTAGTAAGGTTCGTAGTTTAGGAAAGTTGGCTCTTTTGAAATTCAGTGTCTTTGTATTCCCCTTATCAATGACTTTCATATATGTATGTCTTCTGTAACCTGGAGGCACCAGTCCATCCAGGCAGTATACTATACATATAGAGACCCTCTAAAGCTTAGACATGTTCCCTTACTCATGAAATTACATGAGGCTTGTACAGTAGGACAGTACAGGGGTTTGTGTGCTCGTTTTATTTTTAATGAAGCTGACAATGAATATCTTTTTTTTTCTCTGTAAATGTCATTTTAAGAATGAAAAAAAAATTGCGTGGAGTCCCTCCAAAAATGCATAGCAGACCCTTTGAGACTGTGGTGGATTTTAAGGGGGTACCTAACACAAAAAAAAAAAAAAAATATGCTTGAGATCCTCTTAAAAATCCATACCAGGCCCTTAATCCAAGCAAGCAGCCTAGCTGGCCATGAAAGGGGAGGGCGAGCGTGCACCCCGTCTCCTAAGCCATACCAAGCCACATGCCCACAACATAGTGAGGGTCCTCCCCTGGCAAAGCACCTTGTGTCTGTGTTGATGAGGACAAGGGCCTCTTCCCCACAACCCTTGCATGGTGGTTGCAAGGGTCTGTGAGCTGGGGGGCTTTAATAATAAGGGGGGCCCCAGACAACTGCCCCCCCCCCCCACTGGAAAACTAAGAGGTTTAAAAAAAAAAGCCTAGAAATAAAAGACGTCCAAACATTTGGGAAACATTTTAAAAATGTAAAACATTCTCCAAAAATGTCCCTAATTGTAAATCCATTGTCAATCATGATGCCCACCACCGGAAAAAAAAATCCCCCATACACGACCGGTCCCCAACAGGGACATTGGCTGCATGAGAGCTCCCTGAGCTGTCATCAGCTATATAAAGGAAGGGGTGGGGATAGTGGTGTCATGTGACCATATTTAGACAATAATGTAAGGCTCACTTCCCACCCATTTGCATACGTGGCCGGGGATTCCCTGGTGATGCCAGTGGTTGGCAAGAATGCTGCAGCTGCCAGCAGCCGCTGCTTCCTTAACAACCATTGACAGCATTGCCCAAATATGGTAGTGTGGCCATATTTAGGGAACAATATAACCTGCTCCATTTTGCATCTATTTGCTTACATGGACGGGAAATCCTGTCCATGTAAGTGAATGGGCCAGGTGTTGTTATGGTTGGTAAGGACTAGGGATGGGCCCGGTGCTCGATGCGAACCCACGTTCGCATCGAGCACCGGGCGTTCGCTCGCTCGGCGAGCCCAGAACTATTTTGGCCGCTCGCATCACGTTCGTGTGATGCGAGCGGCCCCGCAATGCATTGCGGCCGGCGCGGCCGGCGCAGTGCATTGCTGGCTGATGATTGGCCAAGCATGCACTGTGACCCCGCATGCTTGGCCAATCACAGCCCCGGAAACTCGAAGAGCCATAATTGGCTACAGGCAGGACGCCTGTAGCCAATTACAGCTCAGGGGCTGTAGTACACGCCCCCCCCTATAAAGGCCGCCACGCCGTCTGCGCCGGTCACATGCTGTTCCGGCGCAGATTGAGCAGGCTGATTCTGTGACACTCTGCTGGATTTAGTTAGGTAGAGAGATTCACTTACAGAGATTGAGTTAGATAGATTCAGTTACAAAGATTGATTGAGAAAGAGGGGCTTGTAGTGTGTTCGTGGCAGGCAGGCAGAGCTCCTATATTTTGTTACCAGAAGCACCTATAGGACTTGTAGTGTGTTCGTGGCAGGCAGGCAGAGCTCCTATATTTTGTTACCAGAAGCACCTATAGGACTTGTAGTGTGTTCGTGGCAGGCAGGCAGAGCTCCTATATTTTGTTCCCAGAAGCACCTATAGGACTTGTAGTGTGTTAGTCCCATCACACACACAGAGCTATATTTTGTTCCCAGAAGCACCTATAGGACTTGAAGTGTGTTAGTCCCATCACACACACAGAGCTATATTTTCTTCCCAGAGGCACCTATAGGACTTGAAGTGTGTTAGTCCCATCACACACACAGAGCTATATTTTGTTCCCAGAAGCACCTATAGGACTTGAAGTGTGTTAGTCCCATCACACACACCTTTATTTCCTTCCCAGAAGCACCTATAGGACTTGAAGTGTGTTAGTCCCATCACACACACAGAGCTATATTTTGTTCCCAGAAGCACCTATAGGACTTGAAGTGTGTTAGTCCCATCACACACACAGAGCTATATTTTGTTCCCAGAAGCACCTATAGGACTTGAAGTGTGTTAGTCCCATCACACACACAGAGCTATATTTTGTTCCCAGAAGCACCTATAGGACTTGAAGTGTGTTAGTCCCATCACACAGACCTTTATTTCCTTCCCAGAAGCACCTATAGGACTTGAAGTGTGTTAGTCCCATCACACACACAGAGCTATATTTTGTTCCCAGAAGCACCTATAGGACTTGAAGTGTGTTAGTCCCATCACACACACAGAGCTATATTTTGTTCCCAGAAGCACCTATAGGACTTGAAGTGTGTTAGTCCCATCACACACACAGAGCTATATTTTGTTCCCAGAAGCACCTATAGGACTTGAAGTGTGTTAGTCCCATCACACAGACCTTTATTTCCTTCCCAGAAGCACCTATAGGACTTGAAGTGTGTTAGTCCCATCACACACACAGAGCTATATTTTGTTCCCAGAAGCACCTATAGGACTTGAAGTGTGTTAGTCCCATCACACACACAGAGCTATATTTTCTTCCCAGAAGCACCTATAGGACTTGAAGTGTGTTAGTCCCATCACACACACAGAGCTATATTTTGTTCCCAGAGGCACCTATAGGACTTGAAGTGTGTTAGTCCCATTACACACACAGAGCTATATTTTCTTCCCAGAAGCACCTATAGGACTTGAAGTGTGTTAGTCCCATCACACACACAGAGCTATATTTTGTTCCCAGAAGCACCTATAGGACTTGAAGTGTGTTAGTCCCATCACACACACAGAGCTATATTTTGTTCCCAGAAGCACCTATAGGACTTGAAGTGTGTTAGTCCCATCACACACACAGAGCTATATTTTGTTCCCAGAAGAACCTATAGGACTTGAAGTGTGTTAGTCCCATCACACACACAGAGCTATATTTTGTTCCCAGAAGCACCTATAGGACTTGAAGTGTGTTAGTCCCATCACACACACAGAGCTATATTTTGTTCCCAGAAGCACCTATAGGACTTGAAGTGTGTTAGTCCCATCACACAGACCTTTATTTCCTTCCCAGAAGCACCTATAGGACTTGAAGTGTGTTAGTCCCATCACACACACAGAGCTATATTTTGTTCCCAGAAGCACCTATAGGACTTGAAGTGTGTTAGTCCCATCACACACACAGAGCTATATTTTGTTCCCAGAAGCACCTATAGGACTTGAAGTGTGTTAGTCCCATCACACAGACCTTTATTTCCTTCCCAGAAGCACCTATAGGACTTGAAGTGTGTTAGTCCCATCACACACACAGAGCTATATTTTGTTCCCAGAAGCACCTATAGGACTTGAAGTGTGTTAGTCCCACCACACAGACCTTTATTTCCTTCCCAGAAGCACCTATAGGACTTGAAGTGTGTTAGTCCCATCACACACACAGAGCTATATTTTGTTCCCAGAAGCACCTATAGGACTTGAAGTGTGTTAGTCCCATCACACACACAGAGCTATATTTTGTTCCCAGAAGAACCTATAGGACTTGAAGTGTGTTAGTCCCATCACACACACAGAGCTATATTTTGTTCCCAGAAGCACCTATAGGACTTGAAGTGTGTTAGTCCCATCACACACACAGAGCTATATTTTGTTCCCAGAAGCACCTATAGGACTTGAAGTGTGTTAGTCCCATCACACACACAGAGCTATATTTTGTTCCCAGAAGCACCTATAGGACTTGAAGTGTGTTAGTCCCATCACACACACAGAGCTATATTTTGTTCCCAGAAGCACCTATAGGACTTGAAGTGTGTTAGTCCCATCACACACACAGAGCTATATTTTGTTCCCAGAAGAACCTATAGGACTTGAAGTGTGTTAGTCCCATCACACACACAGAGCTATATTTTGTTCCCAGAAGCACCTATAGGACTTGAAGTGTGTTAGTCCCATCACACACACAGAGCTATATTTTGTTCCCAGAAGCACCTATAGGACTTGAAGTGTGTTAGTCCCATCACACACACAGAGCTATATTTTGTTCCCAGAAGAACCTATAGGACTTGAAGTGTGTTAGTCCCATCACACACACAGAGCTATATTTTGTTCCCAGAAGCACCTATAGGACTTGAAGTGTGTTAGTCCCATCACACACACAGAGCTATATTTTGTTCCCAGAAGCACCTATAGGACTTGAAGTGTGTTAGTCCCATCACACACACAGAGCTATATTTTGTTCCCAGAAGAACCTATAGGACTTGAAGTGTATTAGTCCCATCACACACACAGAGCTATATTTTGTTCCCAGAAGCACCTATAGGACTTGAAGTGTGTTAGTCCCATCACACACACAGAGCTATATTTTGTTCCCAGAAGCACCTATAGGACTTGAAGTGTGTTAGTCCCATCACACACACAGAGCTATATTTTGTTCCCAGAAGCACCTATAGGACTTGAAGTGTGTTAGTCCCATCACACACACAGAGCTATATTTCGTTCCCAGCCCAGAAGCACCTATAGGACTTGAAGTGTGTTAGTCCCATCACACACACGGAGCTATATTTTGTTCCCAGAAGAACCTATAGGACTTGAAGTGTGTTAGTCCCATCACACACACAGAGCTATATTTTGTTCCCAGAAGCACCTATAGGACTTGAAGTGTGTTAGTCCCATCACACACACAGAGCTATATTTTGTTCCCAGAAGCACCTATAGGACTTGAAGTGTGTTAGTCCCATCACACACACAGAGCTATATTTCGTTCCCAGAAGCACCTATAGGACTTGAAGTGTGTTAGTCCCATCACACACACAGAGCTATATTTTGTTCCCAGAAGCACCTATAGGACTTGAAGTGTGTTAGTCCCATCACACAGAGCTCCTCTATTTTCTTTGCAGAAGCACCCATAGGACTTCTAGTGTGTTAGTGGCATCACACAGAGCTCCTATATATTCTTCTCAGCAGCACCCACAGGACTTCTAGTGTGTTAGTGGCATCACACAGAGCTCCTCTATTTTCTTTGCAGAAGCACCCACAGGACTTCTAGTGTGTTAGTGGCATCACACAGAGCTCCTCTATTTTCTTTGCATAAGCACCCACAGGACTTCTAGTGTGTTAGTGGCATCACACAGAGCTCCTCTATTTTCTTTGCAGAAGCACCCATAGGACTTCTAGTGTGTTAGTGGCATCACACAGAGCTCCTATATATTCTTCTCAGCAGCACCCACAGGACTTCTAGTGTGTTAGTGGCATCACACAGAGCTCCTCTATTTTCTTTGCAGAAGCACCCACAGGACTTCTAGTGTGTTAGTGGCATCACACAGAGCTCCTCTATTTTCTTTGCAGAAGCAGCCACAGGACTTCTAGTGTGTTAGTGGCATCACACAGAGCTCCTCTATTTTCTTTGCATAAGCACCCACAGGACTTCTAGTGTGTTAGTGGCATCACACAGAGCTCCTCTATTTTCTTTGCAGAAGCACCCATAGGACGTCTAGTGTGTTAGTGGCATCACACAGAGCTCCTATATATTCTTCTCAGCAGCACCCACAGGACTTCTAGTGTGTTAGTGGCATCACACAGAGCTCCTCTATTTTCTTTGCAGAAGCACCCACAGGACTTCTAGTGTGTTAGTGGCATCACACAGAGCTCCTCTATTTTCTTTGCAGAAGCACCCACAGGACTTCTAGTGTGTTAGTGGCATCACACAGAGCTCCTCTATTTTCTTAGCAGAAGCACCCATAGGACTTCTAGTGTGTTAGTGGCATCACACAGAGCTCCTATATATTCTTCTCAGCAGCACCCACAGGACTTCTAGTGTGTTAGTGGCATCACACAGAGCTCCTCTATTTTCTTTGCAGAAGCACCCACAGGACTTCTAGTGTGTTAGTGGCATCACACAGAGCTCCTCTATTTTCTTTGCAGAAGCACCCACAGGACTTCTAGTGTGTTAGTGGCATCACACAGAGCTCCTCTATTTTCTTTGCATAAGCACCCACAGGACTTCTAGTGTGTTAGTGGCATCACACAGAGCTCCTCTATTTTCTTTGCAGAAGCACCCATAGGACTTCTAGTGTGTTAGTGGCATCACACAGAGCTCCTATATATTCTTCTCAGCAGCACCCACAGGACTTCTAGTGTGTTAGTGGCATCACACAGAGCTCCTCTATTTTCTTTGCAGAAGCACCCATAGGACTTCTAGTGTGTTAGTGGCATCACACAGAGCTCCTATATATTCTTCTCAGCAGCACCCACAGGACTACCGACTACAATGGCTGGAAGACCGCCAAGGGGAGGCAGAGCGTGCAGAGCCAAGAACACAGGGCAGGCAGGCTCTGTTTCTAGTGGCCGTGGCCGTGGACGTGGTCGTGCATCGTCATCAGCACGTGGCCATGGGACACGCGCGTCTTTGTTTTCGGCAGCTGGACATGTGGAGCCGCATCATGCTGAAGGCTTGGTAGAATGGATGACCAAGCCCTCCTCATCCTCCTCATCCTCTCTCACCCAGGCTCAGGGTACTGACAGAGCATCATCAGCCACCCCTTCCCTAGACCCACCATGTCCTCCTGAGGAGTCCCCCGAACTCTTTGAGCACAGTGTTGGGTACATGCTCCAGGAGGATGCCCAACGATTCGAAGGCTCGGATGACGATACCCAGCTTGAGGAATCTGGCAGTACTGTTCCACCAGCTGCAGCTTACTGCCAGGTTTGCTCTAGTGGTGAAGAGGGAGGGGATGATGAGGTCACTGACTCCACGTGGGTGCCTCAAGGGAGAGAGGATGAGGAGGAGGACGAGGAGGAGGAGGATGCGGCGTCACATGTCCAACGAGGCAGGATGCCCCCTGGAGGCCAGGTAGAGGCCAGCACAGCAACTGTACAACACCGCAGAGCTCCGCCTGTGCAGGGCGCTGCCTCTGCACGTTATCAGAAAAGTTCTTTGGTGTGGGCCTTTTTTGAGACGAGTGCAGCAGATCGCACCACTGCTATTTGCAATATTTGTCTCAAGCGTATCTCGCGTGGCCAAAACATCAGCCGCTTGGGCACGACAAGCATGACCAGACATATGGCGACCTGCCATGCAGCTCGTTGGCAGGCACACATAAAAGACCCACACCAAAGAACTAAGCGGACCTCTCCTTGCTCCTCCTCAGCTGGGATCTCCATCCCCACTACACCTTCAGTCCTCTCTGAAAGCTGCTCTGAGAGGACTGAAGGTGTAGAATTAGGTGTGTCACAACCAAGTACTTGCAGTACACCGACGTCCGATTGCAGCAGGCAAATTTCCCTGCCCCAGCTGCTGGACCGTAGAAAGAAGTACACTCCCAGCCATCCACATGCCCAGCGGTTGAATGCTAGCCTTGCTAAATTGCTAGCACTTCAACTGCTGCCTTTTCAGTTGGTAGACCCGTGAGTTTGTTCAATGTGCGGTTCCTCAGTGGCAGGTTCCCAAACGCCACTTTTTCTCGCGGAAGGCGATTCCGTCTCTCTACCGGCATGTGGAGGGCAATGTCCATGCCTCGCTGGACAGGGCGGTCAGCGGTAAGGTGCATATTACCGCTGACTCATGGTCCAGCAGGCATGGACAGGGACGGTACCTTTCTTTCACGGCCCATTGGGTCACTCTATTGGCAGCTGGGAGGGATGCAGGACAAGGTGCAGTAGTGTTGGAGGTTGTTCCGCCACCACGCCTCCAAAACGCGACTACTGATACTGGTTGTGACACACCTCTCTCCTCCACCCCCTCCTCTTCTTCTTCCTCCAGTGCTCTGTCCTTGGAACCAGCGGTGCTCCGTAGGCGTACAAGGGGCTACGCAAGTACGCAGGCAAAAAGATGCCATGCCGTGCTTGCGCTGGTGTGTTTGGGGGACAGGAGCCACACTGGGCCAGAGGTTCTGGCAGCTCTGCAGGGGCAGGCCGAGAGGTGGTTGACGCCACGTCAGCTTAAGCCAGGAATGGTCGTTTCTGACAATGGCACCAACCTCCTCTCCGCCCTGCGACAGGGGCAGCTCACCCATGTGCCCTGCATGGCTCACGTCCTCAACCTGGTGGTGCAGCGGTTCTTGGGCAGGTTCCCAGGCTTACAGGATGTCCTGAGGCAGGCCAGGAAAGTCTGTGTGCATTTCCGCCGATCTTATAATGCCAGTGCTCTGCTGACTGAGCTGCAAAAGGAGCTGAACCTGCCCAAGAACCGCCTAATATGTGACATGCCCACCAGGTGGAACTCAACGTTGGCCATGCTGCAGCGACTGCACACGCAGCAGAGGGCCATCAATGAGTACCTTTGCGACTACGGCACCAGGACAGGGTCAGGGGAGCTTGGTTTTTTTCCCCCCGTCAGTGGAGCATGATCAGGGATGCATGCACTGTCCTCTCACCATTTGAGGAGGCCACGAGGATGGTGAGCAGTGACAGTGCATGCATCAGTGACACTGTCCCTCTTGTCCACCTGTTGGAGCATACGCTGCGTGGGATAATGGACAGGGCACTTGAGGCAGAACAGAGGCAGGAAGAGGAGGACTTCCTTGCCTCTCAAGGCCCCCTTTATCCGGACAGTGTTCCTTCTGTCCCACCCATCACACAGGAAGAGGATGAGGAGGAGGAGGAGGAGGAGGAGGAGGATTGTGTGAGCATGGAGGTGGAGCCTGGCACTCAGCATCAGCAGCAGCAGTCTTTTAGGGATGATGTACAGTCCCAACAAACCAGTGGACTTGTACGTGGCTGGGAGGAGGTGGCTGGCGATCATGTCATCCTCAGTGACCCAGAAGACTCCGGACCGAATGCCTCAGCTAACCTACGCTGCATGGCCTCCCTGATCCTGCAAAGCCTGCGGAAGGATCCTCGTGTTCTTCGGATCAAGGAGAGGGACCATTACTGGCTGGCCACTCTCCTTGATCCGCGGTACAAGGGTAAGGTTGCGGACCTTATCTTGCCGTCGCAGAGGGAGCAGAGGATGAGACATCTCAGGGAGGCCTTGCAGAAAGGTCTGTGCAACGCGTTCCCAGAAACTGGGAGGCTACAAACTCCTGGTCCTGGGCGACGAGTTGCTGAGGCTTCGGTCAGTGGCAGAAGGAGCGGTGGGGAAGGTGGACGTCTGACCGATGCGTTCAGACAATTTTTTAGTCCGCAGCCCCAAGGTATGATCGGTTCCAGCAACCATCGCCAGCGTCTGATATACATGGTGCAGGAATACCTTGGGGCAAGGTCAGACTTGGACACCTTTCCCACCGAAAATCCTCTGGCTTACTGGGTCCTGAGGATGGATCACTGGCCAGAGCTTGCACAGTATGCAATTGAGCTACTGGCCTGTCCTGCCTCCAGCGTTCTTTCCGAACGCACATTCAGTGCTGCTGGAGGATTTGTGACTGATCATAGGGTGCGCCTGTCCACCGCCTCGGTTGATCGACTGACATTCATCAAAATGAATCAGTCTTGGATCACCACCAGCTACCAGGCACCTGAGGCGGATATAACCGAATAATTTTTAATGTCACATCCCTTCAAGACTGCCTATGCTGATGCTGAGTGACTGTCCTCTTATGTTCACTGACTATCCTCTTCCTCCTCCTCAATGATCCATGCCACCACACCAGTGCCTAAGGCACAATTTTTCAGCCCCTGTTTAACAGGGGCGTGTACTTCCAATTTTTTAAAAAAATGCTTCGCAACACGTGTGACTGCTGTGCTCCAAGTACAGTCTCTGTGAGGGGTTGCAGTGTTGTGGCACCAGCACCAGTGCCTAAGGCACAATTTTTCAGCCCCTGTTTAACAGGGGCGGGTACTTACAATTTTTTAAAAAAATGCTTCGCAACACGTGTGACTGCTGTGCTCCAAGTACAGTATCTGTGAGGGCCGGGTTGCAGTGTTGTGGCACCAGCACCAGTGCCTAAGGCACAATTTTTCAGCCCCTGTTTAACAGGGGCGGGTACTTACAATTTTTTAAAAAAAATGCTTCGCAACACGTGTGACTGCTGTGCTCCAAGTACAGTATCTGTGAGGGCCGGGTTGCAGTGTTGTGGGCACCAGCACCAGTGCCTAAGGCACAATTTTTCAGCCCCTGTTTAACAGGGGCGGGTACTTACAATTTTTTAAAAAAATGCTTCGCAACACGTGTGACTGCTGTGCTCCAAGTACAGTATCTGTGAGGGCCGGGTTGCAGTGTTGTGGCACCAGCACCAGTGCCTAAGGCACAATTTTTCAGCCCCTGTTTAACAGGGGCGGGTACTTCCAATTTTTTAAAAAAATGCTTCGCAACACGTGTGACTGCTGTGCTCCAAGTACAGTCTCTGTGAGGGGTTGCAGTGTTGTGGCACCAGCACCAGTGCCTAAGGCACAATTTTTCAGCCCCTGTTTAACAGGGGCGGGTAATTACAAATCTTGATCTAATAGTTCACAGCAGGGCCCATTCCTGCGCCCACCAAGAGTAACTATGAGGGCCTGCAGTCTTGTGGCAACACCGTCCACCACCACCGCCAAAGGCCCAATTTTTCTGCCCTGTTCATCAGGTGCTTGCAATTACAAATCTTGATCTAATAACTCACAACAGGGCCCATTCCTGCGCCCACCAAGAGTAACTGTGAGGGCCTACAGTCTTGTGGCAACACCGTCCACCACCACCGCCAAAGGCCCAATTTTTCTGCCCTGTTCATCAGGTGCTTGCAATTACAAATCTTGATCTAATAACTCACAGCAGGGCCCATTCCTGCGCCCACCAAGAGTAACTATGAGGGCCTACAGTCTTGTGGCAACACCGTCCACCACCACCGCCAAAGGCCCAATTTTTCTGCCCTGTTCATCAGGTGCTTGCAATTACAAATCTTGATCTAATAACTCACAGCAGGGCCCATTCCTGCGCCCACCAAGAGTAACTGTGAGAGCTTACAGTCTTGTGGCAACACCGTCCACCACCACCACCACCCCCCAATTTTTCTGCCCTGTTCAACAGGTGCTTGCAATTACAAATCTTGATCTATTAACTCATAGCAGGGCCCATTCCTGTGCCCACCAGTCTTGTGGCTACACCAACATCTAATAGGGCAAATTTCTGCAGAGTATATACGCCAGGCCCCTACTTTCAAACATCCAACTTACAAACGACTCCTACTTGCAAATGGAAAGAGAAAACAGGAAGTGAGAGGAAATCTACCCCTAGGAAGGGAAATTCTATCCTGTTAGATTTAATTTGGGAAAAAGGTATCTCCTCTCTACTGATACTTTATCACCAATCCTTGTTTCAATTAAAACCCCACTTTTCCAAAAACATTTGTCATTGGGACGGAAAGTGAGGTGACATGTTCTGAACAGATGTGCAAAGACAGCAAATGTTACAGGGGTGATAACCCCTCCCTATGTTCTCCAAAAAGCTTAAAAATAGATTTTTTTGGGATGGAGCTACACTTCATAATGTACCTGTTCAGATTCTACTTAAGAACAAACCTAAAGCCGCAAGTGGTTTTAAATGGCTTCTTTTTTTCCTTTACAAATGTCATTTTGTGCAAGGACAGTTCTAAACACGGGAAACACATGCCACTTCACAGGCATACTTTAGACACCCCCCAGGTACCATATTTAAAGGAAAATTTCACTTTTTTTTTTTCGCTTTATGCATCATTAAAATGACTGCTCCCGAAAAAACGTTAGTTTTTAAAAGTTCTTTTTGCATTGATATATGTCCCCTGGGGCAGGACCCGGGTCCCCAAACCTGTTTTATGACATTAACATGCATATTGGCCGTTGTAATTAGCACTTTTGATTTCGAACGTTCGCGTCCATTATAACGTATAGGGTTCGAAAATTCGCGCGAACTTTCGGTCCGTTCGAAGGTTCTGGTTCGAACCGAACCCGGGGGTGTTCGGCTCATCCCTAGTAAGGACAGTCAGAGGCAGTGGTGCCTTAGATCTCACACTGCAGATATACATGTAGCATCCTTCTAATTCAGAGTAGGCTGCTAGAGAGAAGTCACCTCCTCTGTATACAGCAGAGCTGGGATTGATTGCTTAGGTCTGTTCAGTGTTTCACAGGCTGCTGTTCTGCTATTTCTCCCTGTCTTCTAGAGACTTCTAGAATGATAGTGGGAGGGAGAGTAGGATAGGCAGCCCGAACATTTATGGAACTCCGGCCAATCCTTGGGGAGGTGTGCCCAGGTGGAGGTCAAGCCCATACATACTCTGAGGCCTGGTGGCCAGAGTTCAGGGTTCCTGGGTCCACCCTTTAGGAGGAGACCCCTGTGCTGGGGGCTCTGCCCCTGGGAAAGAGAGAGACAGAGAGGAAGCTGAGGAGCCTTTGAAGACATTGAAGTCCCAACTAGGCTTAGATGGGGTGCCTACCAAACAGAGCCTGGTATAGAGACTGAAAAAAGCCAGTGGAAGTGAGTCCAACAATTCTGGGACTGGGGAGTCAGTAGTGATCCTGCTATACAGAGGAAATGTGACTGTAGGGCAATTTTGATCTCACAAGCCAGTGCGGTGCACGCACAAGTTGTACAAGACAGCCAGGAGTTGTACAAGTCAACCAGGAGAATACAGTGCCAGAGTTATGCAATACATGCATCACAGTACAGAGCCATCAGAAACATAGCATATCTCAAGCTGTGTATTTCTGTCGTTTTGGGGTATCCCATGCTCCCTATCCCTATCCAAGTTCCTGCTCCAATAAAAACCCTAAAAGAAACCCCTAGACTGATTTTTGAGCTAAAAGAATGCTGAAAATGGCTGCGTATGCTGTGAGCGGGGGAAGTAGGCTCAAATAACCAGCGACTCCTGCAGGGGTAGCGCTACATACATATATGAGAATGTAGATGCAGAAGAGCCTAGGTATGGTTATATACCAGAAAGTACGCTATTTTTCGAGAGAAATTTTTTCTAGGTGCTGCTTAGGCACAATTAACATTTCTTAATTAACCCCTAGGCTAGGCGCCAAGCACACGCAAATATGTGGCCTCTCGGCGGCCGGGCCTTGGTGCCGAGTGACCGCATATTTGTGTACATAAGCGCCGACAGAGCTGTGCCAAGAGCGTGCGCAATGCCCTTGCGATCGGAAGTTTTCCGATCATGTGACCGCCGTGACAGCCAATCACGGCGGTCACATGATCACAAGCCCCAGCCCACCTCCCGGAATTCCAAACCCCTTAAAAGGGCCGGCGCCAAAGGGTTAACTTTATAACATCTACACATTTTGTGTTCGGTTTCCCTTTAATTCAGTTCTTTGTGGCTTGTATGGTGGTCTCAGTGATATTTAATAAAAGTTCATACAGTCGGTTTTTCTAGGCAGTTTTTAATAAAAGTTCATACAATTGTTTTTTCTAGGCAGTTTTTAATAGAAATGTATCCAGACAACAATAATAATAATAATCCTTTATAAAACAAACTGTCACAAGCATCAGTCACGCTGTCTCCTCTGTGCAGTAATATATTGCAGCGCTCAGTGATCCGGCACAACATGTTTAGTTCAGCAGCATGAAATGGAGTGGAGAAATGTTTATTGGACCTGTCAGTTGGTGTACTCAGCGATCAGGAGTTATGCAACAGGCTGGCACTGTGTTTGTGGATGTAAAGTAAACCTTTTATATTGCTGCTGGCTTTCATTGTCAGTGTAAGGATGTCAGGACGCATCCAGGGAAAGTGTCGCAACATGGCAGAGATGATGGATGGAGAAAAGCAGATTGAACAGCATAACAGAGCTGATTTAATAAAAAGAGTGCTAACACTTTACTTTAAAGCTGAACGCAAGGCAGATATAAAGACGCAAATTAAAGCGGTATTAAACCTAAAAACAAAAAAAATTTATATATGGCGGCTGCATTCATTTTCTTTTTTAGGCTTTTTCCCTTTTATTTTCACCTGGTGATCCAGCCATTAACACACTTCTTGTCTTAGAGCCCTTTCACACTGTGCCACCCCGGACATCAGTGGTAAAGCGGCGCTATTTTTAGCGGCGATTTACTGTCGTTTTAGTTTTTAACCCCCGCTAGCGGCCGAAAAGGGATTAAATCCGCCCGCAAAACGCTGCTACAGCAGCGTTTTGCGGGCGGTATAGCAGCGCTGCCACATTGTTTTCAATAGGCAGGGGCGCTTTAGGAGAGGTGAGTTTACCGCTCCTAATGTGCTGCAAAGAAGTTGCTTGCAGGACTTTTTCTGATGCCCTGCCAGCGCAGCCCCCCAGTGTGAAAGCACTCAGGCTTTTCTATTAGGCGCTTTACAGTCGCTATTTTTAGCACTAAAGCGCCTGAAAAACGCCTCCAGTGTGAAAGGGGTCTTATGCCCCATACACACGGTCAGAAAATCCGACCACAAAATCCATCGGATTTTGTCAGACGGATTTAGTCTCGACACTGGTGTTGCATACATACGGTTGGACAAAGTTGTCGGAAAATCCGATCATTCTGAACGTGGTGACGTTTGTTGCCTACGACGGGACTACGTAGAGGCTAGTAGCCAATAGTTTTGGTCTTGTAATGTGATCTGAGCATGCGTGGCACTTTGTCCGTCGGAATTCGATACACACGATCGGAAAAAGTCCGATAGGACTTTGTTGTCGGAAAATTTGAGAGCAGGAGATAAAACTTTGTCCGTCGGAAAATCCGACGGAAAAAGTCTGATGGAGCCTACACACGGTCGGAATTTCCGACAACATTGTCCGATAGGACATTTTCAGTCGGAAAATCCGACCGTGTGTACGGGGCATAAGTGTGTCTCCACTCTGGATGGGAGAGCAATGGACACACCTTTGGACAGAAGGATTGTCAGTCTAGAGGGTAGTGTTATGCAGCGTACACACAAAGGGACAATACCGCGGGATTATCCGCTGGACTCAAGTCCAGCGGACAATCCCCTCGTGTGTGGGCGTCGGCGGACTTTTTTTGACAAAAGTCCGGCGGACTAAAGTTTTAAGTTTTGTTTTAAAATTATCCGCTGGACTTGGCAGTCCGGCAGACAATACGGCCGTCTGTAGTATGGTCCGGCGGACCAAAAAGGACGCATGCTCAGTAGCAAGTATTTTTCTAGTCTTTTTCTTTTTCTAGTCCCGTCGTACGTGCTGTACGTCATCGCGTGAACCGCCGGACTTTTTGCGTGATCGTGTGTGGTCAAGTCCGTTCGCTTTTTAGTCCGCCGAAGCCAGCTGGAAAGTCCAGAGGATTGTCCGCTGGACTAGGTCCGCCAGGAAAAGTCTGCACGTGTGTACGTCGCATCAGTTGCACATCAGATTTAGATGGACTTGACTAACAAATTGAAGCCAAACTCCAGCTAAGCCTTTATAAGACAGAGAGTCAGTGGTAAATAGTTTGCTTCAACCTACTAACTGCCACTTTAGCTGGACAGCTTGGTCTGTTAAGATAAGTCGAAAATTAACAGACTTACTGGCCATATCAATATGTAAAAATAAAAGTGTAGCGAGATCCCGGGCCCCAATGGTGACCTCCAGAGTTAGGGACAGCTGACATCCTTCTATGTAGAGTGGGTAATGAGGCATGGTGGGTGTAATGCAAGGTAGATTCATGGGTGCCAGACACTTCTTATATTCAAAAGAGATTTATTTTCTCTTGAACAAAACTGTGGGAGAGAGGGTTTGGGGCCAGGGCACCCATTAATAGATGAAATGCTAATTAGCAGACTCCGAGACTTCTATAGGCAGACAGCCACGCAGGGAAAAGCATCCAGCAAGACACCACATCTGCATGAGTAGGACAGTTATAACAGTCTTATAACAGTTTCTAACACAAGTTGTAACAAACTCCTTTACTTCTTCTAAAATCTCATCCTGCAGATCTTCTCTCTACTGAGCTCCCAGTCTCTCTCACTAGACTTGCTGATCCACTGCCACTGGAACCCCTGAGCTCTTCCAATCTGCGCACACAGTATCGTCCTCCAGCGTCACCCCGCGTCCCTGCTGGGTCCCTAGCTTAGCACTCGCAGATACTCCTCAAGCGTCACCTCACTGGCCTGCTCGGTCCCTGGCTTGGCACACAATACTGGTCTGCAAGGGTCACCTCCGCTGGCTGGGTCCCTGGCTTGACATCTGCTGAAGTTTCCCAATTCTTCACTGCCCCCGGTTGGTGAGAATACTCTGGTACCTGCTTCAGTTACTCACTGTGGTCCCCGGTTATAAGGTGGATAGTCCCTTAGTGGGGACAGCTTCCCTTCTACCTCCGACCATGACAGGTTATCCGTCCGGCAGAACCATCACTTTTGGTTGGACTGCAAGCCGCAGTCCCAACCCTGCACTGCTATCTTACTTCTGGATAGGCCCTCAGACAGCCTAACAGCCAGATGTGCCCGGGATAGGCCCAAACTCCAGCCTAGCAGCCCGGGCAATACAACACACCTCCATCCAGACAGCCGTCCAGGTGGCACAGAACCCCGATCACCTTACTCCAACCAAATAAATAGGTTCTCCCTGCAGGCCAAGGGATTATAGAGAGTCCCTGCCCATTGGCTGAGATACCCCATATACTCCTAATCTGTCCTTACAATGCCCTTGTCTTATCTAATGTCGCCAGGTACCTAGCCACCTAACGACAGAAGAGAGAAGTGCAGCAATTCCAGAATTAGGGCGAAGTCAGTCGACCCCCTAGAAATTGGGGGGCAACCCAACCTCCATGAGAGCTTCAGTGCTATTTACTTGTTTTCTATCTTGTTATGTTTTGTGTTAGTATCTTTGTATTGTACATATTGCATTGTGTACCCTGTCCTTGATGTTAGGCGTTTATTTTTTAATATTTAAATAAAACAACAATTTTTTATATATTCTTGTTCGTTGTGGTGGTCTAAGTACAGTCCCAACCTAGGGGGTCTTTTTTGGTCTATACTCAGGGATGGGACCACCATAACTGACCCTTTATCACAGTGGGAGTTTGCCCCCTTTTTTGTACCCCCTAGAAATTGGCCAAGGCAACTATCACTATAAATTTAAGAGCAGCCCTGCCTAAACATCAGGGTGCTACAAACGTTTTCTATTTGTATTGCTGAATCTTGGGATCACTCCTAAGGTCTAAACTTTTTTTGCACCCCACATCCCTTAAGTATATTTCTACATTCCAAACGCAATAAGTATGGGATTTTTATGGTGCTATAACACCATTTTTTCCCCTAAAAACAGAAACATTTATTTCACATATGTTAAAAACAAGTTAAAACTGGTTTACAATTTCATTTTCCATATACAGCAAAACATCCACAGTTAGTTGTCCCTTCCATCAAGGCTACACTGTTGTTTCCTCTACATGTTTCGCTGACAATGGCTTCTTCAGGATGAGTTTCGCAAAAATTACTAATTGTCCTTTCATACAGGCTTTCCTCCCATGGAGACCGAAGAGTCAGAACCCCGCTCGTCTGTTTTCATCCGATCCCATCCAATCCTCCAGATGGATGGAAAATAGGGTTTACATCCGTCTGGATTTCACAGACAGGATCAGATCAGATACCGTTGACACCACTGACATCCACCGCTCCATAGAGGTGTATGGAGCGTCCGATCAGGTCCACCTGAAAAACTGACAGGCGGACCTGATTGGATCACCCATGTGAAAGGGGCCTAACTGTAATTCCGCGTACACACAAGAGGACTTTTCGACAGCAAAGGTCCGACTGAACAAATCCATCGGACAATTCGATCGTGTGTGGGCTCCTTCGGACTTTTGCTGTCGAAAAATCCGACAGACTTTAGAAATAGAACATGTCTTAAATTTTCCCGTCGGAACTCCGCTGGACCCAGTTCCTACCGAAAAATCTGTGTGCTAGTCCGACGGACAAACAACGACGCTAGGGCAGCTATTGGCTACTGGCTACGAACGTCCTTAATCTAGTCGGGTCGTACGTCATCATGTTCGAATCCGTCAGAATTTAGTGTGATTGTGTGTGGCAAAGTCCGTTCATTCGAAAAGTACGTCGGAACTCCATCGAAAGTCCGTCGGACCTAGTCCGTTTGAAAAGTCCGCTCGTGTGTACGCAGCATAACAGGTTTTTAACAGATGTGAAATAAACATTTTTTAAAACAATTTGTTGTTATAGCACCACAAAAATCCCAATATTATTGCGTTTGGAATGGAGGTAAAAATTTACAGTTAAAAAGTATAAAAAAAGAAAACTAATACAGCCACTACATCTATAAATTGGTGAGTTGAAGTATATTTTTATTTAAATCAGAGATAAATATAAAGAAAAAATGTAAACATGCAGGCTCTGGCAATAATAAACCCACTTGCCTATTCGCAATCCTCTGTACAATGCACAGAGCTGTGCATTCACGTTTCCCACACAGTGCCAGTGCATCTGGATGAATTACTTCCACAAATGCCCAGGAGTGACGTCCCATGGACCAGCCAATCAGGATGGCCAAAGACTGGTACCCGAAGGAAGCCGAGGGAGACTTCGCAGGGGTGTGGCACAATCAAAGCATAGGTGAATATTTCTTGCCTTTAGTTCCGCTTTAATATCACTTTAATGGGGATTTGGATTAATTACTAGATTTTTTTTTTTTTTATGCAAGCAGTGTTGGAACCTGGATTTGATTTTGGTAGCAGCCTCTTGTAGTCCCTAGACAGCAGAGCTGAGAGAAGGGAAGAGAGAAGCAGCACAAGGAGCCTATTAGCATTGCTCCCAACTGTCCCTGATTTGGAGGGACTGTCCCTATTTGTAATAATGTCCCTCTGTCCTTCTTTCCTCCTCATTTGTCCCTCATTTTGGTCTGATCTATAAAGTTATATATAAAATACACTATTTATCTTTCAAAAAGTTTTTTATAGTGCTAAACCTTTCATCCAATTTCTAAATTGCTGTATTTGTACATGTCAAAAGCCAGTACGTATAAAGGAATAGTAGTGGCTAAAAAAAGGCACTTGTGGGTTTAATTATTCTTTTTTGAAATTTTTATATATATATATATATATATATATATATATAAAATTCTCCTTTAACCGCTTCAGCCCTGGAAGATTTTACCCCCTTCCTGACCAGACCACTGTTTGCGATTCGGCACTGTGTCTCTTTAACTGACAATTGCGCGGGTCGTGCGACGTTGCACCAAAACAAAATTGACGTAGTTTTTTTCCCACAAATAGAGCTTTCTTTTGGTGGTATTTGATCACCTCTGCGGTTTTTATTTTTTGCGCTATAAACAAAAAACAAAAAAATAGCGACAATTTTGAAAAAAAAAAGCAATATTTTTTATACTTTTTACTATAATAAATATCCACAAATATATATATATAAAAAAAAAAATGTTTTCCTCAATTTAGGACGATATGTATTCTTCTACATATTTTTGGTAAAAAAAATAGCAATAAGCGTATATTGATTGGTTTGCGCAAAAGTTATAGTGTCTACAAAATAGGGGATAGTTTTATGGCATTTTTATTAAAATTATAATTTTTTTGCTCGAAAATTACATAGGACCCCCCAAACATTATATATGTTTTTTTATTTTCGGCGATCTGCGATTTTTATAAGTAATTTTCGTATGTGGGCTGGGCTTACGTATGCGTTCACTTCTGCGATTTTTATCATGACTGCAACATTATGGTGGACTGAGCAGACACTTTTGACACTATTTTGGGACCATTGTCATTTATACAGTGATCGGTGCTATAAAAATGCACTGATGATTACTGTGTAAATGACACTGCCAGGGAAGGGGTGAAACCTTTGTAAGAGGAAGGGGAGGGAGCAGATATCTGCATTTACAGAAACCTTTGTAAATTTCTGTTTTCTTCAAGTGCTGTACGCATCATCCCGATAAATCTTGTTAAAGAGATGCTAACGGCTAACTAGCCGCTGGATTGCTTTCAGAAGCAGCTGGAGGGGATGTTTTTAGCTGTAAAAGTGATAAAAAAAATAAAATAAAAATAAAGCGACAATGTAAAAATATAATAAATTAATTAATAATAAATAAACATTTATTTTAAGCAGCCCCCGTCCCCTTGTGCTCACACGCAAAAGCGAAAACATGCGTTGGTCCCACGCACACGCAAACAGCATTTGTCCCACACGTGTGAGGTATCACTGGGAACGTCAGACCATAGGCAGTAATTCTAGCACCAGACCTCCTCTGTAGATATAAAGTGGTAACCTGTAAAGGCTTTTAAAACATTGCCTATGGATAGTAAAATGTACATTGTTTGTCGCGGTTGCACGGGCGTGTGCAATTTTAAACCGTGATATGTTTGGTATCTATTTACTCAGCATAACATCATCTTTTACATATTAGCAATTGGCAATTGGATTATGTGTTGTGTTTTTTTTTTTTTTTTTGCATTAAAACTCAAAAAAGTGTATTTTTTTCCCAAACAAAATTGCGTTTTAAAAACTGATGCGCAAATAATGTGTGGCATAAAAAATTGCAAAACCCACCAATTTATTCTCTAGGACCTCTGCTTTAAAAAAAATATATAATGTTTGGGGGTTCTAATGAATTTCTAGAAAAAAATACTGATTATTACAAACAAAAAGTGCCAGAAAAGCCCTGGGGGTCAAGTGGCTTTCAGTGCCCTTATGGCTCATTGATATTATTTTATATAATTATTATAATATTTAAGAAAGAAAAGTCCAGGCGTACTGGACTCCATGACACATAGGTTGAGTGATCATGACACATGAACTTGCAAGTCATCGCTGAGTGACGGAGAACTAATTAATGTTCTTTCCTTAGATATTTTTAGATGCTGCAACCACACGATGTGTTCATTAATGGGACAGCTGTTCATGTAGTGATGGACCTTTGGCCCAGATATGATGGGTGCTTTACTGCATTACAGTTGCTTGGCATGGGTGCCATTCATAAAATGCTTTGTATTTACTCAATGGATGGAAACCGTTCTCTGACTGGATGAGGTGGAGATTGTGAATTCACTGCCCTGTTCCTCTGCCTAATTCGGTAAAAAAACTGCTTGCGATCATCGAGAAAATGGCGAGCAAGTGACCTCCTGCCAGTGAGCTGCTATCCAATGACTGCTCCTAGGCTGAGGTGGTGTTAGGAGGAATACTGTAATCTCTGTGAAAGGTAATAAATACATGGAAGTGTTACGCTTACACACTGTCTACTAGAAGACTCAATATTGTAGATTTCCTCTTGTCCTTACTGTCAGGGACCAATGTAGAGTATTAGGAAGAAAACTGTGATTTAATGGACCATAAATTAACCTCAACTATAAGCTACTGTATAGGTTGCAAAAAGACAAGATGGCGCCTCCCTTTGTTTTGGTGTATCAACTTCCAAAATACATATAATAATGTGATAAACAAAGTAATACACAAAAAAACTAAAAAGTGAATCTGTCCCTTTACGTGCTTTTGCCACTTACATAAAACTCTAAACAGATAAGGTTCTAGCACTATCACTTCTTGTACCCTCAATTCAACTCCAATGTACTCCATGTACTAAACTTTTAACCCAAATTTGACAACAAAAATCGATATAGTTATTCCAGTCCAATTTTCGTGTCCCAACACCAAATGATAAAATGTGTCCTCTTTTTTTCTCACACCTTCAATCTTGTGATTCAACACGTTTTTATAAAAATGCACACACACCTTAGGGATTAGACCCCTAGTTATAGTAAGGTCATAAAACCCTTTATTCTCAAGTGACTCTATGCGTCAGGATGCTTTGGTGTCCTCCCCTACTCTCTATATGGATTCTATTTTTGCCTCTCCTGCGGAGACAGGTGACTACACCGGCTAGACACAGGTGACCGCTACCACTACCGGGGAGCCAGGGGTCAAGTCCTGGGGAAAAACGTGTGGGAACTCCCACCCAAGATCCACTCGCCCACCAAAAAAAAAAAAAAAAAAAAAAAAAAATGATACGCTCATATGCACTAACGCTTCGATAGTGGTATTTTTCATCCAATTTTCGTATTGTGTGTATGAAGCTTAACTGTAAGTACATAAAAAAAAAAATACCCTCAATAAACATAAATACGGTAATTCTCTGAATAATCAGCATTCATTCAATTGTGCTTCCATGCAAATGTGAACATCATGTTCTGATCTTTATTGGGGAATTTTATTTTGTATATAGAGTGTTTATGTGGTGAGTTTACACTTTTCATTGAACAGAGTTTGGATAACACAGGGTTAAACGGAAAGGTCATAAATTAACTGCACATTATCTGGACAGAATGCTTGTGGAGATAGTGATGTGTTCCTGCTTAGGAGATGTATGTTAGCTTGGGGGGCTGCAAACTCTGCAGGGCTCCAACACACACTCGCTGCTATTCTAACCCTTCACATATTTCCACATAAACTTCCCTCCTGGCATTAAACTTTGCCAGGTATTGTGCTCATCTTACCACCCCAAACTGATGTTCCTCCCTCAGCTCACCTCTCTCCCTGCATGTCCTGTGAGCAGAATAGCTGTGCTCCTCTTCTGGGTTCTCTCATCATATGGCACTGAAGATAGAGGAGGGGGGATTCAGCGGGACACACAGAGCAAGTATGCAGGAGACTGGGGGGGGGAGGATGAGGAGACAGAAAATCAAGACGGGCCGGCGGGGAGGAGGGCATCACGAGAGGTTTGACTAAATACAATCTCTTAGCAGCAGGGACCTGATCTACCCGTCAGCTAGCTGTGATTGACAGGTAGATCGAAGCGGAAGCTGTCATGGGGCCCCCTACTGGCAATGCCTGAATGGTCAGGGGTGCGGCACTTACTATTGCAAGCTGTGTCGGCAGCTGCTGGTGTAGCACCTGCCACACAGCTCGCATACTTCAAAGTCTTGCAGGACACGGCTGCTAACGGGAACTGAGTTCCTGTTGTGGAAAAAGTACAGGAACTCCGTTCCCATGTGTTCCCACACGACTTGAGCCCTGCGGGGAGCACAGTGCACGTACACCAAATCCCACCAAAAACAAGGACTTTGGTGTGAGAAAAGAAGAGGACACACTTGAAATTTATCATTTGCTGTTGGGACACAAAAAATGTACTTTTATATTGAATCACTATATTGATTTTTGTTGTCACGTTTGGATTAAAGGTTTAGTACATTTGTAGATGACACCAAGCTATTCAGTGGAATAACGTCCTTACAGGATGTCTCCAACTTACAAGCCAACCTCAATGCTCTGTGTAATTGGGCGACTATGTGGCAGATGAGGTTTAATGTTGATAAATGTAAAGTTATGCACTTGGGGGCTAAGAATATTCATGCATCATACATACTAGGGGGAGTACAACTTTGGGAATTAATGGTGGAGAAGGATCTGGGGGTTTTGGTAGATCATAAGCTCAATAATAGCATGCAATGCCAAGCTGTGGTTTCCAAAGCAAGCAAAGTTCTTTCTTGTATTAAGAGAGGTATGGACTCCAGAGAGAGAGATATAATTGTGCCCCTGTTCAAGTAATTAGTAAGACCTCATCTGGAATATGCAGTTCAGTTTTTGGCACCAGTTCTCAAAAAGGATATCGGGGAACTGGAGAAAGTGCAGAGAAGGGCAACCAAACTGATAAGAGGCATGGAGGAGCTCAGCTATGAGGAAAGATTAGAGGAACTGAATTTATTCACTCTTGAAAAGTGGAGAATAAGGGGGGATATGATCAACATGTACAAATATATAAGGGGTCCATATAGTGAACTTGGTGTTGAGTTATTCACTTTACGGTCAACACAGAGGACAAGGGGGCACTCTTTTCATCTCCAAATACGGAAACATTTCTTCACAGTTATGCCTCGTACACACGAAGGGACAATCCCGCGGGATTATCCTCTGGACTGAAGTCCAGCGGATAATCCCCTCGTGTGTGGGCGCCGGCGGACTTTTTGGCGCCAAAGTCCGGCGGACCAAAGTTTTAAGTTTGGTTTTAAAATTATCCGCTGGACTTGGCAGTCCGGCAGACAATCCCGCCGTTAGTGGGCAAGTCCGCGGGACTTTTGAAATGAACGGACTTGCCGCTCATCGGCAAGTCCGTTCATTTAGCACGTGACTTCAGGTTACGTAGCTAGCGTAGGCAGTTACTGCCGCCGCGCTAGCTCCGTGACCTGGCATGGATTTAAAGGGACTCCCCACGCCGAAAAAACGGCGTGGGGGTTCCCCCCAATCCATGTCAGACCCTCATCCGAGCACGCAGCCTGGCAGGCCAGGAAAGGGGTGGGGACGAACGAGCGCCCCCCCCTCCTGAGCCGTACCAGGCCGCGTGCCCTCAACATGGGGGGTGCCCTGGGGAAAGGGGGGCCGTGCGGCCCCCCCACCCCAAAGCACCTTGTCCCCATGTTGATGAGGACAAGGGCCTCTTCCCGACAACCCTGGCCGTTGGTTGTCGGGGTCTGCGGGCGGGGGCTTATCGGAATCTGGGAACCCCCTTTAATAAGGGGGCCCCCAGATCCCGGCCCCCCACCCTATGTGAATGAGTATGGGGTACGATGTACCCCTACCCATTCACCTAAGGTGTAAAATGTAAAGTACAAAAACACACACACTTTTGAAAAAATATTTTATTGCACTGCTCCGGGGGTCTTCTTCCGTCTTGGGGGTCTTCTCGCCGGACTCCTCCGCTCTCTTCTGCTCTTTTACCTAGCTCTTTCACGAACGGAGGAGTCCGGCTACCTTCTTCGTCGTCGCCGCCGTCGTCTGGGGGTCTCGATCCGCCTTCGGGGGTCTTCCGGGGGTCTCTTCTGTTCTTGCGGCGGTCGTCGTCTTCCGCGCCGCCGGTGTTCTATCACCAAGTGTCCGGCTGTCACTAGGTGTCCGAAGTCTACTGCGCATGCACAGCGCATGCGCAGTCTGGATCCAGAAGATTTTCGGAAATTGTCGGAAGATGAGCGGCGCCTGCGCCGTGAGTCGAGGAGAAGCCCCCACCATCCAAGCGGACATAGGGTTAGTCAAATTGAGAGGGCCCCTCGCGGGCTCGCTACGCTCGCCACGCATCGGGCACGGCCTCGCTGCGCTCGGCACTTTTATATTCTAACTCTATGTCCACTGGGATGGTGGGGCTTGAAAGTGGACTCACGGCGCAGGCGCCGTTCATCCTCGGCAATTTTCGGAATATGGGCGTCCTGTGTACTGCGCATGCGCAGTACACCTCGGACACTTGGTGATGGGGGACGGATAATGATACAACACCGGCGCCTTCTTCTTCTTTTTTCTTGTCCTTCTTCTTGTTCTTCTTCTTCCGATGTTGACCCGACGCTCTCTCTGCCCGGAATGCCTGTGCCGCTCTGCGCTGAGACTTATATAGGGGAATGGGGACAGGGTCACATGCACATGTCACATGGTGACCCCGCCCCTTGTGTTGTCACAGTCCCGGAGGATGCTGGGACTGTGACATCGCAAGGGGGCGGGGTCACCATGTGACATGAACATGTGACCCTGTCCCCATTCCCCTATATAAGTCTCAGCGCAGAGCGGCACAGGCATTCCGGGCAGAGAGAGCGTCGGGTCAACATCGGAAGAAGAAGAACAAGAAGAAGGACAAGAAGAAGAAGAAGAAGGCGCCGGCGGCGCGGAAGACCACGACCGCCGCAAGAACAGAAGAGACCCCCGGAAGACCCCCGAAGGCGGATCGAGACCCCCAGACGACGGCGGCGACGACGAAGAAGGTATCCGGACTCCTCCGTTCGTGAAGTAGCTAGGTAAAAGAGCAGAAGAGAGCGGAGGAGTCCGGCGAGAAGACCCCCAAGACGGAAGAAGACCCCCAGAGCAGTGCAATAAAATATTTTTTCAAAAGTGTGTGTGTTTTTGTACTTTACATTTTACACCTTAGGTGAATGGGTAGGGGTACTTCGTACCCCATACTCATTCACATAGGGTGGGGGGCCGGGATCTGGGGGCCCCCTTATTAAAGGGGGTTCCCAGATTCCGATAAGCCCCCGCCTGCAGACCCCGACAACCAATGGCCAGGGTTGTCGGGAAGAGGCCCTTGTCCTCATCAACATGGGGACAAGGTGCTTTGGGGTGGGGGGGCGCACGGCCCCCCTTTCCCCAGGGCACCCCCCATGTTGAGGGCACGCGGCCTGGTACGGCTCAGGAGGGGGGGGCGCTCGTTCGTCCCCACCCCTTTCCTGGCCTGCCAGGCTGCGTGCTCGGATGAGGGTCTGACTTGGATTTGGGGGGAACCCCCACGCCGTTTTTTCGGCGTGGGGATTCCCTTTAAATCCATGCCAGCTTGCGGAGCTAGCGCGGCGGCATTTACTGCCTACGCTAGCTACGTAACCTGAAGTTACGTTCGAAATGAACGGACTGCTCCGTGTGTGGGCAAGTCCGTTCATTTTCAAAAGTCCCGCGGACTTTTGGCCGGCGGATTATCCGCTGGAGAAGTCCGTGCGTGTGTGGGCAAGTCCACACGCTCGGAAAGTCCAGCGGACCTAGCTGGAAAGTCCCGCGGGATTGTCCGCCGGCAAAAGTCCGCACGTGTGTACGCGGCATAAGAGCTGTGAAAATGTGGAATAGGCTCCCTCCAGAGGTGGTTCTGGCCAGCTCAGTAGATTGCTTTAAGAAAGGCCTGGATACTTTCCTAAATGTACATAATATAACTGGGTACTGACATTTATAGGTAAAGTTGATCCAGGAAAAATCTGATTGCCTCTCGGGGGATCAGGAAGGAATTTTTTCCCCTGCTGTAGCAAATTGGATCATTTTTTTTTGCCTCTGGATCACCTGTATGTATAGAATTGGGTATATGGGATTGTACGATATTTTTTATTTTTTTATTTATTTTTTTATGGTTGAACTGGACGTGTCTTTTTTTCAACCTGACTATGTAACTATGTAACTAGTATAAAACGTTTTAATTGGATGTGAATTTAGGATACAATTGAAAGCGCCCAAACTTTGTTAACTATATAGGCTGATATTTCAGTAATTCTCCCAATGCCAAGTGTGGCACCAACTCATAATGCCGTTATGGTAATAATTTGTATATAGACCATACAGTAGAATATAAGGTCTAGACATTCCTCTTGTTTCATCATCAAGCTTTGGACTGAAGTATCACCAGCTGCTCCTGCCCATCTCCAGAGGTCCTCTCCTCTCTCCAAAACAGTTTTTGCAATGCCCACTGCCAAGGGCTCTGTACAAACCTGTACAGTCACAAGGAACACATGTGTTATCTTAAAGTGAGAGAAAACACAAGAGTGCATTTATATCACCTCCAGCCCACATAAATAATTGGACAACAAATGTAAGTGTTCCTATATGCGACCTTGTAAAGGTATGAACCCTACCAGGGTTGGGGGAACTGGACAGAGTACACTGGGGCTACTTCAGCAAGTGCACTCTTTGTGGTGCCAAAAATGTTTTCTTAGTTGTGGATATGGTGGGATTAGAAGGATAAAAGGATTAGAACCTGCTACCTTGAGCTCCATTATAGAGATTTTCCGTTAGTTCCTGTCCCAAGGACAATGTTTTTCCAGGCAGAAAGTGAAGAGGACACAGCAAAGCAGACAGGAATAAAAATGCTTTCTTACTGAGGATGCACAGATACCATTTTTTTTTACAGAGAGTATGAGTATCGATACTTCTTTTTAGTACTCGCCGATACCTGCCAGAAACGGTTCTGTTTACTCTTCAGCTGTCAGCAATGGTTCGAAGCAATGAAAAGTTATTTACAAATTAAATCATTTTTTTCTTTAATTTTGTGCTTTTTTTTAATGTGTGTCAGTGCTCAGACCATACGCTGCACACTGCATCAAATTGGTCTGCATGGCTGTCGTCCCAGAAGGAAGCCTCTTCTAAAGTTCATGCACAAGAAAGCCCGCAAACAGTTTGCTGAAGACAAGCAGACTAAGAACATGGATTACTAGAATCATGTCCTGTGGTCTGATGAGACCAAGATAAACTTATTTGGTTCAGATGGTGTCAAGCGTGTGTGGTGGCAACCAGGTGAGTGTGTCTTGCCTGCAGTCAAGCATGGTGGTGCAAGTGTCATGGTCTGGTTAATTGAGGGAACCATGAATGCCAACATGTACTGTGACATACTGAAGCAGAGCATGATCCCCTCCCTTCGGAGACTGGGCCGCAGGGCAGTATTCCAACATGATAACGACCCTAAACACACCTCCAAGATGACCACTGCCTTGCTAAAGAAGCTGAGGGTAAAGGTGATTGACTGGCCAAGCATGTCTTCAGATCTAAACCCTATTGAGCATCTGTGGGTCATCTTCAAACGGAAGGAGGAGGAGGGCAAGGTCTCTAACATCCACCAGCTCAGTGATGTCATCATGGAGGAGTGGAAGAGGACTCCAGTGGCAAACTGTGAAGCTCTGATGAACTCCATGCCCAAGAGGGTTAAGGCAGTGCGGGAAAATAATGGTGGCCACACAAAATATTTACACTTTGGGCTCAAATTGTACATTTGTGTACTCACTTTTGTTGCCAGCGGCTTAGACATTAATGGCTGTGTGTTGAGTTATTTTGAGGGGTGACAGCAAATTTACACTGTTATACAAGCTGTACACTCACTACTACACACGGTCGGAATTTCCGACAACATTGTCCGATAGGATAGAAAAGTGTCATTTCTTCAGTGTTGTCACATGAAAAGATATAATAAAAGTAATATTAATATTTAAAATATTTAATATTTATTTATTTTTTGTAAATATTTACAAAAATGTGAGGGGTGTACTCACTTTTGTGAGATACTGTAACTAGGGCTGATTAGAGTAAATTAAGGGTTAATAAGGGATTAAATAGAGGAACATTTAATTACTTGACAGGTTGCTTTAAAGTGGTTGTAAACTCTTACAGACCACGTTTTACTACAGGTAAGCCTATAATAAGGCTTACCTGTAGCTACCCCGGATATCTCCTAAACCTGCACGGTTTAGGAGATATCCCCTGTATCAGCATGTGCCGACGTCATCTGGCCAATCACAGTGCCGCAACCCGCGATACCCGGAAGTAACTCCGGGAGCGATGTCGCCGGCCAGAGCGGTGTATGGGGACCGCTACGGGGGCTTCCATCTAAGGTGAGTATTTCATAATGAGCTAGTATGCTATGCAAACTAGCTCATTATGCCTTTGTCTTGCAGGTTTTTTTTTTTTTTTTTTTTGACTGTGGGTTTACAACCACTTTAAACTGACTTCATCTGTAGATAGAAGTTCACCCCTTTGATCTGTAAATGAATAGACAGAAAGATAGAAAATGAAACAATGTTTCTTTTTATCTTTCTGTTTTAGCACTGAGCAATGTTGTCAGGCTGCTTTTTTTTTTTTTTTTGACAGCTCCAATTGGCAGGACTTCGTTTACACTTCAGTTGCCAACAGGGGAGCCTCACTGACAGCCGAATTAGTCATAGGTTTCTAAGTTGTTAAGGACGCGGCGGCCCTGTTCCTTCACAACCGGTAAGGCCCCTTTCACACTGGAGCGGGAGCCGCGGTGACGGTAAAGCAGCGATATATTTAGCGCTGCTTTACCGTCGTTTTAGCCGCGGGATTTGGCCGCCTGCGGTGCGGTTTTACCCCCCGCGAGCGGCCGAAAAAGGGTTAAAATCCCCCGCAGAGCGCCGCCGTAGCAGCGCTTTGCGGCGGTATTGCCGAGGTATTACCGCGGTGTCCCATTCAAATCAATGGGAAGGAGCGGTATAGGAGCGGTGAATACACCGCTCCTATACCGCTCCAAAGATGCTGCTAGCAGGACTTTTTTTTACCGTCCTGCTAGCGCACCGCTCCAGTGTGAAAGCCCGCCGGCTTTCACACTGGAGTGAATGGGGCCGTTTTTTTTCAGGCGGTGTACAGGCGCTATTTTTAGCGCTGCACCGCCTGAAAACCGCCCCAGTGTGAAAGGGGCCTAATTGCCTGCTTTTCTTGTTTACATTTCAGCTGTCAGTGGGGGAATACTGCTGACAGCTTAAAGAACCGTGCCTGAAAGTATCGGTTTCAGGTATTGGAGCATTTGCATGAGTACCGATACTTGTGCAAATGCTTAGTATCGGCACCAGTACCAATACTGGCATCGGTATCAGTGCAACCCTATTTCTTACAATAAGTAGGATCCCTATATGGTCTCATGCACACTGATGTTCAGCCCTGGTACACGGGGCTCCATTGTTTAGCTATAGGTGGAGGACACAGGCACGCTGTCCATCTCCATTGTTAGCAGCCTATCAAACTCTATAAGAGGCTGACAGCTGCTACAGCTGGACAGGTCTTTAAGATGTATCCAATGATACTTCTGTTTTCCGCAGTATGCACCTAGAGATGAATATTTGGAACACAGACTGCTTGCATACTGGACATTCACACCTGGGCACATACTACCCTAGATGTTAGACATGTGCGATTTGTTTCGTCACAAATTGAAATTTGGACGGAATTTTCGTTATTTGGAGATCCAGATGTATCTGAAACTCTGAATCACAAAAGTAATACATTTAAACGAATCTGAAATAAATCATAACAAATTAATTTGTATTCATTTGTTGCATTTGGGTGACAGGATGCAATAGTTTGGGCCTTTTGTAATGTTAAAAATCACCAAAGTCGCAGGGAAGTCCTTTATTTTCATCTTATCTTTGCTGCTTTGATTGCGACTTCAAAGGGTTTTGTAAGTTCAATAACATGTGTAACACTCTGCATTGTTATGGTTGGCCAACACCAAAGTTGCATTGAATTTGCAGCAAGTCTCAATGCAAAGTCACAAGACTTTGGGGTCACAGCAGTGTGAATCAAGCCTCAATGTTTGAAGCATCCAAAATAATATAACGAATGAATCCCTGTCTTCCGAAAAATCTTCCTAAAATACGAATGGATTTGGAATAACAAATGTAGGAAACAAATCCAAATATACGAAGCGAATTCCGATAACAAATCATTCTAAAATAACGAATATGAGGAAAGGAAACTAATTTTTCCGTCGTGCACATCTCTAATAGATGTACATACTGCTTGGTGCACCATCCAGCTCTGTCTACTTGCAGCAGCTGTCAGGCTCTCATGGAGTTTAACAAGGTGCCTACAGCCAGAGGCGTTGCTAGGGGGGTGCGGGGGGTGCGGTCCGCACCCGGGTGACACCCGCTAGAGGGGTGACACCCTCCCTGGTTTTTTTTTTTTTTTTTTTTGATTTTTTTTTTTTTGGAAATTTTTTTTTTTTTTTGTGATTTTTTTTTTTTTTAGCTGCCGTTTTTTTTGGATTTATTTATTTATTTTTTAAGTGCAGTGTGCCCCCTTCACTTCACCCCCGCAGCCCGCTGGCCCTGGGCTGAAACAACATTAGCAGCAGCGAGCAGCGCCTGGTGGTCTGGTGTCCTCCTTCCAGCCAGCCTCAGCCGGCCCTGTCACATCGTCATCTCAGTGTGGAGTGTGGAGTGCAGACACAGGCTGATGACGTGACGTCACAACACTGTGTCTCTGCTCCGCCCGGGCGGCACGGCAGCTGGAAGTTAAGCTGCCCTCCTGAGCCTCCTCTCCAGACGCCCGGCGCCCTTATTGTAATCAGGTAGGGGGGGGGGCGGGGGATCCAAGCCAGCCCAGCCAGGTTGCTGAGACAGGCAGCTGAGTTGTGTGTGGTGGGGGGGCCGCCGGCGGGGGGGGGGGGGTCGCCATGGTACCCACTACCCACACAGACACGCCACCAAAGAGCTGGTGGGAGGAGGAGGGAGGACTCTCAGTGTCTGGCGCCGCCACCCTGGCTGACCTTTTAATTTTATGGCTATGCAAGTATGATGGGGGGGGCGGGGGGGGGTGCAAGGTGATCTGCTACAGCTATGAATATTTATGGTGGATAATAATGGATATATATGGATTATGGCTATGCAAGTATGATGGGGGGGGGCCGGGGTGCAAGGTGATCTGCTACAGCTATGAATAATATTTTATGGTGGATAATAATGTGTGTATATATATGGATTATGGCTATGCAAGTATGATAGGGGGGGGGGGGGCGGGGGTGCAAGGTGATCTGCTACAGCTATGAATAATATTTTATGGTGAATGATAATGTGTATATATATGGATTATGGCTATGCAAGTATGATAGGGGGGGGGGGGGCGGCGGGGGTGCAAGGTGATCTGCTACAGCTATGAATATTTATGGTGGATAATAATGGATATATATGGATTATGGCTATGCAAGTATGATAGGGGGGGGGGGGGCGGGGGTGCAAGGTTATCAGCTACAGCTATGAATAATTATGGTGGATAATAATGGATATATATATGGATTATGGCTATGCAAGTATGATAGGGGGGGGGGGGGGGGGGGGGGTGCAAGGTGATCTGCTACAGCTATGAATATTTATGGTGGACAATAATGGATATATATGGATTATGGCTATGCAAGTATGATAGGGGGGGGGGGGGCGCGGGGGTGCAAGGTGATCTGCTACAGCTATGAATATTTATGGTGGATAATAATGGATATATATGGATTATGGCTATGCAAGTATGATAGGGGGGGGGGGGGGGGGGGGGGGTGCAAGGTGATCTGCTACAGCTATGAATAATATTTTATGGTGAATAATAATGTGTATATATATGGATTATGGCTATGCAAGTATGATAGGGGGGGGGGGGGGGGGCGGGGGTGCAAGGTGATCTGCTACAGCTATGAATATTTATGGTGGATAATAATGGATATATATGGATTATGGCTATGCAAGTATGATAGGGGGGGGGGGGCGGGGGTGCAAGGTGATCTGCTACAGCTATGAATAATATTTTATGGTGGATAATAATGTGTATATATATGGATTATGGCTATGCAAGTATGATAGGGGGGGGGGGGGGGCGCGGGGGTGCAAGGTGATCTGCTACAGCTATGAATAATATTTTATGGTGGAAAATAGGGGGAAATATTTTAGGGGGAAAAAAAAAAATTATTGGGGGGGGTGACACCATGTTATACCGCACCAGGTGACACCAACCCTAGTGACGCCACTGCCTACAGCGGAGCTGGAAGGGGCACGTGTGCCTTTCACCCACAGCAAATCATCAAGCCCCATGTACTGCTTGAGAGGACTATATTCCAGATCTCCCAGGAATTTCATGATTATCTTTTTTATTATTATTTATTATTATACACGATTTATATAGCGCCAACAGTTTACGCATCGCTTTACAAAGTATGGGGGGGGGGGGGGCAACACAATTACAGTACAGTACAATACAAAAGGGCCCTGGTCGTAGAGCTTACATTCTAAAGGGACGGGGTGGTGGTACAAAAGGTAATAGCTGCAGAGAATGATTTGATGGGGGTGGCTTAATGGAACTTTTACCATCTAAACATGGTGACAGTTAGGAATAGGTCCCCCAGACCTCCCTCTACTCACCTCAGCCCTAGGCCCTATCCTACCCCACACCTTGTTCCCCCTTCTGACCACCCTACATGTTGTCCATCCCTACCTCCCCACACTTCTCTCTGTATCCATTCCTTCTTTTCCTCTCCCCTGTCCTTTACCCCCACCCTACCCATACACTCCCCATTTTTACCCTTTATACTTATATACCATATGTACTGCCCATATAGTCACAGGCACGTCCAACCCCAACCACCATTGGCCTAGGGTCCTAATTATTCATACTTAATGTTAAGTTGTTCCATTGCCATACTAACCTAACCTTCTGTACCGGAGATAGTAGTGACTTTCCTCAACGCAAAAAAAAGTTTACATCCTATTCAAAACGAAAGAATCCGCCAGTGCTGCATCTCACCAGCGGAATTGGAAGTTCAAGTGGTTGTAAACCCTTTTGTCCTACTTTTATCTATAGGCAAGCCTTGAATAAGGCTTACCTATAGGTAGTGGAAATATCTCCTAAACGTGTGCAATTTAGGAGATATTTCACTTGTAGTGCGCCAATGTCGTCATCGGCACATGTGCTGTGAAGAAACGGACAACCGTGCCGTTTCTTCCCCCAGCTCCTGCACGCATTCGCAGGAGTGACGTCACGCGGCTCGAGCCAGTCACGGAGCCGGAGTCCACGGCCCCAGAAGGAAAAGGCGTGAAGATGGACGCGGCCTGCACAGGGGACAGCGCGGGCTTCGTTTGCAGGTAAGTGTCATAAAAATGGGCTAGTATGCGATGGATACTAGCCCATTATGCTTTTAATTTGCAGGCCTTGCGGGGAGCAAAAGAGGAAGTAAAACCCATAAGGGTTTACTTCCTCTTTCAGCAATGGCTGGTCAGACAGAGAGGGTGCCCCCTTCTGGATAGTGGGAATTGTTTCACAGCTATTAGTGCTTAAGTGCTCTCTCCCATTCTGCTTATAGGAAATGTGATATAAAGCCAAAGTCAGGCCCTTACTCCAGTTATATTTACCATATTTTTCCTGTGTATAAGACTCTACTTTTTCCTAAAATCATTAGACTCAAAATCGAGGGGCATCTTATACACTGTCTGTCAGCCTGGGAGAGAGCCATGTAGGTGTTTAGCTGCCCTTGGCTTGTCAGACAGGGTTCCTCCAATCACGAGCCGTATGTTACTGACGTTAGCTGGCGGTGGAGAGTGCGCAAATGCGATCCCGTTTGAGGTGAAGAGTGCACAGATGCAACAGGGATCGGAGCGGTCTGAGCCCAAAAAAATATATATATATAAAATCGGTAAGCGATTGTCTTACTCTCCAAAATTCAAACTGAATGTAGTCAGATATGCAAAAGAGCATAGAAATAGAGCTGCAGAGAGACAGTTTGGACCTCCTCCCACTGAGTGTATGATCAGGCAGTGGAAAAAACAGGAAGAACTCCTTCTGTCTGGAACTAATAGTGATAAATAAGAGAACAGTGATGCAACAGAGGCTGAATAAAGTGATATGCTGCATAATATACTGGTATGTAAACGTTACCTGCTATAATTACTAAATAAAAATGTGTTCTGTTTTATGTTTAAAATATTGATTTCTTAATTTTTGGTTGGAAAAGTGGTGGGTGGGGCGTCTAATACATGGGGGCATCTTATAGATGGAAAAATACGGTAAAAAAAACATTTAATCAGTGTTATCAAGCACCTGACTAATGTCCACCTGGAGGGGAACCCTGCGGCTTGTCTGTTGCATCTCTCAAACCGTCCAATCAAAAAAATAAATATAATGCAGCATAGAAATGTTCTAAATATTTCCGACGGAACCAATTCCTAACCGCTCGTCTGTATGCTGTTCCGATGGACCAAAAACAACGCATGCTCTGAAGCAAGTATGAGACGGAAGCTATTGGCTACTGGCTATTGAACTTCCTTCTTCTAGTCCCGTTGTAGGTGTTGTACGTCACCGCGTTCTAGGCGGTCGGACTTTGGTGGGATCGTGTGTAGGCAAGACAGTTTCAGCGGAACTCTGTCGGAACTTCGTCAGAAAAACCTTCCGAGTTTATTCCTACGGGAAAACCGGTCGTGTGTACGCGGCATTAGGCTTCTCTCACAATTCAGTTACTGAATGCGGCTAAGGCATGTATCCCCTTATGCTGGAGATCCGATCACCCACCGTCACAAAACCTTGTGGTTTTCCAAAGTTAATGAACTCCGGGACATGGAGGATCTCACTGCTACATTGCATAACCGAGAGGAGACCTTCCGCGACACCTGGAGACCATGGCAACATTTTGTCTTTACTGATGCCTATCTTCAAGGGGCCTCGAATTCGAGCCGAGTCCCTGAGGTCGGCCACGTTCCCTGGGCGAGTGTCCCTACCCCTCTTTCTTCACCTGAGTTCCTTTTCTCCTACATCTGAGAGGCTTAATTCTTTTTCTCTTTTTTTTTCCCTTTCCACAACTGTCTCCTGACAACTTTCTCTCCCTTCTCCCTCCAAGATCCCAATCCTTCCTGTTTACTGGGCTCAGTTCTAGCTGCAGTCCTCTTCCAGATATTTGAATATCCTGTTATACATGAAATCAGTTACCTTATTCCCATTCTGGGTCCAGCTGGCCACCGGGAGGTCTGCTTCCCGGTACAATACATGATCCTGTTAAAAACATAGTTGCGTGGCTTTTAATCTATGAATTGGTGTGTGTGGTCTCCCCAATTGTTACTCTATTTGTTGCATATACTTGGATACTAGTAGTGCATTCTTATATTTGATCCGTTTATTTGATTATTCAGACTGTGTTTTAATAGGTCTACTGACCTACGTATTTCACTGAGAGGTTTTCAATGTCTATTCTAAATGGTGACCATGATTCCTCCTTTCCTGTTTCTGTTCAACTGTGAATTGCAACTCTTGGAAAATAAAGGATTTACAAAAAAAACAACATTTAATTTTTTTTTTTTTTAATTAATACATAACTGCTTTAATTAGCAAGTTTTATACCTGCCTGGAGAACTGCTTTTGGGGTTGAAAATATGCAATTTTTCACATTCAAGTAGTCATAATCCTAAACAGAAGTAAAATGTGTGTCGCATGTCTGGAAAATAAAAGTGAGTCAGATTCTTGCAGCATTAGATACATTAAATATTTATTCTTTCAGGATAATGTATGCAGACATTTGCTGAATACCGTTCTGTGTGCTGAGATACCTTACATGACCTATGGTATAGGAAGCAGCTTTGCTGTTTATACAGTATATGATTTGCTATTGTTCCAGGGTGCTCCGTCACATGTCTAAATGGTAAAACTGCGGGATAAGAAGAGGAAATATTTCTTTAAAGTGTATACTAAGAGAACGTCTCATAATACTTATAAAGAGAGCAAGAGCCATCATACCCACCTCTCTGGCAGGCCATGTCTCCTACCCAGGGCTTTTTTTCAGCTGGAACTTGGTGGAACTCAGTTCCACCACCTTTGGCTCAGGCCCTCTGCTCCCTGCTCACCGCTATCACTTGCAAACACAGAAGTCTGGCTTCTGTGTTTACAAGTGACAGCTTGTCTCCCAACAGCTTCCACAGATCAGATCTGCGGAGCAGCTCCTACAGAGTTCAGGATTGGGACAAGAGAGATATAGGTGCCCGTGGTGCAATGTGGATGCCGACACCCCCACTGGATATTCTCCCTGCAAGTGAGAGAGGCAGAGCCACTTACAGTGTGCGGGGAGGTACTAGAGCCCACTAGGTGCTTCAGATTATTACAGCAACAAAGTAAGACATGTGGAAGAAGATGGTGGAGCTTTTAAGGGGAGGGGGTAAATTGGGGGCAGTGAAGGGGGTTGCATGCAGAGGTCAGACCTTAAGAAGGATGGAAGCAAGATGTGGATGGGGGATGCAGAGGTAAGCAGCAGTGGAAGAAGACTGAACTCTATATTCAGTGTGTAGCACACCCCTGAACTCTGCTCTTCGTATGCAGTGCACACCTGAACTCTGCACTCTGTATGCAGTGCGCACCTGAACTCTGCACTCGGTGTGTAGCACACCCCTGAATTATGCACTGAACTCTGCACTCTGTAAAGAGAGGGGATATGATTTCAATATACAAATACCATACTGGTGACCCCACAATAGGGATAAAACTTTTTTGCAGAAGGGAGTTTAACAAGACTCGTGGCCACTCATTAAAATTAGAAGAAAAGAGGTTTAACCTTAAACTACGTAGAGGGTTCTTTACTGCAAGAGTGGCAAGGATGTGGAATTCCCTTCCACAGGCTGTGGTCTCAGTGGGGGGCATTGATCGTTTCAAGAAACTATTAGATAAGCACCTGAACGACCGCAACATACAGGGATATACTATGTAATACTGACATATAATCACACACATAGGTTGGACTTGATGGACTTGTGTCTTTTTTCAACCTCACCTACTATGTAACTATGTATGCAGTGCACACCTGAACTCTACACTCAGTGTGTAGCACACCCCTGAGTTCTGCACTCTGTATGCAGTGAACCCCTGAATTCTGCACTCTGTATGCAGTGCATACCTGAACTCTGCACTCTGTATGCAGTGCACACCTGAACTCTACATTCTGTGTGTAGCACACCCCTGAATTCTGTACTCTGTATGCAGTTTACCCCTGAATTCTGCTCTCTGTTTGCAGTGCACACCTGAACTCTGCTCTCTGTATTCAGTGCATCCCTGAATTCTGCACTCTGTATTCAGTGCATCCCTGAATTCTGCACTCTGTATGCAGTGCACACCTGAAATCTGCACTCTGTATGCAGTGCACCCCTAAACTCTGCACTCTGTATGCAGTGCACCCCTAAACTCTGCACTCCGTATGCAGTACAAACCTGAACTCGGCACTCTGTATGCAGTGCACACCTAAACTATGCACTCTGTATGTAACAAACCACCCCCACCCCGAACTCTACACTCTTAATGCACTCCTAGTATTTAATGCCCCTTTAGGATACTCTCACTGTTAGTGAATTATGACCACACCCACTATTTGATGTGGTTTAGCGGGTGTGTGTGGGGGGGCGGGGGGGCGGGGGTGTTGGGGTAGGCAGTTATGGCAGAGTTCCTGCACCTATTTTCTGAGAAAAAAGCCCTGCTCCTAACTCTCTTTTGTTCCAGGGCTGCAGCTTGCGTAAGCCTCTCTGGCAGTTGAAACTATCACGCACTTGGATGGAGCCTAAGATGACAAGAGGGTTTCTCTTACATCTGTGGTTCACGCACCCCTGGAGAGGAGCAAAGGGATTGAGAGGGCAAAGAGTGGCACAGGTCCAGTCCAGTGCTTCTGGAGGGGGACTTGGCTGTAAGGCTTTTGTGCAGACCAATAGGAAGGTCCCGGGGAGGAGGCAGATTGACCAGGATACTGGAGCACACAGTAGGCTGGAAGTGAGGTCTAGACAGGTGGGTGACAGTGGTAGGGAAGACAGACAGAAGGCATGGTATCAGGCAGAGTTATGTTCAGCAGTCCAGCCAAAGTCACACCAAAAGATCAGCAGAGATAATCAAAAAAAATAAAATAAGCCATGGTCAGAAAATAACCAAGATTAAACTGGGAGTCAGCAGAGATAAGCCTAGGTCAGAAACTAGCCATGTTCAAAGCAAAACTGAGCAGAAACAAGCTATGGTCAAGAATTAACCAAGGTCAATCTGAGAATCAGCAGAGATAAGCCATGGTCAGGAACTAGCCAAGATCAAACTGGAAATCAGCAGCAGAGATAAGTCATGGTCAGGAACTACCCAACATCAAACTGGGAATCAGCAGAGATAAACCATGGTCAGGAACTAGCCAAGAGCAAACTGGGAATCAGCAGAGATAAACCATGGTCAGGAACTAGCCAAGATAAAACTGGGAATCAGCAGAGATAAACCATGGTCAGGAACTAGCCAAGATAAAACTGGGAATAAGCAGAGATAAGCCATGGTCAGGAACTAGCCAAGATCAAACTAAGAAACAGCAGACATAAGCCATGGTTAGAGACTAGCCAAGATCAAACTGGATATCAGCAAAGATAAACCATGGTCAGGAACTAGCCAAAATCACACTGAGATTCAGTAGAGATAAGCCATGGTCAGGAACTAGCCAAGATCAAACTGGAAATTAGTAGAGATAAGCCATGGTCAGAAACAAGCTAAGATCAAACCAAGACTGAGCAGAAACAAGCCATGGTCAAGAACTAACCAAGGTCAAACTGAGAATCAGCAGAGAAAAGACATGGCCAGGAACCCTGAAGCTGAGGTCAATAGCAAGACCAGGACCAATCCTAAGGTCACCGACGCCTGGGTGCAGAAATAATTCTGATGCCCCAACATGGGCGTGGTCATCTTACTAACTCCTCCTCCTTACACGTTTATATGACAACGACTCCACCTCTAATACATGTGGCTTTTTAGAGACGTTTTATATTTATATATGGCTGGGAGGCAAAAGACATTCCATGGGTCCCCTTTTTTGGCAACAAACAGCAGCATCACTTGGCTCATTAATAATAACAATCAGCTTCCAGTATGAAACAGTGAGAAGGAAGAGAGAAGATTTCATAGTGTAAAACCTACATATATGTGCTGCAGGGAGGCGGCTCTCCTGCACGAAATGACATACCTGCACGTGATTTCCCTCTTCTGGGTGATTGGACACAGCATGAGCCAATCAGCGGCTCCGGCAGGCCCGATGTCCGCCGGAACCCGCCGATCATCCCTTTGAGATGCAGAACAGGGGTCTGCCAATGTAAACAAGGCAGATAGCTGTTTTGTTAGTAGGGAAGTCAAAAATCTTGTGTTTCTGCTAAGCAGGAACATGAATCTCTGTCTTCCCACAGTTAAAGCACCCACACGCAGTTGGAAAGCACTCCCTAGGGACACATTTAACTCTTTGATCGCCCCTTCTGTTAACCCCTTCCCAGCCGGTGTCATTAGTACAGTAATAGTGCATATTTTTTTAGCACTGATCACTGTATTAGTGTCACTGGTCTCCAAAAAAGTGTAGTTAGTGTCCGATTTGTCCGCCGCAATGTTCTGTATGAGCTGTAGATCTAAAAAAAATTCAGTTATTCCCCGAGATCTTAGACCTTTTCCCAAGGTTTCCTCCAAGGCAGAAGACCCTTGTAGCACGGGAGGGGGTCCCACTCCAGGGGTAACACAGTGAGTCTGTATTTACTATGAACACATAAACATGTGCAATGGAACAAAAAAAAAATAACGCAATTACTCTTCCACATGATTTGTGTGAATGAAGTGACACAGCTTCACTGAGCTAACTGAACATTCTACAGGTTTCAAGGAAGAGACTGCAAGGTGAAGCTGAAATTTACAGGGATAAATCTTCAAATGTTGGATCTCTTCCTGGAAGTCAGGGACTTTTTGTCTTCTATATCTAACTGATGAGTAAAGCTGCAGTGTGTCCTTACACTGTACTACAGTCAGATTACACAAGACTCTGCTATTATTGGAAAGGATTCATCAGGTGCGGGCACTGCCTCTCACATGACCATTATGCAATTGTATTTATGTATGACAGCTAGCAACTACCCAGATGCCAAGAAAGGTTACGTGTATCACAGAAATGAATGTCAATCAGTAAAATCTCATGTTGAATATTTTTATATCTCAAACATTTATTAAAATTCTATCTGGTGATCTTACAACTAAGGTCTTTGTTTAGGAAAATGGAAAATGGTGAAATAGTGGATACTTACAGCACTGCAGAGTAGCTGTGTGTGCCTAGTACACACAGGTAGTAGCCATTGATGGAAAATGGCCTGGTAATAAAGGGATATTACAAACTGGTAAAAAAAATATATATATATTTTTGGTTCCAAAGATCAAATTTTGGAACTCTTCCTGGAAATCCAAAAAGATTCCATTTAAATACCTGGTGATCTTACAATGTAGGTCCTTGTTCAGGTACTTCCTGTGATAAGGTGACAATCCTCTGTGTTTCTACACTGTCACTCAGTCACACAGGCATCCGATGGGGATTGCAAGTGGCCATTTTAACACACACGATGCAGGCATGGCTCATGCTGTTGTCACCATCAGCAAACCCACCTTGAGAAACGCCATATATTTATTGCTGAGGTGCAAGTAGACAGGAAGTGGCTGCAAAAAGGTGGCAAGAGTTTAGCAGCTCTGAGGTGTAACAAAAGATGCAAACAAGTGAAAATAGGTATTTTGTTTTTTTATATATTTTATTTTATTAAAAAAGTTAGAATTATAAGCTCAAAAGAGGTTGCATATTGTCGAGGAATAGGTTCAGATGTTACAAAACCAGGAATATACAATACAGTATAATCCAATACAACCACCTAAATGCTAGACATACCTACCAAAATCAATCAAGGATTCCTGGTTTCTAAATGTTAGCCCATAGATATGTAGTAATGGAAAAATGGCGTATATCGTGCTAACACCCAAAAGTCTAACGGATAACAGCCAGCACAACACTAGGACAAGTGTAAACCAAACTAATGCCGTGTACACACGGTCGGACTTTCCAGCAGAAAAAGTCAGACGGAATCATTTCATCGTATATTCCGATCGTGTGTGGGCTTCAGCGGACTTTTTTTTTTTCGAAAATTCTGACTGACCTAGAAATAGAACATGTTTTAAATCTTTCCGATGGAATCAATTCCTATCGGGAAACCCGTTTGTCTGTATGCTGTTCCGATGGACCAAAAACGACGCAAGGGCAGCTATTGGCTACTGGCTATCGAACTTCCTTTTTCTAGTCCCGTCGTACGTGTTTTACATCACCACATTCTAAACGATCGGACTTTGGTGTGATCATGTGTAGGCAAGTCCGTTTCAGCGGAACTCCGTCGGAAAAACCGTCAGTTTATTCTGACGGAAAAAACGGTCGTGTGTACGCAGCATAAATATAAAGATAAAATTATGTGCAGCGAGCGCTTAAAAGGTTTGTACTACTACAAACTCATGTGTGTGCTGTATCAAGGCACCTCAGTGGGAAGTCTGTGGGAAGGAAAAGGTGTGGCAGAAAACGCTGCACAACGAGAAGAGGTGACCGGACCCTGAGGAAGATTGTGGCGAAGGACCGATTCCAGACCTTGGAGGACCTGCGGAAGCAGTGGACTGAGTCTGGAGTAGAAACATCCAGAGCCACCGTGAACAGGCGTGTGCAGGAAATGGGCTACAGGTGCCGCATTCCCCAGGTCAAGCCACTTTTGAACCAGAAACAGCGGCAGAAGCGCCTGACCTGGGCTACAGAGAAGCAGCACTGGACTGTTGCTCAGTGGTCCAAAGTACTTTTTTCGGATGAAAGCAAATTTTGCATGTCATTCAGAAATCAAGGTGCCAGAGTCTGGAGGAAGACTGGGGAGAGGGAAATGCCAAAATGCCTGAAGTCCAGTGTCAAGTACCCACAGTCAGTGATGGTCTGGGGTGCCATGTCAGCTGCTGGTGTTGGTCCACTGTGTTTTATCAAGGGCAGGGTCAATGCAGCTAGCTATCAGGAGATTTTGGAGCACTTCATGCTTCCATCTGCTGAAAAGCTTTATGGAGATGAAGATTTCATTTTTCAGCACAACCTGGCACTGGTAAATGGTTTACTGACCATGGTATTACTGTGCTCAATTGGCCTGCCAACTCTCCTGACCTGAACCCCATAGAGAATCTGTGGGATATTGGGAAGAGAAAGTTGAGAGACGCAAGACCCAACACTCTGGATGAGCTTAAGGCCGCTATCGAAGCATCCTGGGCCTCCATAACACCTCAGCAGTGCCACAGGCTGATTGCCTCCATGCCACGCCGCATTGAGAGAGAGAGAGAGAGAGAGATAGATATAGAGAGAGATAGAGAGAGAGAGAGAGAGAGAGATAGATAGATATGTGAAATAACCACAACAATAAAAAAAGAATGGCAAAACAGTGAAAAAGTGTTGTAAAAATCACAAAACTCAAGTAATCTATAAGTCCATATGCTGTCATATAGAAATTGATAAAACGTGAAGGGAATAGTCCATAAGTAGATAGTGAGTAAAAATAAACTCTATAGCAGGAAAGGTATTTCACGTGCCATCAGTGTTGAATGGAAAAACAACAATGAATCCACCACCAGTTGTGTGAAGGCTTACCGGAGTGTAGGGACTCAAATGGGCATATGCTCAATGAGTCACCAAGGCTTGTGGTGTGACCACCAATGTATGGAACCTTTACGCCTGTAATCCAGACCAGAGTAGAAGATGGTTCATCCGTTCAGGAAATGACTCGGAAAAGCAGTCCTCAGAAATGGCCAGCATGATGGACTGGATCTTCTCATGTAGTCAAAACAGTGTAACCAGAAAAGAAAATACTCCACATTGTGAATCCGTAAAAAATTAGAAAATGTAATAAAATTGTGACATTTGGTAAGTAGATCAAGCACTTGAAATATACAATCTAGGCAATGCAATGACATCAGCAGGGCTTGTCCAGACTCGTTTCATCTAAAGAGACATCATCTGTTTTGACTACATGAGAAGATCCAGTCCATCACACTAGCCATTTCTGAGGACTGGGGTCATCTTACAGGTGTAAAGGTTCCATACATTGGTGGTCACACCACAAGCCTTGTTGACTCATTGAGCATATGCCCATTTTTTCGGCGTAGGGGTTCCCCTTAAAATCCATACCAGACCTAATGGCCTGGTTTGCCTTGGAGGGGGAACCCATGCCAGTTTTTAATATTAGAGAGGTGACATTGTCGCTTCACTATAGATGGAGATCTGACTTTGAGGCGACTTCCATTGAAATCAATGTGTACAAGTCGCCTAGAAGTCGGTTTGAAGTCGTACAGGAACCTTTTTTGAAGTCGGTGCGACTGCTGTAGTGTACATTAAGACGGCTCCATTCACTACCATTGGTTTTCTCAACCGCGAGACTTGGGGCGACCTGAAGTCGGATCCCGGGTTGCCCCTGTATGAACTGGATCTTAGGGCCTAGATCGACTTTCATAATAAGTTTGTTTGTAATCCAACACATCAATACATATGGTACAGAGGTACAAGGTAAAGCAATTCCTGACTTACTGTATAATAAAGACATACAGTATATGAATTATACATTATTATTAAGTTATATAAGTAGTACGAAGAGTGGAACCTGTACAACTAACCCAATAAAAGCAAATAAAGAGTAAACAAAAAGAAAGTCACTCTGCGTTTCTATAAGGCTGTATCAAACAATTTTCCTCCTAAGTGAGTCTTGTTTTTTGGTCCATCCATAACGTAATACAAGGCTGAGGTTTTAGGTATTAGTAAGCGATTGGGTGCTATTGTCAAGGTGGTATCTAGAGTCATAATTTTCTTATGAGTCAACACAACTGATCCATTCTTCCCATCTTTTATCAGACTTTAAGGGGAAATCCTGGGCTTCTTCCTATTCAGATCTGATTGATTAATTATGATTCCCAGGTATTAGATATTCAATGTATAACCAAGGTTTTCCTGGCATAAGATAGAAGTAGGCACAAAAATATTTTTTGAATGTACTTGTAGTGAACATACTACAGTACTAAGCTCAAAGTCATCAAAAACACCCAGCAGGCACCATTCCAGGCTACATACAGTATATTAGGGACAGTACATCTACCTTAACTTATTGAAGAAAGCAGCACTCTATATAAGAGTTGTGGCAATGCTTGGTCAAACCATTCCTACCTGCATGAACAGACATTGACCTCTTAAAGGGTCATCACTCAGTTGACTCTGTTTATTATTCCCCATTGTCAGAGGCATGGGACCATTTTCATTAAATGTTAATTAGGATTGGTGATGGTTTGAGGACCATGCAGCCTGTAATCTTTGCTCATGTAAATCTAGGACAGTTTAATGGTAACATAGCAAAGGGGGATTGTAAGAAATTAGGTCTGGCCATAAATAGCACATGAATGGGAGAAAATAATAGATTCCTCCATCCACACTTAACAGTGCGGATGGAGAATTCTCCCCTGCTGGCTGTTGTACACAGGCAATCGGGCAATCAGAATACCCAAATAGTGAGTGCATCTGGATGGATGCAGTCACCGTACAGTTTTTAAATCGACTTTTGTTGACTGCTGACAGCCAGTTTTTAAATCGACTTTTGTTGACTGCTGACAGCCACCCACAGCTCGAATTTCAATCTATTCTGCAGAAATCAGCAAAATTTCGAGTCTTGCATGGCTAGCTTTACTATTGGTGATACAAAAAAATAAAATACCGTATTTTCCGGCGTATAAGACGACTGGGTGTATAAGACGACCCCCTATTTTTCCAGTGAAAACTTAGGTTTGGGGCTATACTTGCCATAAAAGACTACCCCCCTTCCGAGGCAACACCATTTACAAAAAAAACAAAAAAAACATCAGACTTAACATCAGAAAAAGGAAACTGGTGAAATACAAGTCCCAGAGATCCCCCAATCGGAAGGTAGCAACAATGAATCCTCTCCTCCAAAGCACCATTAATCATACCAGACATGTACGGAGCTGCAGTGAAATGTAAGCGTAGTGCAAACATGACAGGGTGCAAGGGGGTTACCGAGAGGTCAGCAAAGGGGGTTGGTATATTTACCTAGGGGGGCTTACCTTATTGGAGTTCAGCAGTGGTGGGTGGAGTACAGGTCATTGGTGTGGTGGGGAGCAAGGAAAGGTCACCAGTCCAGAGGTAGCAGGCAAGGAGAAACGTTGGGAAGCAGGACCCTGAAAAAGATGAGTGGATTAGATCAACTGTGGGAACAGCTTAGGCAGGCAGCTGAACTACATGGCTCAGACTGGCTTCACAGCCAAATTGCAGCCAATTTGCAGGGGGTAGGGCAGGGACCCCAGACAAGTAGGGACCCCCCGTTGCGGCCTCGGAGGTCTATCCCTCCGGTGCGCCTGAGCCCGGACAACACCCCACGGACTCGACGACGCATTGGGAGCCCCACTAGGGACCCTCCAGGCCCCTCTGCCAAGCGGACACCACGGTCGGCGGGCAGGGGCCCTGGGAGGAATCCCCGAAAGCGTCTGAGTCCCAGGAGAGGGGGGGGCACTCACCCATCTGGATCCGCGGCCCCCTCCAGGACCATCCAACCTGAAGGACACCAGGCGGCTGCTGCTGGCGATGCTCCGGTCGGGGCAGCCGTCCGACGTGGGAGAATGCGGTCCCCGGGTACCGGCCTTGTCGGTGAAGCGGCCGGTGACCTGCCACGTGTGGGCGCCATCTTGCCTCCTGGAGGAGGGCCAGCGCCATTGCTACAACAGCAGTCGGGAGGCCACGCCTCCAGGCCCAAGGCCGGGTCTGGGAGGGACGGCCGCTACAGCGCGTGCGCGAGCACGTCGACGGCGGCGCAGAGGGATGACGTCAGCGGAACCGACGTCAGTGACGACGGCCGGAAGTCGGCGGAAGAAGATGGCGGCCGCCATCGGAGCAGCCAAGAAGAAGACCGGAGGCGGCCTGGGGTGCCTGGCGGAGCGGCACAGAGGCCTGAGACGGTGACCGGACGGCGCGAGGACAGCAGCTGCGAGGAAGGAGAACTGCTGGAGGAGGAAGAAGTCCCGGCGGGAGCAGCGATCGGTGCGGCTGGTGGGCCATCCAACCTACGGCAGCCAGGTAGGACACGGGGTGTCTCTGGGCATCTGGGGGGGAGGGGGGAGGGTGCAGGTTTAGGGGTGTGGGGAGCGGACACAGGTGTGGGAGGCCATGGGGGGGGGGAAGGGGGGGTGGTGGACGTGCTCAAGGCTTTGCTGCAGAGGTTGGGGGGGGGGACAACACAGGCAGCTGCCCCGACCAACCCCTGGATGCCCCCCAATAACGCACCGCAGGAGTCAGGGCCCAGGCAGGGGGTGGGGGTCACGGCGGAAACTCAGACGGAGACAGCGAGGGACAAGGCTGATGCGGCACCGGACAAGGAAGGGGACAAGGAAAAACACAAGGAGGGTGACAAGGAGAAGGAACTCAACAAGGATAAAGATGCTGAAAAGATTAGGTTAGCCGATGCGGCCCGCTGCGAGGTTTATGTGTGTTTCGAGGGACCGCTGGGGGCACATTTGAAGAAAGAGGTGAGGGAGAAGATCTGGAAGGACGAATTTGTAGAAATTTTTTCCTTACTCCCGTTAGAAAAATTTAATTTGGACAGGGTCAAGCCCGACGAGAGCAAAAAGGAGGAGGAGGAAAAGCGTAGGTATAGGCTGATTCCTCGCACCTTCTCAAACTGGCTGCAGGCATTCGCGATCCTGGCAAGTGTGATTGGGGAAAAAGCGCCGGAACATTGTTCGGCTCTCTTTTGTTACCTGGAGGCGATTAGCGAGGCCTATAGGGTGTACGGGGGGTTGGCATGGCTCCGCTACGACGAGCAGTTTCGCCAGAGAAAAGCGGTGCGTCCGGCCATTAGATGGGACCATAAGGACATCAGCCTGTGGATGAAGTTGATGACTTCTCCCAGGGCTGCGGGACAGTTTTTTCAAGGGGGGGCCGGCGGAGCTTCCTCAGCAGGATCGCCGGCCCCAAAAAAGAAAGGGGTGTGCTGGCAGTTTAATGACGGAACATGCAAGTTTGGGAACTCTTGTCGGTACAAACATGAATGTTCGGGTTGCAGTGCAGCGCACCCTTTCTCCAGATGTTTCCGAAAAAATCGCTCGGGTGATTTCACTGGAAAAAGGGATGACGCCGGTGAAGTTGGAAAGGATGCGGCCTTTCCTAAGTAGATACCCCGACCGGGCGGCTGCCCGGTTGCTGGAAGCGGGCTTTAGGGAGGGGTTTAGGATTCCGAGCGTGTTGGGGGAGATTCCGCCAATTTCGGATAATCTGAGGTCGGCGTTAAAACATACGGAAGTGGTGTCATGTAAATTGGGGAAGGAGGTGGCGCTCGGCAGGATGGCCGGTCCATTTGCTACCCCTCCGGTGTCCAATTTGGTAGTTTCTCCTTTGGGAGTAGTACCCAAGAAGGAACCGGGGCAATTTAGGATGATCCACCACTTGTCGTACCCAAAAGGGGGCTCTGTTAACGATGGTATTGACCCGCAAGCCTGTGCGGTAACCTATACATCGTTTGACGCAGCGGTATCATGGGTGAGGAAGTATGGACAGGGGGCATTGATGGCTAAGACGGACGTAGAGGCAGCGTTTAGGTTGTTGCCAGTCCACCCCCAGAGTATGCATTTGCTGGGCTGTTATTGGCAAGGAGCGTACTTCGTTGATCGCTGTCTGCCCATGGGATGTTCGATTTCATGTGCCCTGTTTGAAACTTTCAGTTCATTCTTTGAATGGGCAGTTAGGGAGACGGCGGGGGTGAATTCGGTTATCCATTATTTGGACGACTTCCTTTGCGTAGGCCCCCCGGGATCCCGCGGATGCGGGACCTTATTGGGGACGCTACAGTACCTGGCGGATAGGTTCGGTATCCCCCTAGCGGCGGACAAAACAGAGGGCCCGATTTCGGAACTGGTGTTCTTAGGAATTACAATTGATTCCGTGGCGATGGAGTGTAGGCTGCCTGAGACCAAGGTGGTGGCATTGCGGCAGGAAGTCAAGGAGGCGCACGGAAAAAAGAAGTTGAGGTTGAAAGAAGTGCAATCTCTCCTGGGCAAATTAAATTTTGCTTGCAGGATTATACCGATGGGGCGGGTGTTTTGCAGGAGACTGGCGGCAGCAACGGCGGGGGTTAGGATGCCCAACCATTTTATCAGGTTGTCAGAGGGGTTGAGGGAAGATTTGAGAGTATGGCACTCGTTCCTGGTGGAGTTTAATGGGCGATCAATGATGTTGCAGGGACCAGTTAGCAACGCTGACTTGGAACTGTTTACTGACGCGGCGGGTTCTGCGGGTTACGGGGCTTATTGCCAGGGGAGTTGGAGTGCAGGGCCTTGGCCGGAGGAGTGGAGAGCAGCGGGTTTCTTGAAGAACCTGGCACTGCTGGAGCTCTTCCCCATACTGGTAGCGGTGAGGTTATGGGGGGACAAGCTAGCAAACAGGAAGGTGCGGTTCAATTGTGACAACATGGGGGTGGTGGTGGCCATTAATAACATTTCAGCCTCATCCCCCCCAGTAGTTAGATTATTACGGCAGTTGGTACTTTGTTGTTTGAAATTGAACGTGTACATGTATGCGGTTCACATCCCAGGGATCGAGAATAAGTTAGCGGATGCTCTGTCTCGTTTCCAGTGGGAGGAGTTCCGCAGACTGGCTCCAGGGGCAAAAGCGACAGGGGACCCGTGCCCGCCGGATCTATGGAGGATTGCGTTGGGATCGCCGACGGATTGATCATGCAGTCGCTCAGCGAGAGCACTAGGACGGCGTATCACAGGGTGTGGAGTGAATGGTCCGCTTGGTTGGCTGAGGTAGGAGGGTCGGAAGACCCCGAGGTATTGGTACATTGGGTATTGTGCTTCATTTGCGGTAGCTACGTGAAGGGGGTGTCGGGCACGGCAATTAGTAAGAAGGTATCAGCGCTGGCATTTAGGTTCCAGTATAAGGGGCTGCCTGACGCGACCAAGAATTTTTTAGTTAAAAAAGCATTGAGGGGTTATAGGAGGGGCCTAGCGCAGAGGGACTCCAGACGCCCCATTTCGTTTGCGGTGTTGAACATTGTATTGGAACAGGTTAAGAAGGTGTGTTCTACAGTTTTTGAACGAAAACTCTTCCGAGCTGCCTTCCTGTTAGCGTTTTTCGGGGCATTGAGAATCGGGGAACTGGTGTCGCCATCTAAATCCATTCCAGGTGGTTTGAGGTTTGGGGACGTTACGCTGTCACAGTCAGCAGTAGTCCTATGGGTTAGGAGGTCGAAGACGGACCAGCTGGGAAAAGGGGCACGGGTCGAGCTTTTTGCAGGTTCAGAACCACAAGTATGCCCGGTAGCAGCAGTAGACCAATTTTTAAGGGCGCGCCCAGTAGGGGGTGGGGCCTTCTTGATTCATGAGAATGGCTCGTGTTTATCCAGATACCAGTTTACAGCGGTATTTAGAAAATGTTTGGAGGCGGGGGGCCTACCCCCAGGTGAGTATGCGAGTCACTCTTTCAGGATTGGCGCGGCCACGGAGGCTTCCAGGTGGGGTCTACCGGGGGAAGTTATACGCAGGATTGGCAGATGGGAGTCAGCACGTTATCAGGTCTACATTCGCCCCCACCTGGTGTAACGATGTGGGGGATTGGGGATGTTAGTGTGTGGGTTGAACATGTTTTTTGATATGTTTCGGTTATTGGTATTAGATATCTATTTTTATGTTTTTTCAGCCCCTGTGTGTCTCATATGGATCCTGGGACACTCGTTTGTGTTCTGGGGCGCTAGAAGGGCAGATGTACGGCCGGACGGCAGACAGCTCAGGATGTCTAGGGAGGAGGGTAGGATTCGGTGGATTGGGGTCCCAGGCATGAGGTGGAACAGGGTGTTACCAGAAGTCCACAGGTTTGCAGGAATGGATCGACATCCGGACGTTCTGGTCCTGCATGTGGGGGGGAATGACTTGGTGGTACGGCCCATGCGCCAGATAATCAAGGACGTACAGTGGGACTTTATCAGGCTCAGCACCTCTTTCCCCGGCATGATCATAGTATGGTCAGATATTGTGGCCCGCATGTCGTGGAGAGGGGCCCGCTCCTGGGAAAAGATCAACAAGACCAGGATTAAGGTCAATAAAGAGGTTGGCAGGTTTGTAGCCAGAAACGGAGGCATAGTGGTCAGACACCGGGAATTAGAGGTAGATACGTGGAGGTACCTTAGGGGAGACGGAGTTCACCTCAACCCGGTTGGGATTGATTTGTGGTCTCTGGACTTGGAAGAAGGCATCAGGAGAGCGATGCAGGTGTGGCGGCTGGCACAAGTGTGAGGTGTCACACTTGTCCCGCGGTGGCGTGTTGGTTTTTTTCCTTGACGACAGTTAAGTGACTCAGTTAAGAGGTTTTATTCAAAAGTTAGGACCCATCACTGGTATGGAGTCCGCCCGAGTGGTCTGACAGTTGGCCAGACTCACGGGTTAAATCTGTTGGGGGGTCTGTGGTCAGTTGGCAAGTCCCCGAGGCGAGTCTGCGGCTGGGGAGCTTGCCAACAAACGGGATTACAGGCTCAGTTGCAAGTGGTCGTCAGGGATCAGAAAATAATAAGTTGATTAGCTGATTAGCTGGATGAGGAGTGTAAGAAAGGTAAAAGTTTTTCAGTGGTTTAAAAAGTTAATAAAGTTTGTTTGTTTGAGTTAATTTAAATAAAAGGCCGAACAGGCCATTTTCATCCAGCAGGTGTCAGTGTCTTTGTTATATTTATTATAGAAACATAAGTATTTATATGGTACATGTGTGGGTCAGGGCAGTAAGTCATCTGGCTACCCTAGTCAAGACATGTACGGAGCTGCAGTGAAATGTAAGCGTAGTGCAAACATGACAGGGTGCAAGGGGGTTACCGAGAGGTCAGCAAAGGGGGTTGGTATATTTACCTAGGGGGGCTTACCTTATTGGAGTTCAGCAGTGGTGGGTGGAGTACAGGTCATTGGTGTGGTGGGGAGCAAGGAAAGGTCACCAGTCCAGAGGTAGCAGGCAAGGAGAAACGTTCCCGCCCGCCCGCCCTATTGGTAGGGTTAGATGTTACGTTGGATTTAAAAAGCCAGCGTTGGCGTGTTGGTTTTTTCCTTGACGACAGTTAAGTGACTCAGTTAAGAGGTTTTATTCAAAAGTTAGGACCCATCACTGGTATGGAGTCCGCCCGAGTGGTCTGACAGTTGGCCAGACTCACGGGTTAAATCTGTTGGGGGGTCTGTGGTCAGTTGGCAAGTCCCCGAGGCGAGTCTGCGGCTGGGGAGCTTGCCAACAAACGGGATTACAGGCTCAGTTGCAAGTGGTCGTCAGGGATCAGAAAATAATAAAGTGATTAGGGATTACAGGCTCAGTTGCAAGTGGTCGTCAGGGATCTGGATGAGGAGTGTAAGAAAGGTAAAAGTTTTTCAGTGGTTTAAAAAGTTAATAAAGTTTGTTTGTTTGAGTTAATTTAAATAAAAGGCCGAACAGGCCATTTTCATCCAGCAGGTGTCAGTGTCTTTGTTATATTTATTATAGAAACATAAGTATTTATATGGTACATGTGTGGGTCAGGGCAGTAAGTCATCTGGCTACCCTAGTCATGTATTTTAGGGGAGATCTGGAGCTGGATGTGCAGTACAGGATGCTTTGTTAATATGTAGAGCACCAAGTACACACAGTATATGATGCTGTGTTAGTACAGTAGCGCCAGGTACACTTCAGAATACAGAGTGCAGACAGTGTGCACCGCTGAGCCAATCACGGCAGGCATTGTATTTTACTAATCTGTTGATGGATACAAAGTCTGCTCAGATTGGCAGAGGCTGTGACATCAGCCTGCGCCGCTCTGACTCATGTAGCCTGCTCGGATTGGCAGAGGTTGTTACCCAATCCAAGCAGTCTTAGCAGGCTCTGTATTCATCAGAGTGCATCACCCGCCGGGATTGGCTGAGCGGCGCATACTGTATACATATTACAATTTTACAGAGCGCCCGGCGGACTGATATCCATCTGGCGGCTTCTTCACCCGGCGTATAAGACGACCCATGCTTTTTGGCTGTGTAATTTTGGTGTAAAAGGTAGTCTTATACGCCAGAAAATACAGTAGATACAATCAAAACAATAAAAATCTTAAATTGTGATAGCATTTCTCAGTAGATTCCAGAGGAAGGCCAACAAAAGGCAAACCAATGAAAGTGTATGAAAAGGATATACAAGGATACTGTATATAAGGATACACATGGTCCAAGATATAGATGAACTAGCGCAACTATCAAATATTACAGCCAATAAAGGTCAACTATCACAAAAAGTGTTTTAACTATAACACATGTAATGATGGCATATAATGGAAGGAACAAGGTCCTGTGTCAGTGGGAAGAATGGTGCCCATGTGGCAGTGGTCAGTGGGAAGAATGGTGCCCCTGTGTCAGTATGAGAAATACTTGGGAGATATGGTGCTCCTGTGTCATTGGGAGAAAAGGTGCTCCTGTGTCATTGGGAGGAATGGTCCCTTGTATCATTGGGAGAAATTGTGCTTCTGTGCCATTGGGAGGATTGGTGGCCCAGTATCAGTGGGAAATGTACACCACAGCATTGGTGTTCAGTGAGACTTGTGTGTGAGCTCCAAGTCTCGTTCTGCTCATTTTGATGGTGTCACATCTGGGACTATTCAGGCACCATTGGGAAGGAGACATGGTTTCTGTTACATAGCTTGGTGTTGAAATGCTCTCTGTTTCAGCACCTGGTACCTTCTACCACTCTGCATACAGTGGCTCCCGCACTGTGGCTTGCAATGAGAAAGCCCAAAATGCAGGACCTTCTCATTGCAGTTGCTGGTCTACATCAAGCAATGGACCATGGTTTGGAGACCACTTTAAAAAAAAATAAGAAACCACTGGCATACAGTAGCTGCTAGTCTGGGAAAGGTGAACCTGACTCCAAAAGCTGGCTATTGATGGGCAGACATCTCCCAGAGAATGACCAGATGTAGTCCTTCCTTGTTTTCACTAGATACTCTGTAATAAACTAAGAGTTACATGGGGTGATGTGATAGAGACGGACTGTGTTCAATTACCTGGAAGGCTAAAACTTGCATTAGACTGCTTGGGGCCCCCAGGCTGCACCAGGGTCCATGATCTGAAGCTACTGAATGGTGCCTAATAATGACAAGCTTGGGGACACGATTGGGTTCAATCGGAACCCAGGTTCAGCCAAACCTGGAAATTAGATGTTTTTGCTGGGCCAATAAGGTGCAGGCTAGATATTATTAATATGGGCATGTTGTCATACTAGGTCACAAGTATCCCTGCCCCCGCGTATACGTGCAGCTGCGGCACATATTGCCCTGGCAAAGACACCTAGTTTCAGACCAACCCAAGTTCATCCTTAGATCCTAATAATTCATATCAGCTATTTTATGTGCTCTAGCTTACTTTAAAGAAGGCAGTATTGTCATTTTTTTCCAATTATTTTTTTAAACAGATAAGATCAGCCCACGGGAAGGAGCATTAAACACAATTAGCATTGTGCAAAAACATTTTAATAAGGTAATAAGTAATAAAACTGCACTGATTGCAGACAGATGTCAGGGGCCTTGTTTACATGATTTTAGGATATTATTGTCAAAATATAATTATTGTGCCTTGCTTGAAGTGGCGTAACATAACAGATTGACCGTTAGATAAATTACATCTGCACTTATCATTAAAACTAAACGATTAAATCCTCTTGAGGTGTGTATTTTGGACTCTGTTAATCATCACCGTAAATTGAGGTAATTCAATTTATAATGTTTTGCAAAGTATTCAGTTACTTCAGGCTGTGGCTTAAAGTGACCTTGTCACGAAATATAAGCAGAGCTGGTGGGTATAAGGTGATGCACACATCACTGCAGCAATTAAGGATGAGCTTGGGTCTGGTCTGAACCTGGAAGGCAGCTGTCAATGATAGGCCAATGAGCAGCAGATGGGGGATGAACCAAGACAGCAGCTATCAATGATAGACCAATGAGCTGCAGAAGGGGGATGGACCCGAAAAGCAGCTGCCAATGATAGGCAAATGAGCTGCAGAAGGGGAATAAACCAGGAAGCCAGCTGACAATGATAGGTCAATGAGCTGCAGATGGAGATGAACCTGGAAGGCATCTGTCAATGATAGGCCAATGAGCTTCAGAAGGGAGATAAACCCAGGAGGCAGCTTACAATGATAGGGCAATGGGGATAAACTTAGTAGGCAGCTGAGAATGATAGGCCAATGAGCTACAGATTGGGGATGAACCTGGAAGGCACCTGTCAATGATAAGCCAATGAGCTGCAGATTGGGGATGAAACTGGAAGGCAGTTGTCAATGGAAGGCCAGTGAGCTGCAGATAGGTGATTAACCCAGAAGGCAGCTGTCACTGATAGGCCAATGAGCTGCAGATTGGGGATTCCCTGCCCCGCAGTCTCATGTACATTTCAGGGAAGGGATGCTTTTGACATCATTGACCTAATATAGCCACATGGCCATAATAGGTCAATATTATATAATAGGGTTATAACCCTGAATAGGGTTTGGACTTCAGTTCATCCCTAGTAGCAGTTTCAGAAACCACAATGGCCAAATCACCAGCTGTTCTGACCAAGCAAAGCTGCAACACTACCAAGCTCCACGTGTTCCTACTGGCTGACCAACATCATGGGCTGCCTCACTGGCCAATAGGAAGGCAGGAAGTGGAGGAGAATCTCTTGAACTCAGCATGTCAAGCTTGACCCTCAGCATGTCAAGTCAAACTTGCCTATTAAAGTCAGTAGGACTGTATCACGGCCACGAGCCAAACGCTTGGCTCAAGGTTGTGGAGCAGTATTATAATGCAAAATCCCTGTTCAGGGGGAGAAAAAAACTTGCATTCATTCTGAAAAAACGATCCCCCATGGATAGCTTGTCAGAGGGGCAATAGAGATTGCTACTATGTAAACGAGGTCTAAGCCCCCGTACACACGGTCAGAAATTCCGACCACAAAATCCGTCTGATTTTTTCCGACAGATTTTGTTGCATACACACGGTCGGACAAAGTTGTCGGAAAATCCGATCTTTCTGAATGTGGTGACGTTCGTTGCGTACGACGGAACTACGTAGAGGCTAGTAGCCAATAGCTTTGGTCTCGTAATTTGATCTGAGTATGCGTGGCACTTTGTCCGTCGGAATTCTCTACACACGATCAGAAAAAGTCCGATCGGATTTTGTTGTCGGAAAATTTGAGAGCAGGATCTCAATTTTTTTCAGTCGGAAATTCGGATGGAAAAAGTCAAATGGAGCCCCCAAACGGGCAAACCATGGGTACAACTAGCCTGTCGGATTTTACTTGCGATTATTGCTAACGGCTATTATAGCCGCTAGCAATAATCACTGTGTTCTCCCAGTGGGGATGAGCTTCCCCGCCAGGAGAACACAATGGCTCTGCAGGAGGGATTCCCCATCAACACTGTGTTGATGGGGGAATCAAGTTTTTTCTTTCCTGCAACCCGCGGTTGCAGGAAATAAAATATCTCTGTCTGTGGCCGACTTTAGTAGTTATCTTCATCCATCCTGCCCCCCTCCACCCCCCCCCCCCCCTCGCTGCTATAATCTTCTGGCATGGTGCCAGGGAAGAAGGGTGGCTGGATGGAGGAGGATTTCTACTAACAGCAGAGGAATAAGCACAAGGGATGCATTCTACTGACTGTAAGTTATGTCCCTTGTGCTGATTTTTCAGTTTTTGGCTGCACTTAGGCTTTAAAAATATTATGCAACCTCCATCTTTAGAACTACTGAGGGATGGGAAACAGAGAAGAGATCTACCGACATCTTACATGAAAGGCCAACTGTACAAGGTGAAGGCCAGGTCTGTAAGCAGGTAACATGAAAAAAGTTTTTTTGAGCGGAGAGAACCTTTAACATCATCTGTTCAGCCAGCTGCACGCTCTATTCTGAGGGCTGTAATAACAAAAAGTGCCCTGTGAGTATTTATAGACCAGCCAGTTGGAATTACCAGTCACATGTTAGAGAATTTTGGATATTATGTCCGGTAACAGGATGATGCATCCTTGAGCGATCTGGAGATTTATTTAACAACAAAAGAACCATACAGTGATCTGACTTAAAGTGGAACTTAAAGCGGAGTTCCAACAAAAAAAAAAATTAAAAGTCAGCAGATACAAATACTGCAGCTGCTGACTTTTAAAATATGGACACTTACCTGTCCAGAGCGCCCGCTATGTTGGCACCCGAAGCCGAACCGTCACTCGGTCCTCGGGTGCTGCCGCCGCCATCTTCGGTAAGGGAATCAGGAAGTAAAGGCTTGCGGCTTCACTTGCCAGTTCCCTACTGCGCATGCACGAGTCGCGCAGCGCAATCCAGATGGTCCCTGCTGTCTTTGGAATCTGTGTGTTTGAAAGCAGACAACGGGGTGGGGACAGGAAGTGGCGTAGATACCCTTACCTGTCCCAGGGTCCCGCGATGCGGGTGGAATGAAGCCCCGCTCTTCTCCCCCTGCTCTCTGCGGCGCCGGAATTGTCACTGTGGGCACCCGGATGTGGCTTCACAGCCGGGGATGCACTGTGCATGCACGAGCCGCGCTGCGCGATGTGACTGGCCAGGCAATCATCTGGGACCTGTGACATGTCCCAGATGATTGCTGAGAGGGAGGGGGGAGAGGTGAACTTACTTACTTCTGGCGGGAGGAAGTGGGAGGAAGTGGGAGCGGAAACCCTCTAAGGGTATCCGCCCCCCCCCCCCAAAAAAAAATTACATGCCAAATGTGGCATGTCAGGGGGTCACCTTCTCTTAAAGCGGAAGTTCCATTTTTGGGTGGAACTCATATCCCCCTTAATCTCATCTTCTCAAGAGGGAATAGTTTCAGTTCCTCTAATCTTTCCTCATAGCTGAGCTCCTCCATGCCCCTCTTAGTTCCCTGATATCCTTTTTGATAATTGGTGCCAAAAACTGAACTGCATATTCCAGATGAGGTCTTACTAATGATTTGTACAGGGGCAAAAATATATCTCTCTCTCTGGAGTCCATACCTCTCTTAATACAAGAAAGGACTCGCTTTGGAAACTGCAGCTTGGCATTGCATGTTATTATTGAGCTTATGATCTACCAAAACCCCCAGATCCTTCTCCACCATTGATTGCCCCAGTTGTACCCCCTACTATGTATGATGCATGCATATTCTTGGCCCCCAAGTGCATAACTTTACATTTATCAACATTAAACCTCATTTGCCACGTAGTTGCCCACTTAGACAGTACATTGAGGTCGGCTTGTAAATTGGAGACCTCCTGTAAGGACGTTATTCCACTGCATAGCTTGATGTCATCTGCTAAGACAGAATCTTTACTTTTAATCCCAGACCAAATATAATTTATAAAGTTATTAAAAAGTAAGGGTCCCAACACTGAACCTTGGGGTAAACCACTGATAACCTTAGACCATTCAGAGTAAGAATCATTAACCACTATTTTCTGAATTCGTTTTTTTTAGCCAGTTTTCTATCCATTTACAAACTGATCTTTCCAAGCCTGTAGACCTTACCTTACACATGAGCCGTGTGTGGGGAACTGTATCGAACGCTTTTGCAAAATCCAAGTATACCACGTCCACAGCCACCCCTCTGTCCAAGGTTTTACTTACCTCCTCATAAAAATAAATCAGGTTTGTTTGACAACTTCTGTCTTTCATGAATCCATGCTGTCTGTTGCTTAAAATATTTTTTTCCAACAAGAACTCGTCTATGTGGTCTTTTATTAAACTCTCCAGTATCTTCCCGACTATAGAAGTTAAATTAACAGGTCTATAGTTACTTGGTAAAGACTTTGATCCCCTTTTAAATTCAGGCACCACATTGGCCCTGCGCCAATCCAGTAGTACCATTCCAGTTATTAACGAGTCCTTAAATATTAGAAACAATAGCCTTGAAATGACAGAGCTCAATTCTTTTAGGATCCGTGGGTGGATGCCATCAGGTCCAGGTGCTTTATCCACCTTTATTCTGTCTAAATATTTCTGGACCATATAATTTTTGTGCCATTGTGGATCATTTGGGCTGTGTCAATACCATCCCCAGTATGTACATGAGCTCCCCCATGCTCCTTTGTATACACAGAGCTGAAGAAAGTATTTAATAAATTTGCCTTGTCTTTGTCCCCAGTCATCCACTCTAGATTATTTTGTAAAGGGCCTACATGCTCAGACCTGACCTTTTAAATATTAATATATTTGAAGTATTTTTGGGAGTTTGTCCTACTATCTTTTGCAATCTGTCATTCGTTTAGAATTTTTGCATCCTTGATTTACATTTTACATATTCTGTTATATTCTTTGTATCATTTAACCGCTTGTCGACTGTGTCGCATACATATACTGCGGCACAATGGCACTGCTGCACGAAATTCCGTACCTGTACGGGGCACGCTCTTGCCGCCAAGGGGTGTGCCCCCGCCGAGCTCACAACCATCAGATGCGTTCCAGAACAAATCAATCTTCAGGTCCAGGCCAATGATTTATGTCCTGGACCTGGTCTCCCAGCTTTACAGCCTACTGCGTTTTTTATTTGATTTTATTGGAACAGCTCCATTCAATACAAATTTGTTTTTTTTGTTGGAAGCTTGTTCTTTTTATAATAAAAGCGAACCCCTACATTTGAGTTTTTACACGATGAGGAGTCCCTCTTCTGTTTTTTCTCTCTCTATGCATGGCGAGTCTGACTGTTGAGCATTCATCCTACCATACCGATCTAGTTGTCGTCCATCTGGTCGGTGAGTATCCGCTAAGGACCTCGAGACGTTCCAATCTATACTCAACAACTCATTCCACATTATTGGCACCTGGAGGTAGCCACACAAGCTGTTTCTGACCTTCCACTTCTGGTGAGTTTCTCCATCACACAGGGTAAGCGCTTATGTTTTACTTCCTGCTGGTTGCTCTGTTGCCCTTTAATGAGAGGATTCAACATCTGAACCATATCACCATTACTGTCTTACCTCGCACCATTTGGACTTTATGAAACAGTTTATTTTACTTGAAATTTTCTTTGATGTTTTGGTTGTCCACCAACTACCATGATCTGGACTGTTTACTGAGGCTTTTTAGCAATAATATAGTCTTTACCATATACTGCCCACTGAATAAGTGTCTAGCGGTACCTATTGATTGTTCACTGCCTCATGTGTTCACTGGTTAAGTGACAGTCTTGACATGAACCCTGATGTTCTATTTTTATTTATTTTTATTTTTATTTTTAGCCCTCTTGTATTTTAACAGTGTGCACACATCCTGTTACTAATACTATTCACCTGTCGCCTATACAATTCCATGTATTTGGTCACACCATACACTTAATGCTATTGTCTTGAGACACGTTTTTTGTTAGTTCACACGAGTTTGTTTACTTTAATTAGTTATTGGCATTGTGATAATTTTGTCAATTACTCACACCCCAAGGGGATCACTTGGTAGTGTATCCACACGATTGGTCCTTATGGTTTGTAGGTGCATCATGCCCCCATTGAGGAAGAGGACCTGATGCCCACCAACCATTTGACCTACAATTGTTATTATTCTAACAATCTGAACAGCAAACTGGTGGTTGTTGATCTTCCCAGTCCACAGCCATTGCTGCACAGAGACATTTGTAGCGCTACACTGGTATACACCTTCACCATTTTTTTACAATTTTGTCATATTGTAGTGTTGGCAGCTTTTGTTCCACATATTTTTTGGGCGCTGCTCTTTCCCCTTTTTTTGTTTTATGTCCTGGACCTGCTGATCGGTTCTGACTAATTTAATCCTTCCCCTGCCTGTAAGTGTAAACACAGGCTGGGGAAGCGATGTCATCTCCCCTCGTGGAACTCTTTTCCTTCCAGAGAGAGGAGACATCTCACAGTAATCCCGGGGGATGCTGGGGATGTGACATCATAAGGGGCGGGGTCACCGGCTTATGTCTATATAAGTCGCTGCGCAACGCGTCCCTGGCATTACAGCGAGAGAGAGGGGAGTGTCAACATCGGAAGAAGAGAAGAAGAAGGAAGAAGAAGGCAGTGGCGACAGCGACTAGCGGGCCAACGATAGTAAAAGAGCTGGAAGAAGATAGCGGAGAGGCCTGGCAGAAGAGCGGGAGAAGTCGGAACAAGACCCCCGGACGGCAGCGACGAAGGAGAAAGCCAGGGCTCCTCCGCTAGTAAAAGAGCAGTAAAAGAGCAGAAGATTGGGGAGGAGCCAGACGAGAAGACTCCCGAAGTCGGAAAAAGACCCCCGGAGCTGTCTAATAAACGACTTTAACCTTTAGCTGACCGCCCACTGTCAAATGACGGCGGGACGGTGCAGCTCTCGCGGCGGCCCGCCGTCATATGACGGCACTCGCTTTTTGGCCACTAGGGGGCGCGAGCGCCCCGCGGGAGGCGCACGCGAGTGCCCGCCGCGTAGCTGGGGCCCCGATGCGCTTGCCCGGTGGCCGCGATGTCCGCCAGGCACCCGTGATTGCCCGGTAATCGAGCAGGACGTGGATCTGTGTGTGTAAACACACAGATCCACGTCCTGTCAGAGGAGAGGAGACCGATGGTGTGTCCCTTGTACATAGGGACACCGATCGGTCCCCTCCCCCAGTCAGTCCCCTCCCCCCACAGTTAGAATCACTCATATAGGGAACATATTAACCCCTGCAGCGCCCCCCTAGTGTTAACCCCTTCCCTGCCAGTCACATTTATACAGTAATCAATGCATTTTTATAGCACGGATCGCTGTATAAATGTGAATGGTCCCAAAAATGTGTCAAAAGTGTCCGATATGTCCGCTGCAATGTCGCACTCACGATAAAAATCGCAAATCGCCGCCATTACTAGTAAAAAAAAAAATAATAATAAAAATGCTATAAATCTATCCCCTATTTTGTAGACGCTATAACTTTTGCGCAAACCAATCAATATACGCTTATTGCGATTTTTTTTTACCAAAAATATGTAGACGAATACATATCAGTCTAAACTGAGGAAAAAATTTGTTTAAAAAAAAAAAAAAAAAATTGGATATTTATTATAATAAAAAGTAAAAAATATTGCGTTTTTTCAAACTTGTCCCTCTTAATTTGTTTATAGCGCAAGAAATGAAAACAGAAATAAAAAAAATTCAATTATTTGCTGATCCCAAAAATGATCCAATCCGTGACTCTGATCCGAGCAACGATCCGATCAGTGAGTTTGGGGGGGACAGATGTACAGAGGGGGAACAGATATATGTGTGTGTGTGGGGGGGGGGCAGACGTGTAGTGGGGTACAGAGGGGAACAGATATATGTGTTGGGGGGGGAACAGACGTGCAGGGGGGTACAGAGGGGAAATAGACGTGCAGGGGGGAACGCGCCCCTTGCTTACAGTAATACTAGACCCGCCCCTAAAAATATTAAAAAAAAGTCACAGTTACTTTGCTGAGTAACTAATTACTTTTCCAATGTAGTAACTGAGTTACTAACTCAATTACTTTTTTGGGAGAAGTAATTTGTAACTTAACTAATTACTTTTTTTTAAAGTAAGATGACCAACACTGCTCGTTAGTGTTACAAGGCCTCAGGTGTGAATGGGGAGTAGGTGTGTTAAATTTGGTGTTATCGGTCTCTCACTCTCTCATACTGGTCACTGGCAGTTCAACATGGTACCTCATGGCAAGGAACTCTCTGAGGATCTGAAAAAAAGAATTGTTGCTCTACATAAAGATGGCCTAGGCTACAAGGAGATTGCCAAGACCCTGAAACTGAGCTGCAGCACGGTGGCCAAGACCATACGGTGGTTTAACAGGACAGGTTCCCCTTAGAACAGGCCTCACCATGGTTGACCAAAGAAGTTAAGTGCACATGCTCAGCGTCATATCTAGAGGTTGTCTTTGGGAAATAGACGTATGAGTGCTGCCAGCATTGCTGCAGAGGTTGAAGGGGTGGGGGGGGGGGGGGGTCAACCTGTCCGTGCTCAGACCATATGCCGCACACAACATCAAATTGGTCTGCATGGCTGTCTTCCCAGAAGGAAGCCTCTTCTAAAGATGATGCACAAGAAAGCCTGCACACTTTGCTGAAGACAAGCAGACTAAGGACGTGGATTACTGGAACCATGTTCTGTGTTCTAATGGGACCAAGATAAACTTATTTGGTTCAGATGGTGTCAAGCGTATGTGGCAGCAACCAGGTGAGGAGTACAAAGATAAGTGTGTCTTGCCTACAGTCAAGCATGGTGGTGGGAGTGTCATGGTCTGGGGCTGCATGAGTGATGCTGGCACTGGGGAGCTACAGTTCATTGAGGGGACCAAGAATGCCAACATGTACTGTGACATACTGAAGCAGAGTGTGATCTCCTCCTTTCAGAGACTGGGCCGCAGGGCAGTATTCCAACATGGTAATGACCCCAAACACACCTCCAAGACGACCACTGCCTTGCTAAAGAAGCTGAGGGTAAAGGTGATAGACTGGCAAAGCATGTCTCCAGACCTAAACCCTTTTGAGCATCTGTGGGGCATCCTCAAACAAAAGGTGGAGGAGCGCAAGGTCTCTAACACCCACCAGCTCTGTGATGTCATCATGGAGGAGTGGAAGAGGACTCCAGTGGCAACCTGTGAAGCTCTGGTGAACTCCATGCCCAAGAGGGTTAAGGCAGTGCTGGAAAATAATGGTGGCCACAAAAAATATTGAGACTTTGGTCCCAATGTGGACATTTTCACTTAGGGGTGTACTCACTTTTTTTGCCAGCAGTTTAGACATTAATGGCTGTGTGTTGAGTTATTTTGAGGGGACAGAAAATTTACACTGTTATACAAGCTGTACACTCACTACTTTACATTGTAGCAAAGTGTCATTTCTTCAGTGTTGTCACATGAAAAGATATAATAAAATATTTACAAAAATGTGAGGGGTGTACTCACTTTTGTGAGATACTGTATGTAGACGTATATCCTGATCTGTGTCACTGGCTGACATACTTTGTTTTTCTTAATAATAATACTCCTTTCTGTCCTGCTCTTGGGACGCTGCCATCCATTGGCTTAAGCTCATTTATATTATATCCCCTTTGGGTATAGTTCTGAACAATGTCTGTATATTGACATAGCTCTCTATTTAAACACAATTTCATTTGGAGCAGAGTGTCTGTCTCCAACAACGATCTGACTGTGCAAGGTCACATATCATGGCAACTAAATAATGTGTTGTCTGAGTAATAGATACTATTCATATTAAGCAGACTTTAGAATAAAAGTAGAACTCTAGCTTAAAAAATCAAGATAATAATGAATAGCCCATTAACCAATGACAATTGCACGGTCGTGCGATGCTGTACCCAAATAAAATGTGTCCTTTTTTTCCCCACAAATAAAGTTTTCTTTTGGTGGTATTTGATCACCTCTGTGTTTTTTACTTTATTGTGCTATAAACAAAAAAAGACTGACAATTGTGAAAAAGAAATATATATATATTTTTTACTTTCTGCTATGAAACCTATACAATAAAAAAATTGTAAAAATCCAATTTCTTCATAAATTTAAGCCATTATGTATTCTGGTAACAAACAAATGGCCCCTGCCCCAGGGGAGGGCTGGCAGCCTTAGGCCTGGGGGGGAAGTCCAGTCAAGTGGCCCATTGAACTACCGAATCAGCTCACCATCCATGCCCAGCTGGTTTTTCAATGCAGCCTCACCAGTGCCCCTCAATGCAGCTTGATCAGTGCCCATCAATGCCGACTCATCAGTGGCACCTCATCAGTGCCCATCAATGCAACCTCACCAGTGTCCATAAATGCAGTCTCACCAGTGCCTATCCAATGCAGCCTGATCACTGGAGCAGGGTAAATGGGGTGTATGGGGGGATGGGGTGTGGGGGTCAGCTGGGGGTGTCAGGGTCTCTTACTTGGCAGCTCAGGTTGCACGCCACGGCCAGCGCAAGCCAGCACCCAGCCCCACAGCCAGAGCCAGTCACGGGCACCCTGGTCTCTGAGGGTGGTAGTTTCCTCTGCGCTGCTTGGGAGCTTGAGTGTGGACTACAACTCCCGGAATGCAACAGTGGCTGACCACCGCAGCTGTAAAAATAGCAGCGGGCGCCAGCCATTTTCAACGTAAGTTAGGGCGGCCTGGGGGGCAATTGCCACTCTGCCCCCCAGCCCTCCCCTGCCCTGCCCACACCTATAACTGGCCTTCACAGCAAAGAGCACATGGAAGGGCAAATGCATAAAAGATAAAAACAGAACATTCCATAGCTCAACTCACCAACCAGTCTGCTGACCGATCAGATTAATCCGTCCAACAGTCTGCAGTAAAAACAGGGGTTTAGTTAGCACGCATTTGCAAATGCATGTGTAAGCTGCAAGGCCTCTTCACGGCACCCTGTGTATGCTTGCAGTCCTAAACGCTATTGAATTTATGAGCGTCTCCACAGTGGGAACACATGCATTCAATGGATAGATGAGGGGCAGGTGGGCCTGGAGGCAGCCCAATCCCCCTTAAGACCCCTTTCACACCAAGGACGTTTTACAGGCGCTATAGCGTTAGAAATAGCACCTGCAATCCGCCCTAAAACAGTTGCACCATTGTCTCCAGTGTGAAAGCCGGAGGGCTTTCACACTGGAGCGGTGCGCTGGCAGGACGTCAGGAAAAGTCCTGCCAGCAGCTTCTTTGGAGCGGTGAAGGAGCGGTGTGTTTACCGCTCCTCCACCACTGCTCCCCATTGAAATCAATAGGGCAGCGCTGTAATACTGCCGACAAAACGCTGCTATTGCCGGGGGTTTTAACCGTTTCTCGGCCGCTAGCGGGGGTAAAAGCACCCCGCTATTAGCCAAAAATGCGCCGCAAATCCAACGGTAAAACAACGCTAAAAATAGCTGCGTTTTACTGCCGACGCTATGGGCGGCGTGGTGTGAAAGGGGTCTTAAGGAACAGGAACACACTGCACACCCAGCAATAGCACAGTGGCAGCCTTGCAGCTTACGCATGCATTTGCAAATGTGTGCTAACTAAACCCCTGTTTTTAACGCAGACTGTTGGACAGGTTAACCTGGTTGGTCAGCAGACTGGTTGGCGAGTTGAGCTAAGGAATGTTCTGTTTTTTTCTTCAATATGTATTCTGCTACATATTTTTTGGTAATAAAAAACTCCAATAAGCGTATATTGGTTGGTGTGCACAAAAGTTATAGCATCTACAAATTATGTGATTTTTTTTTTTTTTTTGGTGGCGATTTGCGACTTATAGCAGGACTGCGATATTGTGGCGGACATTCTGACACTAACTGAGACTTTTTGGGGACCATTGACACTAATACAGTGATCAGTGCTAACAAATATGCACTGTCACTGTACTAATGACACTGCCTGCGAAGGAGTTAAACATCAGGGGCAATCAAGGGGGTTAACTGTGGGCCTAGCCATTGTTTTACTATACAGTGTGAGGTGCTTTTACTAGGGGAAACGATCCCCTGTCAGAACAGCGATCTGTCTTGTTTACATAGGCAGATGGCTGTTCTGTCTCTCTGCCTAACAATTGGCGGGTGCCGAAGGACATCGGGTATCGTGCACCCGCCGATCGGCTTCTGTTGTGTGTGACCACAGTGGAAGCGAGCCACGGTCGCGAATGCACACCTCCTACACAGAAGAGTCAGATCACGTAGATATACGTGACCCGGGGCACAGGTATCGCCCTGTAGCAGTAGAACTGCTAAAGGGTAAACCTTAAGTGGTTAATAGATCAAATAATAAAAACACCTTTTGCTGCAATATTCAGCTTCACTCCAAAGATTTTCTCCGCATTTCTTCTTTCTGCCCCAAGATATCCTCAGACTGATGGTCAGCATATTCCAACCTGCTTTCTCTGAGCACAGGTTGTCCTGGACTTCCCCCAGCCCATGACTGGACAGTGAAAGAAGAAGCAGCACAGTGATCTCTCGTCATCCCCTCTCAGTGAAAGTATCCAGGCAGGGTTTACTTTTTTTTTTTTTTTTATAAATTCTTTATTTTCATTTTGTAAGGAGAAATTACAGACAGTTATACACCTTGGTAATTCAAAGCAATCCAGAGGGATGTATAGCACTTGAAAAAACATCTGTACCGGAGCATGTGGCAGCGCATGGATCAATAGGGAAGTTGGAAGAAAAACACTAGAGATACAGAGTGCAGTTGATTGCATCTTGTCCATGGAGCTAAGACCAGCTCTGTTGTGAATCATCACCTAGTGGTTGGATATGGGCTCCAGAGCAGGTTTAGCAGTGATGTCATTCGTTCTTTGTTTGAAGTGCTGGTTATGTGCCTGGATTTGACCTTTAAAATAATAACTATGGTAGGGAAGGACAGGCTGTGCATCAGCAGAGTGACGTATCACTACAGAAGACTACTAGATTCATTGAACACGTGACTATATTTTGTAAAATAGGGACAAAAAACAGAGAAAAAAAACATGATTACAGATGATGGTTTACAGAAATAGTCTCCTTGTTATTCCAGTCTAATGCACAATGGGGTTTTATAACCTATAGCCATCTCCGGTTGCTCAGTTCAATAGCCAAAAAAAAAGCTTATATTCCATCTCAGAGACCCAACTGGCAAAGTTATGAGCTGTTTATATGCTGCACAAACCGATGACACATCAGCTTCTCAGTGCACTGTACCTTCCTGTGACGGAGGTGTGGGTGGAACAGAACACACATGGAGATCAAGAGGGGTTTTAGGGCCTCTGGCCAAGGAGGAGAAGGGGAAGGCCGCAGGGCAATAATTCCAACACCATGAGAAATATGCAGAAATATAACAGGATGGCAATAGGGCAAGTCAAGAGATAAGTCCAGAGACACAGGGCAGCAATCCAGTACAACATTGACAAAGTCCAGCATCACAGTGCAAAAATCCACGCACAGCGAGTAGCAGGCCACAGTCTGGAACAGCAAGGGTTAAGCCCAGGGGCACAGGGCAGCAGTGTAGTGTAGCAGGGGCTTAGTCCAGAGTCACAGGTCAACGGTACATGCACAGTGAGTAGCAGGCCACAATCTGGTGCAGCAAAAACTTAAAGTGGTGTTGCCACCAAAAAAAAAAAAATTGCCTAAAAATCATAAAAAAAAAAAAATAATAATAATTGGAAACAAAAAATGTTTTATTCACCTCTAAATGCCTGTTGCTAGGGGGTCCCTCGTAGTCTGCCACCTTCAGTGCCCGGGCACTGACATCACTTCCCCTCGGCGCCGCACAGTCATCTGGGACCTGTCACGTGTCCCAGATGACTGAGTGTCGTATCACGACGAGCAGCGCCGCTCACGCATGTGCAGTGGGTGCCCGGCTGTGAAGCCACAGCCAGGGGTGCCCACAGTAAGAATGCCGGCGCCGCGAGTGGATCGGGGAACGAGGGGGGGCTTCGTTCCCCCGCATCGCTGGACCCTGGGACAGGTAAGTGTCCGATTATTAAAAGTCAGCAGTATTTGTAGCTGCTGGGTTTTTAAAAAAATTTTTTAGGGGGCACACCTTTAATCCAGAGTCACCTGGCAACACTTCAGCCAACAGTGGCCTCAGCAGAGGAAGTCCAAGCAGACTGGCAGGAAGAAGGATTTCCAGAGGGCAGAGGTCCTTCACAAAGCCATTTCGGGTCCTTGGAGGGTATTGTGTCCTGGCCTCAGCTTCAGAGCCACACAGACAGTAGTTGAAGGAAGAGCAGAGAATAAAGATAATAAAAATTAAATTACAAATCAGCAAAGTAACAACAGTAAAATAAATGGCATGAAAAGTACTTACAGTGGTACTAAATGATATCCTTTTTCTCCAAAATATTCCATGCACATCGACTAATGATTGGTCCTGTAATCTATTTTTCATTAAATTGTTTCTTACTGTGTTTTTTTGCTTCCTTGTAATTTCCTCCATGGGCTCCTGAATCTCAAATTTTTGGAACCAGCCGTGTCCGTTAGTTGCGACCCCGCCCCCTTATGATGTCACAGTCTCGGGGGATGCTGGGTCTGTGACATCATAAGGGGCGGGTCACAATGTGACATCACTCGGTGACCCCGCCCTTGTCTCTATATAAGTGGCCGCGCAACACGTCCTGGCCATTACAAGGGGAGACAGTGTCGTGTCAACATCGGGAGAAGAAAGAAGAATGAGAAGAAGAAGCAGAAGGCGGCGGCGACGACGGTGGCGGCGGCGGCGACGGCAACAACAGCGACGAAGCAGAAGACCGGGCCAACGCTAGTAAAAGAGTTGGAAGAAGAAAGCGGAGGCCCAGCAAGAAGAACCGAAGAGCGGGACAAGACCCCTAAAGTTGGAAGAAGACCCCGGATGGCGGCGGCGACAAAGGAGAAAGCCGGGCTCCTCCGCTAGTAAAGGAGCTAGTAAAAGAGCAGAAGATAGCGGAGGAGTGCGGCGAGAAGACCCCCGAAGACGGAAGAAGAGAAGACCCCCGTAGCTGTCTAATAAAGTATTTTAAAAACCTGTGCTGTGTTTTTTTAGGTACACTTTTTTTCCCCAGGTGAATGTGTAGGGGTACATGGTACCCCATACTCATTCACATAGGGTGGGGGGCCGGAATCCGATAAGCCCCCCGCCCGCAGACCCCGACAACCAACGGCCAGGGTTGTCGGAAAGAGGCCCTTGTCCTCATCAACATGGGGACAAGGTGCTTTGGGGTGGGGAGGCCACAGGGCCCCCCCTTCCCCAAAACACCCCCCCATGTTGAGGGCACGCAGCCTGGTACGGCTCAGGAGTAGGGCCGTTTTTAAGGCAGGGCAAAAGGGGCAGCTGCCCTGGGCCCTGTCATTGTTGTGGGTCCCAAAGCAGCTGCCTCATACTTGCCAACTATCCTGGTTTAAATTAACTCGTCCCTTGAGGTTTTAGTCCTGTGCTGATAATAATGCTGCACAGCTCTGCCCTATTGTTGCGTAAAGATGACTCACCTGCAGACACTGTGTTTACATGTAAATTACCGGCATTCATATGTAAATAGGGGCGTCCGGCGGCATTGATATGTATATCATGACCCCCTGAGGTCATATCCACAGTAATCTCTAGCAACCAATTAACAAGCAGAAATCATGTGCTGTAACCTCTAGCAACTAATCAGTGAGCCATAATGTGTGCTGTAATCTCTAGCAACCAGTCAGTGAGCCGTAATGAGACACTGTAACCGCTGGCAACCAATCGCAATAGCTGCCTGATCTGATTCAGTAAACAGATTTTTAGTCTAGCTGCTACTTATTGTATGTCTCAGAGCAGGTGGAGAGCAAAACTGCATGGGGGGGGGGGGTCCCAAGAAAAGTTTTTCCCAGGGTCCAATCAATATTAAAGACGGCCCTGCTCAGGAGAGGGGATTCCCCTTTAAATCCATACCAGGCGACGGGGCTAGCAAGGTGTCAATCTCGCCGATTGAGGCAGCGACATTGACTTCCTTCACTAGTCCCATCTACCTGGAGTCACGTTCTAAATGAACAGACATTACTCCGTGTGTGGGCAAGTCCGTTCATTTCAAAAGTCTGGCGGACTAGCACACAGACGGCCGGATTGTCCGCCGGATAATTTTGAGTCAAAACTTCCTTCTAAGTCTGCCGGACTTTTGGGAAGAAAAAGTCAGTCGGAGCCCACACACGGGCGGATTGTCCGGCGGATTCCGGTCCGCCGGACCAAGTCAGCCGGATAGTCCGATCGTGTGTACACGGCATAACTCCACCACCACTAGCAGCTCAACTCATGGAATTTACCTACTTTACATTTGGGCAGAAATGCATCTGTCTTTTTAAGGGAAAGTAAGAGGTCTGCTATATCAGGCAGTGGATATCATCTCATAAAGCCATCAGATTCTAGAGACCAATGACAAAATATAATTAGAGCATCATTGTGTTTTTTGTAAAATTACTACTCTATTAAAACAATGCAGATAAAAAATACAATCACATTCGATTGTGCACTATGCCTGGTGTACCACGGAGTATGAAGCTTGTTATTACATATGCTGTCCCAGCAGACACCACTATGGAGACCGCAGATTTTGTATGCATCAAAGTTTTTCTTTTATCATTACTGAGTATTCATCGCTTTCTATTGTTCATGTGGAAAATCAAACATTAAGGCAGTCCCCAAATCTAGAGATGAGCTACCTGTGTGCAGCAATAAAATACAGAGTTCCCCTGAGAGATGTTTTGTCCCAAGTCACTACACACTTATATAACTGATGTATGTTTGTGTGGCAGGGAGCTGGATATATACATATTCCTGCAATCAGAAGACACTCTGTAACATTGCTGCAGTGACATTGTTTCCCTCTACTGGTAGCAAAGACTGTGTCATCACATCCTGCCAACAGAGTGATTAACACCAGGAAGCAAAGCATACAGGGAAATGTAGTCCCAGGGCTCAAGTGACACATTCTATTGAACTGCTGGGGAACTACATCTACCAGCCAGCTGGCAGAAACAGAAAAGACTGCTGGGAGAGATTATAAGAGGGATGTATTGAGGCCTAGCATGCTCTCTTGGGACCGGCGTGGATCTGCATGCAGGGAATCTGTGACAGAGTGAGCTGCAGCTAAGTCACGGCCTGCTCTAGCAGAGTTACCCAGTGGATACCTGGAGGGACATCTGCGGACAGTTCCCCTTCACTAACTGGCCGCAGCCTGGAGGGCCGCTCCTGTTCCATCCATTCTGCAGAGATATTGGATTTGTGTGAGCCATGGTGCGGTGTGGTAGAGGCCAGATGTCATCCCTTGAGCCACATTATCATCATCACCTTCACCATCATCATAACCATCATCATCATGTTCTCTTCCAGTGTGGTGAGCGGGCAATAGCCCAGTCTTATAGACACTGTATATAGACACCATTGTCTCTTGCATTCATTATCATCTTTAGTTTAAGGATCTGTACCAACATATCATAGACACTATATATAGACATCTTTGCCAACCATTGTTCTGCTGATGCTTGTAGTTCCACAGAATGTAACATCATTAAGTCAGTGATCACTGTGAATCCAGTTACAGTTTTGAGTTACACAGGAAGATTGTCTGCTGGTTATACACAGCCTATTGCAGTAATGGCGAACCTTGGCACCCCAGATGTTTTCAAACTACATTTCCCATGATGCTCAACTACACTGCAGAGTGTATGAGCATCATGGGAAATGTAGTTCCAAAACATCTGGGGTGCCAAGGTTCGCCATCACTGGCCTATTGGATCAGTTATTTTGCCCTACCTTTCAGTAATTCTTGCATGCAATTAAACATCTAAAAGCTAGCTGAAGATTAACCAGATTGCCACACAGCAACACAGGACTACTTTCACCTCCCTCCACACTTCAGGGATTTGTTTCACTGAAGCTCACAGAGCTGCAGTTCACAAAGAGCTCTCTGTTAGAGCAGGTAATACAGGTCCTGTTTGCTAAAAGTTGTTTTTGTTTATCTACTGTTCTGCGTTTATGTGTGGAGGAGCAGTGGAGAGGGGTCTGACACTTAGGCTGCTTTCACACTGGGGCGGTGCGGGGCGGCGACGGTAAAGCAGCGATATATTTAGCGCTGCTTTACCATCGTTTTACCCGCGGTATGCGGCCGCTAGCGGGGTGGTTTTAACCCCCGCTAGCGGCCGCAAAAGGGTTAAAAACCTCCGCAAAGCGCCGCTTGCGGGCGGTATCCCCGCGGTTTCCCATTGATTTCAATGGGAAGGAGCGGTATAGGAGCGGTAAATACACCGCTCCTTCACCGCTCCAAAGATGCTGCTAGCAGGACTTTTGTTGCGGTCCTGCTAGCGCACCGCTCCAGTGTGAAAGCCCGCCGGCTTTCACACTGGAGTGAATGGGGCCGGTTTTTTTCAGGCGGTGTACAGGCGCTATTTTTAGCGCTGTACCGCCTGAAAACCGCCCCAGTGTGAAAGGGGCCTTATGGGAGCCATTCTACTGCTCTCTTGTAGCCTGGTCACATGTGCTTAGTTGAGCACAGAGATTATAGTTTTTACTGCTAAATGTTAAATATTTGGTATGTACAGTAATTGCCGTTTGATTATTGATTACGTTCCTATAAGGGATACCATTTTAAACTGTAAAAGTTCATGTTGCTCACCCTTAAATGCTTTTATCTTATCAGTAAACATACCTTCTGGTTTAGTTGTGTTTCTTTTCTACTGCAGAGAGGGCCGGAACAAGAATGGACCGCAGGGTAATGTTAGTGGAGGGCCGGGCATGACAGTGTGTCTAGTGACACACAGGGAGGATAAAGGGGTGTGGCCATGCAGGGCTGGCCCTGTAAGCAGCAGGGGGAGCGGCCATATAAAAGAGGGGGCGGGACTAAAGGCCTCAGTCGGGAAGGTGGCAGCACACGAGGAGGCAGTTTTCCCACCCACCCTCCCTAATGTAAGGTCAGTTTTGGAGGTGTTAATGTTTTTGTTGTCATTTCAGGAGCAGGAACAGCGTTGGCGTCATGACAGCAAGGAGTTGGCGGTGTTTGTTTGTTTGGTCAGTGACGGTAGCAGTTATGGAGGTGGTAAGTGTGTGGGGGGCTCATCATTAGATGGCCCCTCCGGTGTGTGGGGGGCTCATCATTAGATGGCCCCTCCGGTGTGTGGGGGGCTCATCATTAGATGGCCCCTCCGGTGGGTGGGGGGCTCATCATTAGATGGCCCCTCCTGTGGGGGGCTCATTATTAGATGGCCCCTCCGGTGTAGTACATCAAATTTATTTGATGATTACTCGTTGTGCACTGCGGGAAAGGTGTTTGTCTCCGGGCGGTACAGGTGGAGGCCAGTTGGTTACGGTAATATGCATATTAGGTGTGCCAGAGGGGTTGGGACTGTTCTTGGGGTTGAGAGACAGAGTACGGAACCAAAGATATTTAAGCGGCTCCTCCGGGAGGTAGCGCTACACTTGCATTCTGAGGGACGAGCAGAGCCTTCACCCACTCCACCAGTCCAGCGTACCTCTGTTACCTCATTCCCAGTAACAGAACAGAGTCGAGCACATAGCAAGCCTTGTGTATGCTGATTTATTCTCTCCTTCCCATACCTAGTGATCAGGCCTTAGATCTCCATAACCCTAGTCTGCTCCCGGTGACCAAAGGAGACGAATAGCTAGGGAGAAGTCAAAGCACCGACCCCCTCACCTAACCAGGTACCGCACCAAACAATTGATTGCTGTAGCTCTTCCTCCTTTCTGAGTTACCTTTTGTAGTGGTTTTACACATACCCCATAGTGCTATTACAGACCCAGGTTCTTTAAAATACGCCAAGACTCAACATGCACCCCTTGAATAACTTTAGACCAGGTTCAAAGCAGTTCAAACAACTTTACTGTAAACTTGGCCGAACAGTTACAACGGAGCAGAACGTCCTTTCCCTAACTACCACTAATTGTGGCTGCCCCAGCGTACCTGCGTCCTTATGGGTGAAGTCCATAATTATATAATTTGGAATGGATGTATACATCATTACGATAAGATCTAATATAGTCCATTCACCTGCTGGACACTGTAGCATAGGCATGTTTGATGTCTAACTGATTGGCATCTTCTTAGCCCCTAGAGGGCTGCTGGATTTTTGGGTCCCCCTATTCCGGCACAGCCAGGCAAAATGCATTTTCCAACTTCTATTTGGAGACATAAATAAGTCCATGGGCTTGTTTTTGTTGTTTTACTGGGGGAAAACAACTTGGATAGGGAAAAGGGACAACTTCCTTCACTCTGTACACTGAAAAATGGCAAATCCTGCACTGTATTCCCTCTGGAACACTAACAGTCTATCTTGATTTGGCAAAGAAGAATTCCTCTTATAGGAGATTGGTGTCCCCTTAGGCCCCTTTCACATTTGTGTGACTTGTCCTGCGACTTGGGACTGCAAAGTTGCATGACAAGTCGTACCCCATTATTTCCAATGTGTACCATTCATATCTGATACGACTTTGATGCGATTTGAAGTCCATAGACCTCAAGATTACACAGGCATTGCTTCAAGTCGCGGCAAATATCGCTGCATATCAGGTCACACAAGTGTGAAAGAGGCCAAACTTGCAGGAGCTGTATGTCCCTCTTTAAAACACCAGCCCACCTGTCTGCTTTATAAGAGTTCCAGGACAAGGGATTAGGTCTAGCTGTTGGCACTATCCCTGGTAAGCTTACTGGATATTGCATCTGGCAGCCTTCTCTATTTTAGGCCCTGGGGGTGTTTCTTTTGAAAAGACTGCTGTTCAGGTCTCCTGCTGTCCAGGTCCTAGCCAGGGTGCCCCCTAGAAAAGACTTAGTGGAGTGTGTAGTGGAGATCCCTCTGTCCAGCTTCTCTCCTTCCTTACCTCCAGCCTGGAGGCAGAGCCCCCTCAGACCCTGGAGGGCCCCTCACAAGCTCCACAACACAGCTTCAGCACTCCATCTTCCTGGCCAGGCTCCACAATATTTATGGGTGGCACTAGGGGACGCTGGCCTCAGTGGCTGCTTTATCCCTACAATAACCCGGAATGGAGTCATCGCTGGCTGCAGAGAATTTGAAGAAACATCAGAAATGGAGCCCTGGCTGTTAGTTAGGTTAGCGCACTATAGTGTTATACTCATATGGGATAGCATAGTGGGCTTTTTTGTGAAGCTAAACTTACACTTTTAAATAGTGTAGGGATCCGGTGCCCTCTAATGTCAGCTGCTAGTATCACACTGTAATTTAAAATAATGTATGTCACTTCCTGGCGCAGGGGTTGTTGGGAAAAGATCCTGAAAGGAGGAAGTGCAGAGAGAGAAGCCCTCAGTCACATGTCCTGTCAATGCTACTAATATCAGATCAGAAGAGACGATTATTGCCAGATATTCAGGACTGCGTTCCAGGCTGGTTGGATAACGTCTGGAAGGTCTCCTCATCAGTGCAAATCTTGTCTTTAGGTTTCTGACACAAAGTCAGAAGCTGCTTCATCCTCAGGGGCCCCTGTAATGTGACTCTCCTGCAACATCTGGAGGTATCTCTATAAATAACTATATATACCCAGGTATACTGTAAGGATACATTGGATTTATGTACTGTTATTAATCTCTTCTTATATAAAGCTTGTATTATTTCCATACTAGTGTGCATCTCTCTCTCGCTCTCTATCTATAATGTTTATGGTTAATATTATATGATGGTTGCAGTAGTTCCTCTGCTCCCATAAGAGGGCTACAATAGATTTAACCACTTGCCGACCGCCGCATGTACATATACTTTGTCAGAATGGCACGGACAGGCAAATTGGTGTACAGGTATGTCCCTTAAAATTTGTCGCCATGCAAGCTCCGTGAGTGTGATCACGTGTCCCGCAGACTCGATGTCCATGGGGATACCCGCGATCGTGTCACAGAGAGGAAGAACGGGGAAATGCTGATGTAAACAAGCATTTCCCCATTTTGCCTAGTGACACTGACACTGATCACAGCTCCCTGTAATCGGAAGCGGTGATTAGTGTCGTGTCACACGTAGCCCCTCCCCCCCCACAGTTAGAACACATCCCTAGGACACACTTAACCCCTGCAGCGCCCCCTCCTGGTAAACCCATTCACTGCCAGTCACATTTACACAGTAATTAATGCATTTTTAATCGTACTGATCGCTGTATAAATATGAATGGTCCCAAAATAGCGCCAAAAGTGTCCGATGTGTCCGCCATAATGTTGCAGTCACGATAAAAATTGCTGATCGCTGCCATTACTAGTAAAAAATAAATCATTAACAAAAATGCCATTAAACTATCCCCTATTTTGTAGACGCTATAACTTTTGCGCAAACCAATCAATAAATGCTTATTGCGATTTTTTTTTTTTTTTACCAAAAATATGTACAACACGTATCGGCCAAAACTGAGGAAAACAAAGTTTTTTTATATATTTTTGGGGGATGGTTATTTAGCAAAAAGAAAAAAATATTGCTTTTTTTTCCAAAATTGTTGCTCTTTTTTTGATTATAGCGCAAAAAATAAAACCGCAGCAGTGATCAAATACCACCACAAGAAAGCTCTATTTGTGGGGAAAAAAGGACGTCAATTTTGTTTGGGAGTGACGTCGCACGACCGCGCAATTGTCTGTTAAAGCGACGCAGTGCCAAATCGCAAGAAGTGCTCTGGAATTTGCCCAGCCAAATGGTCCGGGGCTGAAGTGGTTAAAGTGACACTAAACTAAACTGGGACTTGTAGTGTACATAAAGCAGTGTACATGACCGCAACTAACGTGCACGGCTTGTTAAACACAAAGGGAAGTAAATGGGAAAAGGAGAGGTTTGGGAGTTTACAGAGAACAGTACAAGGAGGCAGAAAACACTGTAATGTCCCGTACACACGATAGGATTTTCCGATGGAAAATGTGTGATAGGACCTTGTTGTCGGAAATTCCGACTGTGTGTAGGCTCCATCACACATTTTCCATAGGAATTTCCGTCACACAAAATTTGAGATCTGGTTCTCAAATTTTCCCACAACAAAATCCGATCGTGTGTACAAAATTCCGACTCACAAAGTGCCACGCATGCTCGGAATCAAGCAGAAGAGCCGCACTGGCTATTGAACTTCATTTTTCTCGGCTCGTCGTATGTGTTGTACGACACCGCGTTCTTGACGTTCGGAATTTCCGACCAACTTTGTGTGACTGTGTGTATGCAAGACAAGTTTGAACCAACATCCGTCAGAAAAAATCCCATGGATTTTGTTGTTAGAAAATCCTATTGTGTGTACAGGGCATAAAGAAATTCATTTATGAAGTATAGATTACAAGGTCATGCAGTGGATGCGTATGGATTATTTTTAGAGAATAAGGATATCACTTGGTGTCACTTTCAGTGTAGGTCATCTTACTTTAAAAAAGTAATTAGTTAAAGCGGGATTCCACCCTAAAGTGGAACTTCCGCTTTTCGGAACCCTCCCCCCCTCCGGTGTCACATTTGGCACCTTTCAGGGGGGAGGGGGGAGCAGATACCTGTCTAAGACGGGTATCTGCACCCACTTCCGGGCATAAACTCCCACGGGAGTTTACGTCACTTCCTGTCCCGGCGCGCTGTCTGCCGGGGCACACACGTGTCCCGGCAGACAGCGCAGAAGATTCTCATTGCGCCGCGCGACTCGCGCATGCGCAGTAGGGAACCGGGAAGTGAAGCCGCAAAGGCGACACTTCCTGATTCCCTCACCGAGAATGGCGCCGGCAACAGCAGAGAGCCGAGCGATTGATCGACCTCTGCTGCCGACATCGCTGGAACCTGTGACAGGTAAGTGTCCATTTATTAAAAGTCAGCAGCTGCAGTATTTGTAGCTGCTGGCTTTTAAAAAAAATGTTTGCAGGTACAGTCCCTCTTTAAGTTACAAATAACTTCTCCCAAAAAGTAATTGCGTTAGTAACTCAGTTACTACATTGGAAAAGTAATTAGTTATGCAGCAAAGTAACTGTGACTTTTTTTCTTATATTCTATACGTGTAACTAAGGGGCGGGTCTAGTATTACTGTAACCAAGGGGCACATTTATTATTATTGTTATATATCGTGTAACCAAGGGGCTGCTCTATTATGACTCTAACCAAGGGGCAGATCTGTTATAGCGTATAAGCAAGGGGCGGGTCTATTATTATTATTATATCGTGTAAGGGGCGGGTCTATTATTATTATTATATATCGTGTAAGGGGCGGGTCTATTATTATTATATAGTGTAAGGGGCGGATAGCTACAGAAGAGGGCAAATGTTAAATTAATGGGCAGAGCTCGATATATAACAATAATAATAAATGTGCCCCTTGGTTACAGTAATACTAGGCCCGCCCCTTACTTACACGATAGACGCCCCTTGCAGAGTAGCACGAGCATCAGGAGCGTGTGGCATCGCCCTGTACAATTACATGTTAACTAAACCTGCGCGGTGTAGAGTTCACTCAGAGCTGTTTAGGTTCAGCAATTTTCGTAAGCTCCGTAGTCCTTCGTACTGCGCAAGCGCTGCGCCTGAGCAGTACAGGGGGTCCTTATGCGGCGGGGGAACTTTTTCGGCAGGACACCGGAATTACACTACTGCCATCTAGTGGCGGTAGATGTAATTGAGGTAACGCCGCTCAAGTAATGGGAACTGCGTTACCATGAGGGGAAAAGTAATCAGTTAGATTACTCGTTACCCTCTAAAGTAACTGCGTTAAGTAACTCTGTTTATTTTAACTCAGTTACTTACATCACTGGTCACTTTTAGGCTGGGTTCACACATATGCGAATTGAATGCGGCTCACACCGCATCCAATTTGCAGGACATTTGAAACTACGTTCTTTTCAATGGGTCTGGTTCACATATGTGCATTGCATCTGCAGTCCGCATTGCCCAAAAAACGTGTGTGTTTTCTAGGCAGTACTCTGCGAATTGCAGGCACATAATCTTCAATGGGAACGCATTTGATTCACAGATGTGTGAACACAAATTCTCACTACACCTCCCCCTCTTCCTGGTCAGCTGAACTGCAGCTAAAACGCTGAGGAACCGCTGAACAACTGATTTTTATCTTTGCAGGGAAATCGGAGCTGCAATCCGCACCACACATGTGTGAACCCAGCCTTAAAGTGGTTGTAAACCCTTACATACCACTTTGACCTACAGCTAAGCCTAGATTAAGGCTTACCTGTAGGTCCAAGAAATATCTCCTAAACCTACACGGTTTAGGAGATATTTGCAAATGACAGGCACCGCTGTCTACGGCGCATGCGCCGTAGACAGTGGCGCGCAGGCGCACTGAGCATGCTGCTGCTAACAGCAATCATGCCGTTAGTGGCAGCTCCCGCGCCCATGCGCGGGGGTGACGTCATTGCGGCTCCGGCCAGTCACAGCGCCGGAGCCGCGATACCCAGAAGTCACTCCGGTATCCAGAAGGAGGACAACAAGGGTCGCTTCGGGGGCTTCCATCTCAGGTAAGTTATTCATAATGAGCTAGTATGCTATGCATACTAGCACATTATGTCTTTGCCTTAGTTAGGCTTTACTTCCTCTTTAATAAATTGGTATTTTTCGAATGTCTCAGTTCAGATATAAACAATATCTTTATTTACTATCAGACTATGACCTCTCATAAGAAAATGGCCTAAAAATAACATGACACTTCTTGTGACACCATATGATACTGGGATTGTATGACTGTTTACAAGGCCATTCACAAGAGTTAACTTTTAACTTCCACTAACCCGTCTTCCTGAGTACACATACCAAGAAAGTCATACTATGTTTTGGCTAAGTAGTTAAAAGGAATTTTAATCTACTTTATTTTCTTTTTTTTTATATTATGTTTAGGTAAAATAATAAACATATGTACAGAATCTCACAAAAGTGAGTACACCCCTCACATTTTTTTAAATATCTTTTGTGACAACACTGAAGAAATGACACTTTGCTACAATGTAAAGTGGTGAGTGTACAGCTTGTATAACAGTGTAAATTTGCTGTCCCCTCAAAATAACTCAACACACAGCCATTAATGTCTAAACCGCTGGCAACAAAAGTGAGTACACCCCTAAGGCCACTTTCACACTAAAGCGCTTCTAAACTGCCAGTAAAAACACTGAGCGCTTTTGAAGAGCTTTTCAGGCGCTTTTGAAGAGCTTTCCATTCATTTCAATGGGGAGGGGAGTTTTTCACAGCCCTGCCAGCACACTGCTCCAGTGTGAAAGTGTTCATTGATTTTAATGGAAATAAGTTGTCGCAAGCTTTTTAGGCGCTGTTTTTAGCGTGAAAGCGCCTGAAAAGCGCCTCAGTGTGAAAGTGGTCTTAGTGAAAATGTCCAAATTGAGCCCAAAGTGTCAATATTTTGTGTGGCCAAAATTATTTTCCAGCATTACCTTAACCCTCTAGGACAGGGATATGCAATTAGCGGACCTCCAGCTGTTGCAAAACTACAAATGCCATCATGCAGAATCTTGATATGCCTCATGAGAAATGTAGTTCTGCAACACCTGGAGGTCCGCTAATTGCATATCCCGGCTCTAGGACATGGAGTTCACCAGAGCTTCACAGGTTGCCACTGGAGTCCTCTTCCACTCCTCATTGATGACCTCACAGAGCTGGTGGATGTTGGAGACCTTGCACTCCTCCACCTTCCGTTTTGAGGATGTCCCACAGATGCTCAATAGGGTTTAGGTCTGGAGACATGCTTGGCCAGTCTATCAACTTTACCCTCAGCTTCTTTAGCAAGGCAGTGGTCATCTTGGAGGCGTGTTTGGGGTCATTATGTTGGAATACTGCCCTGCGGCCCAGTCTCCAAAGGGAGGGAATCATGCTCTGCTTCAGTATGTCACAGTACATGTTGGCATTCATGGTTCCCTCAATGAACTGTAGCTCCCCAGTGCCAGCAGCACTCATGCAGCGCCAGACCATGGCACTCCCACCACCATGCTTGACTGTAGGCAAGACACACTTGTCTTTGTACTCCTCACCTGGTTGCCGCCACACACGCTTGACACCATCTGAACCAAATCATTTTATCTTGGTCTCATCAGACCACAGGACATGGTTTCAGTAATCCATGTCCTTAGTCTGCTTGTCTTCAGCAAACTGTTTGTGGGCTTTCTTGTACATCATCTTTAGAAGAGGCTTCCTTCTGGGATGACAGCCATGCAGACCAATTTGAAGAAGTGTGCGACGTATGGTCTGAGCACTGACAGGCTGACCCCCCACCCCTTCAACCTCTGCAGCAATGCTGGCAGCACTCACAAGTCTATTTCCCAAAGACAACCTCTGGATATGACGCTGAGCACGTGCACTCAACTTCTTTGGTGGACCATGGCGAGGCCTGTTCTGAGTGGAACCTCTCCTGTTAAACCGCTGTATGGTCTTGGCCACTGTGGTGCAGCTCAGTTTCAAGGTCTTGGCAATCTTCTTATAGTTTAGGTCATCTTTATAGAGCAATAATTCTTTTGCCATGAGGTGCCATGTTGAACTTCGAGAGAGAGAGAGCAATAACACCAAATTTAACGAGTCACATGACACCGGGGAGAAAAAATGGCTAATTGGACCCAATTTGGACATTTTCATTTAGGGGTGTACTCACCTTTGTTGCCAGCGGTTTAGACATTAATGGCTTTGTGTTGAGTTATTTTGAGGGGACAGCAAATTTACACTGTTATACAAGCTGTACACTCACTACTTTACATTGTAGCAAAGTGTAATTTCTTCAGTGTTGTCACATGAAAATATTAACAAAAATGTGAGGGGTGTACTCACTTTTGTGAGATACTGTACGTTTTTTTTTAGTTAGTTATATATGAAATATTTCATTTGAATATTACACATATGATCGCTCAGCTCTCAGTCTTCAATGAGCAGAGAGACAGTTACTGTCAGTCATCAGCTCTCTGCTCTACCCCTCCAGTGCTCACTGAAGCGCGGGGCTGTGGTGGGGGTTGGAGTGGCTGGCTCAGCCTCTCAGCGGCATGCTGAGAGGCTGAGCCAGCTGCCGGTCTAGGCTTCTGGGTGGATCCCGCTATTAAAGTCGGGATATTTCATGAGTCTGGACTGGCTGAGTGACATCAGAGGGCTAAATACAGGTTGTGATGGGAGCTTCCGCAGAGGTTGTGGACCCAACGGCTGACTGCTGAGTGTTGATGGTTCCGAGAAGCAGCTACACAGGGTCACAGCCATGGTTCTGGACAGGGAGCTAGAGCATAAGATTCCCCAGGGCACGGAGTCTAAGAGCCAGCACGTTTTCACCAGGGCCTCTGATGGTGAGGATGGACTTGGCTGCAGCTGACTCCAGGTCACGGCCCCCAGGGTCTCCCAGCTCACAAGCTCACGGCTGGTTCTGGTGGATGGAGAGGAAGCAGCACTCCAGGGCAACAAGGAATAGTCAGGAGGACAAGCCAAAAGGGGTACAAGCAGACAGAGATGGTCAGAAGAACGAGCTGAAGATCAGGGCAACAAGCAGACAGAGATAGTCAGGAGAGGAGAATGAGCCAAAGGTTGGGGCAACAAGCAGACATGGATGGTCATGAGAACAAGCCAAAGTCGGTACACTGGAATGAAAACGTAGAGCACACGACAAGAAACACCCAGAGAAGCCTTCACACAATTGTTGCTCGCAAGCCTGGCTTGCAGTGCGAGGGGTTAAATAGTGTTTCCTGTTAGAGGCTGGAGAGGAGCCATGCTGAGAGAAGATTACTTAAACACTCAGGTGTGAGAGCATGGTCACTAAATCTGATACACAGACCAGAGAGGTAAACAGTCAGGGCATGAAACATTACTGCATGACAGTACCACCTCCCCCCCTCTTACGAGGCCTCCCCCTCCCCCGCTTGGCCCCAGGCTTGAAGGGGAACCTCAGATGTAACCTCCTCAAAAGACAAGGCGCAAAGACATCAGATGCCGGAATCCAAGACCTCTCCTCGGGACCAAAACCTTTCCAATGCACAAGGTACTGAAGAATGCCTTTACAGAGCCAGGAATCCAGAATTTGTCTAACCTCGTACTCCTGATTATCCTCAGAGACCGGACCCGAGGTAAAGAGAGGACGAGAGAACTTATTAAAGACTAAAGGCTTCAGAAGGGAAACATGAAAGGAGTTTGAGATCTTGAGGCTTTTAGGGATCTGAAGTTTAAAACAAACCGGATTTAACTTAGAAATGATAGTTTACAGGCCAATGAATCTTGGGGCAAATTTCAGAGAAGGAACCCGGAGCTTGATGTTCCTGGTGGAAAGGCAGACTTTGTCTCATGGCTGTAGAGCAGGCGGCTTATGCCTACAACGGTCGGCAAAACCTTTGAATTTGTCAGCAGCTGCCCAGAGGGAATCATGAACGTCACCCCAAATAGAATTGAATGATTCTTGAACCGTAGCCAAAGCTGGAATGTCCGGAGAACAGGTCATAGGAAGAGGGAGCTGAAGGTGTCTTCCATAAACTGTGAGAAAGGGTGTCTTCTGAGAACTGATGTTAACATGATTATTGTGAGAGAATTCTGCCAACGGGAGTAGAGAGGACCAATCATCATGATGAGCAGAGACTAATGTTCGGAAGAAAGACCTCTAACTTCTGATTTACACTCTGAGTCTGTCCATTGGATTGGGGGTGGTAAGAAGAGGAAAAATCCAAGACAATATTGAGGGATTTACAAAAGGCTCTCCAAAAGCGAGATGTAAATTGAACACCCCTGTCAAAAACAATATGAGAAGGAACCCCATGGAGGCGGAAAATTTCTCAAACAAAAATTGGAACCAAAGCAGGAGCAGAAGGGAGACCAGGAAAATGAACAAAATTAGCCATTTTGGAGAACCGATCGATTACTCTCAGACAGTGGAAGATCGGTAGTAAAGTCTTTGGCAATGTGACACTGGGGCGCCTTAAGAATGGGCAAGGGCATGAGAAGACCAGCAGGAGCTTGCGTGGAGGATTTAAACTGGGCACAGACATGACAAGCCTTAACGTAGTCTTTGACATCCGAATGGAGAGTAGGCCACCAGTAATGGCGACTGATGAAGGATCGGAGGAGCCCAGATTGACCTGCCACCTTGGAATCATGTCCCCAAGGAAGGCTCTTGGCTCTTAGCCCAGTGGGGACAAATGTCTTGCCAAGAGGAATTTTTTACTCCAAGGTGGTAGAATGGGCAAGAATGCATGAGGTAGGAATGATCGAATGTCAAATAATCTAGAGAGTGCATCAGCCCGACTGTTGCAGGAACCAGGTTTATACGTAATAATGAAATTAAAATGGGAAAAGAAAAGACTCCACCTGGTCTGTCTGGGATTCAGTCATTTGGCGTTCTGTAAGTACTGCAGATTTTTATGATCATTGAAAATTGTTATGGAGTGAGAGGAACCCTCCAAGAGATGACGCCACTCCTCTAAAGCCAATTTAATTGCAAGAAGTTCCCAATCGCCAATAGCGTAATTTTTCTCTGCCTGAAATTTTTTTTTTGGGGCGAAAAACGCACATGGTTGACGTTTTTTCTCAAAGGCTTGAAGCACAGCTCCCACTTCAGTCGAAGAAGCATCCACTTCAATAAAAAATGCATCCCCAGGATTAGGTCTCCTCAAGAGAGGTTCAGAAACAAAGGCCTGTTTTAACTCATGAAATGCAGAGACAGCTTCTGAAGGCCACTCCTTGGCATTCGCTCCCTTCTTGGTCAAGGCGATAATAGGAGCAGCAATGGAGGAGTAATTCCTAATAAACTGCCTGTAGTAATTTGTGAACCCAAGAAAGAGTTGTGTCGCCTTGAGGCTGAAAGGGAGAGGCCAGTTGGTAATGGCTGAGACTTTTCCAGGATTCATATGAAGACCCAAACTAGAGACAAAACAGCCTAAAAACAGGACATCAGAACATTCAAAAGAACACTTTTCCAACTTGGCATACAGATTTATTCTTTCTAAGGCGCTGGAGTACAATCCGGGCATGGTTTCTGTGAACCACCAGGTTTTTAGAAAAGATGAGACCATCATCCAGATAGATGACAAAAAAATTGATGGAACAGATCCCTGAAGGTTTCATGACAAAGTTTTGGAACACAGCTGGAGCAATTACACAGACCAAAGGGCATAACCAGGTATTCGTAATGCCCATCTCTAGTGTTAAACGCAGTTTTCCATTCATCGCCTTCCCGTAAGCGATTCAGGATGTATGCACCTCTGAGATCCAACTTAGTAAAAATGGAGGCACCTTTGAATCTCTTAAACAGTTCAGATATTAAGGGTAAGGAGTATTGATTTTTGATTGTCACCACATTTAAGGCTCGATAGTCAATGCAGGGTCTTAAAGTACCATCTTTCTTGGTGACAAAAAAAAACACTGCTCCCGCAGGCTATAAGGATTTACGGATGAATCCTTTTTTCTAGATTTTCAGCAACATATTCTGACATGGCCTGGGTCTCTGAGATGGACAGGGGGTAGGTATGACCCCTGGGCAGAGTTGCTCTGGGAACAAGGTCAATAGCACAGTCAAAGGACCTGTGAAGAGGAAGCACCTTGGCTGATTTTTTTGCAGAACACATCCCGGAAATCACTATATGCAGCGGGAAGAGCAGAAGATATACTGATGTGGTGGCAACAGGAAGTCTCTCCTTTGGAGCAACCTTGAGTAGGCAGGATGAGATACAAGAGGAACCCCAAACCAGGATCTTCCCAGAAGTCTAGTCAACGTGTGGAGAATGGAGCTACGATAGGGGTTGAGGCCATAGGTAGGATAAGATAGGATATCCACTCCTGGTGGAGTTGCCATACCGACATCTTAACAGGGAGGGTCTGAAAGAGCATAGGGCCCCCTGGAAAAACAGTGCCATCAATCGCAGAGGCCACCAGTGGAGTGGTGAGGGGCGAAAGGGAAAGTTTCATGAAAGATGCAGTTCCCCAGTCTATAAAATTGCTAGCGGCTCCGGAATCCAGATATGTATAGACTGAATGAGAGGATGCGCCAACATAGAGGAACACAGAAAGAAGGAGGCGAGAATGAGAGTGATATTTCAGGGTCCAATCAGTGGCAGTGTGTCCATAAGGGCGCACGGGCGCTGCCCCCTCTCTCCAGCCACCCTCTCTGACCAATGGATAGATTCATGCATAGCATGAATCTATCCATGGCCGCCGCTGCCACCCCCCATTCAGGTGCCCGCCCCCTTCCCGGGCGCCTAAATTACAGTAGCGGGGGGTGTTTTTGAAGCACCTGATTAGAGCCATAGGCTCAAATAGGCACCAAAAAAGGTAACCAGCGAGCGCCAAGCATGCTTGGCACCCGCAGTCCACCCAGATGTGTTTGAAAAGCAAATGAATATTTGCTTTCCTAACACTGAACCGCCTCTCTGCCAATCAGGTGCTCTGGTCTGTTACCCGTCACCTGATAGGCATCCAATCACAGCGCCCCTCAATAAACACACAAAGCCCCAGGACAGCTGCGTGGCAGTTTGCAGAAGAGTCCTGTGTGTCCTCTAGTATGTTTCAGGTCCGAATCCAGCCACAAATTTGGGCTTGATTCGTCCCTGAAACAGAACAGGGACGCACCAGACCCCTGCTGTGAGCTGCTCAGCACAGCAGTGTGAACCCAGCCTTAAAGAGGAATTCCGGGTTTAAATATTTTATACATGATAACATTGGTCCAGCTTAGAAAGGACACTACTTTAGGGATCTAGTCTGGAGAAGGATCCCATTTCATTGAAAAGTGTTGCATGGAAGTTGGTTGGGGAGCTGTCTCTGGACATTGTGAGTAGGCCATTTTTGCCTAGAGCTCCGGGTGTGCCTGTGCTTTATGGGCTAGATGCCAGAGGTTGCTACAAGGATTGTGACTACTCTCAGACCACCTGGCTGCCTCTCTACCTCCAGCAATACTTAACCACCACTGGCGGACATTGTGGGCGGCAGCCCGTACAGGCAAAATTGTGTACTGGTACATTGCTGCCTGTTTCCAGGCTTAGCCCTCTTATACCCTCTGATTGTTCACAGCGGGAGTCTGTCAGCAGGTACCAGACAATGATTTATGACCGGGACCTGCTGATTGGCTGTGTCCAATCACAGCCCAGAGCCCTGAGCTTACAATCAACACAGGGCTCTGTACAGAGGGAATGATCTCCCTGTTTCTTATCTCTGCAAAGCAGGGATAAGAAACAATAGAGATCGTTAGTAAAAGCAGCACATATTACAAACATTACACATTGTTAGGCACACATTTAACCCCTTGATTGCCCCTAGATCTTAACCCCTTCCCTGGCAGTGTCATTAGTACAGTGACAGTGTAAAATATTATCAGTGATTTGTGTCACTGGTGATGTCAGTGGCAGTCAGTTCACACTCAGTGTCAGATTGGCCGCCACACTATGGCAGTCCCATTATAAGTGTTGTAAGGATTTCAATGTGTATGAGGAGCTTAAAGTGGAACTTCACTCTTCCAGTCAACATTGATTATTTTTAATTCTCATGCTGCTAGCATTAATAAATGGATAGGAAAGTATATCATTTATACTAGTTTTAAACATTTTTTCTACATTTCTTCAGTTACTTTACTTCAGTTACTTCAGTTTATTGCCTAGGCAAATGATGTCATACATCCCAAGAGTCTTCAGGAGAGGAGGAGGGGCTTTTCAGCTAAGTACACTCTCCTGCATGCATGTTTGAGCTAAGGGCAGATGGTTTCCAGAAAGTAAATGCTACATGAGTCATTTGCCCTTACTCAAGATGGCCATGGCCAGCAATGCTAGGAGGTTGTTGTTTTTTTTTTTAAGGTGATTTCTCAACAAAATAAAGCATGAAGACATAGATGGATGGATGGGGGAGTTTGCTTTGAATAATAAAGATTTATTAAATAGTGTTTTTGGTTTGTGGAGCTCAGATGCAGTGAAGATCTGCTTTAACCACTTGCCGACCACAACGCACTAATGCAGCAGCAAGAACAGGAGACATTAACACCATGCTGCCGCATATTTGTGTCTGCGACGACCTGAGGTTGTATGCTGAGAATATGCTCGCTGTTCACTCCCAGCAGACTGACCGAGCTGTCACTAACGCCCCTCAGTCACAGCTTTTGCCTCCTAGGCGTTCAAGACCACTTAAAGGGCTGCCTTTAGGCTAGGTTCACACCTAGCGTCTTGCAAACGCACATTTTTGCACACTTTTTTTGTGCATTTTTGCAATACACGCATAGGGCTGTCCGGCGCGCAAAAAACGCGCCAAAGTAGCTCATGTACTTTTTTGGCGTGGAGCTTCAAGTTTTTTTATACCACGTGTTTTGACAAGTTTATCAGGCATTTTTATGTGTGCGAAAATGTGCATCTGCTTGCTGCGTTTGAAGTGCCATTAACAACGAATGTCACCACAAAAGCAACACGCATGTCAGGTACCTTAGGAGCGAGCCTGACATGCAGAGGGAGACCTCTCGTACCACCCCCGGCCTCGGAGACAGTGGTTGTAAAAGCATGGTGGGGTAAGAGTGCCTGCAGGATTCTCTTAGCTGGAAGTGGTGGTGCCAGATGAGAAGCTGGAACATCTGTGGAGTGCTGCGGATGCAAAGCAGCGGATGCAGGACAGCAGGCTGGAGCAGGGTCAGACAAGCCAGGTCATACACAGGAGAGCAATCAGCATAAACAGCAGGCAGAAAGTAGTCAGAGTTCAGGCCAGTGTTGCCAACCTACCAGATTGAAATTTACTGGCAGGACACCCAAAATTTACTGGCACTGTCAAGTTTTTACTGGCATATCTAAAAGTTACAAAATTACATTTTTAAGTGCAAATATCAGTATTTAGGCTACAAACAATTACAATATGCAATTAGCAAAGTGATTTGAGGTAGGTATTAACTGCTTCCCGACCGACGCACGGACAGGCATAAGGGTGTACAGGTACGTCCCCTTTAAGATGCCGCTGTGCCATCGCACGCCGGTCGGGACCCCCCGTGAGTCCGGTCACGGGTCTCACGGACTTGATCGCTGTGGGGATACCCGCGATCGTCTCACGGGGTGGCTGAATGGGGAGATGCGGAAGTAAACAGCATCTCCCCGTTCTGCCTAGCAACTAGTGATGCCGATCTCTGCACCCTGTGATTGGAGCAGAGATCAGTGTTCACTAGATCACAGCCACGCCCCCCCCCACAGTTAGTAACACGCCCCTAGGAACACTTAACCCCTACACTGCCACCTAGTGGTTAACCCCTTCTCTGCCAGTGTCATTTACACAGGAATCTGTGCATTTAAATAGCACTGATTGCTGTATAAATGACAATGGTCCCAAAAATTTGTCAAAATTGTCCAATGTGTCCGCCATAATGTCGCAGTCACAATAAAAATCGCTGATCGCCGCCATTACTAGTAAAAAAAAATATTTTTTAAATAAAAATGCTATAAAACTATCCCCTATTTTGTAGACGCTATAACTTCTGCGCAAACCAATCAATAATCGCTTATTGCAATTTTTTTTACCAAAAATATGAAGAAGAATACGTATCAGCCTAAACTGAGGAAAAAATATGTTTTTTTATATATTTTTGGGGGATATTTATTATAGCAAAAAGTAAAAAATAATGTGTTTTTTTTCAAAATTTTCGCTCTTTTTTTGTTTATAGCGCAAAAAAATAAAAAAAACGCAGGGGCGATCAAATACCACCAAAAGAAAGCTCTATTTGTGGGGAAAAAAGGACGCTAAGTTTGTTTGGGAGCCACGTCGTACGACCGCGCAATTGTCAGTTAAAGCGACGCAGTGCCGAATCGCAAAAAGCGGTCTGGTCTTAAGCCAGCAAAATGGTCCGGTCTGAAAGTGGTTAAGGCAAAAACATATTTCTTATTTTATTTTCAATATAGTAAATAAGTAGCTCAGGGACTCGAGAGGGCAAGAAATTAGAATGGGCGGCACACACACATGAAATTGACTCTCACAGTGACAGCAGTGTGCAGCAGCACAGATGATGATGGCACCTCACCAACATGACACGTCCCCTCCTGGCATGGAGAGTCACAGTGAGGTGCCAGGTGGTCCCTTCAGTCCACTCCCAGCTTGCCTTCCTCCTGTTCTGCAGACCTGCACATGAGGCTACGGCTGCTTCGTTCCCTTGCATCATGACTTCACATGACACACTGCCGGCACAGTCCGAACACACTGTAGCAGTGTCTCGGCCAAGTGTCACAGCCATATTTCTTACTGACAACCTTTTTCTTTCACTGGCATTTACTGGCAGGAGAAAAGTGCCCATTTTTTACTGTCTGCCAGTAAAAATACTGGTGGTTGGCAACAATGGTTCAGGCTGCATTTGGCAACAGGTAATCAGGCCGACAGACAGGAGAAAGCAGGGTCAAACAAGCTAAAGGTCAGGACTGGAGATACGTAGTCAGGAAGCCGGGTCAATACTGGAACAGGATACAAGCACAGGATCAGGATACAGGGGACAGCTGCAGATCAAACAGCAAGGATCTAGCGCCCCTGAAGCATCTTTATAGGCCACTAGGTACCAAATCGCGCCTAATGCACGCCTGCGCACATCCATGTGCGATGTTCGTGATTTGCGCATTGGCACACGGCTCCTAATACGTGCAGTGCGTCCCTGACAACACGTTTTACATGACGCTCAGGTGTGTGTTTTTTTTTAACCACTTCACATCCCGGCTATTGTCAAATGACGTCCGCAGGAGGGATCTCCCATCCTGGGCAGGCGTCATATGACGTCCTGGGCTTCCCGGCCGCCTAGGGGGGCGCACACGTGCCCGCCACTTTACTCGGGTGCCGGTGCGCGTGCCTGGTGGCCGCAATGTCCGCTAGGCACCCGCGATTGCCGGTTACAAAGCACACAGATCCATGTCCTGTCAGGGGAGAGGAGACCGATCGTGTGTTCCTAGTACAGAGGAACACTGATCGGTCTCCTCACCTTGTGAGTCCCCTCCCCCTACAGTTAGAATCACTCCCTGGGGAACACATTTAACCCCTTGGTCGCCCCCTAGTGCCAGTGACATTTATACAGTAATCAGTGCATTTTTATAGCACTGATCGCTGTATAAATGTGAATGGTCCCAAAATAGTGTCAAAAGTGTCCGATGCTTCCGCTATAATGTCGCAGTCCCTATAAAAATTGCAGATCGCCGCCATTACTAATAAAAAAAAATTTCTAAATAAAAATGCCATAAAACTATTCCCTAGTTTGTAGACGCTTTTGCGCAAACCAATCAATATACACTTATTGCGATTTTTTTTTTTTTTTTTTACCAAAAATATGTAATGTCAGGCATGATAAAAATAGCAGATCGCCACCATTACAAAAAAAAAATAAATAATAAAAATGCCATAAATCTATTCCCTATTTTGTAGACGCGATAACTTTTGCGCAAACCAATCATTATACTCTTATTGCGATTTTTACCAAAAATATGTAGAAGAATACATATCAGCCTAAACTGAGGAAAACATTTTATTCATTTTATTTTTTTTAATTGGGATATTTATTATAGCAAAAAGTAAAAAATATTGTGTTTTTTTTTTTCAAACTTGTCACTCTTCTTTTTGTTTATAGCGCAAGAAATAAAAACCGCAGAGGTGATCAAATACCACCAAAAGAAAGCTCTATTTGTGGGAAAAAAAAGGCTAAAAATTTTATTTGGTTACAGTGTTGTATGACTGCGCAATTGTCATTCAAAATGCGACAACGCTGAAAATTGGCCTGGGCAGGAAGTGGGTGAAAATGCCCTGTATTGAAGTGGTTAAAGTGCCCCATCCCTCCGCGCTCACGCGCAGAATCAAACGCATACGTAAGTCGTGCCCACATATTCCTTCTATTCCTGCGCAAATCCAGTGTGACATAAAATAGTGCAACGATCACCATTATATTCTCTATGGTCTCTGCTATATATATATATATATATATATATATATATATATATATATAATGTTTGGGGGTTCTAAGTAATTTTATAGCGAAAAAAAAAAAAAAAAGGATTTTAACTTGTGAGCAACAAGTGTCAGAAAAAGGCTTAGGCATGAAGGGGTTAATAACATTTAACTATAATATGACAATTGCGTCACAATTGTATATGCTATATTATATTTTCTTTATTTGGTAATTTTTTGGAGTTAACCTTTAAGCTATTAACTTGCAGGGGGGGTTGGAATGTTCTTTTATTTTAGGACCTACCGCTTTAAGCGGTTAAACACTAATGTACAATCAGATTGCATAGTGTATGGCCAGCTTCAGTTTATTTTTAGATTATACTTTTTTTTTTTTTTTTTAGATATATTTTAACAAGCATTTAAACTAAATTGTAAAGCGCTGCGCAAACTGTCGGCGCTATATAAATCCTGTATAATAAAAATAATAATAATAAATAAATAAGCGCGCCGGGATCTAGGGATTTGCGATACAACGGGTCACTTTAGAAAATGAAGGTGAATTCAAAGGACAAGCGATTCAAGGACAGTTCTTTAAAGACAGGACTTTCCCAGCGGGAACAGGAGGCGGTTTGGGTCAGGGAAGGGGTTCTATTTAGCCCATAGAGATGGCAGATACAATGTGTCAGATCTGCAGCTGTTGGTCTCAGGACACAGCCAAGGATCCAGTTTCCAATTTTGCAATAACAAAGCTGCAGCATAAACAAAGCCACGTGTCAGCGGAGGGGAGGGGCCAACACTTCCGGCAACAAAGCCTGCGCTATAAATAGCCCAGCTCAGGCTGAGAACACTAGACTGAAAACACTGCAACAGAAGCGAGAGAGAGAGAGAGAGAGAGAGAGAGAGAGAGAGAGAGAGAGAGAGAGAGAGAGAGAGAGAGAGAGAGAGAGAGAGAGAGAAAAAAAAAAAAGAAAGAGAGCGAGAGAGAAAGAGAGAACGAGAGAAAGAGAATCAGCTGATCCCCGACACAATGCCCTTCCTAGGACAGGACTGGAGGTCCCCCGGGCAGAGCTGGGTGAAGACGGAGGATGGATGGAAGAGATTTCTGGATGAGCACAGCAATTACGTCGGCGACATCAACAGGTGAGTCCAGAGACGAGCGACCTGGCTGATAATGGACTACAAGTCTCAGCCAGCGCTGCCGGGGCTTTTGAAGTTACAAAATGTTTTTTTTTTTTTTTTTAAATGAGGCTGAAACAATCTTGGCAATAAGAGGTTTGATGGGACATTGACGGCCAAGGACATTTCCAGGGACAAATGGTTTTTGTTGCTGTCCCTGGAAATCAGGAACCGTTTACAGATGCATGATCGATTCTTCAGTCGGTAAAACCTTTAAACTGTTGTTTTGGATAAAGGTGGCCATACATGCGTAGATTTCTTTTTATTCAGCACAAACAGATTCCTCCATCCGCCTTATGCAGCGCAGATGGACGGATCTCCTCTGCAGGCTATTACATTCTGACAGCCGTCCCTGGCGCCTGGCAGAATACCGGAAAAGCGGCTGCTTCTGATTGGATACAGGAGCTGGGTGCCCGACAATTTACCACCTATCTCCAAATCGATTAAATGATCAACTTTTTTTTTTTCTTAACCTGTCGGTGGGGTTGCTTGAATTATAGCCGAAATTGGACCGACTTCAGAACCGTGTATGGCAGCCGTAACCCGAGCTATTGTTTGTACACAGAGCCAAGGAATGCTGGAACGCTGCAGAACATTAACTTGCCCGATCGTAGTTTACAGCGTGATGTTCCCGTCACCATTAACCCCCCCCCCCGGAGGGACTTATTAATTCAATTAAAGCTGTCTGCACTGTGGTAGCCAATCAGATTCAGACGCCCTTGCTAATATACACGTTTGGTTGCATTAGGTAGACACAGACTGTCCTTGTTTACGCTGATTTGATGTATATGGGCCAATCAATGTCGGGGGAAAGTCAAGTGTCTGTTTATACACTGGGCACAACAATCATGGGCACTGCAGACCCAGAACACCGCTGCTGCAAGATGGTACTGATATAATTAATGTATAGGAATGAGTGTTTGATATTGCATCCTATGTAAACTGCAGAAATGAAATTCTCTTTCTTTTTAGTCTGTTAAATATATCACTGAAAAGGGGATTTGGAGGAGGCTGAGAGCAATAGAAGTTTATAAATATATATACTGTAATTATATATATATATATATATATATATATATATATATATATATATATATTCCCTCCAACCACTTTGCATATTATTTTATATACACTGTGATTCTGTATTTGCCAAATATGCTGCAGAAATCTCCCTCCACTGAGTCTGGCTGCAGCCATTTTAACTGTGGGCAGCTGAAGCTGCTGCCTGTTCACTTCCTGGATTTGCACAGAGGCACACCTCCAGCTCTGCAACTCTCAATGGCCCTCTTATGACTCATCCCTCCTCCCTTCCTGGCAAACTCTCACGAGAGTGAGAGAGAGAGAGAGCTGTGCATGATGTCATAAGCCTAGGCCAGTGATGGTGAACCTTGGCACCCCAGATGTTTTGGAACTACATTTCCCATTATGCTCGTGCACTCTGCAGGGTAGTTGAGCATCATAGGAAATTAAAAATAATAATAACAATAATAATATTATTATAATTATTACTATTATTATTATTGTTATTGTTATTATTATTTTTATTTATTTTTTCCAAAAAAATTTTATTGAGAATATAGCATAATAAAATAACAATATCATCATACAAACATTAAGGAATCGTGGAACAATCTTATTTGCAATAAGTGAGTACAAGTGTGTCAGAGAGTTGTGTAAATCAAAACATCATATATACATAAACAGTTTTCATATATAGACAGTGCACCAAAGATGTAATTGTTAGAAGGAGGAATAACACATTGACTTAGCATATTTAGCGTTATGTTGTTGGGTGTCAACATGTGTTTTCCTCATTCACACTTGCGCTGCGACTTACAAGGGGAGGGGGTTCCGAGTTGTAGAGAAAAATTGTAGGGGTTTGTATGAGTTATTATTATTATTATTATTATTATTATTATTAATAATTTCCTATGATGCTCAACTACACTGCAGAGTGCACGAGCATAATGGGAAATGTAATAATAATATTATTATAATTATTACTATTATTATTATTATTATTGTTATTATTATTATTATTATTATTATTAGACCCCTTTCACACTGAGGGCGTTTTTCAGGCGTTTTGCAGGCGCTATAGCGTTAGAAATAGCGCCTGCAATCCGCCCTCAAACTGCTGCTCCATTGTCTGCAGCCCGTGGGCTTTCACACTGCAGCGGTGCGCTGGCGGGGCTTCACAAAAAATCTAGAGCTTCCCCTAATTTACTAAGATCTGGAGCAATTGCGCTTAAAAAAAAAGTCTATTTGCCTTTCGTAAATCAACCCAGTGGTGTTTTTTTTTTGTTTTTTTTATTAGTACAGTAGGTGATTGTGGAAGAGCAATGACCCATAGTTGCTCTGTACTGATGAAAAGGTGAACTCTGGTTGCTATGGGTTACTGGTCTGGTGCTCCATTGTTCTGTGCATGGCCTAATTAATAAGTAATCATGATAGATTAGTTAAATGTTCTAGAGACTTATCATTTCTGTACAAGTTATACAATAACAATACACTGGTTGTCACAGTACAATGCACCTGCAAGGGTTTGCATTGTTGTGGAGGAAGTCTGTGTGTCTGTGTGGCCTGCCCCTTTTTATAGGATAAAAACTTTGATTTTAGTTTTGGATAGAATTATAACCCTTGTCAGGATTTTCTTGCTGTCTGAGACTCACCCTCTCTTTTTATTATGTTTAACATTATCACCGAGAGTGAAAGTAATGCCGCATACACACGATCGTAAATTCGGCCAGCAAAAGACCGATGAGAGTTTTTGGTCTGGAAATGCGACCGTGTGTACGCTCCATCGGACTTTTCCCACCAGCAAAAGATTGAGAGCAGGCTCTCAATTTTTTTCGGTCGGAAAAAGTTTCAGATTCCGATCGTCTGTACCAATTCCGACACGCAAAATTCCTACGCATGCTCGGAAACAATTCGACACATGCTCGGAACTTAATTTTCTGGGCTCGTCGTAGTGTTGTCCGTCACCGCGTTCTTGATGGTCGAAAGTTCAGTGAACTTTTGTGCGGAATTCCGTCGGAAAAACCATCCAAGATTTTTCAGACGGAAAATCCGCTAGTGCGTATGGGGCATAAAAGATAATTTGGATTGACACCAGAACAGGAATAGAGGGGAAGTCTTCCAATGGGCACACTGGTTCTGGGATTCCCTCACTTTGGAGGGATTTTTTTTCTCACTTCCTGTTTTTGGCTATGGGACAGGAAGTAAAGAGAAGTCTCCCCAATGGAAGACACATGGCAAAACGAAAACTGATGGGGGTTAAAAACTTCCCGTACTCTATCCAAAATTAAAAAAAAGTATAGCCTTTATTTCCATTTCAAGGTTTACATTTATACAAGCCTCCTGCATTTTAGGTTATTTTAAATGCAGAGAAATTATCTGGGCAGTATATTAAATGCTATGCTTCCTTGATAAAGTTCTGTTGCATTTAAAGTAGACTATAGGCCAAACTTTATTTATTTTTTCATGTTGGATAGAGTAAGGGAAGATTATAACCCCTGTCAGATTTCTTTTTTTCCACCATCTGTGTCCCACTGCAGAGATTTCCCTTCACTTCCTGTCCCATAGCCAAACAGGAAGTGAGAGGAAATCTCTGCAAATGAAGGGAATGCCTTGGGGACCCCCCAGGTCACCAGGACTAGTGTCCCCATTGGAAGATTCCCCCTCTGTTACTTTTCTGGGGACAACCCAAAATTTGGGGTTTTCTTTAACTTTAACTTTCAATGATAATGGTAAACGGGACAAATAGAGAGGGTGAATCTCCTTTAACGGGGGCACAGACAGCAAAAAAAAAACTGACAGCTGTTCTAATCCCTCTCCACTCTCCAAAACAAAAAAAAAGTTTTGCCTTTAGTTATACTTTAAATATACTTGTGTTTACATGCAATTAGAGGCATTCGGAGTATCTAATCTGACTATGGACGCACACAATTCTGAACACCCCACCAGTTATAATACAATAAAAAAATGATTACAGTAAAACCTTGGATTGCGAGCATAATTTGTTCCAGAAAGATGCTTGCAATCCAAAGCACTTGTATATCAAAGCAAAATTCCCCATAAGAAATAATGGAAACTCAAAATGATTTGTTCCACAACCATTTATTCACTTCGGTTTATAGTCCATATAAAAAGATTATAGCAATGTGATAGGATGTGTAACCATAAAATGTCCATCCAAAAATGGAAGCCTCCACAAGGGGATTAGAAGCAAAATCCAGCAGAGCTACAAAGAGAAGAGAGGCGCCTCTAAGTGTAGCAATATGGTTCCATTTAATGAAGGCACAACATTTAGTAACTCACATGGTTGATGATTAAAAGAGGCACATCTAAGTATGCAGACATCCGGGGTAATGCTGTCCACATAGACCGTCCTCCGCACCACCATCGACGGCATCTCTTCCACGATGCACTCCATGAGCGCTTCAAGCCTCGCTTTCAGATCGTTCTACTGCAGGGTAGTCTTCCTGGTCATAATTACAGACTGACAGCGGTGAGAGCCGGTGGTGTGAAGGACGGTCTATGTGGACAGCTTTACCCCGGATGCCTGCATACTTAGATGTGCCTCTTTTAATTATCAACCATGTGAGTTGTTAAATGTTGTACCTTCTTTAAATGTAACCATATTGCTACACTTAGAGGCGCATCTCTTCTCTTTTATACTAAGTGTAGCAATATGGTTACATTTAAAGTGGAAGTAAACCCCCCCTATCATTTTCAGCCAAGGAAGCTGCCATCTTTGCCTCTGTTTAACCTTCAACTGCCACGGTGCTGCACATGTGATCCGTTATGACACCAGCCATTGGATGGTTTGACTGTTTGGTTGAGAGCACAGCCAATGTGCAGTTAGCATTCCCGGCATGCCTTTTTTTTTAAACTGTTAAATTGATGGGTTTACTTCCGCTTTAATGAAGGTACAACATTTAGCAACTCACATTGTTGATGATTAAAAGAGGCACATCTAAGTATACAGGCATCCGGGGTAAAGCTGTCCACATAGACCGTTCTCCGTACCGCCGGCTCTCACCACTGTCAGTCTGCAATAGGGAAGACTACCCTGCAGTAGAGCGATCTGAAAGTGAGGCTTGAAACGCTCATGGAGCTCAGCATGGAAGGACGACGTGAAGGACGGTCTATGTGGACAGCTTTACCCCAGATGCCTGCATACTTAGATGTGCCTCTTTTAATTATCAACCATGTGAGTTGCTAAATGTTGGACCTTCATTATATGCAACCATCTTGCTACACTTAGGCGCCTCTCTTCTCTTATACTCAGTTGTGACATAACACTACTTGTATATCAAGTCAAAATGTATTTAAAAATGTAGCTTGTCTTGCAAAACACTTTAAAACCAAGTTACTCTCAATCAAAGGTTTTGCTGTACATGCATGTAGAAATGTCCTATAGTGACAGGTTTGTCTATGGCAGTGTGAATGAGGCCCATACACAGGCAGAGCGGGGGGCCGTGATGCAGCACTTTCCTGGTCATGAGATCTTATAAACACAGGCCCGGCTCATGGAGCTTTCTAGACATCCAGTTCCGAGCTGTCTGTGTGTGATCTGAGCTGGCTTGGAACGGCGTGTTTTTTTTAGTTTCTCTTATGGTAGGCATGTGACCCGCAGTGCCGCGTTGCCTCCGGCAGATGGCACTGTGCTCGGACCTGGCAGGGGGCCCGGATTATGGCGGGGATCAGAACAGATCTAGATGACATTGCCCAGAATCTCTTGGCAGCTGTTACTGTACTGTGTACTTGGGATTGTAGAAGAGCTGTGTGTGTGTGTGTATGTGTGTGTGTATGTGTGTGTGTGTGTGTTGATGGTACACCAGGCTTTAAAGGGGATCCGTCCCTGATCTAAGATTGCGCTGATGCATAGCAGTTTGCGGATAAAAATGACGCATTACTGCTGAACTTTAATTTTATAGTGCAGGTGATGTACCATGAAAGCCAGGAATAAATACACTTGAAGGTGGAAACTTCTTTTAGTTAGCCACTAAGGATACATTCACGGGCCTATGCAGGTGCGACGGTGCATGTGCGTTTTGGTCCATAATGTGTAGGGCAGCCCATTCATTTCAGTTGGCTGCCCTATGCGTGAACATCAAACAAAAGAAGTACAAGAACCTCTTCTTTTTTTTTTTTTTTTCAGCACACTAAACTGTGTGGTACTTACCATGTTACCATGCGTTTTTGGTGCATGTATTCTCACTAGGAGGCAGGAGCAGCCTGTGTCCTAGCAACAGATGGATGCTAGACGGCAGAAGCAGCCTGTGTCCTAGCAACAAAGGACACTAGGAGGCAGGAACAGCCTGTGTCCTAGCAACAAAGGACACTAGGAGGCAGGAGCAGCCTGTGTCATAGCAATAAAGGACACTAGGAGGCAGAAGCAACCTGTGTCCTAGCAATAAGGGACACTAGGAGGCAGGAGTAGCCTGTGTCCTAGCAACAAAGGACACTAGGAGGCAGGAGCAGCCTGTGTCCTAGCAACAAAGGACACTAGGAGGCAGGAACAGCCTGTGTCCTAGCAACAAAGGACACTAGGAGGCAGGAACAGCCTGTGTCCTAGCAACAAAGCACACTAGGAGGCAGGAGCAGCCTGTGTCCTAGCAACAAAGGACACTAGGAGGCAGGAACAGCCTGTGTCCTAGCAACAAAGGACACTAGGAGGCAGGAACAGCCTGTGTCCTAGCAACAAAGCACACTAGGAGGCAGGAGCAGCCTGTGTCCTAGCAACAAAGGACACTAGGAGGCAGGAACAGCCTGTGTCCTAGCAACAAAGCACACTAGGAGGCAGGAGCAGCCTGTGTCCTAGCAACAAAGGACACTAGGAGGCAGGAGCAGCTGTGTCCTAGCAACAAAGGACACTAAGAGGCAGGAGCAGCCTGTGTCCTAGCAACAGGTGGATGCTAGATGGCAGAAGCAGCCTGTGTCCTAGCAACGAAGGACACTAGGAGGCAGGAGCAGCCTGTGTCCTGGTAACAGATGGATGCTAGATGGCAGGTGCAGTCTGTGTCCTAGCAATGAAGAACACTGGAAAGCAAAAGCCATCTGCATCCTAGCAACAGAAGGATGGTGGGAGGCAATACTTGCCTATATCCTGTAACGTCGTACCCATGTAAACATTGGGGTTTATTTACTAAAGCTGTGCAAAAATCAGGCCCACTGAGGTTAGAAGCTGATTGGCTACCATACACAGCTACACCAGTTTATGAGTGTACCAGCTTTAGTACATTTACCCCATTACTTTATTACGAGGTCTCTTGCTGCCAGTAAGTTCTGTAGGGTTCATGCACATGACTATTGGTAGGCATTTTATGTGTCTAGCGTAAATTTTGCGGACACCTGTAGTGCCATGTACAGCCTGCCATACAAGTGAAATGTCTGGATACACATGCACTGGTTAATGCAGATACAAAGAAGCATCAGCGTTTGAGTACAGCTGCATACAGCCATTCACTTGTATGGCAGGCTGTATGCGGCACATGTAGCTCACTGGGCACAGGAGAGAACTTGGAAATTTACGCTAGGTGCATAAAACGTCTACATAGAGCTGTGAGCATAAAATCTTAAAGAGGGAATTGTTTAGTTCTGCAGAGAATGATACAGCTGGAGAATAAAGCCAGCCATACTCTAATGCCGCGTACACACGATCGGATTTTCCAACAACAAATGTGAGCTTGTTGGCGGAAAGTCCGACCGTGCGTATGCTCCATCGAACATTTGTTGGCGGAATTTCCGCCAACAAATGTTGGCTAGCAGGTTCTCAAATTTTCCGCCAACATATTTTTGTTGTCGGACTTTCCGATCGTGTGTACACAAGTCCGTTGCACAAAAGTCCACGCATGCTCGGAATCAAGTACGAGCCGGAAGCCCTCGGTCCTGTAAAACTAGAATTCGTAATGGAGATATCACATGACTATTGAACTTCCTTTTTATCGGCTTGCCATACGTCTTGTACGTCACTACGTTCATAATTGTTGGCCAACATTCGTGTGACCGTGTGTATGCAAGACAACCTTTGAACAAAATTCCACGGTTTTGTTGTCGGAAAGTCCAATCGTGTGTACGGGGCATTAGGCCTCGATCATATATTGCTGGAACGAGTGTTCATGCTCACAATTTTTGTTGCATGGTTTTCACGTGATTCCACTTCCCATGCATAAGGCAGCCCATTCACTTCAATAGGCTTCCCTATGTGTGCATGTCGCCCAATAGAAGCTCCTGCTCCTTTTTGGGTGACAAGCTTGGCTCGCTTTTTAAACGCACATTTTGTCGCTCGATTCTGAAGCGGGACAGTCACAGCCTGGCGAAGGGGTCCTGCATGACTCTGAATCGTTGCACCTTTCTTGTGTTGTGATCATGCAATAAACCACCCGTTTGGACGCCACTTTGTGCCGATCCTTGGTGTACTGGCAAATATCTACATAGTCGGGACAGTTGTACCTCACACAAACCCGTCTTAGTTCAGGCCCGGAGAGAGGTGAATTGAATTCTTGTGGTTTGTGTCATTCTAGAAAACACAACGTTATTTATAGACTCGTGTCTGGAAGTAGAACGCAGACCTAAAGCTCTCCATTGTGAAGGCCTGCGCCTCCGGTGTGTTACCAGAGACCTACTGACGGCCTGTTGTGATAAGCAATGCATTCACCAGACAGAAGTTTCCATCTGCCTAAAATAGTCCAGAATATTCATAGAACAAGCGCCGGTTTACTGTCAGCGTGTTTTTGTGTTTAGGGAGAATGTAAAGTACAATCAGCTTTTCAGTGACGAATCAGGGCCTCCAAATTAAAAGATGCTAAAAGGATACAAAGGTATCATATGAATAAAAGAAGAGCTCACATAGGTTTGCTTTAACATAAAAAAAAAATATATATTTTCCCCCTTTCAATAAGGCCTCAGTCACACCGCATCTACTGAAGCGTACAGCCATGGAAGGCTGTGTTGACCTGCATGGGGATGCCCAGGTGATCAGTGCTTCCCCTTGCAGGCAGTCCCTTTTTTGATATCAACTGGACGAAAAGTTGCTGTTCAGAATCTGACATCCACGCGGGTTCAGGTGTGTGCACGGCTCCCAAACACAGACAATGCGCATTCAGATCTGTGCACCTGCTCCAGCATGCATGTCAGATTAGACATGCGGCTGTGTCCATGCAGCCATTGCATCTGCATCCACTTATATGGGCTGCCAGCATGCAGCTCATGGTGGATACGGACAAAAAAAAAGCAGCTCTTGCATGCAGGATGGGTGCCAGTGCGCGTCTGGATAAGCCATAAAGCAGGATATTCTAAACGCAGGAAAAAGTGATCTGGGGGACATAAATGTTTTTCCATCCCAGATCACCTGCGTTTTTCCAATAACCCCATTGGGAGATGTCCTCTACACTCCTCCTGTACTGATAAGCTCATTGGGGGATTAACCCTTTTACTCCTGTGCCAGTGACCCCATTAGGAGATGTCTCCTTTGCTCCTGTACTGATAAAGCCATTGGGAGATTTCCCCTTTTCTTGTGTGCCAATGACCCCATTGGGAGATTTCCCCTTTTCTTGTGTGCCAATGACCCCATTGGGAGATTTCCCCTTTTCTTGTGTGCCAATGACCCCATTGGGAGATTTCCCCTTTTCTTGTGTGCTGATGACCCCATTGGGAGATATCTCTTTTTACACCTGTGCCAGTGACCCAATTAGGAGGATGTCTCCTTTGCTCCTGTACTGATAAACCCATTGGGAGATTTTCCCTTTACTACTTTACTGATAACCCCATTGGGAGATTTCCCCTTTATTCCTGTGTCAATCACCCTATTGGGAGATTTCCTGTCGCAATGACCCCACTGAGCGCTTTCCCCTTTACTACTTTACTGATAACCTCATTGGAAGTTTCCCCCTTTACTCCTTTACTAATAACCCCATTGAGAGATTTCTCCTTTACTCCTGTGCCGATGACCCCATTGGGAGATTTCCCCTTCATTCCTGTCGCAATGACCCCACTGAGAGCTTTCCCATTTACTTCTTTACTGATAACCTCATTAAAATATTCCCCCTTTACTCCTTTACTAATAACCCCATTGAGAGATTTACCTTTTACTCCTGTGCCAATGACCCCATTGGGAGATTTCTCCTTTTACTCCTGTGCCAGTGACCCAATTCGGAGGATGTCTCCTTTGCTCCTGTACTGATAAACCCATTGGGAGATTCCCGCTTTACTCCTAATAACCCCATTGAGAGATTTACCTTTTACTCCTGTGCCAATGACCCCATTGGGAGATTTCTCCTTTTACTCCTGTGCCAGTGACCCAATTCGAAGGATGTCTCCTTTGCTCCTGTACTGATAACCCCATTGAGAGATTTCCCTTTACTTCTTTACCGATGACCCCATTGAGAGATTCCCCCTTTATTCCGGTGCTGATGACCCCAGTGGGAGATTTCCCCTTTACTCCTGTGCCAAAGACCCCATTCGGAGATTTCATGTTGCAATGACCTGATTGGAAGATTTCCCCTTTACTACTGTATTGATGACCCCATTGAGGGAATTCCCCTTCACTCCTGTGTCCATGATCCCATTGGATTTGGATTTCTCCTTTACTGCTGTGCTGATAAAACTGCAGCTCAACTGTCTGCCCCCCCCCCCCCCCCCCCATATAAATGAGGTTGTACACTTGAATTTCTCCTGACAATGTTCAGTCCTGTTCTGGGAAATGGTAACTGAAATCGTATTGATGACTGTGGAGCCAATAAAGAGTTCTTTGTAATAAGACCTTGGCTTCCCTAATGAATTCTTTCCAGTGTTCTCTTCATTCTCTCCATTCCCCGCACATTGACCCGGCAAGTCGATGAACCTGTGCCGTCACTGATACCTGGAATTGTCAGGCGGTTTATGTTTGCTGTGTGACTCACCTGTGCTATTCATCCATTATGTCACCACTATTGGCCCCATGACCCCTGGGGGGGGGGGGGGGGTACAAACTATCTCACTGCCTGGGATTGGAGACAGTCACTGGTGCCACGCTAAAAGGAAGACCCATCACACAAGGTGCATTATGCGAAGCCCTTTCAGTCAGCTGGCAGTGACACTGCTGCCAGTTTGCTGGATTATGTAAGCCATTGTTGAGCAATATTTTACATAACAGAGAAACAATTCATAAGCCTGACCCCGGATTCAGAACATGATCCTTTGTAGGGCTGCCATTATCTTCTCTCTCTGACCTGATATATAGAATATATTTATATTAGCTATGACTAGGGATGGGGTTTGTAGCAATGCAGGGTGTGCCACAAGCAGGCAAACTAAAAGATCTGTTCACCGACCACTTAACCCCCCAAAATGGGCAGCTGAGCCACGTTTTTGCCATCCTCCTGAACTGTAAATTAATAGCCAGATGGGGCTGTAGACATGCGGAGGCTGCAAGGCTTTGCTTCACGGATGCAGCATTTTTAACTCGTGGTGCAGACCACAGAGATGGACGGGCATCACCACCTGTCAAACTTGCCCACTGAGTTCAATTGGGCCACGCAGGATGTGGAAACCTTGCAAAAAGATCTGAACAAATTAATGGGGTGGGCAACTACATGGCAAATGAGGTTCAATGTAAAAAAAATGTAAAATAATGCAAAAATATGAATGATATACACTGGGGGGAGAACCTCTGGGGTAATCTAGGATGGAAAAGGACCTGGGGGTCCTAGTAGATGATAGGCTCAGCAATGGCATGCAATGCCAAACTGCTGCTAACAAAGCAAACAGAATATTGGCATTAAAAAGGGGATCAACTCCAGAGATAAAACGATAATTCTCCCGCTCTACAAGACTCTGGTCCGGCCGCACCTGGAGTATGCTGTCCAGTTCTGGGCACCAGTCCTCAGGAAGGATGTGCTGGAAATGGAGCGAGTACAAAGAAGGGCAACAAAGCTAATAAAGAGTCTGGAGGATATTAGTTATGAGGAAAGGTTGCGCGCACTGAACTGGAGAAGAGACGCTTGAGAGGGGATATTATTTCAATATACAAATACCGTACTGGTGACCCCACAATAGGGATAAAACTTTTTCGCAAAAGGGAGTTTAACAAGACTTGTGGCCACTCATTACAATTAGAAGAAAAGAGATTTAACCTTAAACTACATAGAGGGTTCTTTACTGTAAGTATGGCAAGAATGTGGAATTCCCTTCCACAGGTGGTGGTCTCAGTGGAGGGCATTGATAGTTTCAAGAAACTATTAGATAAGCACCTGCAGTTAGAACACACCCAGGGAACACAGTTAACCCCTTGATCGCCCCCTAGTGTTAACCCCTTCCCTGCCAGTGTCATTTATACAGTAATCAGTGGATTTTTATAGCACTGATCAACGTAATAATGTTACTGGTCCCCAAAAAGTCTAATTTGGGGTCAGATTTGTCCACCGCAGTGTCGCAGTCCCGCTAAAAATCACAGATCGCCACCATTACCAGTAAATAAAAATTAAAAAAAAGTCCATTAATCTATCCTGTAGTTTGTAGACGCGATAACTTTTGCGCAAACCAATGAATATACGCTTATTGCGATTTATTTTTTTTTTTTTTTTTACCAAGGATATGTAGAAGAATACAAATTGGCCTAAATTTATGAAGAAATTTTTGTTTTGTTTTTTTATTTTTTGGATATGTATTATAGCAAAAAGTAAATAATAATTTTTTTGAAATTGGGGATTTTTTTTTGTTTATAGCGCAAAAAATTAAAACCGCAGAGGTGATCAAATACCAAAAGCTCTATTTGTGGAAGAAAAAAAGGACATCACTTTTGTTTTGGGTACAGCGTCGCATGACCGTGCAATTGTCAGTTAAAACAACGCAGTGCCGTATTACGAAAAATGGCCCGGTCAGGAAGGGGGCAAATCCTTCCGGGGCTGAAGTGGTTAAAAAAAGATTAATTGTTGCCTTTGAATGTTGCCAAAGTATACTTTAATCATTATTAATATAAAAGAATAAAGTACAAGACTGCCACCTAGGGGCCACGGAAGGATTAGATAGATAGATAATTTCCGGTGCTGTGTGGGGTTAATTTAGCCGAGAGGGGCTAGCATATGTACTCGTCAAGAATGTCGACTACGCCCACCCTTTCTGTGAATGGAGGAGGGGGCAGATGTTGTACTATAAATACAACTGGATGATGACAGCTCAGAACGAATGAGGTTGTTCTAGAGCAGTGATGGCGAACCTTGGCACCCCAGATGTTTTGGAACTACATTTCCCATGATGCTCAACTACACTGCAGAGTGCTTGAGCATCATGGGAATTGTAGTTCCAAAACATCTGGAGTGCCAAGGTTCGCCATCACTGTTCTAGAGCAATACAGAGTTTATTTGAGGCGTGTTTAAAATGTAGGCATTTCATTTCCACCCCTGGCCATAAAACTGCCCCCCCAGATCTGCCCATACCAAAATGAATCCATAACCATGGATCGTGGGCCTTCAAAATGATCAGACTGATTCTACTAGAAATAGTGTCCTATCCATATACATCCTGAATATTTTATAACTACTTCTTGTTTTGTATCCTTTCCAGCTACTTCAATGTGGAAAACAATAAAGAGAATCTCTTCCACAATCTGAATTATGACATTGCTGCTAAGAAGAGAAAGAAGGATCTTATTAATAACAACACAAAGACACAATGTAAGACTTGTGTGTGAGTTGTGTGTGTGCGCATGCGTGTGCATGTTTTATGAATTTTAGTTATTAATAGTTTTAGTCTCCAGGCAAGCAGCGAAATACAAAGCAAAGGTCCAGTTCACGGTCCTTTGGGCTTTAGTGGGGACAGTGTTTGTCTAGCCTGGGAATTTGCATTAAGATTTTACAATCTTTAAAATATTCGTACCTGATGGTCTGTGCAGCCTATTAATATATATCTGAAATTACATTTACTGATTATTCTTCTCATGTTCTCTAGAATTAATTTTTTTAACATTGTCTGAACAGATTTCTACCAGGAAAAGTGGATCTACGTGCACAAAGGAAGCACCAAGGAGGTAAGGAGAATCTTCATGTTTTTTTTTTGTTCAATTTCCATTCAGTATATGTAAAATTATACTTTTCTCACTTTTTTTATATTTAGTTTTTTTCCAAACAAGATTTATTGAGAATAGAATTTTCAAACATACAGTACAAAAAGTCAAATATGTCAAGCATATTGTTCTACAATCAATGTGCTGCGACAAATGCCCCGTACACACGATCGGACTTTCCGACAACAAAACCGTGGATTTTTGTTCGAAGGTTGTTGGCTCCAACTTGTCTTGCATACACACGGTCACACAAATGTTGGCCAACAATTACGAACGTAGTGACGTACAAGATGTACGAAGAGCCGAGAAAAAGGAAGTTCAAAAGCCAGTGCGGCTCCTTCTGCTTGATTCCGAGAATGCGTGAACTTTTGTGCATCGGACATGTGTACACACGATCGTAATTTCCGACAACAAAGTTTTGTTGGCGGAAAATTTGAGAATTTGCTAGCCAACATTTTTTGGCGGAAAGTCCGACAACAAATGTTCGATGGAGCATACACACGGTCGGACTTTCAGCCAACAAGCTCACATCCAACATTTGTTGTTGGAAAATCCGATCGTGTGTATGGGACAAAACAGTTGTATAAATGTACAAACAGCTAGCCTGTCTAGGGGCTCTCAGTGCCCATCATCAAGGAAGGCTGCAAGCATAGGCATGCACACAGGGTGTGTCCCGGATGTGCTTGGGCACACCCTAATAACCCCATGTGCATTAGCATTATCCAGGGGTGGCAACAGGTGGGTGGTTGGGGGCGCTAGTCACCAGTGTAAATGCCCCCATTATATTAAAAGACTAGGTTCAACTTTAGGAACACGTTACACCTGTATTTAGGGTGTAATGTAATATGCTCCCAATCAACAGTCTCCCACCACCAGAGCCTCCTCCCTGTGTGTTTGAGCTTTGGGGTGGACCCTCTAATGCAATAGGCTGCGCACACTTATGGCTGCAAGTATCAAGCAAATTAACTTCAAATAATTGGGTTAAACCCAAACCAGTAAGTAATAAAGAGGGTATTTGAAAGAATAGAAGAGAAAAAAAAGAGGGGGGAATCCGGGGGGGGGGGGGGGAGGGTATTCGGGAATAAGCATAAAATGTATTTGGTTGGGTTAGAAGGGTTGATTGAGGGAAAAAAATCCAAATAGGAAGTTTTATACAATGGCCAATGAAACCCTCCTACCTAGGGCTAAATCTGTAAGGGATGAAGGGGGTTAGTGACACTTTAGGTTAATAGATATCAATGTAACAGGAAGGAGGGGTGGAGGACATGTTGAAGGTAGAGAGGGAAGATGCATAGTCTGTAGTGAGATCTCTCCGGTGGGGGGTAGGGGGTTGTTCACATCTACCTTCCTTTTTAGAAGAATGTTGAGTATGGGGCAAACAGATTGCGCGCCCATTTGCTGGTTAGACCTGGGGGTTGATCAGGCTTTTGTAGTGATCAGTGGTGCGATGGTGAAACCAGTTGGCCCAAGTGGATGCGAATTTGGATGGGGAATCGTTTGCCAAGTTAATGAGTTCCTTCATATCTGCAATTTTTTGGAGACGTGTGAGCCACTCTGAAAGTGATGGAGTGTGAGTCGTGTTCCATTGAAAAGGTATACACAGTTTCGCTGCATTTACCATATGCATGGCGAGCGATTTGTGGGGGAGAGATGTGTGGTGAAGGAGAAACTGCGCTGGTGTGTAGTCCAAGGTGAATGTCGTAACTTGTGAGATTACAAAGTGTAGTTCTGTCCAGAAGGATTGAATTTAAGGATATGTCCACCAGATATGCAACTACGTGCCTTTATCTTTATGGCATCTCCAGCATTGTTTGGTTAGGACCGGATTCATTTTGTGTAGAAGAGAAGGAGTCTGGTACCATCTTGATAACTTTTTATGTTATTTGTTTAACATTTGGGTACCGAGATAGTCCCTTTTTTTTTTTTTCTCTACTGGGCGCTTAGCAGGGGTTTCCCCTCGTTTCTCTCCATTCACTTAGGAATGCATATATAATAAAATTTGCAGAGCTAGTTATCCTGCAAAACTGCATTCATTATATGTGAATGCCGGCAAAATCAAAAGTTACTAGGCTATTTTCTCTCCAGGTTGTATGTTCTTCATGTTTATAAAAGTAACCTCAATCAGGGACATGTGGCCATTAGATGGGCTGAAGAAATAAAAACTTGTTCACTATGATCGGCATCTCTATCTAGTGGCCGTAATGCAGGATTTTCCTGATTCAAACTATTATAAATGAAGAACATCCGACCTGGAGAGAAAATAGCCTAGTAACTTTACATTTTTGCCAACATTCACAAACAACAAATGCCTCTGCAAATTTTTTTATAAATATACCCCTTAATGTTGAGTCTAGAAATGTTACTGAGAAAATATAAATTTCATTGTATGGGTCCCATGATCAAATATGAAGAGAGGAGTTTTAGTTACAAAGCCATCAATCAGGCTTTTCCTTTTATAGCCCCTTTATAAACATGTCTGGTGGAAAAGCATATCTTTCTACCCCTCAGCACATTTGATGCTTGGCCTCATGTGCCTTCTGAGGATTTTCCAGTGGGGTCATTGTTTTTTGTTTGTTTTCTTCCAGCGCCATGGCTATTGCACTCTTGGAGAGGCTTTCAACCGATTAGATTTCTCCACTGCTATCTTGGACACGCGGAAATTCAACTATGTTGTGAGGGTGAGTAGATAAAGCACTTCATTTCCTCCAAGTCTGTTTCTTTTCCATTAGAAATATATAGATTTTAATTCCCCCAACGCCTCTCATACTATGTGCTTTATTTTGGGTGCATATGTGTTCCGGCATAAAATACTGGATATTTGCTTTGCAAACTCATGAGGTTGATGTCTGAAAATTGGAGTAAAGAAAAAAATTCATTTTGGAAATTGTTTTATCATTAACTTTTTTATTAAAGATTATAGAAAATAACTTTCTCCACGGTGTATATAATTTCAGAAGGTACAATGCAAGCACATAGTATTGTACACATGTGAACAAGATGAAGCTGAGACACAGCATATAAACGATTCAGAATTAAAGTAAAACGCCAACATATATCTCCTTCAGCATCAATGTAAAAGGAACAAACTTGACTCAATTACATAGTGTGCTGGCATTCAGGGTTCAGTAAAAATTGAGAAATTATATTTCAAGGTTTTAACAGAACATGAAAGACTTGAAAGAAAAATTTCTAATGCCACTTACACACAGTCGGAATTCTCGTTGGAAAAAGCTCTGATGCTTTTCCCGTCGGAAATTCCGACGGAATTTCGTTCAAACTGTCTTGCCTACACACGGTCACACCAAATTCCGACGGTCAATAACACCACGGCATACAATACATTCGAGTGCACTATAAAAGGGAAGTTAAATGCTTCCGAGCATGCGTCGAATTGTTTCCGAGCATGCGTCAAATTGTTTCCGGGCATGCGTCAGAATTTTGCATGTCGGAATTACATACACACGATATGAAAATCCGATAGAAAGGTTTTCCGTCGGAAAAATTAAGAACAGGTTCTCAATCCAAAGTCTGTCGGAAATTCCGACAGAAAAAGACAGATGGGCATACACACGGTCTGAAAATCCGATGAAAAGCTCCCATCGTACTGTTTCCATTGGAAATTCCGACCGTGTGTACGCGGCATAATGCTGTCCTTCCTTATTTTTTTTTCCTTTCCCTTCTTCCTTTTTTTCACTTTGTTTTCCTGTATTCATAATTCTTCTCAGTTTCCCTTTCCTTTCATTTTCTCACCTTCTTCCTTTTCTCTTTTTTTTTTTCTTTACTCTCCCTGCTTTTTCTCTCCACCCCTTCCCTTTTCTTTTCCTTTTTCCTTCTCCATTCCCTGTTTCCCTTTATTTTCCTTCTCCTTTTGCCTTTTCTTTACTTTCCACTCCTTTCCTTTTTCCCATTACCCTTCCCCATCCCCTCTCCTTTCCTCTCCTTTTTAATTTTTTCTTTTCTCTCCTCTCCTTCATTTTTCTTTTTCTCTCCTCTCCTTCTTCATTTTTCTTTTCTCTCCTCTGCTTCTTCTTCGTTTTTTCTTTTCTCTCCTCTCCTTCTTCTTCGTTTTTCTTTTCTCTCCTCTTCTTCATTTTTCTTTTCTCTCCTCGCCTTCTTTCTTTTTTTCTTTTCTCTCCTCCTACTTAATTTTTTCTTCTCTCCTCGCCTTTTTTTTTCTTTTCTCTCCTCACCTTTTTTCTTTTTTTCTTTTCTCTCCTCACCTTAATTTTTTCTTTTCTCTCCTCTCCTTCATTTTTTCTTTTCTCTCCTCCTTCATTTTTCTTTTTCTCTCCTCTCCTTCTTCATTTTTCTTTTCTTCCTCTCCTCCTCCTTCTTCGTTTTTCTTTTCTCTCCTCTTCTCCTTCTTCGTTTTTCTTTTCTCTCCTCTTCTTCATTTTTATTTTCTCTCTTCTCATTCTTCATTTTTTCTTTTCTCTTTCCCTACTTAATTTTTTCCACTCTCCTCGCCTTCTTTTTTTACTTTTCTCTCCTCACCTTCTTTTTTTTTCTTTTCTCTCCTCGCCTTCTTTCTTTTTTTCTTTTCTCTCCTCACCTTCTTTCTTTTGTTCTTTTCTCTCCTCCTACTTAATTTTTTCTTCTCTCCTTGCCTTTTTTCTTTTCTCTCCTCACCTTCTTTCTTTTTCCTTTTCTCTCCTCACCTTCTTTCTTTTTTTCTTTTCTCTCCTCACCTTAATTTTTTCTTTTCTCTCCTCTCCTTCATTTTTTATTTTCTCTCCTCTCCTTCTTCATTTTTTCTTTCCTCTCCTCTCCTTCTTCATTTTTTCTTTCCTCTCCTCTCCTTCTTCATTTTTTCTTTCCTCTCCTCTCCTTCTTCATTTTTTCTTCTCCTCTCCTCTCCTTCGTTTTTCTTTTCTCTCCTCACCTTATTTTCTCTCCTCTACTTCTTTTCCTAATTTTTCTTTTCTCTCCTATTCTTCTTCATTTTTCTCTCCTCTCCTCTCCTCTCCTCTACTTTTCGGTTTCTCTTCTCCCTACTGCCTTTTTTTTTTTTTTTTATCTTGTGTGTTTTTTTTTTTTTCTTCCAACCTTCAATATTGTATAGGAAAAATGTCAGTATTTGTAACGGTTTAGCGTTCGTCCAACATAGAACAAAAAAATCCCCCCTTACTAATTCAAGCCCGAAATATGTTGTTCCTCTGTTCGCTGTATTTGGGGAGAAGTGCGTTTTTCATTACCATGTTATTGTGTGTAGTTTGGGTTGTGTGTGTTTGACATGGTGACTGCCAGGACCTGTTCATTTAGTCAAAGTTTTATGGCTAGAGAATGCTTCTTAGTAATAAATATTTACTTTGGATTTGGCAGGCCTGATTAAAATATAATTGACTCAATGCCAGGGTGGCAGTGTCTGTGTATTGTCATACGTTTGTATTTCCTTCAATGCCAGAATACCATCAGCAGGTCGGCTCATACACCATCTAGATAACAAGGTGCCCCATGTACACATTATTCTGTCTGGGCTGCCTTGGTAGTCACTTCATACCTTCTCAAAGAGCATGTCATACGACAGAACAATACTTTCCATAGAACCCTTTTCATATATTTTGTCCTTAAAACTGCATTCCAGCCAGAGAACCATCCACCCAGCTGAAAGGCATATGAAAAAGCTGCCAATATATTTGTAATTCTGTTTAGCCAGTCTTGTTATCCAGGCAACACTGCCACAAAGCAAAGCCAACATAGTAAGACCAAAATTGGGCACCTACAACTCTGTTTCCTGCCCTATTTCTTGCATATTGGAGTGTACTGGTTAGGTTCTCCTTGAGCTTTCGCCTACCTATAAACCTGCCAAAGCATCACCCCATCTAGCCCCATGTACCTAAACCATGTTAGTATGTTAGCACTGCACAAGACACAAAACTAGAGGAAGCCACTTTCTGCCCAATGGTTGTGTTACATTCACGTTTATGTTATATCTACATGAACGTGGATGTAACTGTCTGGCTTAGGCATTATAGGAAATTATAAGGATGCTCTTCTGGTAATTGTACTGGCAGTGGCTCAAGTACAAGTATAATTTTTTTTTTTTTTCAATGCTTGCATACCTGGGATAAAATCTGGCAAGCAGTACGAGAATTACGGGGACCCCCTGTGACCAGGACAGAATGGCCCAGACATAACAAAAAAGTTATCAGAAGTTGTACCTGCCCCGTTCTGCTAAAATGTGTTTGTCTGTTTTCCTGCTTGAAAAAATTCCCATCACCTCTTGTCCTGACGGGAAGTAAGGAGAAATTTTCCCAAGTATGCTAATCCATAGAATCCAGTGCACTCCTCTTCAGTCACAGGTGCTATTAGGGAGGACGTGACGTGCTGACGTCATCGCGTTTGCGCCAGTCCCGGACCACGGGCTGCATTTTGAGCTTGTTTTTTACCTGCAAGTTTTACATTCTATTGATGTAAGTGCAACATCTTTTTTTACCTTTTAATAGACCTTAAGATTTTACATTATGGGGGCTTTATCTTTTCTTGGAACCCCTCTGTGATTGAGTCCATTGGGCTGTGGAGGCTTAACAGTGAGATCTCCCTGGATGATTATAGGCCCTGACTGGGTATATAACCATAAGTGTCTTAGACCTCCCATAATAGGAGGTCTTAGGAGCTGAATTTACACTATGGAGGCTTTATCTTTTCTTGGAACCCCTCTGTGATCAAGTCTGTTGGGCTGTGGAGGCTTAAGAGCGCGATCTTCCTGGATGATTATAGGCCCTGACTGGGTATATAGCCACAAGTGTTTAAGACCTCCCGTAATAGGAAGTCTTAAGAGCTGATTTTACACTATGGAGGCTTTATCTTTTCTTGGAACACCTCTGTGATTAAGTCCGTTGAACTGTGGAGGCTTACAAGCGAGATCTCCCTGGATGATTAAAGGCCCTGGCTGAGTATATAGCCACAATTGTCTTAGACCTCCCGTAATAGGAGGTCTTAGGAGCTGGTAAACAGCTATTTTATGAGGTGGAGGTGTTTCTCTGAACTCTCTGTCACAATTTCTTGGTGAAATTATCCACCAATAAGGGATCCTTTCATATATCACATCACTATATTGACTTTGTTGTTTTTATGCATATAGACTTTCTTCATCAATTATTAAAATTTTTATTTTAGCGCAGTTTATTTTTGATTCATTGCTATGGTGAACCACCCATAGATGGTGCATTAAAAAATGTCCAAAAAAGCGAGCTGTCCCTGAGAAAAAGATAATTCAAAAATACATTGTCACAGTCCCCTCCCAAACCATAAAGATATTTTCAATATATTTCCTCCACAAGTGTACAAACCTATGGAAGGGTTCAGAAGGATAAGATCCAATAAACAAATTGGCAGAGCTGCCTACAGCAGTACCACTGATCTGCCTAAAGATCTTCTTTTCAAGACAAGAGATTGCTTTAACCAGTTTAAAGCGGTGTTCCGGACGAAATTATACTTTTTAAATAAAAATACCCCTATAACACACAAGCTTAATGTAATCTAGTAAAGTTAGTCTATAAACTAAGGTCTGTTTTGTTAGTTTATAGCAGTAGTTTATTATTTTATAAACTTACAGCAGGCTGTGGCCATCTTAAGTGTGGGCATCTGAAGCCAGACTGTATTTCTTCCTGGATCTCATCCTTGCAAATCTCGCACATGCTCAGTGTAGCACAAGCAGTGTAATAGGTTTCAGGTCAGGTTTCCATAGCAACGGCAGTGTCAGAGGAAGTTGCCGCCCCTTCCCAGGAGGCATTGCAAACAGGACATGATGCGATGGACCACGGCCAGGGAGGAGGAAGTTAAAAATGAATACAGCAGATATACAGTAGGTGCTGAGAAAAAAAATTAAACCCAGAAGCAAACATTTATTACATTGCAGCTTACCAATTCTTAGATTTATTTGCTGCATTTGTTTTTCATTTTTAGGCTTCTTTCCTTTATTTTCACTTTGTGATCTACACAGGAGGTGTGTTACTGGCTAGATCAACAGGTGGAAATAGAGGGAAAAAAAGCCCAAAAAAAAGAACCAATGCAGCCAACACATTTAATGACTGGCAAGCTGAAATTATATTTTTAATTTTGGGTTTAATACTTCTTTGATACTGTATTTAAACCTATAATTAAATTGTATCCAAAAACCAAGTACAAAAATGTAATACATTGTAGCTTATCAGTCCTTATACGTGGTGACTGCATTAGTTTTATTTTTTCAGGCTATTTCTTTTATTTTTGACCTAGTGATTCTGCCAATAACACACTTCCTGCCCTGGGGTGACAGCCTCTACATCTAATGATTGGATTTTTGGTTTTGGGTTTATTACTGCTTAAGATCCTCCAACAGAAATCTGCCTGGGGGGCCTTGAGCTGGGTCCGAGACCCCAAATGATTCAACAGCCACAAGTCCACTTGAATTTTAAAAACGTTTATATGCCGGTCATTATTTCTGGAGGAAGGGGTCCTTAGTTGCCCCGAAAATAAATATTTTTGTATTCTAGAATTATTTTTTTTTGCTTTTTTTGGATTTCCCCAACATGGCCGTAAAAAACCTAACAGACTCCAACCATTCCCCACTCTATCCAAAACAAATGAATGTTTTGGCTGGAGTTGTGCTTTAAGTCATGTAGATCTCACACTTGTAGATAAACTTTTAAGGCCATAAGGTCCCGGCTCAATTGCAGACTCTTCTGAGTCCATGCTGACTTGGGAGAACATCTGGTATATTTGGATCCTCACAATCCACCATGATGCGTTCTGTTGGCAGAACAATATTAGATGATGATTCAAAGTTCAGATCATCAATACCCTACAATGTGCGAGAATGTGAGAAATATTTCCATCATTAACCTATAGGCCAAAACAAATCCATCAACCTGTCAACATTTTTCTACAAGACATTTAAAACATTTTATGCCTGATCCAAAATCCAATCCAAACCTGGACATGTTGTTTGTGTTGAAGCAAGGTGTCATTTTTCTGGTGTAGTAATTGTCTTTTGAGATGTATTTATTTATGTAACGAGGGTTCAATTTTATGAGTTAGTTCTACTCTCAATTGCAAGAGTCCCCAGGCTTTTCAGTACAAGGTCCACATTGTAAATCTTACAAATAGGCCAAAAAAAAAAAAAAAAGTTTTGTAAATGAATAAATCTGATTTAAATGAATAAGTTATACTTTTTGTTGATGTGCTTTATAACAACGTAAAAAAAAACTTTTATAAAAATAAAGCAAAGAAATTCCAAATAAACTTGAGTATATCAGAGCCCCCCTTACATCACTCTCCTATCACAGATCCCTTACTTCAGGGTCCCCATCAAAGTCCACCTTACATTGAAGTCTTCTTTACATCAGAGATCCCATCAAAGTCCACCTTACATCGAAGTCTTCTTTACATCAGAGCAGTGACGGGACAAGGTCACCCAGCGCCCAGGGCAAAGATGCCAAACTGCGCCCCCCTTTCCCTAAAGGTTAGGGTCAGGGTGCCCCCCCAACCTTGCAATAAACCATTGCGCCATGGGCAGCCACCCCTCCTGCCCACCCCTTGTCCCGGCCCTGCATCAGAGAACCCATCAAAGTCCACCTTACATTGAAGTCTCCTTTACATCAGAGACCCCATCAAAGTCCACCTTACATTGAAGTCTCCCTTACTTCAGAGTTGCCATCAAAGTCCACCTTACATCGATGGGAACTCTGAAGTAAGGGAGACGCCAATGTAAGGTGGACTTTGATGGGAACACTGAAGTAAGGGAGACTTCAATGTAAGGTGGACTTTGATGGGGTCTCTGATGTAAAGGAGACTCCAATGTAAGGTGGACTTTGATGGGGACTCCCTTACTTCAGAGTTTCCATCAAAGTCCACCTTACATTGGCGTCTCCCTTACTTCAGAGATCCCATCAATGTAAGGTGGACTTTGATGGGAACTCTGAAGTAAGGGAGACTCCAATGTAAGGTGGACTTTGATGGGAACTCTGAAGTAAGGGACACTTCAATGTAAGGTGGACTTTGATGGGTTCTCTGATGTAAAGGAGACTTCAATGTAAGGTGGACTTTGATGGGTTCTCTGATGTAAAGGAGACTTTAATGTAAGGTGGACTTTGATGGGAACTCTGAAGTAAGGGAGTCCCCATCAAAGTCCACCTTACATTGGAGTTTCCTTTGATGTAAAGGAGACTCCAATGTAAGGTAGACTTTGATGGGGACTCTGAAGTAAAGGAAACTCCAATGTAAGGTGGACTTTGATGGGGACTCCCTTACTTCAGAGTTCCCATCAAAGTCCACCTTACATTGAAGTCTCCTTTACATCAGAGTCCCCATCAAAGTCTACCTTACATTGGAGTCTCCTTTTACATCAGAGTCATCATCAAAGTCCACCTTATACTGGAGTCTCTCTTATGCCAGAGTCCCCATCAGGGTCCACTTTTATATTGGAGTATCCCTTACTTCAGAGTCCCCATCAAAGTCCACCTTATGCTGGAGTCTGCCTTACGTCAGAGACCCCATCAAAGTCCACCTTACATCAGAGTCTCCCTTTACATATAAGTCCCTATCAAAATTTGCAAAGATTTTAAACAAACTTCTCTCACGTTGTCATTATGGGTTATTGTTTGTAGAAGTGTGAGGAAAATAATGAATTGAATCCATTTTGAAATAAGGCTGTAACATAACAAAATGTGGGAAAAGTGAAGCGCTGTGAATACTTTCTGGATCCACTGTAAAACAGCCCCCTTTTTATGCATTTCATCTTTGTATTTAACTGATTGTCTAGACATCAGCTTTAATATTTGCATATATAGTTTTGTAATTGTAAATATACATAGGGGGCAACTTTATTCACTTATTACATAATCAGGTTCTGCTTCCTCCTTTAGTAGAGGTACAAGAGAGGAGGTCTGAACCAGTCCTAACAAGGTTTGTTGGGCAGGTGGCAATGAGTGGAGATGACATTGATTGGAGCAGGACCCACAGGCATAGCTACCAACTGTCCCTGATTTCGAGGGACTGTCCCTGATTTGGAGCAATGTCCCTCTGTCCCTCATTCCTCCTCATTTGTCCCTCATTTTGGTCTCATCTCTATATATATATATATATATATATATATATATATATATATATAAAATGCACTTTTTATCTATCAAAAAGTGTTTTCCAGAGATAAACCTTTCATATGATTTCTAAATTGCTGCATTTGTAAATTCCAAACCCCAATATAAAGGAATAGTAGTGGTAAAACAGCACTCATGGGTTTAACAGATCTTGTTTTTTTGTACAATTCTCTTTTAAAGGGGTGTGGCAAGGGGTGTGTCCTATGCCTGCTTACTTTTGCTGATAGGTGTCCCTCATTCCCATCTCAAAATGTTGGGAGGTATGCCCACAGTCAGTAATGCACACTGGGCATTATATTGGTACCTGCTCCCCATTCAGCTCTGGGAATGCAGAACCATGCACAGGGAAGTCTTCCAGCTCTAAGTTCTTGTGCCAAGAGCTGCAAAGCAAGCTGTTCCTATATATTTAGATCAGTCATTTCTATCTGGCATTACACAGATACATTGCACTCTGCTGTGTCAAAGGATTATCCAGCAGTTGTGTTTTGCTTTCTGCGGCTCAGTCGCATTGACCAGCTGCTGATAACATGTTAAAAAAAAAAGCCTGGCTGGAATGTCATTGGTTGTGTGAGTGGCGGAATACTGCTGGGAATTGGTGACTAACGGCTTACACATTTCCAATGAATAACAGGAATACAATCTTTTGTCTGGAATACAGAAATATATGCATAAACGTAAACTATTTTGAAAGTCAAAACCTTTTTTAATTTTTGGGGGGAAAAAAAGTAGAGAATGGTTAAAAGAGGAAAGTCATCTTTTTTTTTAAATTGTAGCTGCTGAGTTTTAAAAATTGGGTACTAACAGTCCATAGATTCCAACGCCGTCTTCCTGCATCTGATACTGCTCACCACTGTTGGTCCCTGGTGCGCCATCTTGTATTTGGACCTTCCTGATAAATCAAAGTGGGCTCCCCATTGCATATGTTTGAGATCATGTGGTGCAGGGAGGCTGGTCTTGCAGCCTCCTGGGTGGTGTGACGTGTCCCAGAAGGCTGCGGGTGGGGAGGGGGCAGGATGAATGGCGTCATCTTTGGCTAAGCGAGGATTGAGGAAATGGGAATCGGTAGTCACCACCCCTCACCCCCCCCCCCTATAAGAAATGAAACTCGGTTACAGGGGGGGGGGGGTAGGGAGAGAATTAGGCCTGATTCATACCTATGCAGGTTGCAGTTTGCATATTCCAGGTGCATTTTGCTTTTTTTTAAAGCACGTTTTTGATACATTGAAGTCTATGGAACCAAAAACCAGAAAAAAGTCGCTGGACCTTTCCATAAAATGCACAGATGTGAACGCGACCCATCAGAAAATAAGTTAAATGGACCTGTAGTGTGTTTCTGCAAAACTGAAAATGCGCTAAAAGCGCATAGGTGTGAACCAGACCTTAGTCAGTTTTTTCCTCCATGTCCCATTGACTCAGTTTGCACAAATCCAATCAAAAGTGAGTCCAATTTGATTGGAAAAGAAGTTGTGGCTGTCTGATTTTTTTTTTTTTTTTGGCGATTTGATCAGTTAGGTTAAGGCCGGGTTCACACCTATGCGAATTGTATGTGGGTTTTCTCCACATCCAGTTTGCAGGAGATTGTGACTGACTCTCTATGGAGCTGGTTCACACCTCCGCATTGGCTTTGGTGCGATTTGAGTCCTGATGCGTCTTTTGGTCTGTTTTTCAGGTCCAAATTCAGCCAAAAATTCGGGCTGTAATCGGACCTGAAACTGTGAATGGAGATATACCGGACTTAGGGTTGCCACCTCATCCCTTTAAACCTGAACACTGAGGCAAATTTATTGCAGATAAGGCACCAAGTGAGTTTAATTACCACCTTAATCAGCCACAGGACCTGTGTAATTAATATGTGTTCGGGTTTAAAGGGATGAGGTGGCAACCCTAAGGCCCCTTTCACACTGGGGCAGTTTGGGCCTCGGCGGTAAATCAGCGCTATATTTAGCGCTGCTTTACCGTCGTTTTAGCAGCGGTATTCGGCTTCTAGCGGGGCGGATTTAACTCCCGCTAGCGGCCAAAAAAGGGTTAAAACCACCCGCAAAGTGTCGCTGCAGCGTCGGTTTGCCGGAGGTATAGCCGCGCTGCCCCATTGATTTCAATGGGTAGGAGCAGTATAGAAGCGGTGAATACACCGCTCCTTCACCGCGCAAAAGATGCTGCTAGCAGGACTTTCACACTGGAGTGAAAGGACCCGCTTTTTTCAGGCGCAATACAGGCGCTATTTTTAGCGCTGTAGCGCCTGAAAAACGATTCAGTGTGAAATGGGCCTAACTGGACTCCTGCTGTGTGTTATAGTGTGAACCACGTCTCAATTTTATATCAATCAGGAAAAAAATGAAGTATGTATTCCCACCATTAGTCACCTCCCTGCCCTCAGCGTATAACTGGTTATCGAAAGAGCATCAGTAGTCTGATGGAGTCATCCCTCTGCTTTCTCCTCCTGTCAGCATGTTGCTTCTCAGCATATGACTGGCCCCTAATATTGCCCCTCCCTCTCCCAGTCTGATTTTTACTGCAAAGAGGATTACATGAGTCTGATACCAAGCTAGGGACATTATTTGCATTTGGAAAATATTTTTTTTAATGACTATGTAGAATGCATGAATTTACGTTCCAGGAGTTCCCCTTTAAGCCCAGTAGGTAGTTGGAAGCTCGGTGAACCCAACTGAACCCAGCAGTTCCACCTGTTCAGTGCGTTCCCCTGCTGTGTAGACCTGCTGGCACATGCAGTGGAAGTTGATCGGGGACTGAATCATGATTCTCTGGTACAAGTGACAAGTCACATGTCGCTGAGCTGGATGACGGACGGCCACAAGTGTCTGACACCTGATGACGGGGCTGCTGGCTGGAAAGCTCTTTTCCATGTGACACCACCATTGTGCCAGCAACCCACTCCACTCAGGGCTATTCAATGTCAAAGCTGTTGATGTTTTGGAAAATTGAAATATATTGTAATCCTCTGTATTATATACAATGATATTGCATTACAAACACTACACTATTGCACTGTAATATATTTACATGAAGGGCATCTTTTTTAACATTATACAAGTGTGTCACCCTTTTTTGACAATTTTTTTCTCTGATTTGTGTTCTGTATTTATTGAAGATATTTTTGAAAAGAAAGGCCATAGATTTGACCAAACTGACATTCCTATTTTTTATTTCGCAGCTGCTAGAACTGATAGCGAAGTCCCAGCTGACTTCGTTGAGTGGCATCGCCCAGAAGAACTACATGAATATACTGGAGAAGGTGGTTCAGAAAGGTAAGAGCTCAGCTTCTTGTTCAGGGGTGGACATCATGCATCTTTGTGCTAATCTTTAGGTGCCCAAAACCAAAAGAGGGACCCAAAAGGACAAGGGGATCAGGGTAAAGTTAGAGCTCGTCTCCACTGTTGGCCATTGGTGCTCCTCCGCAGGGTAACCACTGCCCAATAAGGCTACATACATACATTTGGCCCAGAGACGACGTCCTTTTGTGTGACGAAACGCATAGGGAGGAGTGACCTATTACGCTAGTCCCGGAAGTAAAGGGCTGGTATCGAGAGCCGGCCGGCTCGATTTTCTTTATTGCTGGTTTTATTCCATTTAACTGTAAGTGTTCACTCGTCTGTTTACGCTTAATACATTTAAAGGGTTTTACACTATGCTAGCCTTTTGTTGTTTTATGGGGATCTATTAATCGTGTCCTATCGTATGAGGATTATCACCGTTGAGGCTGATGAGTGCGGTGCACAGCATAGAGATTCTAGGCTGGGTTATAAGCCATAGGCGCCCCCTGGTCCCCTGTAATAAGGCACCATACCGATCTGTGTGCTTAGGTGGAGGCACTTTCCTATTTCTTCACACTTTCTGCGGTGTTTGGATCTTATGTCACCGTGGAGGACTCATTGATACAGCTTTATGGACTACCACTTCTGAATTTACTAACTAAAGTTTCAGTAGTCACCATTGGCACATGCAGTTATAATCACTGAAAGTTATTTTTCTTTTCTTTTATTTATTTTATTTTTATATTATTTTTATTTATTTATTTTTGGCTACATATATTTTTTTGCAATTTTTATATGGAGTTATCTTTGTTACATATTTAACACCATTTTTGGTCGGAGAATATAATCACTATTGTCACTTAATTAGGTTGACAATTTTTCATCATATGTTGTCCCAATAGTGTTAGAATGATGCTAAACAATAAAAAATTGATAGCTAAATAAAAACATATGTTTTTATTTAGCTATCATTTTTTTATTGTTTAGCATCATTCTAACACTATTGGAACAATTTTTCTTCTTTTTATGCCTTGAGTGTAAATTTCTATTTGCCTCATTGGCATATTTGGTTCACTTCCATTTACTATCATTTTCATTTTTTTTATTTTTGTTGTGTTTACATTATTTAGTTCACTTAGTAATCACAATTTTTATAAGTTTTTCATTTTATTATTTTGTTGAGTGCATCTTTCCTGTACTTGAATGGTTAGTGCTTCACATGTCAATTTATTTAGCGCAACTTCCCTTTTTTTTTGTATACATACACATGGGCAACTTGGCTCATTCGCTTCATATCCTGGCATTTTTGAGCACTCGGAAGCAACAGGCTGAAATATGTGATGGGTGGACACGTTCTTAAGCAGTACTCATATTTAGGGCCATATGTGTTCAGAGACGCAAGTCCTGAACGCAGGAATTATGAACCCGAATATGTATGGCCCAAAACTCTGGTACCGCTCTGTACAGCCTCCAACCACCGTGTAGTTTAGCCTTTCATAGATGTTGAAAGGCTGCTGGGGCTGGACTGCATCTCCCTGGTATTCCAAAATGTCTGGATATGGTTCTGATGGGTCAAACCACCAGTGTATGAGGCCTAAGGATCAGGGTTGACAAACGTCCATAAATTTATGGACAGTTTGTAAAAATCAGCTGATATACAAACTGTCCGTAAATGTCTGCTGCAGACAGCGACTGCTTGTAAAAAAATATGGCCGTGAACCAGCTTTGGAACTGCGTATGCAGTGGCCATAAACTCGGGTGGGCTCAAACAGGGGGGTGGACACGTGGTGACGTCATGGCATCACGTGGCATCTTTTATGAATTACAGCAGTGGGAGCTGGGACTCGAGAACGGGAGTGCCACTAGCTATTAGGACTGGTGGGGGTAAGGATGCTCAACGTGAACCTGTGCTTTGTCCATGCTGCACACTCTGGGACACATTAGAGATGTAGATATCAGCAGGTGGGACCACAGTGCAGAGCCAGACATCCAACACAACTGCAATTGGCAAATGCTGGAGGTCAGCGCCGGGACAAGGTAATCCAGCGCCCAGGGCAAAGATGCCAAACTGTTCACCCCCCCCTTCCCTTAAGGTTGGGGTCAGAGTGCCTCATCCCTGCAATAAACCGTTGCACCCAGGGTAGCTGTCTCTCCTGCCCACCCCTTGCGCCGGCCCTGCTGGAGGTTCTGTGTGTGTATACATAGTCTGGTTGAAAAAAGACACAAGTCCGTCTCGTTCAGCCAATAGCTCTGCAAGAGGATACAAGAGCCATTGGTATTCTTAAATCTTGGTGTACTTCTGTGTTTCTTCCAGATCTGTGCAGTAATTCAGTGTGAGACTTTACCACTGTGCAGGAGCTTCCTCTAATAAAGACCAGATATAGTGTATCAAGGGCGCTCTGAACTTTGAGGACAAGCAAAAAGGAAATGTCTATATTTGGCCAGAAAGTCTATAATAAGAGGTCTTCTACACTTAGGGCTGCGCTTATAGAGAGAAACGATCTCTGAATAGGAAACAAAAAGACAAGAAAAAAGGCGCCTCTAAGTGTAGCATTTAAAATTATTTAATTGCCCCAAAAAGGGTTAAAAGCACTTACAGGATTTACTATTCTGCAAATCCTGTAAGTGCTTTTAACCCTTTTTGGGGCAATTAAATAATTTTAAATGCTACACTTAGAGGCTCTAATAAAGACCGCTCACTGCTGCTCTCTCCTTGTGCAGGGTGACTGGTCTTGTCTCCGCCCCCTCATGCAGTTCTTTGCAGGCAATGTGTAGTGGGTGGAGCCTGCTAGGCTCCTTCCACAGCTCTGCTCACGACAGAGGCTGTGCATAGTACAGCAATTTATGTCACTTTTATAAGGTATTATCTGCATTTGCAAAGTAATTTGGTGCACACAACAGGAATTTATATCCTTTGTGGTTTATTGAGAAATATATTCTGCTGAGAGTTTTTGTGCCCAGAATTAAGCGTTACCGTATATACTCGAGTATAAGCCGAGTTTTTCAGCACATTTTTTTGTGCTGAAAGTGCCCCCCCTCGGCTTATACTCGAGTCAAGCACTTTTCTGCAGCAAAAAAAAATAATTTCCGACCCGACTTTGGGGCCCCGTATCTTGGGGCCACTTAGGTCTAGGAATCCCTAGGAATTTGGTGTGCCAACCCAGTGGACCTAGCACTATAACATATCCAAATATGGGGTTCCTAGCACTAAGGGGCCCCGAGATGCGGGGCCCCAAAGTCGGTCCGAAAAATGTCATTCTCTGCTGCAGAAAAGTGCTTGACATTTTCTGACCCGAATTTGGGGTCCCATATCTCGGGGATACTTGGAGCTAGGAACCCCAAATTTGGCATTCAACCCCGGTTGAACTAGCACTACAACATATCCAAAGATGGGGTTCCTAGCACTAAGTGGCCCCGAGATACAGGGCCCCAAAGTCGGTTCAGAAAATGTCATTCTCTGCTGCAGAAAAGTGCTTGAGATTTTCTGACCCGAATTTGGGGCCCCATATCTCGGGGACACTTGGTGCTAGGAACCCCAAATGTTGTATTCCAACCCAGTGGAATTAGCACTACAACATATCCAAAGATGGGGTTCCTAGCACTAAGTGACCCCGAGATACAGGGCCCCAAATCGGTCAACTGTGTCCATCTGCATGGGCACAGTGAGGCTGCAAATGGGCATCGTTGACCCTCTTTTCCCCTTACAGTAGCTGCGCATTTTCTCACCCTAGGCTTATACTCGAGTCAATAAGTTTTCCCCAGTTGTTTGTGGTAAAATTAGGTGCCTCGGCTTATATTCGGGTCGGCCTATACTCGAGTATATACGGTAATTATAATTACTCCAAAAATTAAGATAAAGAAAACCAAAAAAGAGAGAGGGACTCTAATGCTGCGTACACATGACCGGACTTTCCAGCAGACTAGGTCCGACGGGATCAGTCTGTCGGACAATCCGATCGTGTGTGGGCTAGTCCGACCGTTTTTTATTAAAAAAAATCAGACGGACCTAGAAATAGAACATGTTTGAAAATCTATCTAACGGACTCAAGTCCGACGGACTAAAAATTGGGAAAACCGTTCGTCTGTGTGCTAGTCCGACGGACCAAATATGACGCTAGGGCAGCTATTGGCTTCTGGCTATTGAACTTCCTTGTTCAGTCCCGTTTACGTCATCACGTTCAAAACGAACGGACTTTCGACCGGACTTAGTCCGTTTGTGTGTGGCCAAGTCCGTTCGTTCGGAAAGTCCGTCGGACCTCCGCCGAAAGTCTGTCGGGAAGACCGTCGGACCTAGTCCGTTAAAAAATCTGGTCGCGTGTACGCGGCATAACTGTTCCTCCCTCACTATCCAAAATTAAATTAAGAGTTTTGGCTGCAGTAAAAAAAAGAATAAACAATTGTTTACCCTTTTAGGGTGAATATGGAGTAAAATCTCTGTTTCATACTGTATTGGATGATGAAAATTCGTAGCATATAGCCAGCTTTACCCTCAGGGGCCCCTGGATTGGAATCCAGGGGCCCAGAATCAGGAGAAATAAATATTTGCCTTGGAAAGCCTCAGTATAAACAGTCACCTTAAATGTTAGAGATGCTGTTTTGCTTCCAGGAATAACATTAAGCTTGTTCTTCTCCTTCTTTTTTTTTTCCTTTCGAGTTGGACGAAAAAAAAGGAATCAGTTTTTTCCAGTATAAAAAACAAACATGCACTAGAATGCAGTGCGATATTTATTATAATATATTTATATTTTTTATATATATATATATATATATATATATATATAATATAAATTTAATGCAGCTAGTATAGGTAGCTGAATTAGATTTTGCTTCTTTTTACCCACTTCACAATAGACTCAGACTGGGAGAGGAATGGGCAGAGGTAGAAACCAATCTGGTGTACTGCATACCAGGGTTGGTGAATTTAATCGTAGCATTGATGCATTGCAATTCAGCTGTCCGCGATTCGGTATTGATGCTACAACCGGCATAATCGATTTTCAGATGACGTCATCTTGTATCATGTCCTCAGTCTCTGACCATCTCTTGTATCATGTCCTCAGTCTCTGACCATCTCTTGTATCATGTCCGCAGTCTCTGACCAGCTCTTGTATCATGTCTGCAGTTTCTGACCATCTCTTGTATCATGTCTGCAGTTTCTGACCATCTCTTGTATCATGTCTGCAGTCTCTGACCATCTCTTGTACCATGTTTGCAGTCTCTGTCCATCTCTTGTACCATGTTTGCAGTCTCTGTCCATCTCCTCTAGTATGTCTGCAGTCTCTGGCCATCTCCTCTAGTATGTCTGCAGTCTCTGACCATCTCCTCTAGTATTTTGGGGGGAGTCTGGAGCTCCTCTTTAAGTTGTCTTTTTTTTTAAGAACAGATAAAATAGAAAAAAAAATTCTTCTTCTGACTGCTTTTTTGATGAAAACCATGGGCAGTAATCGTGATGCATCGCGGAATGGAATCGAATCGTTGACAGGATAATCTAATCGAGAGACCAGTGAAGATGCGCACCTTTGCTGCTTATACACATGCAGAAAAGTGAGAAAAGGAGAAAGCAGAGTGACAGAAGTTGGCTGCTGCTTCTTCAATGTCAAATCTCACCTTCTTTTGCCTTAAAGTATAACTAAAGGCAAAACTTTTTTATAGTTTTGGATAGAGTGGAGAGGGATTAGAAAACCTGTGAGTTTTTATTGCTGTGTGTGTCCCCATTAGGGAGATTAATCTTCTCTTTTACTTGACCAGAAAATTGGATCCTGGTTACTTCTACAATATGGGTATTTCATGCCCTTCTGGGTTTTTTTTTTTCTTTTTTCTTTAAAAAAGGCAAAGATGGATGAGTAAGTTGGACAATAAGTTGACCAAGTTATGTAGCTATAAATGTGGAATATGTTTCCAACACACTAAGGAACCGAGGAAGTCTCTTAGATGCGTGGTGAATCATCTTCAACATCACAGAACAAGTCCAAGTACATGTGACTAACTACCACTAGCTATGGTTCTGCCCTGCGTGGACAAAGCACAAGTTCACTTTTAGGCCCCTTTCACACTTACACGACTTGTCCCACGATTTGGGACTGCAAAGTAGCATGACAAGTTGTTCCCCATGATTTCTAATGACAGCCATTCATATTAGTGCGACTTCAAGTCGTTCCGACTTCAAAGTAGTCCCTGCACTACTTTGGTCCGATTTTGATGCCACTTACACAGGCATTCCTTGAAATCGCGGCAAAATCACGGTAAAGTCGCGCGACTTTAAAGTCGTAAAAGTGTGAAAGGGGCCTTAAAGTAGAATTAAACCTTCCTATCTTTTTCAGCCAAGGAAGATGCCATCTTGGCCTCTGTTTGATCTTTAACTGCCATTGTGCTGCACATGTGATCAGTTATAACACCAGCCATTGGATGGTTTGACAGTTTGGCTGAGAGCACAACCAATGTGACAGTTACATTCATGGCTCGTGCCGGAAATGTAACTGTTTTTTTAAATCAATGGGTTAGTTTCACTTTAATTTTAAAGAACTGTCTCTTGTTTCCTTTTTATACTCTGATCCTTGTTCTACAAGACCATGCTGAATGCCGTTGATTTTAATAACAAATTTACTTTTACATTTTGTTCTGGCAGTTCTGAATGATCAGCAGAACATCCGTCTGATAAAGGAATTGCTACAGACCCTGTATGCATCACTGTGCACGCTGGTGCAGGGACATGGCAAGTCTGTCTTGGTAGGAAACATTAACTTCTGGGTCCCTAGGATGGAGACCATTCTGGACTGGCTGGAACAACTGCACAACATTAAGATCACCAGGGTAAGTTGGCACCCACTACCTACCTGTGTACTGCCAGATCTCCTACAATAGCTTAGTTGTTAAAGTTATATGTTCATTCATTGTTAAAAATACCTCCCCCCCCCCCAGTCCCCTTCCCTGGCCCACTCAATACAGTAAACGTTGCCATCCTCTTGCGGGTTCTTGCCTTCTCCTATGAGTGAGACCTTCCATGCTATCTACAGCCCAAACAACTTCATGCAAGCCACACCTGCACACTGATGTCCCATAGACTTGAATGGGATGCCCTTCTGCAAGAGCAACTCATTCAAGTCTATAGGATGGTAGTGCACTGGCGTGGGTATGACACTTGGGGGGAGCTGTCATAGTTTACTTAAAGGTTTGTGTTTTTTGGCACCATTAATGTTAGATGTTGCCTAACTTGCCTGCTGGGCCACGGTGGACTTCCTGGTCCTTTGTGCAGATAATCTGCTCTTCTTATGATATGAAGTTGCATGTTTACAGCAGAAGAAGTGCACTGTGGTGGTGTTCAGCCCTCTGCATTCCTCACAGCTTAACGCACTCTTTTTTGCCTTTTCTATCTTTAGCCCGCTGTTAAGGGAATGACCTTAACCGATCTCCCCTTGTGTCTGCAAATGAACATCATACAGAGATTAACGGATGGGAGGGACATTGTCTGCTTGGGTCAAGTGTCTTCAGATTTGCAAATTCTCAGCGAGGACCGTCTGTTATGGAAAAAGCTGTGCCACTATCACTTTACAGAACGCCAGGTAACTGGACACCCCCGGGTGCACACAAAAAACAAAACCCATTGTGTTGGCTTTTCATAGCATTGCTTTAGCTACGACAAAGAGAGCTTATCCTAATATGTCCCACTGGTCTCTAGCGTATTGTGTGCCTTCTCCTGGACAGATTGTTCCCATTAGTGTTCCTCACACATCATTGAATATATCTGTAGAGGTAATATGGAAGAATTACAGGCTGTGCCCAGCTGAAATATAAACTGATGGTTATCTGAGGAGCTGATGGCCTTTGGTGATTAAAGAGATGTGACGTAAATGTACAAGCCTGGTCCTTCCTGTAATAAAGAAACCAATTTGGATATAGATGGATGGATAGATGATTGGATGAATAGATGATGAATGGATAATGAATGGATAAATGGATTGATGGAGAATAGATAGATCAAGAATGGATATAAATACATCAATGGATGGATGATGAATGGATGATGGATAGATGAGGGGTGGATAGATAAGACGATGGATAGATGAGGGATGGATAGATGAGGAATGGATAGTCGAGGGATGGATAGATGAGGAATGGATAGATGAGGGATTGATAGATGAGGGATTGATAGATGAGGGATTGATAGATGAGGAATGGATAGATGAGAGGATGGATAGATGATGGATAGATAATGAACGGATAAATGGATTGATGGAGAATAGATAGATCAAGAATGGATAGCTGATGACTGGATAAATAGATATAGGATAGAAGGATAGATAGAGGATAGATGGATAAATACATCAATGGATGGATGGATGATGAATGGATGATGGATAGATGAGAGGATGGATAGATGAGAGGATGGATAGATGAGAGGATGGATAGATGAGAGGATGGATAGATAAGTGGGGGGTGGACAGATGATGACTGGATGAATAGATAGAAGATAGATGCTTGGATTAGTGCATGATAGATGGATGGATGGAGAATGAATAGCTGATGACTGGATAAATAGATATAGCAGGGATGGATGCCTAGATTAATGGATGAATAGATAAATGATAGATGGAGAATGGATAGATGAGGAATGGATAGCTGATGACTGGATGAATAGATATAGGATGGATGCATATATCGATGGTTCGATAGAGGATGGATAAATGATGGATGGATGACTAGATGAGGGATGAATAGATAGAGGATGGATGGATAATGACTGGATGAAAAGATGGAGGATATATGGACTAGACATGTGCGTCCGTTTAGTTCCGAATTAGTTTTTTTAACAAATTTTGACAAATTTGTTCATTTCGAATTTCCGAATTTTGGAAATTTGGAAGTTCGGAAATTGGAAATTCGGAAAATATAAAAAACCTGCAAATTTGCAAATTTGAAAATCCAAAAATAAGAATGAAAATCTGAACATTCAAAAGAATGAAAACTCGGAAATTCGAAAATTTGAAAATCCGAATTTTCTAATTTCTGAAAAAAGCAAAAAAACTAATAAAACTAAAACGAACAAATTTTGTCAGTGCACATGTCTAATATGGATCAATGGATCAATGGATGGACAGATGATGAACAGATGGATAAGTGATTAATATCTGGATGCATAGGGTGATAGAAGGATAAATGAATAAGGTACAGATAGATGAGGGATGAATAGATAAAGGATAGATGGATGGAGAATGGTTAGATGAGGAATGGATAGCTGATGACTGGATGAATAGATATAGGATGGATGCATATATCAATGGATAAATGATGGATGGATGACTAGAGGATGGATGGATAATGACTGGATGAAAAGATGGAGGATATATGGATTAGACATGTGCGTTCGTCTAGTTCCAAATTAGTTTTTTTAACAAATTTTGACTAATTCGTTAATTTCGAATTTCAGAATTTTCGAAAATTCTAAATTTGGAAATTGGACATTTAGGAAATTTGGAAGTTCGGAAATTGAAAATTCTGAAAATTAAAAAATTTGCAAATTTGCAAATTTGAACATCCAAAAAATAAAAATGAAAATCTGAGCATTCAAAAGAAAATTTGAAAATTTGAAAATCCGAATTTTCTAATTTCTGAAAAAAGCAAAAAAACAAATAAAACTAAAACAAACACATTTTGTCAGTGCACATGTCTAATATGGATCAATGGATGGACAGATGATGGATGGATGGATAAGTGATTAATAGCTGGATGCATTGGTGATGGAAGGATAAATGAATGAGGTACAGATAGATGAGAGATGAATAGATAAAGGATAGATGGATGGAGAATGGATAGATGAGGAATGGATAGCCGAAGACTGGATGATAAATAGAGGATGGATAGATGAGGGATGAATAGATGATGAATGGATACATAGATAAAGGATGGATGATGTATAGATGCATGGATTGATTGATGGTGATTGGATGGATAGATGGATAAATGACTGATAGATAATAGATGGATACAGTACATAGGTAATAGACCGATAATAGATATTTAATAGACAGATAATGGATTGTTGTATAATAAGACAGATAATGGATTGTTGGATAGATAATACATGGATGGACAGACATATTTTCCTTCTATTTGATACCTGTATATTGGACAATGTAATCAGCGTCCTCGCTAAATGATTGCAGAGATAAAAATCATTTGCACTAAAAGCTGACTAGTAAGTGTTTTGCTTTTAAATGGCATGCCGTAATGACAGCCTTGCAGTAAGATGACAGCAGTAATATGGCACTATACTGTGCTATTCTGGGAGAGGTGACAATAAATGAACTGAATATTTCCTCATGGATCTTTCTGATCAATAGATAATTTACACATTTCAGAAATCCAAGCTATCATGATTCATAAATGGTATGAATCTTTGATGGCAGAAGAAATATTCCTGCCTAGAATCAAGATAATCACGTTTGCAATTTACCAGGTTTTAAACCTGATTAGTTCATGATTGTCTCCTGAGCCCCCCCAATCCAGCATGGTAATATAGAAAGACGGGGGGGGGGGTGTCACATGTTCCTACATATCCAGGTCTATGTATTTCTTGGGGAGGGGCTCTGATAGCAGACTGGGGCATAGAGAAATGTGAAACATTCTAGACTTCCATTAACTCCACCATTACACTACATTATCAGGTCTCGGAGCTTTGTTGCACCTCTCTCCTGTCATCTCCTGGACTCTGTGGCCACCATCAGCACTTGTAAGATGCTGATGGAGCTTAAAAACTTTTATAATAGGATGTCAAAGTTTAAAAGATAAGATTTATTAGTGATACATTTGTTTCGTTACATTATATTCTAGATCCGAAAGAGGCTTATTATATCTGATAAGGGAACTCTGGATTGGAAGAAAATGTATTTCAAACTGGTCCGATGCTACCCCAGGAGAGAACAATATGGAGACACTCTACAGTTCTGCCAACACTGTCACATCCTGTCCTGGAAGGTGAGAAAAAAAAAAATACTAAAATTTGAACTCCCGGTTTGGCTTTCGGGTAGCCAAGCCTCTGTGAATGGGCTGGCTGCAGGGGGGGGGGGAAGGAGGTGGGCGAACGTCCAGCTCACTTCGCCATGGCAAACTGAGCCGGAAGTGGGAGCGGGTACCTGTCAAAACCAGGTACCCACTCGCCCCCTCCCCCGAAAGTTGCCAAATGTGGCAGCAAGGAGGGGGAGGAGACAGACAAGTGGAGCCTCCCCTTTTGGATGGAGCTACGCTTTAAGGGGTCAATTAAAAAAAAATTGCCTGGAGTTGGGCTTTCAGTGCAAAAATGGCAATCCGGCTTGGAATGCTATACAGAGCCACAATGTTTGTCACTGATAGCAAATTGTCATGAAACTCACGTGACCGATCCTCTCTAACATGGAGTAGCGTTGTCATTCAATTGTCATATATTGTACTTTTTGTACCTTTTTTAGTTTTTTCCCCTTATCTCACCAATCTCCATGTATTTCCTCCTTAGGGTACAGAGCACCCCTGCACAGCAAACAATCCAGAAAGCTGCTTGGTCTCTCTCTCTCCACAAGATTTCATCAACTTGTTTCGGTTCTAAACTTCCTGGATCAATTTAACAAGCTGAACAATTTTAAGGTCCGAACCTTCTCTGTGAATAGTGTACATTTTGCAAATGGCATAAACCACAGATATTTCTTGTGGAAGAGGGCAGAGTTCACTTGACTCTTCTGTCCGAAGAAAGTGTTTTTACTACGAGACTTGGCTTGGACTTCTCGAAGCGTTGGCCAAGGATCTTCGTCATTTGTGGAAAGAAGTCATCGCGGTGTGCACTAGGTGGATTTGCTTCCAAGGAGCAGGAGCTGGGATGGTCTGTAAATAGGATTCTCAGCATTTGTGGACTTAGGCTTTATTGAGGTCTCTTTGCTTTGCTGGGAAATTTCATCAAACGACCCGGTTTTGCCATAAACTGTTCTATTCCTCAGCACTCCGCCCACAGAATGTCGGATACACCACACATCTCTCTACCTCTTTTATACAACCCCCTTCCATCCAGTAGAATTTGTTCATTGCTCAACGCCGAGCAGTCTGATGTAGAAATGGAAAAGGGTGAATATTTTAAAGGGACTTTAAAATGTCATTGATTTTTAATTTTCCTATTGGGTGAGTCTGTTGGATATATAGTAAGGCGAATGGATGACTACACTTTGGTTTAGGACTGCTTTTTTGAGAAGTTAGCTCCTCAATAAAGTGGTCCAGAAGAACGCCAAAGCAGGAGTTTTTTTATTAATTAAAATCCAGGCAATCTAGTCCAGTAACAAGATTCTAAAGCTTTTCGGCTTACAAAGCCTTAATCGGAGCCAACGTGTTGTTCCCCCTAAATGCTGCTCAGTCACAAAGAAAATGGCGTTAATTAATGTAGATCTAAACCCAATCATGAACATTCTATATAAGTGTTGATGTTAATGTAATTTCAAAAGTTCTTTCCACTTTTTTAAAATAAGCAGCTTTAAAAAAAAATAATAATAATACCTGATAATCCCGCCATAAAGGTACTTGTTTAGGTACTTCCTGTTATGAGGGTGAGAACTGTATCCCAGTTGTGTTGTCACCCTGTTACATGCACCCCTGGTGGAGACTGCAAGAAAAAACAAAAGGAGAATGGAGGCACATCCGGAAGTGAAATCAAAAAAGTTTATTGAAGATCCATAAAATCAAGGAACATGACATACAGCGATCCAATAAGGTGCTCAGTGGACGCGTTTAACACAAACGTACTTACTCATCACATTTGAAACGTGTCCACTGAGCACCTTATTGGCTTGATGTTGTATGTCATGTTCCTTGATGTTATGGATCTTCAATAAACTTTCTATGCAGAGCTGCACCAGATTTTGCACGCTCCAGTTTTAGTAAATAACCCCCACAGTGTTTTAGAAACGTCATCCAGTTAGGGTTTGGATTTACTTTAAGCTCTGCTTAATCCATGCAATACAATAAAATATGAGGATACGGGCTAATAGAAAAGGCTGGATAGCACTAGGGATAGAACACAATGCCATTGTGAGGGATTGGCTGGAAATAGGAGACTCTAGAAAGGTGTTATTATTGAGAAAAGTAGTTGGCCTGGCCATATTTTGCTCAATGGGTGAACCAGTTGGACCCATTCTGTTTAATTCAACTTTTGTTGAAGGAGCCTGTTGGCAATTTTGTGGCTAAACAGCAGCTTCATCAAATCAGATGGAGGCACTCTGAGTATTTTGGCGTCTGGCAGACCCAGCTATCAAAATACAATAGTCGTTTATCTGCATTGGGGTGGAGAATTCTTTAGGCTGTGTATAGGCTGTGTATGGCCAGCTTTACTAGATCACTACAATTCTTTTAATTTTGCACAAAAATTTGCATAGTGAGTACAGTTTTATGCCAAAGGCATTAGCAGAAAAAAATTATTTGAGGTTCTTGTCCCATTAAATCACCTGTAAACTCAAAACACAAGTTGGCCTCTGTGATGTTTATAATTTTTTTAAATAGAAAAAAATAATTTGTGTTATTTAAGCTGGTATTAAATTATTAATGGTATTTACCTTCAAAAGCTGGATTCCTGTTCTGTGATCTCATGAGGATTTTGCAGTCAGCAGTTCCTCAGCCTAAGGTGGCTGACACTAAACAATATATCCATCTAACATGAATGCAAAAAAAAAGTCAAATTCCACCTTTCTGAGAAAATTAATAATTGCACCCATATTAAAATAAGAAAATATATACTTATATTAATTTTGCATTTCAGCCTGCAAATCAGCCTTTCTCAACCTTTTTGCCCCAGAAGAACCCCTAAAATGTTCAGGTATCGGGGAACCCTTACCGAATGAATTGATTTTATTATGGCAAAAATTCGCTTTACATTGGTGGCCTGTAGGAAGAATACCGTTGGCCAGAATGCCACCCTTAGAGGCACCTAAAAAGATCATTATCGTTATGCTGCTGGCTTTGCAAAGTCCTGTTGGCTTTGGAATTATCCAGGCACCATCAAATGGGAGGTCAATCAGCCACAGCTCAATAAATCTCTAGCAGCCTTTGGAGGAACCCTGGTTGCAACTGTGTTCAGTGGGTCACGGGTGCAATGCTCTGGTTCCTGCAGACAATTCCTGCAGCCACAGGTCCGTACCAAGGTCCAGACCTGCAGTTTTGGGGCTAGAGGGTCTATCGCTTATGTGTTCCACTGGGTCCCAGCGGTGGAAGATGGGACTTATAGTCTCTCCATTCCGAGATATCTGTGAATGGCTGTGCAGGCGTAGAAGTCTCAGGGGAGAGGAAGTCCAAAATTTAGATAAGGTGACAGGGAGCCATTTGGGAGTGGGTGATGGCGGAATGGCACCATGTTTCCCTAAATATAGCTGTAACATGAAACCAACTGTAAAATGTGGACTTAGCCTTGAAACAGCTCATTTTCTGTCCAAGTCTACGAACTTCTACTCCAGCCTTTCTCAACCTTTTTTGCCCCAGAGAAACCCTTGAAATAATTTTTAGGTCATAGGGAACCCCAGCTAAACCAATTCAATGGAGGTCAGTAGATAAAATGCCACTTGTGTTGGTGGTCAGTTGGAAGAACGCACAGCTTTCAGTGGTGGTCAGAATACCACCCTTGCAGACAGCTAATAAGATTACTGGTGTCTTGCTGCTAGCTCTGCCAAATGGAGTTGGCTCTGGAACTATGTAGGCACCATCAGATTGCAGGTCAACCAAACACTGCTCAAGGAGCCCCTAGCACCGTCTGGAGGAAGCCTGGTTGAGAATGGCTGGTTCACATCTATTGGAAATTAGTCATTTTTGTACGAGAGGCAACTTGTGTTTTTAGTTTAAATTCCTTTGACAGAAATACGATCTATGAAAAAAATTTTCACAAAAACTCAACTTGATATACTGTAGATTCTCATGTTAAAAGAAAAGTAAATCGATTTTAGAAAGTGATTTTATTTTCGGATGTTAGATATTTGATCTCTTTTATATCCTTGTGGAGAATATTTGTTCCTGACTCGTGTATAGATCTGTGGTTTCAGATTGACATTTTATAGTTTTTAGCATTTAAAGGGGACCTGTTGTGAGAGAAATAGCCATGGTATCATTTCCAGCTCCTATATGAATGAGTACATGCTATGTTGGCCAACGAAAAAAGTAGACTTTTGGATTTAAGGTGATGACTTTTATTGGCTAACCAATATATGGTAACAACCTTAAGCCATATTTCAACTCCTTTAATGAAAATCCCAGTTGACTGGCTGTCATGTTGGTCCTCCGACTTGAAGCTGACCTCCAGGCTAAATACATAAATAAAATTTATATAAGGTTGGCCATACATTGTACAATTTTTTTGTTCAGTTTCCTTTTGGATTTACCTTCAACTATGTAGTGCAAGGGCATGCCTGATTACATACAAATTAAAGTTTTTTAAGGAGTTATTTTTACCTGCCCAATGATTTGTATTTCTGTCCATCCTGCCCTGAGATTTACACAACTCTATCACAGGTGGATGACACCACTTATAGTTCATGACTACAGTGGTGTCCTCTCTACACCTCCAGCCTGTTGACTGGACAGTAAAGGAGAAGCAGTATCCCTTTGCTCTCTCCTCCAATCAGCTTGATCCATGCATGCGGTTCACCTGATTGGCTCCTTGCACTGTTGCTCCTGGTCTAAGCTCTGCTGTATATAACAGAATAGATTGGGAGAAGCTGATGCAAATTAAGATACTTACACTAGTTACATAAAAATAAATCAATTTAAACCATGAATTAATGAATACAGAGCTGCACTAAACTCTGTATTTTACATCCGCCTGGAGTTCAGCTTTAACTAACCTAGAAGACCTGGAGCAAGAAGGCAGTCTCCAGTTTCCAGCCTTTGAGTCTCTGACCCGACTGGCTGATTTTCTTTTTTATTCTGATTTAGTGACTTATTAACGTCAAAACTATAGGCAAAACTTTATTTATTTTTTCATTTTGGATAGAGTAAAGAAGGGTTATAACCCCCTGTAAGGTTTATTTTTGCCATCTTTGTCCCATTGGGGAGATTTCCCTTCACTTCCTGTCCCATAGCCAAACAGGAAGTGAGAAGAAATCCCTGTAAATTAAGGGAATCCCTTGGGGACCCCAAAGTCACCAGAACTAGTGTCCCAATTGGAAGATTTCCCCTCTATTACTTTTCTGGAGACAACCCAAAATCTGTGATTTTTTTTTTTTTTTTTCCTTTTACTTTCAATGATAAATGGTAAACAGGACAAATAGAGAGGGTGAATCTCCCTAATGGGGACACAGACAGCAATAAAAACTGACAGCTGTTCTAATCCATCTCCCCTCTATCCAAAACTAATAAAAATGTTTTGCCGTTAGTTATAATTTAAGTAACAAAACGGACATGACAGCCAGAGAACAAGCGTTTTCAGAAGGTAGAGAAGAGCAGCAGAGGTGTTTCCTTCATGACAGGTCCCCTTTAGTAATTTTTCTCAGTGTCTTAATATATAAAGAGGTAGCTTTTCGTTCCAAAAAGTTAGACGGCACATTTTATCACAAATAATATGAATATGTTCACACAAATGCACTTTTTTTTAAACATTTTATATTTATTGTGTGTTAGTATGCTTGTGACATGACGATTTAAGTACTGTAACTATTGACATGAGATAGGCAGTTTACCTTCCTTAATAATGAATATTAAAAGTATTTTTAATGAGGCATGTAATAATGTGCACCGTGCTAGAAATTCTTAAAGGGGACTTTGGAGAAACTTTCAAGCACTTAGAGAGTGACATTTGACCTGCATCAGATATACAGTATTTGTTCACGTTAAGTGCATGCATGCTAAGCCTTAACAAATAGGATTCTGTGTGCTGGAAATGTCACCTGCTTGTACCCTTCACTACGTTCGATCATTTTCTGACGCATACCACTAATATTATAGTTGCTGTGTATCCTCTTGAGCCTATGAGGACCGTTACTTTGTACACTAATGCAAGCTGATGAATGCTCCATGTTGATGCAGAGCCGAAACCGAACAATTTTTGCTTTTTATTTTTTGCTTTTTTTTTTTTATGTTTTATGTTAAGGGTTTAAAATTTGTAACTATTGTTACTTTTTGTTATCTTTTTTTACATTTCTTTATTAAAGTGGATGTAAACCTTCACATATACCCAGTGAAGTGAAGTGAACAGCCTTAGATGATACACAGGGATGAAACAAATCTCCCTACATAAGTTTTACATGTATATCTGCTGTCTTCAGCTTTCTATATTCTTTAAAAAGTGCAGAGCCTGTTAGAATTTGTACTTCCTCTTTCAGCAGTGGGAGGGGAGTCATACACTGTGTGACAGCTGATTGGAGGAAAGGCACACACCCCCCTCCACATAGGCAGAGGAAGAAATAAACATGCAGAGCTGTGCTGTGAATAGACCCGCTCTCTGCTAGTCTATTTATAATGACCTCCCTGACACATATTTTCAGCTGCTTTATCTCCTGTGTCAGAGAACTTGTCACAGAAGTTATAATGCTGATAACAGAAGAACGGAGCAGCAGAAAATCACGGGGCTTAGTGCTCTCGAGAGAGAGATAGGTAAACACTACAGCTATATGTGCCCAGGTCAAATTTCATGAATCGGGTTTACATCCACTTTAAGAAAATCAAAAAAAGTACATTTATATGGTTATAGAAGTATAGCCTCTCATTTTATTGAAACTACAAGTCTCAGCCAGACTCTAGGTTCTTCCTTTCCCCTTCATCAATATTCTAATGAATGTTTTTTTTTTTTTTTTTTTTTTAATAGAAGCTTTCCGTTTTTATTACCTACCTTATTTTACACCATCACTGGATCTCTGGGCTTCTCTATACATTGCAGGTAGATTATGGCTCTAATTTTCTAAACAAAGGGCCAGTTTACTGTCCTTCAAGCTTTAGGGGGGGGGGGGGCAGACTGTAGCCTGTGGAGGAAGACATTGGCTTGGTGTCAGTGGGAGGAATAGTGTCCCATCGTTGGTGTCAGTGGGAGGAATAGTGTCCCATCGTTGGTGTCAGTGGGAGGAATAGTGTCCCATCATTGGTATCAGTGGGAGGAATAGTGTCCCATCATTGGTATCAGTGGGGGGAATAGTGTCCCATCATTGGTATCAGTGGGAGGAATAGTGTCCCATCATTGGTATCAGTGGGGGAATAGTGTCCCATCATTGGTGTCAGTGGGGGGAATAGTGTCCCATCATTGGTATCAGTGGAAGGAATAGTGTCCCATCATTGGTGTCAGTGGAAGGAATAGTGTCCCATCATTGGTGTCAGTGGAAGGAATAGTGTCCCATCATTGGTGTCAGTGGGGGGAATAGTGTCCCATCATTGGTATCAGTGGGGGAATAGTGTCCCATCATTGGTGTCAGTGGGGGGAATAGTGTCCCATCATTGGTATCAGTGGAAGGAATAGTGTCCCATCATTGGTGTCAGTGGAAGGAATAGTGTCCCATCATTGGTGTAAAGGGGAGGAATAGTGTTCCATTGTTGGTGTTAGTGAGAGAATAGTGCCCCATTGTTGCTGTCAGTGTCAGGAACTATCCCCCACTGTTGCTGACAGTGGGGGGGAATAATGCCCCAAGGGCCAGATAAAAGCAAGCAAAGGGCCACATCCGGCCCCCAGGCCAGTTTGGAGAGCATTGCTCTACATTAAAACTCAGTACTCCCCAGCCTTGCTGTAAACATGGGAGAGAGCCAAGGGAATATAGCAAAGGTGGCAGTCTCCTCTGCAGAGCGTCTGCCGCTGGAGACAGGACCAGAGCGGCTTCAAAAAAAAAAAGGCATGTATAGCCATTTCTTCTTTACAGGGCTAGATAGGTTAGTCTAAAGCCTCATACACACGATCAAATTTCCCGTTCGGGAATTGTGTTGACAGATTTTTGGCCTAAAATCCGACCGTTTGTACACTCCATCAGACAACTGTTGCATTTTCCGCGGACAAATGTTGAATGGCAGGCTTATAAAATTTTCCGAGGACAACGGTCTGTTGTCAGATTTTCCCATCGTATGTACATCAGACAAAAGTCCAAAACATGCATGCTCGGAATCAATGCTCACCAAACACAACATTAGCAGAAGGTGCCCAAAGGGTGACGCTAAAGAGCTGAAAAAACATGTAGTACGTTACTACATTCACTTTTGTTGGCCTACAATTGTGTGCCGTTTGTATGCAACAGAAGTTCCTGGCCAACACCCTTCGGACAAAAGTCTGACGCTTTGTCTGGAAAATCTGACCGTGTGTACGAGGCTTTAGAGTAGACATGTGCACAACAAAAAAATTCGTTAATTTTCCGTTTCGTTTCCGTCGATTCGTAAATTCGTAAGTCGTCGGTGTTCGGATTCGTACATTCGTAAGTTATTTTTTCGTTGATTCGTTTTTTCTTTAGTTTAATTTTCGGACGCATTCATATTTATTCGTAATCGGAGCATAATTCATAATTTGATGTAATGTGTATGCTATTATTACATTTTAATAATTTACGAATCGAAAAAAAAGTTACGAATGTACAATTTTTTTGTTCAATCCATTCGAAGCACGTTTAGCAGCACCGTTGTAAGGGACACGGAAAATGACCAATTCAACAAAAAAAGTTACGAATGTACGAATTTTTTCGTTCGTTTTTCTTCATTAGTACATTCGTTGTTTCCTATTTGTTTTTTTTCGGATTCGAATGATTCGCTATTCTGATTCGTACGATTCGTTATTCTGATTCGTACGATTCGAATGATTCGTTCATTCGTACGAAAAACCAAAAAAATGAAACGAATTGCACATGTCTACTTCAGAGTGTGGATGCCTGTAGATTTAAATATTTTAGTGTTAGGGTGGACTTCCACTTTAATGCCCGACATCCCTAGCCTAGATGGACTCATCTTACCCTTAGTCAAACCTATTCCCCCCCACCCCCGCCACCCATTTTGGAAACAGCCAGTGACATACTTTGTGATTAACTTGTCAAACAGCACAGACTGATTTGTGGTGCTGTAGCGACTCCTCCGGATCCTGCCGCTCCGGCGAACTTCCACAAGGCCATCTTCCACGAGGCCATCTTCCTTGTGGGCGACAACTTTTTCTGCACCGTCTCTTGTCCTCTTCATTGGTTTCTTTCCAGTAGACGCCATCACCTCTGAAAGACAGCAATAAAGTAGTTTGAGGTATTTTCTTTTGTCATAATCAATAGCTCTTATCAATTCCAACAGCACAGATATTATATTTTTTTATAAGCAATTCCAAAATCCATCAATGAATTACTACAAAGTTCAGATGAGATCTCTCCAGGTTTAAAAAAATAAAAATCTACAAAAATAAAAAAAAACACAATTTATCGCATTTTTCTGCTCTGCACAGACCCTGAAGTTTTTTTTACCTCAATGCATTAAGGTGAAAAAACGCAGCAGCCCCCCCCCCCCCCCTTTTACTTACCTGAACCTTGTCTTTTAATTGACGGGGATAAGCACAGCAGCTCCAGCCGGTGTCGAGGGTCCAGACTGGATAGATTGATAGCAGCGCAGCCATTGGCTCTCGCTGCTGTCAATCAAATCCAATGGGATTCGAGGCCAAGTCCTGCTTTCTGTATCAATGGACGCAGCAGCAGGACACTGAAGCACGCCCGCACGAGTGCCCAGAGGGAGAGCGCTTCTTGAATGGGGCACTCCAGAAGAGGAGGAGCCAGGAGAGCCACTGAGGGACCCCAGGAGGAGGATTGGGGCCACTGTGCAAAACCAACTGCACAGAGGAGGTGTGTATGACATGCTTGTTTTTTTTTTGTTTAACTAACCTTTACATATCCTTGAAGCAGTGGTTTTGAGACGCAATGTGTCTACACATTCACTGTGTTGAGCAACCCAACACAGCTAAAGGTCGGCCTGCACTTGTTGGCCAGACTGGAGTGACCACTGGATTTACATTCATACAGGGCACGTCCTTACTCCTGAAGACTAGGCAGAAATAACTGGCTTGCCTATAGCAGAGAGGGGGTCTTATACCAGAGTCAGCCCATAGGAGGTGCAGTTGTCTTTACTGCCTAGTGTCCCACTCCTGTAGGTAATACTTCATATTCCCATCGCACACGTTCCTGGATGAGCTCTCAATGTTTGGGCTCTGCAGCAACAACCAGCTGAATACTGGTTCAAGTCACAAAGTAGATATTTGCCAGCACACCATGGATCGAAAAAAAATTGCGTCCAAACGGATTATAGCATGATCACAACAGGAGAGTGATACGTTTCGGAGACACGCAGGACCCCTTCGTCAGGCATATGATGTGCCTGACAAAAAGGTCCTGTGTGAGTCCGAAACGTTGCACTCTCCTGATGTGATCATGCAATAATCCGTTTGGATGCCACTTTGTCGATCCATGGTGTGCTGGCAAATATCTACTCCACTTCTGTAGGTGGCGCTATAAAACTCTGCCGGTCAACATTAACCTCTTGCTGACCACTCTATAGCTAGATGACAGGGGTGGGGTGGGCGTCCTGTGTAAGTTCACCTTGCAGATTTTTCCATAAGGTGAACTTGCCCTTTAATTTGGTTTGAGTTAAATAATTAGTGTGCCTTTACTTCAGAAACAGGGAACTGATCCAACAACTCTGGGGAAAGACTGGATTTTTTTCCACCCTCTTGCATGACAAAATTTCTAATTGTGTTGCCCAGGCGAGTCGTTTTTCCGCCCTCTGGACAAAAACCTGCAGCAACTTGGAAGGCTGAACTTGGTCAGACTTTCAATCTTATTGGCCATTGCATGAAGTTGTAAAATGCAGTTGCACATTGTCACAAGTATTAGTATCTTTTTTTTTCCCCCCGTCTTTAGAAAAAGTACAAAAAGCATCAGCTACTTCAGGATCTGTAAAGCTTCAGTGTCATGTCAAGTGATTTTGTAGCAGCCACAGAATCACTTTATTCAGGTTTTCCACTAGGAAATGTGCTGAATAACGGTCAATTAAAGTGGTTGTAAACCTCAGACATGAAATATGAACAAAGCACATCTTTCCATACTTTGTACCGGTCTCTATCCAAAGTAACGAGTGCGATTTCTCTTTGTTGCCCCCTTCCCCTTTATCTGCTCGGCTCACTTCTGACAGCTTTTCCCCGATTCGAAGAGATAATTGGTGAGGGAAGGAGATCTCCAGCACACAACCTGTCATTGACAGCCACCGCTCTGCATGTTCCTGTAGACAGGGAGGAGGGGCTTCCCTTTTCTCCAATCAGGGCTCAGAGCTCTCCTCAATGAGCTCTTCAGCATGAGATCCCTGCCCCCCTGCTTTTCAGAGCAAAAATATGTTGAGTAAAATGTAGGTCTTGGGAAACAGGTACAACTTATGTAGGGGGATTTGTTTTATTCTGTGTGTATCATCTGAGGCCAGTCACTTCACCGAGTATACGTAGAGGTTTACAACCACTTTAAAAAGTTCAAAGTTCAGTGATACCAACTGTTATAGCATTTGATGCTAGCTATGGAACTGATATTTTTATTAGCTAGCTACTCATGTTCTCCAAAGCGGTTGAGGTGTTGCACACAATTTGCAAATATAGTCAGGCATCAGCCAAGTAGCGGAAGAAAAAAAAAAAAAAAAAAATTTAAAACATTTCGCAGTTGCTACAAAGTCATTGGCATGTCACGGTCTTTATGCTTCGGAAAGTTTTCAACCATATTTCAAAAAGGGTCCTAAAGTGACAATTTAAAGTGATAAAGTCTCATTTTAATTTTTTTTTCCCCCTTTAAAAATAACATGTTAGACTTACCTGCTCTGTGTAATGGTTTTGTACAGAGCAGCCCCAATCCTCCTCTTATCGGGTCCCTTGCCGGCGCTCCTGGCCCCTCCCTCCTGTTGAAAGCTTCCTCATAAAGCAGCTTGCTATGGGGGCATCGGAGCCGCAGTGTTCGGGTGTCCAGACATGGAACCATGGCTAGGCCCCGCCCCTTCTCCTCATTGGCTCACTGACTGATAGCAGCGGCAATGGCGGCACTGCTGATGTATCTCAGGCAATCAGAAGGGAGAGTCCCAGGTCGGCAGAGACACTCGTGCAACATCGCTGGATCGAGATGGGGCTCAGGTAAGTATTAGGGGGGCTGCTAAACACAGGAGATTTTTTTTTTTTATCTTAATGCATAGAATGCATTAAGATAAAAAAACTTCTGACTGTACAATCACTTTAACTTCACCCTAAACGACATCCATCAATAAATGTGTCATTAACAGAATAGTCATCAGGGATGAACTTTTACCTTCATTGGAATCGCCATTTATAGTCACATCTGGTTGTAACCTCGCCAGCCTCCTAAAGAGGAAAAAAAACAAACAATCAAGATAATTACCAGGAGACAAAGCACTGCATAATAATAATAATAAAAAAAAAAAAGAAGGTAAAAACTATGAAGATATGGAGGTCTAGTTTTTTGGCGTTTATAAGTCAAACTACTGGTTTAATATTAACAGAGTAAGTTAATGATTGAAATAAGCTTAGAAGAGGATGGATTCGGGTTGCCATGGGCACTGAATTTTTTTTTTTTAAAGGGTTAGTTCACAAAAAAAAAAAAAAAAAAGCCTACGCAGGTAAGGGGTGTCTAGATATTAACTGTACTGAGTACAGATGAATAATGGCCTTGCTATAGGTGTAGCCCATGTACCTCATGAAGGCTGACTGGAATATATCCAAGATGTTGCTAAGTGAGGCCTAGTCATCACTGCTCTCAAATGCTGAGCTCAGAGCTACGGCATCAGGGGAGAGAAAGTATGTGAGGGGGGGGGGATTTGAATCAGAGAAAGAACTCACTGCTGTAATGGTGAAGGGGAGCAGTAAAGACCAAGCTTCACGCAGCAACGTCCTGGGAGAATTTCAGTCAGGCTTCGAGAAGTTGGTAAATAACCTACACCTATCGCAAGGGCATGGATTCAATTTCAGTCAAAGCTGCACAGTTTGTTTTCAAATCATTCCCCGCATCTATTACCTTTTGTACCACCATCCCTCCCTTTAGAATGTAAGCTCTACGAGCCGGGCCCTCCTGTCCCTTCTGTATTGAACTGTACTGTAATTGTGGTGTCCCCCCCCCCCCCCCTCTACATTGTAAAGCGCTGTGTAAACTGTTGGCGCTATATAGTGTATAATACAGACACCCCTTACCTGCATAGGTAGTTTTTGTGGTATATCCCTTTAAACAGTGTAAGAACAACCAAAACATATTTTGATCAAATATTGTTGATGTTCAAATATTAATGATCTGACAGTTTTGCTTTCCTCGATCTACATCTTAAAAGTCGAGTTCCAGCCTTTTCTTAATTTTCCTAAAAAACACCCCTGCAAGGGTGGCATCTTGTATAGTACATTCCGGTATATGTAGTCTTTTTTGTTAGATCGTTCTGCAAATTACTGTCACCTCCTTCGCAAGCTCGCTCCCATCTTCAGTGTGGGCGTCTGAAGCCCGCTCGTAGCTCCTTGCAGAATATGGTGCTGCTGGCTACCCAGCATGCACCTCCAGATTTTTGGGTACAAGGCGAGGCGCGCTCATTGTATTATATGGATGTACAGTGGATATAAAAAGTCTACACACCCTCGTTAAAATGTAAGGTTTCTGTGATGTAAAAAAAAATAAAAAAAAAAAAACAAAAAGAAATAAATTTCAGAACTTTTTCCACCTTTAAAGCTACATATAAACTGTACAACTCAATTGAAAAACAAACGGAAATGTGGTTGCATAAGTGTGCACACCCTCTTATAACTGGGGATGTAGCCGTGTTCAGAATTAACCGGTTCGCGACCATGTCATACTGCGGCACAATGGCTCTTCTGGGCGAAATCCCATACGGGTACATCCTACCCTTATTGGCCAGAGGGCACGTGAGATCATGTGCACGAGTGCCAGCATGGGGATTTGTGTGTGTAAACACACAATTCCCTGTGATGTCGGAGGAGAGGAGCCATATAATTTGTTCCTAAGTAGGAAAAATTATATATATATATATATATATATATATGTCTCCTCTCCTAGTCAATCCTATCCCCATACAGTTGAAACACACAGCGAGGGAACACACCATTAACCCCTTCCCTAGAACATTTACACCACAGTAATCAGTGCATTTTTATAGCATTGATAGCTGTATAAATGCCAATGGCCCCAAAAAAAAAAAAAAATGAATAAAAAAAACAATAAATTGTCAAAAGACTCCAATCTGTCCGTCGCAATACCGAGAAAAGTCGCAGATCACCGCCATTACAGTATATAAGAAATAAATAAAAAAAATAATATGTAGCTGAACATGTTGGCCTAAACTAATGAATTTTTTTTTTTTTTAATTTGGGGGAGATGTATGATAGCAAAAAAATAAAAATAAAATTGTGTTTTTCTTTCAAAATTAAAAAACAAAACTTAATACTTGCGCCAAAGAATAATATAAAAACACATAACTATTGCATGGTGTTAATAAACAAGGACTGCTGCTGCTACCTAAAAAAGGTTAAAAAACCTTGAATATTTTTTTTTTTTTTTTTTTTTATTGAAAAGCCAATGGCGTGTGAAACACACCCAAAAAACTCCACCCGGTGCCAAAAAAGTGCACACACATAAAGAGTGAAACACAAAAAGTGCAACGGGTGTTCTCTTGTCCTCCCAAGGAAGGACCTTGACCCTGATCCCCCGGGGCGTTAGGCTCCAGCAGGGGACTAAGGTACTCACATGGTCCATCTGGCCGAAACCAGACGGACCCCTTTCTCTGGAGGGTCTGCCGAAACAGACCCACCCAAGTACTTGGTGGGGCTCTCCCGAAGAGAGACCCCATGAGAGAAGGTGAACTAAGCCAGAAGGCCATGTCCACCTCCTCCCAAGACTTTCAGGGCTGGCCCGAGGACCGAACACCCTACTCATCACACTGTGACAAACGTGAACACCAAACAAAAATATACAAAAAAGTGACAAACAGGGGGTAAATAAAAAGAGAGTGGGGAGAAGGAAGATGGGAGAGTGAGTGGAAAGTGACCATTGTGCAATACAATGGCCGGCCCTCCGGCCAGGAATAAAAAATTTCCCCTGGTCCTAGCCAAAAGGATCGGCCCTAGAGGCAGGTGTGAAAAACGTGTGTTGTGGTGAAAGTGACCATGGTGCCATAAAACAAAGTGGTTTCCCACAGTGAATGTACGACACCCCTGAACTGCCACTTCAGGGGCACAATCACCACTGGCTTTTCAACGTGCAACCCTGGCCCGCCAGCCATAGACCACAACAGCCCCCACCCCAGTCAGGAAGGAGATCAGGAAGCTTAGTGTGTGCCCCCAAGGCGAAAGGGCTCCACCATCGCTCCATCACTCCCTCCTAATTACAACCTAGGAAGTACTAGCCGCTCCCCCCCCCTCACCAAAGAGGAGCTAGCGTTCTTTCCCAAGAAGACTGACCGGAGCTAGAGCTGCCACAATCCAGGCCAGAAGGCCAGGGACTCGGCCCTTCAGCGCCAACCCAGTGGTTCTCCATCCCCATCAGAAGGCTTCCCTTTCAGCTACGAACCGCTCCAGGTCACCTTTACGCCAGCAGGCTTTTGCATAGCAACCGCCAACCCTGCTCCACCTCGCCGTAGAACAGGGACGGAAGCAAGCGCCACCTCCTGGCAACTGATAAGAACAGATACTACACTTGATCTTAGCCAAAAGGCCGAGAAGGCTGATGACGCCCTGGAGGAGGGGCAAAACGCGTAGACGCAATTTCCGGCCAGTAAGCCAGTGACGCCTGCTTCCTGTTCCGTTTGGAGCGCACGCCAACAGCGCACCCGGAACTCGCTGATCCAAGTCTGCTCAGTAGTGAGTCACTATTGTTTTGCACTTAGAGGTTTAGCACGGCGATACCACACATGCTTGTTTTTTTCTTTCCTTTACGGCACTCATATTCAACCGGAGTCTCCATTGGATCATTTGAAGTATTTTTCGGATTCCTGATATTACCCATCTCACCACTTCATTATAGCCTACTTAGACCCTAGGACTGCAAAGCCGTGGGTCACATTGTTCTGGTGAGTAGGGTTCTTAAGGGGACCATCCCTTCAGGATCACCTGCAATTTATCCCAACCTGCAATATTGACTTTTAATCTATTATTATTGTTGTTGACACTGTTTGTTTTGTAAAGTAAGGTTTTTCACTTATACTCACAGCGGTATAATAGTAATCACAGTGGTAATATATGCACCACCCCCAGTGGTGAGACATGTGTACCAGCAATTTTGTCACTATAAGTTGCAATACTGACTTATAACCTACCATTATTGTTGTTTTTACTGTTTGTTTTGTAAAGCAAAGTTTTTTCTCACTTATACTCACAGTGGTATAATAGTAATCACAGTCGCTATATTTGCACCACCTCCAGTGGTGAGACACGTGTAATAGCAATTTTGTCACTATAAGTTGCCTTTTTCATTGTTTTGTTTGCCTCACTCACACCCCTAGTGGTGATTCACATCTGCTAGCGCAGCCTTATCTTTTAGTACATCACTTTCTTTCAAAATTGTCCCCCTTTTTTGTTTATAGTGCAAAAAATAAAAAACCACAGAGGTAATCAAATACCACCAAAAGAAAGCTCTATTTGTGGGAGAAAAAGGACGCAAAATTTAGTTTGGGTGGTGTTTAATGACCGCAAAATTGTCGGTTAAAGGGTGCTCTGGTCAGGAAAAATCTTCCGGGGCTGAAGCGATTAAGCAATCACATTCAAACTCATGTTAAAGAGTCAGTACACACCAGCCATCATTTAAAGTATCTCTGATTAACCCAAAATAAAAGGTCAGCTGTTCTAGTAGGTCTTTCCTGACATTTTCTTAGTCATATCCTACAGCAAAAGCCATGATCCGCAGAGAGTTTCCAAAGCATCAGAGGGATCTCATTGTTAAAAAGGTATCAAGTCAGGAGAAGGGTACAAAACGGCAAAAAAAAAAAAAAAAAGGCATTATATATACCATGGAACATGGCGAAGACAGACATGTGGAGAAAACATGGCACAACAGCGACATTACCAAGAACTGGACGTCCCTCCAAAATTGATTAAAAAAAAGAAAACTGGTTAGGGAGGCTGCCAGGAGGCCTACAGCAACAAGTACTGGCTGTGTGGTACATGTGACATCAATCTCCCGTATTCTTCATATGTCTCGGCTATGGGGTAGAGTGGCAAGACGGAAGCCTTTTAAGAAAAACATCCAAGCCCGGCTACATTTTGCAAAAACACATCTGAAGTCCCCCCCCCCCCCCCCCAAAAGCATGCGGGAAAATGTGTTCTGGTCTGATGAAACCAAGGTTGAACTTTTTGGCCATAATTCGAAAAAATAAAAAATAAAATAAAAAATCCTGCACAATCAACAAAACACCACCATACCCATGGTGAAGGCAGCATAATGCTTTGTTTTTCTTCAGCTGGAACAGGGGCCTTAGTCAAGGTAGAGGGAATTATGAACAGTTCCAAATACCAGTCAATACTGGCACAAAACATTCAGGCTTCTGCTATAAAACTGAACATGAAGAGAAACTTTATATTTCAGCAAGACAATGACCCAAAGCACACATCCAAATCAACAAATTAATGGCTTCACCAGAAGATTAAAGTTTATGGCCAAGCCAGAGCCCAGACCTGAATCCGATTGAAAACAACCTATGGGGTGATCTGAAGAGGGCTGTGCACAGGAGGAGATGCCCTCACAATCTGACAGATTTGGAGTGTTTTTTGCAAAGAAGAATGGGCAAATATTGCCAAGTGAAGATGTGCCGTGCTGATAGAATCATACCCTAAAAAAAAAAAAATCAGGCGCTTCAACAAAGTATTAGTTTAAGGGCGTGTCCACTTATGCAATCATATTTTATTTTCACTTCCCTCCAACTAAAAGATTTCAGTTTAAACTGTACAACTCAGCTGAACAACAAATGGTCCCATTAAAAAGGTGGAAAAAGTTCTGAAATTATTATCTTTGTCACATCACAGAAACCTGACATTTTAAACAGGGGTGTGTAGACTTTTTACATCCACTATACCTTGCCACGATGAGGTACAGCAGAAGTGCGCCTGTCTAATGGCCAAAAAAAGATAAGAAGCTTCAATTACCTGGAAAACCTTTTCTCCTCTGTGCCGTTCATGGTCTCGGTTTCATTAGTCTTGTCCAAGTCTAAGCTGGAATCTGAATAGTTATGTCCATTCTCAGGATTTCGCTTCCTTAATGACCGCAGGACAGGTTTCCCATCATTAGATTTATTGGCAAATGACCCCTATTTTGGAAAGAACACAGACAAAAGCAATAGATTAACAAGAGAATATGGCTCTTTGTTGTATACATAATTGTATGGCTGCAACTAACGATTATTTTCATAAGCGATTAGTTGGCCGATTATTGTTTCGATTAATCGGCTAATAACCTTAAAAAAAATGTGTGGTGTATAATTTAGTTAATATGTAAAGTTTAAAAAAAAAAAAAGGCAATTTATTCTTAAATATCTCTATGCAGTGGTAAATATAAACAACCAACTATATGGTTAGGGAGCAAAATATCAAATCCACTCCGAGAATAACAGACAGAAGAGATATACTGTATACACTATTAGAGGAGATATACTGGATACACTATTAGAGGAGATATACTGGATACACTATTAGAAGAGACATACTGTTTTTTGGCCAATTTGTTGTTGGGCAGAATAAAAAAACACAAATTGCTGCAAAAAAACGCATTACATGCTTTTCTGCAGCTTCTCCATTGAAGTATATTGAACCAAAAAAAAGTTTTGCGTTAAAAAAAAGTCCCTGACCCTTTCCAAATACGCAGCAGCTGAAAAAAAGCATAGATGTGAACGTGTCCCACAGGAAACCATGTAATGGACTGTAGTACGTTTCTTCAAAAAGCACCAAAAAACACAGAGATGTGAACCAGGTCTAAGACATAGTAACATAATGGGGTTATAAATAACTAAAATGAGCCCTTTAGTACAAAAAAAAGCAGATAATTACTACTGTAAGGGTTTAATTTTTTTTTTACTGTAGAACTGTGAAAGTAATATTTACAGTAGTGATTATTTGCTCTTTTTGTACTATAAAGGGCTCGTTTTATTTTTTACCCCCATTAATCGATTATGAAAATAGTAATCGATTAATTTCATAATTGATTAATCAATTAGTTGTTTCAGCCCTAGTGGCCACGATTGACCGTTTAGGTTCGGTCAATTGGCAGCTCAGACCCAAGCATAGCCAACGTGGAAGGTGGTCACATGTCGTCCCCCCATACCTAGAAGTACAGGATATTTGAGTGCTACAACAGACTGAGGGACATGGAAGCACAAGAAAGGAAAATATAAAATGTTGGGGAGGTGTGCCTTGAGTAGGCAAAATTACAGATTTACGTTAAGTAAACATAACCTTTACTGCAAGGGCACCACATCCATGAGCTACATGAGAAACCCAATAAGTGGAGCGCATTGGAGCTAGAACACAAGTCAGTTTATGTCTGCCACTACTTAGAGGTGAATGGAGGGTCCGATTGGTCGGACTGACCGTGTGAAAGGGGCCCAAAGCTGCTTTCACACTGATGCACTGCGGTATACCCGCACCACGTGTGCAACGCAGTGTACCTTTGGCTTTCCTGCAGTTTGCAATAGACTTCTATTATAATCTGCAGGTTTGGTGCACTTTCAGAAAGCTCCCCAAACTCGCATGTAATAATAGAAGTCTATGGCTCAGTGCAGGTAACCCGCAGGTAAATTGCTCTGCACCTGCGGATCAGTTTGAAAGCAGCCCAGTAACCACTGCAGAAAAGATATGCCCATATATACACTGTGATTTTAGTAATAAACTGACCTTTAGGCTGGTTTCACACCTATGCGTTTTTTGTGCTTTTTGCATATTTGCACTACAGATCGTGTTCCATAGGAAACAATGTTAAATGGACTCCAATGCAAATCTGCAAAATGCACTAAAACTGCATAGGTGGGAATCCAGCCTTAATAACAGTATTCTTTCTATTCAATCCAAGAGCAGGCGGTCGCGGGCCACATCAGAGGGCTCCGTGGGCCACATGTGGCCCCCGGGCAACTGGTTGGGCACCCCTGATGTAGAGCAAAGTTAAGGGCTCATTCACACCAGCAATCTGCACTGAACACCCAACCTCTGGTGCCAAAATGAATTTGATGCTGTGCCCACACAAATGCAGCTTGCAGAGCCGCAATGGTGTGAACTAGGCCTAAGTGCCGGTTCACACTAGTGCGATGCCAGACAGTATGAACCATTTTTAAAAGAAAACATGAGTGAGCAGGAAACACACATTTCTTTTATTTCTTATGGGATTCATACTCTGCAACTGTAGGTCATAACAGAATGACACAATACAAAAAAAAAAAAAAAACATGGCAACAAGTAAATTTAAATGACCCCTGTTCAAAAGTCTGCATCTCCTTAGTTCTTAAAGAGGAGCTCCAGGCCCCCAGCCGCCCCCCCCCCCCCCCGAGCAGCGATGACATCACTCCGGCGCAAATGCGCACAGGAGCCGTGACGGCATATTTGCCTTCACTTGCAGTGCCCTATTTTTGTAAAATATCTCCTAAACTGTGTAGGTTAAGGAGATATTTCTTGGACTCACAGGTAAGCCTTAATCTAGGCTTACCTGTAGGTCAAACTGGTCTGTAAGGGTTTACAACCACTTTAAAAAGCCACAGAAGTGGAAAATTAAACCAATTGCCATTTTAACCTGTGTGTGTCTGTACCAAGAGCAAACATTTCAGGGGATAGAAACATTTGATCAGGGCCATTTCTGTTACAATTTAAAAAAGGAGCCAAAACAACTATGCAATAACAAATGGCTTCACATTAGCACTATCCTTAAAGTGATATTAAAGTCTTGTTTTTTTTTTTTTTTTTAATAAAAATGTTCTACTTACCTGCTCTGTGCAGTTGGTTTTGCAAGGAGCAGCCCAGTCCCTCCTCTTAGGTCCCTCTCTCCTGTTGAATGCCCCCACAGCAAGCAGCTTGCTATTGGGGCACCCCTGCCAAGCTGCTGCTTTGTGTCTCCATTCAGACAGAGCCATGGTTTGCATCCCCCCCCCCCCCTCTCTCCTCATTGGCTTACTGACTAACAGCAGCAGGAGCCAATGGCACCAGCTGCTGTGTCTCAGCCAATCAAGAGGGAGAGTCTCAGGCAGCCAAGGCTCTTGTGCAACATCGCTTGATAGAGATAGGGCCCAGGTAATAATTAGGGGGGGGGGGGGGCTGCTGCACACAGGTTTTATTTTATTGCATAAGACAAAAATAAAAACAAACTTGTGACTTTAGAACCACATTAACCACTTCAATACCGCCCATAGTCAAATGACGCCCACAAGTCCCATCCTGAGTGACGTCCTTCCATTCCCGGCCATCTAGGGGGGGGGGCACTTGCGCCCGCGGCGTTACTCGGGACCCGGTGTGCATGCCTGGCGGCCGCGATGTCCGGCAACCATGGATCTGTGTGTGTGTAAACACAGATCCACGTCCTGTCAGTGGAGACCGATGGTGTGTTCCTAGTACAGAGGAACACTGATCGGTCTCCTCCCCTTGTGAGTCCCCTCCCCTACAGTTAGAATCACTCCCAGGGAACATACATTAACCCCTGCAGTGCCCCCTAGTGTTAACCCCTTTCCTGCACATTTACACTAGGGTTGTCCCGATACCGATAGCAGTATCGGTATCGGGACCGATACCGAGCATTTGTGCGAGTACTTGTACTCGCACAAATGCGCCCGATGCTTAGCCCCGATACCTTGGCAGCGGGCGGCGGTGCGGAGGGCGGAGTCAGCGGGCGGCGGTGCGGAGGGCGGAGTCAGCGGGCGGCGGTGCGGAGGGCGGAGTCAGCGGGCGGAGCGGAGAGCAGATCAGTACACTACGGAGAGCCGAGCGGAGAGTGAGTACTCCGTGTCTCCGTGCAACTAGATAGGCGACCGGAGCCGTCACATTCAGTAATGCAAGTGACGCTCCGTGTTGCCGTTAAACCACGTGGCGTGTATTATCCCGACGCCCATCTTGGTACACCCTGCACTCACTCGGCCTCAATAAAGCAGCAGCGGACATCTTGTTACACCCAGCCCATATAGTTAGGGCTGGGTGTAACAAGATGTCCGCTGCTGCTTTATTGAGGCTGAGTGCTAGGTGTACCAAGATGGGCTTTTTCAGAGCAAAACTAAATCCTAAATCCACTGCCAGCCAGCCATAAATAAGTGCCCATGCAGCCAGCCATCAATGTGTGCCCCCCATCAATGCGTGCCCCCCATCAGTGCGTGCCCCCCATCAGTGCGTGCCCCCCCATCACATGACATTAAAAAAAAGTATCGGTAATCGGTATCGGCAAGTACTTGAAAAAAAGTATCGGTACTTGTACTCGGTCTTAAAAAAGTGGCATCGGGACAACCCTAATTTACACAGTAATCAGTGCAATTTTATAGCAACGATCGCTGTGTAAATGTGAATGGTGAATGGTGTCAAATGTGTCCGAAGTGTCCGCCGCAATGTCACAAACAAAAAAATAAAAATAAATCGCAGATCGTCGCCATTACTGGTAAAAAAAAAAAAAAAAATCAATCAATATACGCTTATTGAGATTTTTTTTTTACCCAAAATATGTAGAATACGTATCGGCCTAAACTGAGTAAAAAAATAAAAAATAAAGTTTTTTTTAAAAATGGGATATTTATTATAGCAAAAAGTGAAAAAATGTTGTTTTTTTTTTCAAAATTGTCGCTCTTGTTTATATTATATTTGTTTATGTTTGGGTGCAACGTCGCATGACCCCGCAATTGTTAGTTAAAATGACGCAGCGCTAAACCGCAAAAAGTGCTCTGGTAAGGAAGGGGGTAAAATCCGGGGCTGAAGTGGTTAAATAAAAGACAGTTCCTTGCATGATCAGTCATATTTTCAATATCAAAATGTTATCATTTCTGTCAGGGTGTGCACAACTGTATAGGCATGAAATAGGCCTTAAACTCCCCCAAAGGAATTAAAAAAAAAAAAAAAAAAAATAAAACAAAACCACACAATTCAGGTGGGGTGTATAGATAGCCCGTCAAAAATGAACAGCAGAACGTCAATGTACTTGTGTAAACATTTGCATCAGTGTTTACGGCATATCTATCTCCTATGTATACGTACCCTTAACCTCTTGATGCAGAGCGCACGCAAATATGTGGCCTCTCGGTGGGTGGGCCTTGGCACTGAGGGGCGGCATATTTTGCGTGCATTAGTGAAAATAGAGCTGCGCCGAATGCGCATCCCCACCAGTTACCGGTGGCTAATAGAAACCACATGACCATAACCCCGCCTCCCAGCATTCTAAACCGCTTAAGGCGCCAGCTCTAAGGGGTTAAGCGAGCCATGTTTTGGAAAAAGAAAGAAAAATTCACTTGATCCCCCCCCCCCATCAACATAGTCCTTGTTAATGGGGGGAATCCCTCCCGCAGTGCTACGGTGTTCTGCCGGCGGGAAAAGCCTTTCCTGCCGGCAGAGCACAATGATGAGTGTTGGCAGCTATAGCCGGCGGCACTAATTGATCGAAAGTACCCGACAGGTTGGCTGTACACAAGTTGAAAGATGAATCGACCTGTGTACAACCAGGGTGCCCATACATGGATCATAATTTTGATCTGTATGCCCAGCTTTAGACCTATCAAACACTGCTGTATGTAGTGCAAATTATTTAAAGCGAAGCTCCACCCTAAAGTGGAACTTCCGCTTATCGGATTCCTCCCCCCCTCCGCTGCCACAATTGGCACCTTTCAGGGGGGGGGGGGGGGGTGCAGATACCTGTATAATACAGGTATCTGCACCCACTTCCGTGACGAATTATCCGGACTGCCCCGCCCCTATCCGGAGATGCCCCGTTGTGTCTTGGGAAACACAGTTCCCAGGACACAGCGGGGACCAATAGAGACGCGCAGCGTGACTCGCGCATGCGCAGTAGGGAACCGGGCAGTGAAGATGTTGCATCTTCACTTCCTGATTCCCTGACTGAGGATGGCGGCGGGGCAGCTGGAAGTCACATTCTGCCTACACCGCTGGAACCAGGAACAGGCAAGTGTCCATTTATTAAAAGTCAGCAGCTGCAGTATTTGTAGCTGCTGACTTTTAATATTTTTGGTGCGGGTGCAGCTCCGCTTTTAAGTAGAACTGAAGGCACAATTTTCAATTTTTTTTCCCTCCCATTTTGGGCAGAGGGTTATAACCCCTGCCTGTTATTGTCATCTGTGTCCTATTGGGGGAGGGGGGGGGGGGGGGGGGGGGGGGGGGGGTTTCCCTTCCTGTCCCACAGCAACAGGAAGTCCCTCGTTGTCACTATTAACAAGTAGCGGTGTGAGAAAGGCATCTTTCCCATACACATCGCTCTGGTGTGAACAGACCCCTAAGGCCTCCTCCACGCCTGCCCATTGCACAATGTAGGGAATCATAAGGCATTTACTTGCATGGGCTGCCCTACGCTTGCCAAATTCGCCCCTAAACCTTTATGGAGAGTGACCTCTGTGTGTTTGCAAGACACGTTTTGGGGCGCTATTAAGAATTAATGGCGCATTACACAATTTACTCCAAAGACATGCTGGTAGGTTAATTGGCTTCTGTCTAAATTGTCCCTAGTATGTATGAATGTGAGTTGGGGACCTTAGATTGTAAGCTCCTTGAGGGCAGGGACTGATGTGAATGTATATGTAAAGCGCTGCGTAAATTGACGGCGCTATACAAGTACCTGAAATCAATAAAAAATAAATTTAGCACATTCTGGGAACACCTGTAGAAAGGGTTTTTCCCACAAATTCCAGAAACGCACAGGTGTGAACAGGTGGGGAGCCCAAGAAGAACGTCCAATCAGATTGTATGGTCAGCTTTAACCCCTTGGAGCCAGTGTCCGATTAGATTATCGCTGCCTGTCAGATCGCATAAAGGAAGTGATGTTCCAACCAAAAAATACTTACTGTGCATGAGCTACAAACACTTCATGATCTGACGGGAAGCAGTAATCAGATAGAACATACATGCGGACATCTTACTACACCCAGGTACGCCTTCAAATTGCAGAGTCATTTTAGCAATAAATGAGCGTATATAAATAAATAAATATAGGATATTGACATCTGTGATGAAGTTTAATTTTGAAAGTCTAACTCATGCAATGTTTTCCATGTATTCCAATGGCTCTAGTTCACACCAGTGCAGTCAGTTTCCGGTGCAGAAACTGATTGGATCTGACTGCACAGGTGCGCACTAGAGCCATTGCAATACATGGAAAACACTGTGCATGCATTTTTAGTGCAGAAAAAAAGCGCACAGAACTGCATTTGGTGTGAACTAGCACTCAAGGTTTAGTGCATGAGCAGTGCGGGGTGTACCAACATGGCTTCCGCCACCTCCCTACTGCTGGCGTCCAGCTTCTTTCAAAATGCAACATCAAAGCAGCATCACAGATGTCCATATACTATATTTATATACACTCACTTTATTGCTGAAACTACTCTGAAATTCAAGACGTAGCTGGGTGTAGCAAGATGTCTGCATTGGACGTTCTATCAGATTACCGCTACCCGTCAGACCATGAAGCGTTTGGAATGCCGGCCTAGCGGACAACGTCCAATCAGACTGGAACGTGCCCGGGTCTAGCCGACAACGTCCAATCAGACTGGAACGTGCCCGGGTCTAGCCGACAACGTCCAATCAGACTGGAACGTGCCCGGGTCTAGCCGACAACGTCCAATCAGACTGGAACGTGCCCGGGTCTAGCCGACAACGTCCAATCAGACTGGAACGTGCCCGGGTCTAGCCGACAACGTCCAATCAGACTGGAACGTGCCCGGGTCTAGCCGACAACGTCCAACCAGACTGGAACGTGCCCGGGTCTAACCGACAACGTCCAATCAGACTGGAACGTGCCCGGGTCTAGCCGACAACGTCCAATCAGACTGGAACGTGCCCGGGTCTAGCCGACAACGTCCAGACTGGAACGTGCCCGGGTCTAGCCGACAACGTCCAGACTGGAACGTGCCCGGGTCTAGCCGACAACGTCCAGACTGGAACGTGCCCGGGTCTAGCCGACAACGTCCAATCAGACTGGAACGTGCCCGGGTCTAACCGACAACGTCCAATCAGACTGGAACGTGCCCGGGTCTAACCGACAACGTCCAATCAGACTGGAACGTGCCCGGGTCTAGCCGACAACGTCCAATCAGACTGGAACGTGCCCGGGTCTAACCGACAACGTCCAATCAGACTGGAACGTGCCCGGGTCTAACCGACAACGTCCAATCAGACTGGAACGTGCCCGGGTCTAACCGACAACGTCCAATCAGACTGGAACGTGCCCGGGTCTAACCGACAACGTCCAATCAGACTGGAACGTGCCCGGGTCTAACCGACAACGTCCAATCAGACTGGAACGTGCCCGGGTCTAACCGACAACGTCCAATCAGACTGGAACGTGCCCGGGTCTAACCGACAACGTCCAATCAGACTGGAACGTGCCCGGGTCTAACCGACAACGTCCAATCAGACTGGAACGTGCCCGGGTCTAACCGACAACGTCCAATCAGACTGGAACGTGCCCGGGTCTAACCGACAACGTCCAATCAGACTGGAACGTGCCCGGGTCTAACCGACAACGTCCAATCAGACTGGAACGTGCCCGGGTCTAACAGACAACGTCCAATCAGACTGGAACGTGCCCGGGTCTAACAGACAACGTCCAATCAGACTGGAACGTGCCCGGGTCTAACCGACAACGTCCAATCAGACTGGAACGTGCCCGGGTCTAACCGACAACGTCCAATCAGACTGGAACGTGCCCGGGTCTAACCGACAACGTCCAATCAGACTGGAACGTGCCCGGGTCTAACCGACAACGTCCAATCAGACTGGAACGTGCCCGGGTCTAACCGACAACGTCCAATCAGACTGGAACGTGCCCGGGTCTAACCGACAACGTCCAATCAGACTGGAACGTGCCCGGGTCTAACCGACAACGTCCAATCAGACTGGAACGTGCCCGGGTCTAACCGACAACGTCCAACCAGACTGGAACGTGCCGGGGTCTAACCGACAACGTCCAATCAGACTGGAACGTGCCCGGGTCTAACCGACAACGTCCAACCAGACTGGAACGTGCCGGGGTCCAACCGACAACGTCCAACCAGACTGGAACGTGCCGGGGTCCAACCGACAACGTCCAACCAGACTGGAACGTGCCGGGGTCTAACCGACAACGTCCAACCAGACTGGAACGTGCCCGGGTCTAACCGACAACGTCCAATCAGACTGGAACGTGCCCGGGTCTAACCGACAACGTCCAACCAGACTGGAACGTGCCGGGTCTAACCGACAACGTCCAATCAGACTGGAACGTGCCCGGGTCTAACCGACAACGTCCAATCAGACTGGAACGTGCCCGGGTCTAACCGACAACGTCCAATCAGACTGGAACGTGCCCGGGTCTAACCGACAACGTCCAATCAGACTGGAACGTGCCCGGGTCTAACCGACAACGTCCAATCAGACTGGAACGTGCCCGGGTCTAACCGACAACGTCCAATCAGACTGGAACGTGCCCGGGTCTAACCGACAACGTCCAATCCGACTGGAACGTGCCCGGGTCTAACCGACAACGTCCAATCAGACTGGAACGTGCCCGGGTCTAAACGACAACGTCCAATCAGACTGGAACGTGCCCGGGTCTAACCGACAACGTCCAATCAGACTGGAACGTGCCCGGCCTAACGGAGATGGGCCAATCAGACAGGCCGTGCATGTTCCAGTCTGATTGGACGATTTCCGTTAGGCCGCGCATGTTCCAATCCGATTGGACGGTCTGTTACGTTGTGCATGTTCCAAACAGATCGTCCAATCAGACTGGAACATGCACGGCCTAACGGAGATGGTCCAATCAGATGTACGGCCCATGTAGTACCAGATGGTAGACTCGGATTGTATGGTGTATGATGAGGGTCTGTCCCCTGTAATCTCCCTCTATCCCCGCTCACCTTGGCCCGGCGCCCCTCCTCTCCCCCGGGAGGGTCGCTTCTCCGGGTTCCCCGGCGGTCCAGACTCAGGAATTCGGAGCTGGAGTCGAGCAGCGAGTCGTCCTCATTCTCGGGCACACTCCTGGCCCCGGTCGAGCTCCGTAGTTGCACCATGACGGCGGCCTCCTCCTCACACAGCTTCTTACCGCCAACACTTCCAAATTCTGGCGCCACAATCCTCCCTCACACACAGCGAGCGCCACCGACAGATCCCTCCGCCACCGACCTTCCCACTAATCCCCTCACAGCACGGACACCCCCGCCCTCCCTCCGAACAGCCGCCAACCGCCTCCGTCCTTACAGAGCCCACTCCAGGATCGGGGGAGCGCTCCGGCCAGTAGGGCGGTTGGAAATTCTTTGGGACTATTTGTCGCGGCGCGAAACCGTCGGCGGAAGTTTCCAATGGATTGCAGTTGAGTTTTGGCGCGGAAGGTCAAAGATGAATTCGATTGGCTCTCTGTCACGGGGGCACGCCCCCCTCGAGCGTGCTGACACGTCCAACACTGGGTCTGGCGCATGACAGTGGGCGGGGCGTGTGTACTGAAGGCGGGATACGCGGGTTGTTTTCCTGTTGATCGGGCGCTGATTGGTTGAGGGAGCTGGGAGGGTAAAGGCGGGGAAATAGGGCTGCTGCACCAGGTGAGGTTGTGTTGTCGGATAATAGTTTCCGAATACTTGTTTCCGGGGGGAAGAGTTTAGCGTGACACCAAATGTCACCACTGTGTGTAATGGAGAGTTGTATCCCTGTGTAGTCATGACCCAGGACAGGAACCTCCTTCCACCCCGCACGGACTGCTCCTACACCAGCTGTTACTGGTAAGAGGAACCACACCATGCTTCCACCACCAGGGGACTCTTATAGCTGTGCAGGCAGCCAGTGTCCTGTAGCAGCATAGGCAGGCTGGGATCTGGATTGGTGCAACAACATAGGTAGGCTGGTTCTCTAGTGGCACAGGCGGCCAGTGTCCTGCAGTGACATAGATAGGCTGGTTTTCTAGTAGCGCAGGTGCCCAGTGTCCTGCAGTGACATAGGTAGGCTGGTTCTCTAGTGGCGTAGTCCCCAGTGTCCTGCAGTGACATAGATAGGCTGGTTCTCTGGTGGCAAGGGTGCCCAGTGTCCTGCAGTGACATAGGCTGGTTCTCTAGTGGCCCAGTGTCCTGCAGTGACATAGGTAGGCTGGTTCTCTAGCGGCGCAGGCGTCCAGTGTCCTGCAGTGACATAGGTAGGCTGGTTCTCTAGTGGCACAGGCGGCCAGTGTCCTGCGGCGACATAGGTAGGCTGGTTCTCTAGTGGTCAAATCGATATTCCTATCGCACTCGTTCCTGGTATTTCTGGCTCATAAAGAAATAGCGGGTGCTGCAGCGATTACCAGTTTGGTCCTGGAAGCATGGTTCTCTAGTGGCACAGGCGGTCAGTGTCCTGTGGCGACATAGGTAGGCTGGTTCTCTAGCGGCACAGGCTGTCATTGTCCTGTGGCGACATTGGTAGGCTGGTTCTCTAGCAGCACAGGCTGCCAGTGTCCTGCTGCGACATGGGTAGGTTGGGTTCTCTAGTGGCGCAGGCAGCCAGTGTCCTGCGGCGACATAGGTAGGCTGGTTCTCTAGTGATGTAGGTGGCAAGCGTCCTGCGCTGACATAGGTAGGCTGGTTCTCTAGTGGCATAGGCAGCCAGTGTCCTGCAATGATATAAGTAGGCTGGTTCTCTGGTGGCAAGGGTAGCCCGTGTCCTGCAGTGACATAGGTAGGCTGGGTTCTCTAGTGGAGCAGACAGCCCCTGTCTTGTGACATAGGCTGGGTTTTGTGGTGGCTCATGCGGCCAGTGTCCTGTAGCAACATATGTAAGCTGGGTTCTATAGCAGTGCAGGAGGCTCGTGTTCTGTAGAAGAATGGGTAGGCTGGGCTTTGTAGTGGCACATACAAAAAAGGAAGTAGTGGCCAGTGTCTTGTAGCGATTTATAGGTAGGCCGGGTTCTTTAGCAGTGTGATTAGGCTGGGTTCTTTAGAGGTGCAGGTGGCCCATGTCATTCAGCGGTGTGGGTAGGCTAGGTTCTATAGAGGCGCAGGTGGCCCATGTCCTGTAGCGGTGTGGGTAGGCTAGGTTCTATAGAGGCGCAGGTGACCCATGTCCTGTAGTGGTGTGGGTAGGCTAGGTTCTATAGAGGCGCAGGTGGCCCATGTCCTGCAGCGGTGTGGGTAGGCTGGGTTCTATAGAGGTGCAGGTGGCCCATGTCCTGTAGCGGTGTGGGTAGGCTAGGTTCTATAGAGGTGCAGGTGACCCATGTCCTGTAGCGGTGTGGGTAGGTTGTTTAGAGGTACAGGCAGCCCGTGTTCTCTAGTGATTTGGGTAGGCTAGGTTCTATAGAGGTACAGGCAGCCCTTGTTCTCTAGTGATTTGGGTAGGCTAGGTTCTATAGAGGTGCAGGTGGCCCATGTCCTGTAGTGGTGCGGGTAGGCTAGGTTCTATAGAGGCGCAAGTGGCCCATGTCCTGTAGTGGTGTGGGTAGGCTAGGTTCTATAGAGGTGCAGGTGGCCCATGTCCTGTAGTGGTGTGGGTAGGCTAGGTTCTATAGAGGTGCAGGTGGCCCATGTCCTGCAGCGGTGTGGGTAGGCTAGGTTCTATAGAGGTGCAGGTGGCCCATGTCCTGTAGCGGTGTGGGTAGGCTAGGTTCTATAGAGGTGCAGGTGGCCCATGTCCTGCAGCGGTGTGCGTAGGCTAGGTTCTATAGAGGTGCAGGTGACCCATGTCCTGTAGCGGTGTGGGTAGGCTAGGTTCTATAGAGGTGCAGGTGGCCCATGTCCTGCAGCGGTGTGGGTAGGCTAGGTTCTATAGAGGTGCAGGTGACCCATGTCCTGCAGCGGTGTGGGTAGGCTAGGTTCTATAGAGGTGCAGGTGGCCCATGTCCTGCAGCGGTGTGGGTAGGCTAGGTTCTATAGAGGTGCAGGTGACCCATGTCCTGCAGCGGTGTGGGTAGGCTAGGTTCTATAGAGGTGCAGGTGACCCATGTCCTGTAATGGTGTGGGTAGGCTAGGTTCTATAGAGGTGCAGGTGGCCCATGTCCTGCAGCGGTGTGGGTAGAGGTACAGGCAGCCCGTGTTCTCTAGTGATTTGGGTAGGCTGGGTCCTTTTAAGGGTACAGGAGACCCGTGTCCTGTAGTGCAGGGGTCATCAACCCTGTCCTCAGGGCCCACTAACAGGCCAGGTTTGCAAGATAACTGAAATACAACACAGGTGATATAATTTGCTGCTCAGTGATTGCAGTATTCTAGTCTGTATCTCCCCAAGGTAATACATAAAACCTGGCCTGTTAGTGGGCCCTGAGGACAGGGTTGATGACCACTGCTGTAGTGGGACACTCCGCTGGCTTCCCCACACAGTCCACCGAGTTTCCCCACACACTGCGGTGACATTCCGCTGCAGGATTGGATGATATTATCTGAAGATGAACCGTCTCCCGCAAACATCAGCCAATCTGTGAAAAATCGGTATCCAGCCAATGAGATGCCGCAGGTCCTTGCACAGGCTGCATTTGCCGATATGTTAAGAAATTCATCAGTAGTTGGACTTTGACTGAAATGCTTTTTTAACCACTTGCCAACTGCCCTATAGCTGAATGATGGCTGCGGTTCATATGACGTCCTCCCCTGATTGCAGTGTTCCCCGGATACTGCTGATCACAGATCCAATCGGCGGCTCTTTACCACGTTATCAGCTGTGTCCAATCACAGCTGATCATGTTGTAAGCAGAAGCCGGTTATTGGCACTCCTTTCCTCATGCTGGCAGTGTGAGACAGAGAGAAGAGAGCCATTAACCACTTGCCGACCGCCGCCTGTACATTTACGTCGGCAGAATGGTACGGCTGGGCAAATGGGCGTACTGTACGTCCCTTTGAATTTGCCACCGTGCGGTCATGTGCGCGCCACCCTGCCGCGAGCTCCGTGAGTAGGTTCGCGGGTCCCGTGGACTCAATCGCCGCGGGGATACCCGCGATCGTCTCACGGAGCTAAAGAACGGGGAGATGCTGATGTAAACAAGCATCTCCCCGTTCTGCCTAGTGACATCTCTCTGTGATCTGGAGCAGAGATCAGTGATGTGCCCCGCCCACAGTTAGAATCCCTCCCTAGGACACACTTAACCCCTTCCTAGCCAGCTAGTGGTTAACCCCTTCACTGCCAGTGTCATTTTTACAGTAATCAGTGCAATTTTATAGCACTGATCGCTGTAAAAATGACAATGGTCCAAAAATGTGTCAAAATTGTCCGATGTGTCCGACATAATGTCGCAGTCACGATAAACATCGCAGATCGCCACCATTACTAGTAAAAAAAAAAAAAAAAATTAATAAAAATGCCATAAAACTATCCCCTATTTTGTAGACGCTATAACTTTTGCGCAAACCAATCAATAAGCGCTTATTGCAATTTTATTTATTTTTTTACCAAAAATATGTAGAAGAATACGTATCTGCCTAAACTGAGGATAAAAATTTATTTTTTTAGACATTTTTGGGGGATATTTATTATAGCAAAAAGTAAAAAATATTGCTTTTTTTTTTTTTTTCAGAATTGTCACTCTATTTTTGTTTATAGTGCCAAAAATAAAAACCGCAGAGGTGATAAAATACCACCAAAAGAAAAGCTCTATTTGTGCGGGGAAAAAGAACGTCAATTTTTCCGAACACAACCGTGTGCACATTCACACTGCTACCAATGATGCGAGCCATACCAAACTATGGCCCAGTGGATCATAATTTTGTATGGTTATACCTGTGTTTTTCAACTCCAGTCCTCAAGGCGTCCCAACGGGTCATGTTTTCAGGATTTCCATTATTTTGCACAGGTGATTTGATTAGTTTCATGCCTTAGTACAGTAATTACCACAGCCGTTTCACCTGAGGGAAATCCTGAAAACATGACCTGTTGGGGCGCCTTGAGGACTGGAGTTGAGAAACACTGGGTTATACTATGGTTCCCAAGTACGCAGACCTGCTTACTTAGGAGTTTAACCACTTCCAGACCAGCCTCGTTTTGGATTTTAGGTGTTTACATGTTTAAAACAGGTTTTTTTGCTAGAAAAAAAACTTAGAACCCCAAACATTGTATATTGTTTTTTTTTTAACACCCTAGAGAATAACATGGCAGTCATTGCAATACTTTATTTCACACCGTATTTGCGCAGCGGTCTTACAAGCGCACTTTTTTGGGAAAAAAGTCACTTTTTTGAATAAAAAAATAAGACAACAGTAAAATTGGCCCAATTTTTTTTTTGGGATTGTGAAAGATAATGTTACGCCGAGTAAATTGATACCCAACATGTCCTGTTTCAAAATTGCGGCCGCTCGTGGAATGGCGTCAAACTTTTACCCTCAAAAACCTCCATAAGCGGCATTTAAAAAATTCTACAGGTTGCATTTTTTGAGTTACAGAGGAGGTCTATGGCAATACATCACATGTGTGGTTTGACTAACGTTGCACTGCTCACGTATGCGTTTGCTTCTGCACGCGAGCTCGTCGGGAGGGGGTGTTTTAAAAAAACATTTTTAGTTTTTTTTCTTATTTATTTTACTTAATTTTATAATTTTTTACACTGTTTTAAAAAATAAATTAAAAATGGATCACTTTTATTCCTATTACAAGGAATGTAAACATCCCTTGTAATAGAAAAAAAAGCATGACAGGTCCTCTTAAATATGAGATCTGGGGTCAAAAAGTCCTCCGATCTCATATTTGGACTTAAATGCAAAAAAAAAATATGTCATTTAAAAAAATGACATTTGGAAATTCCCCTTTAAGACGTATGGGCGGAAGTGACATTTTGACGTCACTTCTGCCCTCCTATGGTATAGAGATGAGTGGGGGCCATCTTAGCCTTACTCATCTCTATACACAGGCAGGGAAAGGACCCGATCGCCTCCGCCACTGCCGACGGCTCCGGTAAGCGGCGGAAGGCCCGGGGAGCAGCGGGAACGGGGGGGGGGCACTTCTCCCGCCGCCGATAACGGTGATCTCGCGGCGAATCTGCCGCCGATGACCACCATCATTATCTTAAAGGGGACCACTCACTGTGAAGAGGGATACCTCGGTTGTGGCAGCAGCTGCTGCCGTTACCGAGATATCCCTCTTCAAAAAAATGACGTGTATATATACAGTGAGCGGTCGGTAAGTGGTTAAATGCGATCACCATGGAGTGGCCAGTCCCTTGGTGAGGCATAAACAAACATCCTTAAAAGAGCAAACAGGTTTGCCTTGTCCACGGGAAGGTTTCCGCATCCAATGGTCTTCCACCAGCATCTGTATGTGCGAATACCCTCACATGAGCGTGTTATAGCAAAACTGACAACATACATTAATAAAAAAATAAAAAATTTCCACAACAGACATGTTACACTGATAATCGGGGCACTGATGATCAGTGTCCTGATTATCATTACAGCGCCCATCAGTGTCACCGATCAGCGCACATCAGTGAAGGAGAAAAAGTACATGTTTGCTAAATTTTATAACCAACTATTTTTTTTTCTGCCAGTCCTCCTGGCCCTGCCCCCCTTCTGAGGACCCCCCAAAGCAAACTGCTTGCTATGGGGGTACTCGTGCATGCTGGCTCCTGAGCCTGCTCTTTGTGTCCATTGATGCACAGAGTGGGGCTTAGCCCCGCCCCCCCCCCCCCCCTCACTGGCTGTGATTGACAGCAGCAGGAGCTAGTGGCTCCCGCTGATCTGTCTGAGCCAATGAGAAGGGAGACAGCCGCTGCTCCTGTACACATCGCTAGATCGAGATCAGACCCAGGTAAGTATAAGGAGGACTGGCAGGGGAAGCTGCACACAGGTTTTTTACTTTCATGCATAGAATGCATAAAGGTAAAAAAAAAACTTTAGCCTTTACAACCACTTTAAAGTGGAAGAAAAGCTTAAAGGTTCACTAAAGGAAATTTTTTTAATTTTTTTTTAAATAACAAACATGCTATACTTACCTCCACTGTGCAGCTTGTTTTGCACCAAGTGTCCCTGAACCTGGTCTTCTCCCTCAGCGGCTGTCTTGGCTCCCTCCCATAAGGACTCCACAACTTCATGCGAGCTCCCTCGCATAGTGTGCAGTGCTTGCGGGCGCACTCCCGTGATACAGCTGGCTGCTGTAGCCGCTCACTGTATCACTCAGCCCCGCCCCCCGAAAAACATAGGCTTTTCTTCCAGTTTAAAAGTTCCAAATCATTCCCCACTTTATTTAAAGCTAACAAAAAATATTATATTTTGATGAGAGATCAGCTTAAAAATGAATGCCAATGTCTCAGATCTATGCTGCAAGGTGACTTGTTCATTTTCCTTTCTTGCACAGTGAAGAAAATGTCTGGAAGCTCTGCGAGTGCATCCGAGATCAGAGTGAAAAGCCTCTGCAAGAGTTTTATGCTGTATTCCTGTCCAATGAAAAAAGAATGGTGAGACATACATCTATATACCGTATTTATTGGCGTATAACACGCACATTCATTTTAAGAGGGAAGTTTCAGGAGAAAAACTTAACTAATTAATTAATTCATTTTAAATAAGGAACTTTGAAGCAAAATAAGGGTCAGTGCTCATCTGCAGCCTCACAAGTGCCATCAATGCAGCCTCATCAGTCCACATCAATGCAGCCTCATCAATGCCCATCTGCAGCCCCACAAGTGCCATCAATGCAGCCTCATCAATGCCTATCTGCAGCCTCACAAGCGCCATCAATGCAGCCTCACCATTGCCTTCAATGCAGCAGCCTCACCATTGCCATCAGTGCAGCCTGATCAATGCCCATCTGTAGCCTAGAGGGGACAGGGAGGGGGGTGGGATGAGCGCCAACAGATTACATAGAGTGAGAATCTCCTATGATAGACAGAACAGTGGTCCAATAGCGGCCCAGGAGACATGACTTCCTATTACAGAGGTCGTCAGGTAAACAGGAGATTCTCACTGTATGTAATCTGACGGTGCATGTCCTGCCCCCTCCCTGTCCCCTCTGAGGCAGCTAAAATTTAAGTATTGGTGTATAACACTCACCTGCTATTTGAACCCGATTTTCATGGTGAAAAAGTGAGTGTTATACTCCAATAAATACAGTGTGTGTGTGTGTGTGTGTGTGTGTGTGTGTATATATATATATATATATATATATATATATATATATATATATATATATATATATATATATATATATATATATATATATATATATATATATATATATATATATATATATATATATAATGCACACACACACCATCTGTCTTGGGACTCATCCACAGGGGTGCTGTGGCCCATACAGTGTGAATGAGCTGCGTACAGACAGCCTATGTTTCTGTATGGGAACACAGTGGCTGTACATACACTTGTATATCGAGTGAATAAATGAAGTGTCATTCCATTAAAACCACCAAATTGCCATAATCTGTTTTTGCTGTTTGGAGATCCAAATTGTCAATTTTTATTTTTTTATTTTTTTTATTTTTCTCTTGCATACAGATACCCATTTGGAAACAGCAATGTGTTAGGCAAGATGAACCTGTAATATGGGTGAGTATCATGCTGGGTAACCCCTTTAATCCTGGGGGTCCCCGGTTTACAAACCCGTTAGGGACTTTTCTCCTGTTTGCGCAGAACGACAATTACGGACATTTCCGATGTTCCGTCGAATGCTGTTCTGCGCATGCGCGACACGGCAGATCGTCCACCCAGAACGGCAGAGGGTCCTCGCAGTGCCCTGTTCGTAAATAGGAGTGGTTTGTAAGTCGGAGACCCCCTGTACGGATGTTGTACAAATTAGTCTATGTTTGAACTGCATTGCCTTCAGCCTTTAACTTTATCAAGATGGTGAGTGCTGAAAATGACAGGTTGGCTGAGTTGAGGAATCCAATAAAGAGTGACAAGTCACCAGCACTCCATATTCAGTTCACTTTACTGGGGAAGCATCATGATACAAAATCCATTCCATAAACTCTGCGTGTCACAGGGACCTTTTTCTTAAAGCGGAGTTCCTCTCATTTTTGTGTTTAATAAAAATCAGCCGCTACACTTTTCGCAGCTGCTGACTTTTAATAAACACAACACTCTTCTTTTAATAAACCGACACTCACCTGTCCCACGGTCTAGTAATGCGCCGCCCAAAGCCTCGCTTCTCTCTCACGCCGCCAGCATTGTAAGTATGGGCACCCGGCTGTGACTGCGTGCGAGTTCACAGCTTACTGCGCACTCGCGAGTCATGCAGCGCCTCCCCCATGGTCAGCAATCTTCTGGGACATGTGATGTGTCCCACAAGATTGGAGGGAGGGATAGAGGAGAACTTTTGCTGGAGCCGCCTAGGTATGGGAGCAGGTACCTGTAACCCCCCCCAAAAAAATGACATGCCAAATGGGGGAGGAGTGCTTTAACCACTTCAGCCCCGGACCAATTTGCAGCCAAAGGACCAGGCCCCTTTTTGTGATTCGGCACTGTGTCGCTTTAACTGACAATTGCGCAGTCGTGTGACGTGGCTCCCAAACAAAATTGGCGTCCTTTTTTTCCCACAAATAGAGCTTTCTTTTGGTGGTATTTGATCGCCCCTGCGGTTTTTATTTTTTGCGCTATAAACAAAAATAGAGCGACAATTTAAAAAAAAAATGCAATATTTTTTACTTTTTGCTATAATAAATATCCCCAAAAAATATATAAAAAAAAAAACATTTTTTTTTTTCCTCAGTTTAGGCCGATACGTATTCTTCTACATATTTTTGGTAAAAAAAATCGCAATTAGCGATTATTGATTGGTTTGCGCAAAAGTTATAGCGTTTACAAAATAGGGGATAGTTTTATAGCATTTTTATCAATATTTTTTTTTTTTTTTTTTTTTTTAATATTAATGGCGGCGATCAGCGATTTTTATTGTGACTGCAACATTATGGCAGACACATCGGACATTTTTGACACATTTTTGGGACCATTGTCATGTATACAGCAATCAATGCTATTTAAATGCATTGATTCCTGTATAAATGGCAGTGAAAGAGTTAACCACTAGGGGGAGGGGTTATGGGCTGTGACGTGTGTGTTTTTTTTTTACATTAGGGGGCGGGGCTGACGTCTGACATCATTGAACAGCTTTCCCCAATGACCGTGAACAGCCAATCAAATGACAGGCAGAGTAGGAAGCGGGGGGAGAGGTTTGTTTACACAGACCTCTCCCCGTTCGTCAGCTCTGTGACCCGATCACGGGACACCAGCGGCGATCGGGTCCGCTGGTCCCGCGGCCGGGGTCACGCAGCTCCCGACCGGGTCGCGAGCGCGACCCGCGGCCAGGCAATTAAAGGGCCACGTACCTGTACGTGGTTTTGCCTGGCCGTGCCATTCTGCTGACGTATATAAGTATATATAAATATATCTGGGGCAGTGGCTTCCTTTTTTGTATTATTGTTATATTGGTTAGGAAACGCACTGACACCTTTGCAGCCATTGTGCCAAGTGCTGGGTGTTCAGTGTGCGCCTGTACCCTTTTTAAGAAGGGGTGGGCTCCCTTCAGTCCATCTGCCCTCCATCAGAATACATGTGTTTCCATTGTGAAGTCACTTATAAGTTAGTGATAGAACCACAGATACCAGGGTTCCTTGGCTGGGCCTGTAGCTTACACATGTATTTGCAAATGTGTGCAGAATAAACCCCTGTTAAAGCATACTGATAGACGGGTCAATTTGGTTGTCCGCAGGCTGGTCGGTAAGTGAGCTTGGAGTTTTCCTTGGATTTATCCTCTGCCTTTTTTCTAACCTATGTAGCCTTCCAATGCTGCTTTCTGCAATGTCCAGTTATAGGTGGGGGCAGTGGCTTTCTTTTTTGTGGTGTTGCAGAGATCAGCAAAAACGTGTTTCTTTGATTTTAAGGGACTTCTGTTATTTGCAATAAATACAGCTAAAGGAGCGGCTAGGATTGCTTTTATCGTTTTCTATCCATTTGACTATGTTAAAGGGGTTGTAAATCCTCGTGTTTTTTTCATAGGATGCTTTAAGGTGAAAAAACTTCTGTCATTGACGGCCCCCCCCAGCCCCCTGTTTTACTTACCTGAGCCCTGTATTTCCCTTGGCGGAGAGGCGCTGTCCCTCTCTGCACGGGGTCCCGACTCTTGATTGGATGGATAGATAGCAGCGCGGCCATTGGCTCGGGGGGGGGGGGGGGTGCCGAATCCGGCATTCGTGTCTATCAGAGGCGGCTCTCTAATTAGGCAAATTAATTAGGCGGTCGCCTAAGGCCTCGCAATCACAGGGGCCTCGCGAGGAGGAGCTGCCGAGGGACCCCAGAAGAGGACGATCATAGAAACTCTGTGCAAAACGAGCTGCACAGTGGAGGTAAGTATGACATGTTTATTATTATAAATAAAAAAAGGCTTCCAATCACTTTAAAGATGAACTGTGGATTGGGGACAATTATTCTCTTGAATTGGGTCCCCCTCATCACCACAAGGGTTAACTGCTTGTTTTCTCTTGGGGTTGATAAATATGGTGAATTTCTTACCGTATTCCTTGCTCCACTGAGAACAGGCATACGATTTTAAAATAAAAAGGGTTATAGTATTCTTTTAACAAGATTCAGGGAATGCGATTTGGTTTTAACCGCTTCCCGACCGGCGCACACACGTATACGTCAGCAGAATGGCACGGACAGGCATAAGGGCGTACAGGTACGTCCCTTTGAATATGCCGCTGTGCCATCTCTGATCTCTGCTCCCTGTGATTGGAGCAGAGATTAGTGTTCACTAAGATCACAGCCATGCCCCCCACAGTTAGTAACACGCCCCTAGGAACACTTAACCACCACTACACTGCCACCCCCCGGTTAACCCCTTCGCTGCCAGTGTAATTTACACAGGAATCAGTGCATGTAAATAGCACTGATTGCTGTATAAATGACAAAGGTCCCAAAAATGTGTCAAAAGTGTCCGATGTGTCCGCCATAATGTCGCAGTCATGATAAAAATTTCTGATCGTAAAAAAAAAAAAAAAAAAAAAATTATTAATAAAAATGCTATAAAACTATCCCCTATTTTGTAAACGCTATAACTTTTTTGCGCAAACCAATCAATAGTCACTTGTTGCAATTTTTTTACCAAAAATATGTAGAAGAATCGGCCTAAACTGAGGAAAATAATTTTTTTTTATATACATTTTTGGGGGATATATATTTATAGCGAAAAGTAAAAAATTGTTGCGCTTTTTTTTTTTTTTTTTTTTGTTTATAGCGCAAAAAATAAAAAAACGCAGGGGCGATCAAATACCACCAAAGAAAGCTCTATCTGTGGGAAAAAAAAGGACGTTGATTTTGTTTGGGAGCCACGTCGCACGACCGCGCAATTGTCAGTTAAAGCAACGAAATGCCGAATCGCAAGAAGTGGTCTGGTCTTATACCAGCAAAATGGTCCGGTCTGAAAGTGGTTAACAAGACAACCACATTGTGTGGGGCTGTCTTTTTTTTATTTATTTTTTTATATCAACAAATAATATTTATTGGTGTTCTTTTAAATGGATTCCTCCTACTATTGTCTGACTGTTTATAGAAGGGGCATCGGACTGCAGCTTGCGTTTTTGTTTTTCTTTCTTTTTTTTTCTTGGGGGGGGGGGGGGGGGCAGGAAATGATGCGCTTTGGTTTAATAAAGTTCTGTGAAATATGCAGTAGCCATTTTATATGTATAGTTGCAAAAATGAATGCAATCTGTGTTTGCAGGATTATCATGTAATCTTACTCCATGTCTGCAGTGGAGGACAGCGGCTGATCTATGATCTAGATAGTGTGCTGCCATTCCCGTGCCCCTGTGAGCTGTATGTGAAGGAAGCTCTCCGATCTGATCAGAATATCCGTAAGGACTTCAGAAGGTAAAACATCCACAGGGATCTTTTGTGTCTCTATACACCCGACTGACCATTATTGTATAATCTGTTTCAATCTAAAGCTGGCTGCACATAGCTGGGTGCAGAACCAAGTGATCTCATCCAAGGACAGACTGTTGAAAGTTTGGGATTGATTTACTAAAGCTGGAGAGTGCAAAATCTGGTGCAGCTCTGCATAGAAACCAATCGGCTTCCAGGTTTTATTGTCAAAGCTTAATTGAACAAGCTGAAGTTAGAATCTGATTGGTTTCTGTGCAGAGCTGCACCAGACTTTGCACTCTCCAGTTTTAGTAAATCCACCTCTTTGTGTCTGTTCATGCCTAATTCATTAACATGGGGGGGAATAGATAAAACCTCCAAACTTACAGTTCATGTATGTTAGTATGATTGGTCACATTCTTCACACTTGTGGGATGGTTAAAGATGATGAACAGAAGTCAAAATCCGTGTCCATGAAGCAACCAGCTAAAGTTGAGGCAGAGTATTCTGGTGATGTGAAGTTGGCGTAGTGTGCCAGCAGTATTGTGGTCCACATAACTGATAAATGATGAAATGAAATTGCTGTGAATGGTTGAGCAGCGCTCAGCCCGACCTTTTTTTTATTTTAATTTTTTTTGCTCTGGGAATGAGAAGTTCTGGGAACGCTGTGTAAGCTGTATCTGTTAATGAGATTGTTTTTTGTTTGCACCAGTTTGGCTCAAACGAACAATTTTAACCACTTGGCGCCCGCGCTATAGCCGAAAGACAGCTACAGCGCGGACGCTCCCTGCCGGAAGGGCGTCCCTGGACGTCCTCCTGTTTACTTCCTCAATGCGCACTCCTGAGAGCGCGCATCGGAAGTTCTGTGCTGGCCGTGTCCCTCGGACACAGCCAGTCACAGATCTCTGTAAACAGCCAATCATAGTGGCCAATGAGAGATGATCTCATATGTAAACATATGAGATCATCTATCAGCGCCGCTCTCCCTCCTCACACAGACAGCGTGTGAGGAGGGAGAGATGAACGGCTGCAGCGGCCGTGAGTAAAAAAAAAAAAAGTGCCATTTGTCCCCGTTGCCATCTGTCAGTGCCACATAATGCCATCTGTCATCAGTGCCACATATTAGTGCCATCTGTCATCAGTGTCACGTGTCATCAGTTCCCCGTATTAGTGGCATCTGTCATCAGTGCCACGTCAGTGTCACGTGTCATTGTCCTGGTGCTCCAGGGCCTTCAAAAGTGTACTAGGTAGTCAACAAGTTAGATGTGTAATTTATGCTCCTAGAACACGTGATGGCGCTCCCTGCATGTTGGGCCTCTCTATGTGGCCAGGCTGTGAAAAAGTCCCACATATGTGGTGTCGTAATACTCAGGAGGAGTAGCAGAATTAATTTTGGGGTGTCATTTGTGGTATACACATGCCATGTGAGAGAAATAACCTATTACAATGACAATTTTGTGGGGGGGGGGGGGGGGGGGGGATAATTTTGCAAAGAATTGTTGGAAAAAATGACAACATCAAAAAGCTCACCATGCCTCTTACTAAATACCTTGGAATGTCTACTTTCAAAAAAGGAGTCATTTGGGAGGTATTTGTACTTTCCTGGCTTGTTCGGGTCACAAGAAATGAGAGGCTATCAGTACATCAGATGTGATCAATTTTGTATAATTTGCACCACAGTTTATAGACTCTCTAACTTTCACAAAGACCAAATAATTTCCACTAATTTGGGTTATTTTTACCAAAGATATGTAGCAGTATAAATTGTGGCCAAAATTTATGAAGAAAAATTCATAATTTGCTAAATTTTATCACAGATTTTTTTTTTTTTTCCTAAATGTTCGATCTATTTTTCATTTATAGTGCAAAAAAATTAAAAACCCAGAGGTGATCAAATACCACCAAAAGAAAGCTCTATTTGTGGGGTAAAAAAGGACAAAAATTTAATTTGGGTTCAGTGTTGCATGACTGAGTAATTGTTATTCAAAGTGTGAGAGCACCGAAAGCTGAAAATTGGTCTGGGCAGGAAGGGGGGTTTAAGTACCCACTAAGACAGACATGACATTTAGTGCTCTGGGTTGAGACAAGTACAGACTATAGAGGGATATGCTGTGTTCATATTTCATGTCTGAGGTTTACAACCACTTCAACACACTTGACTTGCGGACTAGGCATGAAAGGCTGAGTTCACCTTTATGAACATGTTGCACCTATATTTTAGGGTGTAACATGTTCATCATGCACCCGATCTTCCCCTCCTTGTGACGGCAGGCGGGGGATCTTCTCCTGGCTCCCGCTGTCACAATTTGAAACCAGTGTGGCCATGCGGGGCTCCGCCAAGAAAGGTAGACTCCTCATTTAAAGCATTCCAAAGCGTTACATTTTTTACCTTCGTGCATTAAGATTAAAAAAAAAAAAAAAAACGCTTTATACATACCTGATCCCAAGCTGCATGAGAGCTTTGACTCTCCCAGCTCTGTCCCTCCTCACTGGGTAGATTGATAGTGTAATAGATGCAGACAAAGCGGCTCAGAAGTGAACCCACATGAGTATAGACAACAGCTTGCTATGGTGGGCACTCCAATGGAGGGGAGGAGCCAGGAGTGCCCGGTGGGGGACCTGAGAAGATGAACATGGGGGCTGCTCTGTGCAAAACCATTGCACAGAGCAGGTAGGTAAACACATGTTTATTTTAATAAAAAAAAATTTTTTTAAATGGAAGCTTTTAATACATTTTTTTGTGAACAAATAGACTACAAGTGCCGCCATTCATTGCAGCTAATGGAATCAACTGTGATTATAGAATGGGGTATATGGGATTGTATGTTATTGTGTTGTGTGTTTTTTTTTTTTTTTTTTTGTTTTTTTGTTTTTTTTTTTATTATTTGTGGTTGAACTGAATGGACTTGTCTTTTTTTTTTTTCAACCTAACTAACTATGTAACTATGAACTACAAGGCCATTGGTGAACGCTCTCATAGTTTATTGATCTTCCTGCTCTGGAGGAGCCTGACATTGCACCCATGATCTGCTGATTGTGAGTGCAATGCTCTGCAGGCTCCTTGTGGGGGGAAAAATAACACTTTTTTTTTTATTTATTTTTTTGTGCAGGTAAAAAAAAAAAAAAAAAATGCATTTATTTTCAAAAGGTGAACTTATCCTTTAAGGGAATAATGCTTATATGTTGGACAGGATACTGAGCAGTTAAAGGCTAAATTCACCTTTTTTAAGGAAAAATAATAAATGGACATATTTTTTTTTCCCTTGGGGGGTAGTACTGGAACATGCGATTGCGCCGTGTTGCTAGGACACAGTGCAACTCCTATCTCTGTAAAGAGCCGCGTCTGCGGCTCTTTAACCATGTGACCGGCTGTGTCCAATCACAGCCGGTCACATGTAAACACGGAGATGTTGGTAATCATCTCTCCTCGCCTCACACTAAAAGAGTGTGAGGAGAGCTGACCAGCGGCATCTCCTCACAGGGTGACATCTAGAAATGTAATCAGGGCACTGATCATCAGTGCCCTGATTATAATAAAGAAAAAAGTGTCACATATCAGTGCCCACCATTGCCCACCAATGCCAGCATACAGTGCCCACCAGTGGCAGCAATCAGTGCCCACAAGTGCCACAAATTGGTGCCCATTAGCAATGCCAGTCAGTGCTGCCCATCAATGCCCATCTGTGCCGCCTATTAGTGCCCAGCAGTGCCGCCTATTAGTGCCCATCAGTGCCACCTAACAGTGCCCATAAGTGCGGCATATTGGTGCCTCCTCATTAGTACCACCTCATCAATGCCCACTAGTAAAGCCTATCGGTGCTGCCTCATCAGTGAAGGCGAAAAGTTACTTGGTTACAAAATTTACTGACAGAAAAAAAGTAAACATATTTTTTCAAAATGTCAGTTTTTTTTTATTTATTTTAATTTTTTTTGTAAAAAATAAAAACCCAGCAGTGATTAAATACCACCAAAAGAAAGCTCTATTTGTGTGAAGAAAATTATAAAAAATTAGTTTGGGTACAGTGTAGCACGATCGCGTAATTGTCATTCAAAGTGCGACAGCGCTGAAAAATGGCCTAGGCAGGAAGGGGGGAAAGTGCCTGGTAGGCAAGTGGTTAAAGACACATGATTGAATATTTGCTACTAAAGGGTTGATGAATATGTTTCTGAAGCAGATCACATACAGGGAGGTGACTGAGGGGTAAGGATTTGATGACGCTGGCGAAAGACGTAGAAGAGGCACAATGCCAAAACAAAATTCTGACTTTGCCACGCTACTTGGAAAGTGAACCTGTGCTATGAAAATGAAACTCTGAATTTGGGAAATATCATTTTAAAAAGATACTGAATGCAAAATATTCTTTTTTGAGTGGCGAGGGATTAGAACACCTGTCAGGGCCTCTATCAGGGAGCTTCACCCTATTTGTCCTGTTTGTCATAACCAAAAGTAAAAGCAAATCTCAAAATTTGGGCTGTCCCCAGAACAGGAATTGAGGGGAAATCTTCCAATGGGGACACAAGTTATAACGACCCTGACGACGCCTCTGGATTCCTTCACTTTTGGAGGGATTTCCTTTCACGTCCTGTTTTGGCTATGGGACAGGAAGTGAAGGGAAATCTCCCCTTTGGGACGCAGATGGCAAAAAGAAAAACTGAAAGGGGTTATAACCCTCCCTTTATCCAAAATGGGGGGGGGGGGGAGGAGTTTTGCCTTTTTTTAGTACTACTGGATGATTCAGATATTTTAAAGGAAAACCATAAATAAATATGGTGTTGATACTTGAAGGCACTATGCTATGCACACGAGAAAAGGGAGAAAAAAAAAAAAACTATAGCCAAGCTGAACATAACGTGACTTGTGTTTTTTTTTTTTTTTTTTTTTTTTTTTTTACTTTTGTGCACGGCTTTGACTTTTGTAATTAAAGAGCAGCATTTTCTCTGTGGCCAGTAGATGTCACTCTTGGGATGAGTTTTAGCACTAACTTTTTTTTTTTTTTTTTTTCTTTTATTAAACTAGCTGATTAGTTGAATGCCTTACAGAAAAAAAAAAAAACTGAAGATCCAGACAAAGGTATCTGTCAAAAAAAGACACACGCTCGCCCAAAAACGTAGTGCGGGAGGTCGAGTGATGAGCAGCATTTTCACTTTTGAGTGAAGGTCTGCTTTAACCATTTATTTTATTTATTTTTTTATTTATTTTTTTCTCCTCCTTCTCCTTCTCCTTCTTCTCCTTCTCCTTTAAAATTCTGCACAATCTTGGGGCACCCCATTCTAAAATGTAAACAACTAAATTTAATAGCTTTTACATAATGTAGCAACATCCACACATGTAGGACACCCAGCGTTGGAAACTATTTATTCTTCCAAAGAAAATACACCTTTGCACACTGGTACTGGCTAGTGTACCAATGTTTCTCTTCTCCCTTAGTTTCCCTCCCTCATTCAGCTAATGTGACCCCAGGGCTGACTGAAAGGGGCAGTACACAGGCGCCCAACGTTCTCTTTATCAACCAATTACGTCATTTGGTTGTCAGGACACCCGGGGTTAGAAGGCTGTCATGGTGCACAATGAAGACATGTGGCAAGTGAGCTACACTTGGTGGTTTCTACACAGCATTGGGGGGGAAAAAAGGAAATTTTGATTTGTTGTGGAGTAAATGTCAAAACGCCTTGATGGATGTCAGTCTGGAGGAGGGTCTGGTTCTAATCAAACTAAATCTGCATGCAGACTGCGCTAGGTAATGCCCACATATTATACTGAATCTCGATGACTGAAAACTTAAATCCAATGAATGAAAGAGACAGTCAGGCTGAGGAGGAAAAGACTAGATGATGCTGGACGTCCTCCAGCCAGAAAATGACGCAGACTGTATCTGACCTGCTGCAGGTTCTAATGCACATTGTGAGAAGCTCGCAGTGTGCAGTGAAATCGGAGTAAGCCGTTTCAGTCCAGGAGAGCCGGTACAACTGTGCGAGACGGAAGGTTCAGCTACAAGCACAGAATGTAGATGAGGAACGTTAATCTACAGATTACATGCGGTAAGCATGAGATTAATGCTCATTGTAGCTAAGCTCTCTGCTGCAGGATCAGGCTACTACTGGTTATGTCTTGTGCTGTACAAGAGATCCGGGACCTCTCTGTGTGGTTCCTCGTCATGTGATTACTATTGACCAATCATAGTGGGAGAAAGTGAGCTACCTTTTATCAAACCGTTTCTGCTGTCAGTTATGCTTTGTGAGATTTATTAGGCAGAATGTCTGAATGTGGAGTGAAGGTTCACAATAAAGTGTATCCATGGTGAAAATATAAAATCCTATATTCATTTCCACATTGTATTTCAATTATTCCTAGCAGTCTCCTATTACTCTGAAAGATCTTGTTTTGTAATTTTTACTTCCTTGAATCCTGTGACACGTAGTCACTGCTGTGTCACACATTTCACAGAGCCCGTGTTCCGTCAGAATCGGTTACATGTCAGATTAGGTAACGGAAGTGACGTTCCGCGCCGGCCATCTTGGTACACCCCCGCACTCGGCCGCAGTAGGCATGCAGTCAGAAGGCTGCAGCAGACATCTTTTTACACCCATCTTGCATTTCACACTTCTTTTTACCAGTTAACTGAGCTTGTATAGTTAAAAACAGTATTTTTGAAATCCGTGACACTGTTTTGATGTTGAATCTGACAGAACACCGCTGCTTTTAAAATTCAACATCAAAATAGTCTGACGGATTTCAAAATAGTGTATTTTACTATATAATGTTAGTTTTCTGATAAAAATAAGTGTGAAATGAAAGACTTGGCTGGGTGTAAAAAGATGTCCGCTGCTGCCTTCTGACTGCATGCTTACTGTGGCAGAGTGTGGGGTGTAGCAAGATGGCCGTCGCGGAACTTCACTTCTGTTACCTAATCTAACGGGTTGCCAAATCTGACGAAACACCTGCCTTCTGATCTACAAAGGTGCTGAGAGGAGGAGTTTCAGGAGGCGGAGTCGGCACAGGTATCGCAGCTTGCAGGCAGCAAGGTACCATGGGATATGTAGTCCTTTAGAAATGGAGGAAAATCTGCAGAGCATCCAGGAAGTTGTGGAATGAGACAGCCTGCAGACAGGAAGCACTCCTAACATGAAAAGAGATTTTTCAAGTAAGCTTATATTGGATTGTCAGAAATACAGTAACTACTGTTTGTATTGTTATTACAATGCTGATGGTATAAAATGAAAGTGTATATTGTGACCATAGGGCCCCTTTAAATAAGCCTGACATGACAGTAATTTGCATTTTGTGTGGCTTTTAGAGTAAGGTCTGAAACTTTGTTATTATGACACTTGTGTTTTAATAAATTCCCTTTTTTTTTTTTTTTTAATTTAATTTTTTTCTAGAAAGCTCAGGTTAATACGTGCAGACGAGTTTCTCCGGACATTTGCCTCTGACCGCTCCCATATGAAAGATGCAGACAATAAGTGGAAGAAGCCTCCACCTCCTTACCCTTGTATCCATACTGCAGGTCAGTTCTCATCTACAAGTCTGGTATATGACTGATGGGCATGATCACAGAATCATTTGATCTCCTTACTTCGGGAACTAACTAATCTGTCACCCAGGACCTGACACTTTAACTGCTTCCAGCCCACGTCATTGTAAAATGACAGATGGGAGCCCTATTGTCCTGGGAGGACACATGCTGTCACCCGGTGTATCCATTGGATGTGCCATCGGACAGATCAGTGTACCACTGTCTGTACCATGTGACCGCTGTGCCCCCCAATCATGCCATTCGATGTATACAATTGTGTTGCTAGCTGTGATTGGTCACAGCGATCGCATGGTACAGACAGGGCCAATCGTAGCCCATTTGTACCATGTGATTAGCTGTGGCTATTCATAACAATAGACTATAGTCAATCGGTAAAAATATTTGCTTATAGCAGTGAAATTCACTGCTATAAGCAAACCTAGTATGTAACAAAAAAATCACGATCATAGTAACAATGTTACTTTGGTAACATTGTATTGCTCTGGTCACAGTATTTTAAAAAAAAAAAAAAATAGAATTTTTTTAAAAAAAGAAATAGAAAGTATTTTTTTTTTATTTTTATTTTTTTACATACTGTCACCAGTCAGTGTTTATATATATATATATATATATATATATATATATATATATATATATATATATATATATATATATATATATATATATATATATATATATAAATCTTATTCTTTTTTTCTTAATTTTCCAAACATCCGTGACAAAAATTACAACTTTAGTAAGAGGCATATCGCGTTTTCTGAATACCTCAGAGTGTCTACTTTCCAAAAAGGTGAATAATGCTGCTGCGTCCATTGACACAGACAGCAGGACTCGACCCGGCTCCCGTGGCACATGGTTTGATTGACAGCAGCGGGAGCCAATGGCTCCTACTGCTATCAATCTATCCAATGAGGACCCAAGACAGTGGCTGGAGCTGCTGTGCTTGTCCCAGTCGCTGGAACGATCGGGTTCAGGTAAGTAAAAGGGGGGGGGGGGGGGGGGGGGGAGGTGCTGCACTACAAAAGGTTTTTCACCTTTTAATACATAGAATGCATTAAGGTGAAAGACCTTGAGGGTTTACAACCCCTTTTAACTCTTTAAAATGCAAGTTTTCTGAAAAAATATAAAGGTGAACGAATACCCCATAGCTGTCAGTGCCCTTACAGTTGGGATTTGGAATCTTCGCACTTCTTCCTGTAGGGATTTCTAGATGGATCAGATTCGGCACGTGACTGCTTTGACCAATCAGAACCATTGTGCTCCTTCCTTGAAGCCCTACAGAAAAAAGGGGAACAGTAGTGGGGCTTTTAAATCCTCAGACAGCTACAACTTCTGCATGAGCACTGACAGCTCATCACCCATGGAGGTAAGTACAGCTGGGACCAGGTGGTTGTGATGTCTACACGCATCGGCACAAAATACTAACCGGTAATGCAGATTTTCTTTTTTTTTTTTTTTTTTTACTGATGAAAAGCATTTCGTCAATTCTGGTTCTTTGTTTACTGGCCTGTTACCGACCAGTGAAGCGGCTGCTTTGGAGGCCAGAGGAGGCCAGAGGAGAGATCCTCATAGAGCAGACCTGTTACGGCCCATGCTATTACAAGGGATATTGTTTATCCATTGTAATAGCAATAAACTTGATTCAAAAAATACATTTTAAAGATAGTTGTTTTTTTTTTTTTTTTTTTTTTTTTTTTTAAATTTGAAAAATGTAAAGCGCCCCTACTCCTCAATGTTCACGCACAAACTTGAATGCAAACGTTGGTCCTGCAGGCATATGTAAACGACGATCGCACCACACATGTGAAGTATAGCCGCAAACATCAGAGTGAGAGAAATAATTCTTTTTTTTTTTTTAACAAGAAAGCGAGAGAAATAATTCTAGTGCCCGGCCTCCTGTGTAACTCTAAACTGGTGATCTGTAAAGGCTTTTAAAGCTTCACCTATAGAGATTTTATGGTACTGTAATTTGGTGCCATTCCACGGGCGTACGCAATTTTAAAGTGTAACATGTTTGGTATCTAGTTACTCAGGCCAACATCTTTTATATTTTATCAAACAATTGGGTAATATATTGCGTTTTTTGTACATTAAAATTCATGTTCAGTGTGTTTTTTTTTTTTTTTTTTTCCAAAAAAATTGTGTTTGAAAAAACGCTATGCAAATATTTTGTGTGACATTAAAATATGCAACACCCACCCTTTTTATTCTCTAGGGCAGTGGTTCTCAACTCCTGTCCTCAGGACCCACTAACGGGCCAGATTTAAAGTATTACCTCGGGGGGTATAATAAGGAAAATCTTGAGTAAAAATCAGCTCCTTTTTGTTGTCCTGAATAATAGACATCTTGCCAAAAATCCACAGCAAGTGCGAAACGTCAAACCTTGTTCTGATTTTACATGCATCATTCCAGAATCTCTCTGGCTCATGCTGATCATTGGATGAAGCTATGACAGATGTGCTAGTTTTATATAAACCTGCTCCGAAATGTTTACACGATCCAACACTGTTGTGGATTAATTAAAGCTTCTATAAACAAATAATTCCGTGCACTAATAAGCACAATTCATAACTCTCTTGTATAAGGCCGGGAAAGCGCGCTTGTTGATCTCCAAGTAACACAGACAGACACTGGTATCATGTTGAGCTTAGCAAAATCCTGCCATAGAATATTCTACTGCTTTTATTTATACTGTAAACATGAATAACAAAGGAAGGTGGTGGCTTCAGAATCAGCCAATCAGACACTTGTATTCTTTCAAAAAAAAAAAAACAATCACATACATGTATATATTCAAATAGAATTCCAGTAATGACGTGTGCAGAGCCATGCGGTAAGTGTCTTGTGAGACACAAAGTTCTCACAATTTGAACACTACTTACATGGCTCTGAACACGATCGTGTGCACATTGCCACTGCTACCAATGACGTGAGCCGTACTCTATCATGGCTCAGTGGGCCATCATTTTGTATGGTTATGCTATGGTTCCCATGTACGCAGATCTGCTTGCTTGGAGCGTTAATGCAGTCGCCATGAGGTGGCCAGTCTCCTGGCGAGGCATACACGAACATCCCTAAAAGAGCAAACCGATCTGCCATGTTCCCGGGAAGTTTTCCGCAGCCAATGGTCTTCCACCAACGTCTGTGTGCGAATACGCTCGCATGAGCGTATTACAGCAAAATTGACACTGGGGGACATCTGACAACATACATTTAATAAAAATTTAAACACAAACGCCAGACTGATCATCCCGTGCAGCTGTTACAGGTTTGTTTAATGCATGACTCTTCCTAAATCAACTTTTTCCATCAGCGAGATGTTACAAAATTATATTAGAGAACCAAAAATAAAACGGGCCTCAATGGTTTTACTAAAAATAGATTTATCCAAACATTCTTCATAAAAATAACTTTTTTTTTTTTTTACCCGTTTAACCACTTGAGTGCCAGCCTGTAATACCACTTCATTACCAGATGATTTCTGTGTCACTGATATAGAATTAATCTGCAGCTGCTGATCATTTATTCAGTCCCCCATTCACAATTGCACATTCTCTCTCCTTCCGTTGTAAGGGGACGTTAAGGGATAAGCACTGTGAACCATACCATGTGATCACTGTGGTGACATTCAGTATATCCAATGACTTGACGAATGTCTTTCAAATCCATTTCAAAGTTGTATTTTCTTATATCAATCATGAAATGAAAGCAAGTTCCAGCTTTGTTTGACAAAATATGGGACCCCTGGATTAACTACCTCTCGGCTACATAATGAGATGGGATTGGCTCAGGCATTCTCCAGGGACAAAGTGCACCCCCCTCCACTATCCTCTAGTCTTCTCTGTATCATCCCTTTTCTCTCTCTTTTTTTTTTTTTTTTTTTTTTCCTTCAACATGAATTTGCTTCTAAGAGCCCATGGACTAATTATGGCCCCTGGGTCCACTCAGAAGTTAAAATAGTAGTTTGCACCTATTAGTGGTGACAGGGGGAGACGGGGTCCCGTTCCCCATGCTACATGTTGGAGCACATCTACGCACCACCTAGAGGTTTTTTTTTTTATTTTATATCCGATATAAGTAATATATTATTTTCACAGTATAAATGAACCCCTTATAGTAGCGATTATCTGCTCTTTTTGTGATTTTTTTTTTTTTATATATATATATATATATATATATATATATATATATATATATATATATATATATATTATTAAAAAAAATTTAACCCCATTATGACAGGCGCTACAAAAAAAAACCATGCTGCTGCTAGTAAACGTCTTGGGCCTGGTTCAACAATGCGTTTTTTGCGGAAACGCACTACAGTTCATCTTTGGACATGGGATGTATGTATGTGTATGTGTGTGTATATATATATATATATATATATATATATATATATATATATATATATATATATATATACGCACACACATTGTTACATTGACGTAGATCTTGGCAACCAATCATGTTGTACTTTAATATGCTTGCATTTTAAGAACCTGTATAAATAAGACCTGCATCTTGTAATACTTTGAACATAAACCTGTATGTTCCCGGCTGTTTTTAATAAACCCGTATCACTGAAGTCCTGCCTGGTCATATACATCATTATTCTACTTCACACGCCCTGTATTTCTCCTAGTACCTGTTCTCTGATGAGACCAAGAACAGTGTGGAAAGTCTGGTAATCCGCAGTAACCAATTAGAAGTCACACTTTGTTGTGGTCACTACTTTACATGTATTAAAGGCAAATTGGTTAAAGCCCATGTCGCCCGCACTGCACGGGTCAACTGCTCATTGTGCATGGGGGGGGGGGGGGGGGGGGGAGCAGAAAGCTTATACTCACCCAATCCTTTGATCCTCTGCAAAAGCCCCTCCCCGTGGTCCAGCTGTGGACTGTTCCTGGTCTATGGAGCCTGCGCTGGATATGATGATGTCAAGTACAGTCCACTATTCAAGACTGCTGGGGCACAGGTCTTCCGGACCGGTCTTGTGCTGGGAGAATCGGAGGATTGTGTAAGTATATCTCTTCTAGACCAAAAAAAAAACAAGCAGTAAACCCATTAACTGCTGGCATAGCCCCACTGCATGAGAATTTTTTTTTTTTTACCCAGATTTCATCTTTAATTGCTTGCGGACCGCCCACCGTAGATGCACTGCGGCAGAGCAGCCGCCCTGCCTGGGATCATGTGCCTAGTGCATAATCTGCGCACCGGGGTAAAGCGTGCCACCTGCCACCCTGGCTGTGCTGCGATTTGGCTGCAGCACCAACCAATCAAATCGCTGGCACCTGACGATCGGCTTTGGACATTATCAAAAAGAGCCCTGTGTAGGTAAACAAACACAGGACTCTCTTCTGACAGCAACAATGTGCTGTTTTTTTTTTCTTTCTGCAAACACCGTACATGGTAATGCATTTTGGCAACACATTTAACCCCTTGATCACCCTAGATGTTAACCCCTTCCCTGCCAGTGTCATTAGTACAGTGACAGTGCATATTTTTAGCACTGATCCCTGTATTGGTGTCACTGGTTCCCAAAAAAAGTTTCAGGTGTCGGATTTGTCCGCCACAATATCGTAGTCCTGTTAAAAGTCCCTGATTGCTGCCATTACAAGTAAGAAATGAATATAAATTCCATAAATATGAGTTAATGGACTTGGACACCTCTCTATAATAGCTGCACTGGCTTGATGTTTTGGGGTAGATATCATGTATTACTTTTACTAGTTAGCTAAAAGTCTTTGCATATATAAAGGTACAGATACAAAAATCTTTTAACTCTATAATAACCTAGGAAGGGTGGTTTGGGCACCTCTGTAATTGGACGTCTTGTATCCTCCAACCCCATTTGCCTCAACCCCCGCTTTTTTTTTTTTTTTTTTTTTTTTTTTCTCTCATTTAGACCCCTCCCTCCTAATTTGTTGGATAAGATGGCATTGCTAGCCAACACTTTGTTATATAATTTACAACTTTTATGTAATTGCTGCCATATGTTGTGAAGAAATTTCTACATTTTGCGGTTAGCCTCTAGTAGAGTTAACAATATTAATAAGAATTGTTGATGTTATAACATTGCATTTTCTAAGAACAATAAAAATGTATTAAACAAAAAAAATTCCATAAATATATCTCATAGTTTGTAGACGCTACCATTTTTGTGCAAACGAATCCATGCGCGCTTATTGGTATTTTTTTTTTTTATTACCAAAAATATGTAGCAGAATACATATTGGCCTAAGTTTTATGAATGAATACAAAATTGTGTTTTATATAGCAGACAGTAAATCATTTTTTTTTCTTTCTTTTTCTCCTTCCTTATTCTCCTTTCTTTCATTTTTTTTTTTTTTTCTCCTTTCTTTCTCTCCTTTCTTTCTCTCTTTCTTTTTTTTTTCTTTCTTTTTTCTTTTGTTCGTACTTTCTTTCGTTCTTTCTTTTTCGTTCTTTCTTTTTCGTTCTTTCTTTTTCGTACTTTCTTTCTTTTTCTTTCTTTCTTTCTTTCTTTCGTACTTTCGTACTTTCGTACTTTCTTTTTATTTGTTTCCCTCTTTCCATCCTCCAGAGGTTTAAATACCACCAAAAGAAAGCTCTATTTGTGGGGGGGGGATACCTTTACATCGTCGCACAAATGCGCAATTGTCAGTTAAAGTAATGCAGTGCCATATCACAAAAAATGGCTTGGTTATGAAGGGGGGGGGGAGGGGCTAAATCTTTTGGAGCTGAAGTGGTTAAAAAAAGCTCAACCCAAAAAAAAGAAAAAATACCCCTTGTAGCGGCTGACATCTAGGGGGAACAATAAAAGAAAATACACTTACCCGATCCTCCACTCCTCCCCGCAGCTTGTTCACCCCTGCGCTCTAGGTGTCTAGGGTCCTGACATCATCAAGACCAGAGGTCGGAGGATTGGAGGATCGGGTAAGAAAAACGATTACTTCTCTCCCCTGGACAAAATCCTTACAATGAGGACACGGGGATGATTTATATATTTTTTCTGCCCAGAGTTGGGCCTATGCTTATGACTGTTTTGCATTGGCAGTCTTTACCAATACATGGCAATGTTTATCAGCCAAGAGCACTAAGTTTGATTTGTTGGTTTCAGATTCCTCAATGAACTTGGATGACTTCATCAGTATGGATCCTGCCGTGGGCTATGGCAAAGTGTATACACTGGAGGAGTTTACAGAGTGCTTCAGCACCCCGGTATGAGGTGTTCGGTCTGCTCATTCAGGAGGACAATGCAGGGAGACCAGCTATTCATTGCAAGTTTCCACTCTGCATAATTCATTCTGTCCATTGTCCGTGTTCCGCTTCTCGGCTTCATCCAGCTCTCCGGTGCGCAGGAGCCTCGTACAACCTGCTGGAGGACTGACACTGCTACATGTGACACTAATTAAGGAACACGTTTTTATTTTTTCAATCACCAGCAGGACTTTGTCAATTTTAAGAGGGGGAAATAAACATTATTGTCAATATTAAGGATCTTCATATTATTATTAATAATAAATATACCATGCTTTAAAGTGGTTGTAAAGGGTATTTTTTTAATTAAAATAATATACTTCCCTGCTTTTGTGCAATGGTATTACATAGAACAGCCCGACCCTCATCTCCTGGGCTCCACCGTTGGCACTCTTGGCTCCTCCTCTTTTTCTGGAAGCCACTTTGCTATATGAGTACGCCTGCGGGCTCGCTCCCGAGCTGGGATGTGTGCGACATTTGACATATAGTGTGGTTTGGCCCCGCCCCCTGCTCTGCTCACAGGATTTGATTGACAGCAGCATTGGCTCCTGCTGTTGTCTTTGAGCCTGTAAAGAGAGGGAGAGACCAGTGTCGCTGCAAGTCAGTGAGGGGGTGATAAAACAAGTGGGATATTATTTCTCTACCTTTAACCACTGGGCAGGTAAACCCCCTTCCTAACCAGACCAATTTTCAGCTTTCGGCGCTCTCACACTTTGAATGACAATTACTCAGTCATGCAACACTGTACCCAAATGAATTTTGTGTCCTTTTTTTTCACACAAATAGAGCTTTCTTTTGGTGGTATTTAATCACTGCTGGGTTTTTTATTTTTTGTGCTGTAAAAAAAAAAAAAATTCTTTGTTTCTATTAAAAATTATGGCACAGTGGTGGCAGAGTATTGGCACAGTGGTGGCAGAGTATTGCAGGCACTGACCAGCGCTGTGGGCACTACACATCCAGCCCACAGCGCTGGTCCCATCTCTCCCCCTTTCCGCTTCTCCCCTCTCACTGTACCAATCGGGAGGGAGGAACCGGTGTCATGACGTGACGCCGGTTTGTGTACATGTGATCGCTCCGTCATTTGACGGAGCGATCACGTGGTAAACGGCCGCTATCAGCGGCTGTTTACCGTGATCCATGATGCGCCGGGTCCTCAGGACCCGGCGGTCACGGATATTCCCGAGTGCGCGCCCCAGGGGGCGCGCAGGAGCCAAGTTTCTGGGAGGATGTCCACTTAGAACAAGCCGACCGCACTGTAGACATCTTTCGTCTTTCGACTATGGCGCGGTCGGCATGTGGTTAAAGCAGAGTTCCACCCCCAAAAATGGAACTTTCTCTTTAGGTATTTGTAACCTGCCACATTTTTTTATTTTTTTTTTTTTTTTTTTTTTTGGGGGGGGGGGGGGGGGGCAGGTACCTAGTTTTCACAGGTACCCAGTTCCCACTTCCTCTCCTGGCACTGAGCGGAAGTTCACCTCTCCCTGCAATCTTCTGGAACACGTCACAGGTCACAGAAGATTCTGGTCATTCACAACGTGCAGCACAGTGCGTGCCCAGCTGTGACGCCACAGCTGGACGCCCACACTTGCAATGCCAGCGCCGCAAAAGAGGGCAGGGACAGGTAAGTGTCTGTTTTGACTTTTAAATGGGTGGAACTTCGCTCAAATTCAGAGAATGCACTGAAGTAGTTGTGGACCTCCGATATGAAATCTGAACAAAGCACATATTTCTATAGTGTTTTACTTGCCTCTCTCCTAAGCATTAATGTCATTTTCTCTGATATCTTGACAAGTTTTCCTGACACCAAGAGCTAAAAAGGTGACGGGGAGGGAGCTCCAGCACACAGCCTGTGATTGACAGCCTCAGCTCTTTTTGCAGTTAACGACAGGCTTTCTCATGAAACCGGTCCAAGCAACTCATGAGCTGCTGGAACGGTTTCTGAAGCGGTGGGAAGGGACATTCTACCCCCCCCCCCCCCCTGCCGCTCGCCCGTATTCATTTGCTTTCCTAATGTAGCTGAGCAAACTGCGGGCGCCAAGCATGGCGCTCGCTGTTTACCTTTTTTTTTTTACACCTATTAGAGCCTATGGCTCTAATTGGGTGCTTAAAAAAAAAAAATCCCAACGCTGTAATTCAGGTGCCCGAAAAGGGGCTGGGCACCTGAATAAGGGGTGGCAGCGGCGGCTGTAGAAAGATTTGTGCAACGCATGAATCGATCTATTGGTTATGGACGCACCCCCACTGGTGCCCTGTTCACAACACAACACTTGTATCCCATGCAGATTATTTCTGCACAGGAATCTGCAACGTATATACAGTTTTTCGGTGCATGGGGAAAAAAAAACCAAACACAACATTAACACTGGTGTGAACAGGGAACATAACTGACATGCATGAAAACTGATGTCAACGTGTATAAAAACCTCACTGAAACATGCAGGAAAACTGATGTGAAATCTGTGCGGTTTTCCCATCAGTTTTCATGCACATATGCTGTGAACGCGCCTTTAAAGAGGAAGTAAAGTCTTCGTGTTTAATTGTACCTTCAGGTAACCCTATAATAAGGCTTACCTGTAGGTACTGTAAATATCTCCTAAACCTGCACCGTTTAGGAGATATCAACTATACACGCCGTTGTCGACGTCATCGCTGCATGTGCTCTGAAGGAACAGCCACTTGTGACGTTTCTTCAGGGCCCTGTGCCGTGACCGGCAGCTCTTGTGCACATGTGCGTGAGTGACATCATCGTGGCTCCAGCCAATCACAGCGCTGGAGCCTGCGAACCCGGAAGAAACACTGGGGAAGATGCCAGCCGTCTTAGCAGTGTGCGGGCACTGCTGCAGGGCTTAGTTCTAAGGTAAGTATTTCATAATACGCTAGTATGCAATGCATACTAGCTCATTATGCCTTTTGTCTTGCAGTTTTTTGGGGGGGGGGGGGGGGGTTTACAACCTCTTTAAGGCTGGGTTCACACCTATGTGAATTGGATGCTTTTTTTTTCCACATAGCAAGAGCTTGGTTCACACATCTCTGCAGCGGCTCCGGTGCGGTTTGCGATGGCAACCTCGGCTGTTGACGGCGCTCCGATATCAAGTGCATGTGCGAGATCGGGGATACAACGCACAGTGCATGCTGGTCGATCAGCGACACTGTGACCCGGAAGAGTATGCCTGTGGGCTTCACATGCCCACAGGCAAGATGAGAACAGCCAAAAAGAAGATCTACAAGTTCTTTTTTAAAGACAGAAAAACTGGAACAAGTAAGTTGAAATTTTAAATAACTTCATCTGTCAGTGTACCCCAAAAAAAAAAAAAACGATTTAGGCAGTGGAGCCCCGCTTTAAGGTTGGATACCCTCGCACACCTGATAACTTACTTTGTGTGGAGTTGAGCTCCAGTTCCTTTCTGAAGCCTCGTACACACGATCGGATTATTGGCCAACAAAACCGTGGACTTTTGTCCGAAGGGCGTTGGCCCAAACTTGTCTTGCATTAAAACGGCAAGGAATTGTTCGCCAACAAATACGAACGTAGTGATATACTAGACGTACTACGTGGTTTTTCAGCTCTTCAGCCCCACCCTTTGGGATCCTTCTGCTAATTTCGTGTTTGTAGAAGTTTGGGTGTTGATTTGCGCTTTTCTTTTTCGCATTTTTCATTTAGCGCTTTTCATTTCGTGCTTTTCAGTTCGTTTCTGAACGGCAGTTCGTCAACCAGCCATGTTGCGGAATCGGAGGAGATAACGTGTTATGTATTATTGGCCTTGGAATTATTGCTTTGACATTATTTTTTGGTTGAATAATGATTTGATTTGGTATATTTTTGGATGCATAGAATGCACTTGTTGATTAAGTTCTATTGGCGGATAGCATGTCTAATTTTATTTTGTTTTCGTTTTTTAATGCACAATAAAAAAATTGTGTAGAATAATACTTGGCTCTGTGTTTTACTTCAAATGACAGTTTGGGAGTCGGCAGTTACATTTAAAAAAAATACAATGTAAAATTAACAAGGGACACCAACATAGTTGTATCTTTGATCTTAAAAACTACAGGATAATGGTGTTGTGGTAACTTGTCCAAATAATAAAAAAAAAAAAAGCAAAATAATATTCTTTATATCACTAGAAAAAGAAAAGCCTTTGAAAATTGTATTTGCAATAACTCCATCAGTATCACCAGCAAAGCAGCTTCATTATTATCCCATTAACCACTTACCCACTGGGCACTTAAACCCCCTTCCTAACCAGACCAATTTTCAGCTTTCGGTGCTCTCACACTTTGAATGACAATTACTCAGTCATGCAACACTGTACCCATATGAATTTTTTGTACTTATTTTTCCCACAAATAGAGCTTTAGGTGGTATTTGATCACCTCTGGGTTTTTTAATTTTTGCGCTATGAATCAAAATATACTGAAAATTCTGTAAAAAAAATAAAATAAAAATTCTTTGTTTCTATTAAAATTTATTGCAGAGCGTTGCACAGTGGCTGCAGAGCGTTGCACAGTGGCTGCAGAGCATTGCACAGTGGCTGCAGAGCATTGCACAGTGGCTGCAGAGCATTGCACAGTGGTTGCAGAGCTTTGCACAGTGGTTGCAGAGCGTTGCACAGTGGTTGCAGAGCGTTGCACAGTGGTGGCAGTATATCTGTCACTGACCAGCGCTGTGGGCACTACACATCCAGCCCACAGCGCTGGTCCCATCTTCCCCCCTTTCTGCTTCTCCCCTCTCACTGTACCGATCGGTACAGAGAGGGGAGGGAGGAACCGGCGTCATGACGTGACGCCGGTTTGTGTACAAGTGATCGCTATCAGCGGCCGTTTACCATGATCCGTGATGCGCCGGGTCCTCGGGACCCGGCGGTCACGGATGTTCCCGAGTGCGCGCCCCAGGGGGCGCACGGGAGCAAGTTTCTGGGAGGACGTCCGTAGGATGTCCTCCCAGGATAAGCCGACTGCGCTGTAGCCGTCTTTTGGCTATGGCCCGGTCGGCATGTGGTTAAAGAAGAAGAGAATTGTGCGCTGCATTTGGAGAGTTCATAATTTGCCGCGCCACGAATGTTAATTCTCCATTACGATCGCTAGTTTACAAGGCCGACCAGTTCCGGCTCGTCTTTGCTTCCGAGCATGCGTGTTTGTACTTTGGACTTTTGTCCGCGGAAAATTTGAAAACCTGCTAGCCAACATTTGTTAGCGTAAAGTCCGACAACAATTGTCCGATGGAGCGTACACACGGTCAGATTTACCGACAACAGCCTGTCATCGAACATTTCACGTCGGAAAGTCCGATCGTGTGTATGGGGCTTAAGTGATGCTTTTTAATAGGTTGCAGAGTTTCTAAAAATTCCAACAGAAGGAGAGGTTTGAAAATAAAGAAGATAATGGAAAAAAGTGTGGATTTAATTTGCTGCGACCGGGTCACATCTCTTCTCAAAGTCGCACAATGACCACTGCATGAGAAAATATGCAGACATGAAAATATTAAACTTTTAAAGAGTTTGTGAAGTGATTAAAAGTTCCTCCCCCGCTGATCCTGATCTGTGTTCTATACCCAAGACAGTTTGATTGTGAAATATGACAACTTGTCTTGTAATTCACTAATAAAACAGGCTGATTTTCTGATGGCCAGCTCTGCATATTCCCTGCCATGTAAACACAATCTTGGATGCCTCATCCTCGTATATCACCGAGGAACGGTCAACAAGAGTGAAGCTGCGACCGTGAGAACCTTCCCACCCTGTAATGATCGCTAATCTGCTGGGGACTCTGGGAGATGACTGCGGCAATGTCCCTCTCTAGCCAAACTGCCTTTGTCAGAACCAAAATGAAGAGCACAATCCCTACATCTAATGCCGTCACTGTCCAGTGCTCAAGGGCCTTGTAGAGGGCAGACGCAACTGTCAGACCTTGTCCAAATATCTCTTCACACGCACAATAATATTATTATATTGAATTTATATAGCGCCAACAGTGCACAGCGCTTTGCAAAATAAAGGGAGACAATATAATTATAATAACATTTAATACAAAAGGGGTTAGGAGGGCCCTGCTCATTATCGGAGACAGCTGACACAAGAGGTTATACAGTAGTCCAGTGTTTCTCAACTCCAGTCCTCAAGGCGCCCCAACTGGTCATGTTTTCAGGCTGTCCATTATTTTGTACAGGTGATTTGAGCAGTTTCACTGCCTTGGTTATTACCACAGCCGTTTCATCCGAGGGAAGTCCTGAAAACATGACCTGTTGGGGTGCCTTGAGGACTGGAGTTGAGAAACACTGCAGTAGTCAACGACTGTAGGAATGATGCAAGAGATCAGCAGAGACTGTGGACATGATACAAGAGATAGTTAGAGATTGCAGACATGATGCAAGAGATGATCAGAGACTGTGGGCATAATATAAGAGATGATCAGAGACTGCGGACATGATACAGTATAAGGGAAAGTTGAAGGAGACCCTTATGTCTTATGCCGCAAACACTGAAACAACCAGCTGAAACATGAAAAGGCTGTTTGCTACACAGTGACAGATACTGTGAAAGCGCAATACCCCCGTGTGGGGTGAATGGTTCCGGTGAGTGCATTACCTATAGGGCACCTATAAGTAGACATGTGCACAATAGAAAAATTTGTTTAGTTTAGTTTCCGTTGATTCGTAACGATTCGTAATTTCGTAAGTCTTCTGTGTTCGTATTTGGACTCGTTCGTATTTTTGTAAGAGTTTTTTTTTCGTTGATTCGTTTTTTTATTTTTTCGTATTTTTGTATTTTCGTTATGTTTTGTATTCGGACGCATTCGTATTTTCGTAGATTTAGTTACATTCGTACTTTCATAAGATTGATTTATTCGTACTTTTTTCTTGGCTATTTCTCTCACAATTTCTTTCACAAGTCAGAACTTAACTCAAAAATCCACCAAAACAGTGCCTCTGACCCAACCACATTTATCAACTAACAAAAAAAAGTAACGAATTTACGAATCCATTCGAAGCACGTTAAGCAGCGCCATTGTAAGAGACACGGAAAATTACGAATCAACAAACCAAAAAAAAAAAAGTTACGAATGTACAAATTTTTTTGTTCATTTTGATTTTCGTTATTTTTGAATCTTTGTTCGGTATTTTTGTTGTTTCTGTTTTTCGTTTTCGGATTTTCATTCATTCGTAGTTTCGTTGTTTCTAATTTAATTATTTCGTATTTTCGTTGTTTTTCATATTCGTTCGATTCGATAATTCGTTATTCGTTAAAATTTTTACTAAATTATTTGTTCATTCGTACGATACGAATGAACAAATATAACGAATGCGTAACTAAACGAATTGCACATGTCTACCTATAAGAAGCACAGACTACAGCTGATGAAGAGCACTTGTCACTTTTTATTATTTTTCTGCTATTTTTCATTTTTATGGCATATGGACTATTTGTGCACCTTTCACTTTCTTTAGTATAATTCATCAATCGTTATCATATAAGGGTTATCACTAGAAGGATATTTTTTATGCTTTCATATATGTTTTAAACATAGACACTGTCGTTCATATTCATGGTACTGTCTGCATTTTTTGTATGTTTCATGAGTCACACGGAGATTCTAAATAGTGTTACACCAGATTGTTGAATTAGAACCTAGGTAATTTGCATATTGGGATCGCACCACATATTGTTTTGGTGTTGTCTTTTTATTTTAATCGTTCTGAGGCCATTTGAATAGTGTTGTACTAGGACACAGGTTATATATGTATTGGGTTTACACTTTACTATTTTTCATGTTTGGTCCCATTATGCCGTGTACACACGACCGGTTTTCCTGTCGGAATAAACTGAAGGAATTCCGCTGAAACTGTGTTGCATACACATGATCACACCAGTCCGATCGTCAAGAACCCGGTGACGTACGACGCGACTAGAAAAAGGAAGTTCAATAGCCAGTAGCCAATAGCTTCCATCTCGTACTGGCTTCAGAGCACTGCAGTCGTTGTTTTTGGTCCGTTGAAAAAGCATACAGACATGCTTCAGGATACAGTCATAAACTGGAGACATAGCATGAGGCTGCTAGAAATCACTACTGTAAGCGGGAAATAGGTAAATACAGATTTGTGTCTGCAGGGGTCCATAGGGCTGCATAAAAAGTGTCAAAGGTGATACAAAACATTTTTTTTACTGGAAAGGTGGAGGTGAGATAGGCTTCTCTGAAGAGATGAGTTTTCAGGGATCTCCTAAAGGTTTACAGAGTAGGTGAATAGCCAGTCAAATTGGGGTAGGGAGTTCCAGAGGATGCGAGAGGCTCTGGAGAAGTTCTGGAGGCGATCATGGGGGGAGGGAGCTGAAGAACAGGAGGTCTTGGGAGGTGCAGAGTGGATGGTTTGGGTAATACTTTGAGACAAAGTTGATGATCTATTTCGGGGCAGAGTCATGGGTGGCTTTGTATGTTATTATTTTGGATTTTATTCATTGAGCCATGAGAAGCCAGTGGAGGAAATTGTATATTCCAACTGCAGGCAAACACAGGGACCATTAAATATAAATTTCAAATTTTTTTTAATTTTTTTTTTAGCTTACAGATGTGTGGATGTGTTTTGGGCCTTGCACCCGTACGGATGTCACATTAGGAGCAGCGGTGTCCTAATTGACAGTGCATACAGTTATGTGTGCCATGTGTAAATGAGGCTTAAAAGCCACTGATCCAAACAATACGATTTTGTATTCTACAGCCATTTATGTTCCCTTCAGCTGTGATTGTGAAAGATGTTTCTTTAACCACCTGATTACTTTGCACTTAAAGTGGAAGTAAACCCCCCTATCGTTTTCAGCCAAGGAAGCTGCCATCTTTGCCTCTGTTTAATCTTCAACTGCCACAGTGCTGCACATGTGATCCGTTATGACACCAGCCATTGGATGTTTTGACTGTTTGGTTGAGAGCACAGCCAATGTGCAGTTAGCATTCACGGCATGCCTTTTTTTTTTTTTTAGACTGTTAAATCGATGGGTTTACTTCCGCTTTAAACCCCCCTCGTGACCAGACCAATTTTCAGCTTTTGGCGCTGACGCACTTGGAATGACAATTGCGCGGTCATACAACACTGTACCCAAATGAAATTTTTATCATTTTTTTCCCCACAAATAGAGCTTTCTTTTGGTGGTATTTAATCACAGCTGGGGTTTTTATTTTTTGCGAAACAAACAAAAAAAGATGGAAAATAAAAAAAAAATAAAAAATCACGTTTAATAGTTTGTTATAAAATTTTGCAAACAGGTAATTTTTCTGCTTCATTGATATGCGCTGATGAGGCGGCACAGGTGGGCACTGATAGGCTGCACTGGTGGGCACTGATAGGCTGCACTGGTGGGCACTGATAGGCTGCACTGGTGGGGACAGATAAGTCGGTACTGATGGGGACAGATAAGTCGGTACTGATGGGGACAGCAAAGATGGCACTGATGGGCACGGATGGGTGGCACTGATGGGCACTGGTAGGTGACACAGATGAGCACTGGCAGGTGACACTGATGTGCAGCACTGGCACTGTGGGCACTGAGATGGCACTGTGGGCACTGAGAGATGGCACTGTGGGCACTGGTAGGGGCACTTTAATGGGGCAAAGTTGGGCACAATGTATTGGCACATCGCTGGGCACATTGCAGTGAGAGGGACTGATGTCCCTCTCACTGCCGCCGGTGATCGGCAGAGATTACCGGCTCTGTTAGTATCACATGATCAGCTGTCATTGGCTGACAGCTGATCACGTGGTAAGGGGTCGGGATCGACCCCTTACTCAGATCTGTGATCCAGCGAGTCTCACAGACTCGCTGATCACAGAGCGCGCCGCGCGCGCCCTTCAGGGGCCGCGCAGGCAGCTCGTGTCCGGGACGACGTCAATAGACGTCGTCCCGGCACAATAGATCCACGCTGTAGCCGTCATTTGGCTATAGCGCGGGTCTATAGTGGTTAAACTATAATGGTGCATATATTTTGGATATGTTCTGTTTGACATGAATGAGATTTTTCTAATATACATTATCTCACAAAAGTCAGTACACCCCTCACATTTTTTCTAATAATTTTATTCTATCTTTTCATGTGACAACACTGAAGAAATGAGTGTAGTGTACAGCTTGTATAACAGTGTAATTTTGCTGTCCCCTCAAAATAACTCAACACAAAGCCATTAATGTTTAAACCACTGGCAGCAAAAGTGAGTACACCCCTAAGTGAAAATGTCCAAATTGGGCCCAATTAGCTATTTTCCCTCCCTGGGGTCTCATTAGTGTTACAAGGTCTCAGGTGTAAATGGGGAGCAGGTGTGTTAAATTTGGTGTTATCGCTCTCACTCTCATACTGGTCACTGGAAGTTCAACATGGCACCTCATGTCAAAGAATTCTCTGAGGATATGAAAAAAAGTATTGTTGCTCTACATAAAGATGGCCTAGGTTATAAGATGGCCAAGACCCTGAAACTGAGCTTCAGCATGGAGGCCAAGACCATACAGCAGTTTAACAGGACAGTTTCCACTCAGAACAGGCCTCACCATGGTCGACCAAAGAGGTTGAGTGCTAGTGCTTGGCATCCTATCCAGAGGTTGTCTTTGGGAAATAGACATATGAGTGCTGCCAGCATTGCTGCAGAGGTTGAAGGGGTTGGGGGTCAGCCTGTCAGTGCTCAGACCATACGCCGCACACTGCATAAAATTGGTCTGCATGGCTGTCGTCCCAGAAGGAAGTCTCTTCTAAAGATGATGCACAAGAAAGCCACAAACGGTTTGCTAAAGACAAGCAGACTAAGGACATGGATTACTGGAACCATGTTCTGTGTTCTGATGGGACCAAGATAAACTTATTTGGTTCAGATGGTGCCAAGCGTGTGTGGCGGCAACCAGGTGAGGAGTACAAAGACAACTGTCTTGCCTACAGTCAAGCATGGTGGTGGGAGTGTCATGGTCTGGGGCTGCATGAGTGCTGCCGGCACTGGGGAGCTACAGTTCATTGAGGAACCATGAATGCCAACATGTACTGTGACCAGTGTTGGTCATCTTACTTTAAAAAAGTAATTTAGTTAAGTTACAAATTACTTCTCCCAAAAAGTAATTGCGTTAGTAACTCAGTTACTACATTGGAAAAGCAATTAGTTACTCAGCAAAGTAACTGACTTTTTTTTAAAAATATTCTATACGTGTAACTAAGGGGCGGGTCTAGTATTACTGTAACCAAGGGGCGCATTTATTATTGTTATATATCGTGTAACCAAGGGGCTGCTCTATTATTACTGTAACCAAGGGGCAGATCTGTTATAGCGTGTAAACAAGGGGCGGGTCTATTATTATTATATCGTGTAAGGGGCGGATTTCTACAGAAGAGGGTGAATGTTAAATTAATGGGCAGAGCTCGATATATAACAATAATAATAAATGCGCCCCTTGGTTACAGTAATACTAGACTCACCCCTAGTTACACGATAGACGCCCCTTGCAGAGTAGCACGAGCATCATGAGGGTGCGGCATCGCCTCGTACAATTACATGTTAACTGCGCCTGCGCGGTGTAGAGTTCACTCAGAGCTGTTTAGGTTCGGCAATTTTCGGAAGCTCCGTAGTCCTTCGTACTGCGCAAGCGCTGCGCCTGAGCAGTACAGGGGGTCCTTATCCGGCGGGGGAACTTTTTTGGCAGGACACCGGAATTACACTACTGCCATCTAGTGACGGTAGATGTAATTGGGGTAACTAAGCCAAAGTAATGGGAACTGAGTTACCATGAGGGGAAAAGTAATCAGTTAGATTACTAGTTACCCTCTAAAGTAACTCCGTTTATTTTAACTCAGTTACTTACATCACTGACTGTGACATACTGAAGCAGAGCATGATCCCCTGCCTTTGGAGACTGGGCCGCAGGGCAGTATTCCAACATAACGACCCCAAACACACCTCCAAGACGACCACTGCCTTGCTAAAGAAGCTGAGGGTAAAGGTGATGGACTGGCCAAGCATGTCTCCAGACCTAAACCCTATTGAGCATCTGTGGGTCATCCTCAAAACAGAAGGTGGAGGAGAGCAAGGTCTCTAACATCCACCAGCTCCGTGATGTCATCATGGAGGAGTGGAAGAGGACTCCAGTGGCAACCTGTGAAGCACTGGTGAACTCCATGCTCAAGAGGGTTAAGGCAGTGCTGGAAAATAATGGTGGCCACACAAAATATTGACACTTTGGGCCCAATTTGGACATTTTCACTTAGGGGTGTACTCACTTTTGTTGCCAGCGGTTTAGACATTAATGGCTGTGTGTTGAGTTATTTTGAGGGGACAGAAAATTTACACTGTACAAGCTGTACACTCACTACTTTACATTGTAGCAAAGTGTAATTTCTTCAGTGTTGTCACATGAAAAGATAGAATAAAATATTTACAAAAATGTGAGGGGTGTACTCACTTTTGTGAGATAATGTGTGTGTATGTATGTGTGTGTGTGTGTATATATATATATATATATATATATATATATATATATATATAATGTGTGTGTGTGTATATACACCTACACACTCTTATAAATAAATGTAAGCAAACATTTTAAAATGTATTAAACAATGGATGGTGTCAGTAGGATTGAGATTGGTATCAGTAGGGCAGTGTACAGTGTCAGTAGTTTATTGTTGTTATTTTATTCTTGTATTTAAAAAAAAAAAAATGTTTTTGTTTCTAATTTTTTAAGAACCCGATTGGGAGGATTTGGTGAAATATTAGACCCCTGATGTCTCACATTTTGAGACAGAGAAAGAGACTGAGGACAGAGATTCCCTAGGCCCTTTCTCTGCAGCCTCAGCTGCACTGCACAATGAATGAATGGGAAGTACTTCAGTACCGATCAGTCACTGTGTTTATTCAGAAAAGGAAGGGGCCAGTAAATTACATATTTACCGGCCCCTTCCTCTACTCTCCATCCTGAAACAATCCCCTGCAGCAGCCGGCGGGAGAGGAGGGTAACTGGCAACGCTGCAGGGGGAGGAGGCAGGCAGCAGAGGGGATCAGTGCCACACAGGTGCCTCGTTTCCACTGAGCGGATCGGTTCGGGTCGGTACAGTTTGGAAGGGTTAGAATGGTCCGGCCTATTCAGGTGAGCATTTCCACTGCAAGTCGGACCACCAGGGGTCATACAGGGTTTAGAAAAAATGCCTAGCGTGGCCTCACACTGATTTGCAGACGTTTTTCTGTCCACCAATCAGTGGAATGTATCGTAGATCTGCCCTAACCTTACCGGACCATTTTCTATGGCCCCACATCTGAAGCAGAACCCTGAATGGTGCGGTATGGTTTGGTTGTATGGGCCGCTTTCATAATGGAAACACTGAAAATAGCGTACCGTACCGAACCGATCCGCTCAGTGGAAACGAGGCAAGGGTGATTAGGGTGCACCCAGGCGTATGTCTATGAAAGTACTACTTACACATTGCCAAACATGAATGAATTTGTCATGAAGAAATACTGTATATCTGATTCTAGGTTCCCTTTGATAAAGGGGACACCTTCTTCCTATGGTCTAGATCTGTGTTTCTCAACTCCAGGCCTCAAGGCGCCCCAACAGGTCATGTTTTCAGGATTGCCATTATTTTGCACAGGTAATTTGATCAGTTTCACCGCCTTAGTAATTACCACAGCCGTTTCATATGAGGGAAATCCTGAAAACATGACCTGTTGGGGCGCCTTGAGGACTGAAGTTGAGAAACACTGGGCTAGATCTGTTGGTTAGCTCCTTCATCTATGAAGCTCTTACAATAAGTTGGTGAGGTGGCTCCTTTTTATCAACTAAAAGGGATGGCATACCACCGCAGTATTTTATTTGTGGTTTCTTATATTGTTTTGCACTTTATAACATTTTTCAGATTCTCTCTTTTTTCCAAGTTAAGGGATCTGACGCTGAGCCAATATCTGGTTCCCACAAAGTCTGGCACTGAGTCATGTTATCTTGTTCTCAGTTTATTATGATCTCATTTATTTTATTTTTGCCTGTTTGGGTATTATGAATGTGCAGTATTTGATCGCTTGCTTACTGTATGCTGTTCCTTAAAGTGTTTGTAAACACAAAATAACATTTTATATGTCTCTTTTATGTACTTCATCGGTGTTTGTATATACTGTAAATATGTTATTTGGTCCATTTATTCTTCTGGATTACTTGGTTGATCCTGCCAGTTCCCCAATCCCAGGTTGATAACTGACCACGCTAACCGATCCGTGCTAGCATGGTCAGTTTGTGTCCTCTGTCATGCTGATCTGAGATACAGACGTGCTGTGCCTATATCTTCTGTGGTCAGTGTGCGGCCACACCCCCACCAATCCCTCCACTCTTGAATGACGGCAGGTTCTGGTGCCAGCCTTGCTGTGAATGTTTAGGCTCCATGCACACTGGACGTTAAGGCTTGATTCACACTAACGCATTTTTTGATGCATTTTGCAGAAATGCAGGGGAATTTTTTAACATGGGTTCCTATGGAACATGTTCACATCAATGTATTTTTGTGCCTCTGTGTTTTTGGAAAGGGTCAGGGACTTTTTTTCATGCAAAATGCAGCGTTTTGCATGTAATAGAAGTCAATGGACCCGCATCCAAAAACACAGAGGCACAAAAATGCATTGATGTGAACATGTTCCATAGAAACCCATGTTCCGCATGCGTTTTGTATTTTTTTTTTTTTATTTCTTTTTTTTTACACTGTATATAGCTGGTTGCTAAGCAACCACAGTGTAAAAAAAAAACCGCAAAATCGTGGTGAAAACGCATGTCCAAAAACGCGGCAAGCACCGCAAAAAGCACTGCAAAAACGCTGGTGAGCCACATTTTTGAGCGCTTATCTACGCTTATCAGCGTTTGAGTGCTTGCCGTTTTTTGTGGTCAGAAAAACGACTCCTAAACGCGATTTTATGGCGTTCAGAAAACAGCCCGTAAACTCCACTGCTGATAGAAGTTCAAAAACGTCCATGTGTGCATGGACACATAGGATAACATAGAGTGGAGTTTATGGGCTAATAAGAAAAACGCCCAAACTCCAAAAAACTATGTTTATGAGCTCCAGTGTGCATGGAGCCTTAAGGCGTCAGCATACTAATGCCCCGTACACACGGTCGGAAATTCCGACCACAAAATCCGTCAGATTTTTTCCGACGGATTTTGTCTGACACTGGTGTTGCATACACACGGTCGGACAAAGTTGTCGGAAAATCCGATCATTCTGAACGTGGTGACGTTTGTTGCCTATGACGGGACTACGTAGAGGCTAGTAGCCAATAGCTTTGGTCTTGTAATGTGATCTGAGCATGCGTGGCACTTTGTCCGTCGGAATTCGCTACACACGATCGGAAAAAGTCCGATCGGAAAATTTGAGAGCAGGAGATAAAACTTTGTCCGTCGGAAATTCCGATGGAAAAAGTCTGATGGAGCCTACACAAGGTCGGAATTTCCGACAACATGGTCCGATAGGACATTTTCCGTCGGAAAATCCGACCGTGTGTACGGGGCATAAGACATTTTGGACAATTTCATGACCCCAACTTTTGTGGGAACAGTTTGATGGCCCCTTCCAACATGACTGCGCACCAGTGCACAGAGCAAGGTCCATAAAGACATGGATGAGCGAGTTTGGGGTGGACGAACGTGACTGGCCTGCAAAGAGTCCTGACCTTAACCAAATAGAACACGTTTGTGATGAATTAGAGCAGAGACTGCAAGCCAGGCCTTCTCGTCCAACATCATTGCCTGACCTCACAAATGCGCTTCTGGAAGAATGGTCAAACATTCCCATAGACACTCCTAAACCTTGTGGACAGCCTTCCCAGAAGAGTTGAAGCTGTTATAGCTGCAGAGGGTGGGCCAACTCAATATTGAACCCTACAGACTAAAGCCTCCTACACACGATCGAATTGTTGGCCAACAAAGCTTCAGACTTTTGTCTGAAAGGGCGTGTGCCGTGAACTTGTCTTGCATACAAACGGTACACAATTGTCGGCCAACAAACACGAATGTAGTGACGTACTACGTGGAATTTCAGCTCTTGAGCGCCACCCTTTGGGCACCTTCTGCTAATGTTGTGTTTTGGTGAGCATTGATTCCAAGCATGTGTGTTTGTACATTGCACTTTTGTGTGACGGACTTGTGTACAGACGATAGGAAAATCTGACCGTTGTCCTCAGAAAATTTACTTGCCTGCCATTCAACATTTGTTGGTGGAAAGTTGGACTACAATTGTCTGATGGAGCGTACTAACGGTCGGATTTTAGGCAAACAGTCTGTCATCCCACAATTCCCGGACGAAAATCCAATCGTGTGTACGAGGCTTAAGACTGGGATGCCATTAAAGTTCATGTGCGTGTAAAGACAGGCGTCCCAATACTTTTGACAATATAGTGTACTTCCATTATGGTAGTTACCGTCTCTATTTATGTATTCTTATTTGGAATCGTTTATTGGAAGTTTTTTTGATCACTTTTATTCCTACTACAAGGAATGTAAACATCCCTTGTAATAGGAATAGTGTGTGACAGGTCCCATTTATGGAGAGATTGTGGGGTCCCGCCCCCTGCCACACCCCCTTAAAGGAGAATTAACCAAAAAAAAGTTCAAATAAATCTACAAGGGCTTTTTTTTACCACTACTATTCCTTTATATCGGCTTTTAAAATTTACAAATGCAGCAATTTAGAATTTGTATGAAAGGTTTAGCGCTGGGAAATACTTTTTGAAAGATAAAAAGTGCATTTTATATACAACTATATAGATCAGACCAAAAGAGGGACAAATGAGAGGGACAGAGGGACATTGCTCCTAATCAGGGACAATCCCTCGAAATCAGGGACAGTTGGGACCTATGGTTTAACCACTTAAGGACCAGCAGTCGTACTGCGGCAATGTGGCTGGTTCCCGCAAATCGCCGTCATTGTACATCGGCTCGTACACAGTTATTTGTGGGCATGCGCACGCACCCACTGGCCAGCGGGGGGAGCCAATCAACAGGTGGGGCCGACTCAATGTCCGCCGGCCACCCACGATCGTCCCCCACAGTGACAGAACGGGGATCTGCCTGTGTAAACAAGGCAAATCTCCGTTCTGACCAGGGAGATCACACAGATCCTGTCTTTCTGCTATGATCTGTGTGTTTCCCCAGTCACACAGTCCCCCATACAGTTAGTAAACACACCCAGGGAACACATTTAACCCCTTGATCGCCCCTGATGTTAACCCCTTCCCTGCCAGTGTGATTAGTACAATGTCAGCGCATATTTTTAGCACTGATTACTGTAATAATGTCACTGGTTCCCAAAAAAGTGTCAAAAATGTCAGTTAGGTGTCCGATGTGTCCGCCACAATGTCGCAGTTCCGCCATTACTAGTAAAAATGAATAAATAATAAAAATGCCATAAATCTAGCCCCTATTTTGTAGACGCTATAACTTTTGCGCAAACCAATCAATATACGCTTATTGTGTCTTGTTTTTTTTTACCAAAAATATGTAGAAGAATATATATTGGTCTAAACTGATGAAGAAATTTAGTTTTTTTTACACTTTATTTATTTATTTTTTGTATATTTATTATAGCAAAAAGTAAAAAATGTTTTTTTTTTTCAAAATAGTTGCTCTTTTTTTGTTTATAGCGCAAACAGTAAAAAATATTTTTATTTTTTTTCAAAATTTACTTTTTTTATTTATAGCGCAAACAGTAACAAAATATTTGTATTTTTTTTTCAAAATTTACTTTTTTTGTTTATAGCGCAAACAGTTAAAAATATTGTTTTTTTTTTCAAAATTTACTTTTTTTGTTTATAGCGCAAACAGTAAAAAATATTGTTTTTTTTTTCAAAATTGTCGCTCTTTTTTTTTGTTTATATCGCAAAAAATAAAAACCGCAGAGGTGATCAAATACCACCAAAAGAAAGCTCTATTTGTGGTAAAAAAGGACATCAATTTACAGTGTCGCACGAATCTTCCAAATCTTCCGGTCCTTAAGTGGTTAACACAAGTAAATATATACTATATTATTAATATTATTGTACAGTATTTATATAGCGCCAACAGTTTGCGCAGTGCCAACATGAGGGCAGACACTACAGTTACAATACAATTCCATACAGGAGGAATCAGAGGGCCCTGTATCTTCCTATTTATTTTTCTTTTTTCTAATGCTGGCAGCATGAGGATTACAAATAGTCAATGTTAACTGAGAGAGTTCTGCTTTAGTTCTGTTTTAGGCTGAGTTCACATACAGTATATGCCAATTGGATGCTTTTTTAACCGCATCCAATTCGCATAACATGTGAATGTGAACGGCTTTCAATGGAGCCGGTTCACACATATCCAGGGCAGCTGTGGTGTGGTTTAGAAAAGGGTCCTGTGCATTTTTGGTTTCCGGTTTAGGTGTGAATTCAGGTAAAAAATTTGCACTTGAATCGCACCTGAACCAGTGAACAGAAACGCACTCTGGACTGCAAACCACAGCCGGACATGTGTGAATCCAGCCTAAGGCTCGGTTTCCACTAGTCCGACTTTGGCCTGGGACTTGGGCCTGCAAAGTCACATGACAAGTCGTACCCCATGATTTCCAATGAGTACCGCTCAAAGCTGTGTGACTTCAAAGTAGTCTCTGCACTACTTTTGGTCCCACTTTGATGCGACTTGAGGTCCATAGACCTCAAGAATACACAGGCATTGTTTCAAGTCATATAAAAAAAATGATATTCCCGCTCTACCAAATGTGTGCGTTTTTTAACAATATGCTGCAACACTGAAGGAAATATCAGAGCCCAGACTTTATATTCTTTCAAGTCGCATCAAAATTGCAGCAAAAAAAATCTTTCAGGTTGCAATAGTGGAAACCTAGCTTTAAAGAGATGTATCCCTAAAAAAATTAAAAATTAAAAGTCAGCAGCTACAAATACCGCAGCTGCTGACTTTTAATAATCGGACACAGGGTCCAGCGATGCGGGGGATCGAAGCCCCGCTCGCCCCCGATCCGGCATTGCAACTGTGGAGCCACAGCCGGGCACCCACTGCGCATACGCGAGTGGCGCCGTGCTCCGTGATTGGCCGCACAGTCATCTGGGACACGTGACAGGTCCCAGATGACTGGGGAGCCATTCCTGCACCGAGGGGGAAGTGATGTCACCAGCCCAGGCACCGAAGGAGGCAGACTACGAGGGACCCCCTAGCAACAGGCATTTAGAGATATGTAAAAAAAATAAAAAATTTCAATTATTTTTATTTATTTATTTTTTTAGGAATTTTAAAGCGGAGCTACACTGCCCCTGACGTTTTTTTGTTCAATGGGGATTGATTAATAAAATGATTTGTAAAGCATTAGCTCACCTGTCCTGTCTGTCTCACTTTTGCCGTTCGGATTTTATGTCTAAAAAACACTTTATATAAATTTCCGGGTTCATCCCCATCTTGCGTGTGGGCATTTGAATACTCCAGGGCATTGTCTTCCTGGATTTCATTCACGCCTCTCTTTATAATCTCGCGCATGCGCAGTACAACTTCATAGGAGCGCCGTCAGCAGCGTCGTGATGACGTCACTTTCGGTTCGAAGTCTCGCGCAATCTCGGGCCAGGCAGCCGCACTGACTCCTGGGAGCTATGACACAAGCTCCCAGGAACAGTGCGGGCTAGGGGATATTACGTAATAGCCTTAATATCCCCGCCCATATCCGAGGGACCAAGAACCAGGAAGCGATGGATGCCAAGAAGAACAACTAAAGGTAAGTAAAAAAAACAAAAAAAAAACTGCCGTTTCGGATCAAGGAAGGTGAGTATTTTTTTTTTTTTATTATAGGTTTTAAAAACGGGTGTTGCTCCGCTTTAAGCATTTTTTTTTTTTTTTAGGAGGAAACATCACTTTAAGGTCGTTTTTGGTAGAACCAACAGCTAGCAGAAACCCCTTAAAACTAATAAGAAAACAAAAATGTGGATCTACCGCGGATACCTGTCGTTACCAAACCTTGGACACCGGTGTGAAGTAAGCCTTCATGCTTGAGAAGTGACAACTGCTCAAGACATTGAGGTTATCAGCTATTTCTAGGTAGGCAGTTGATAATTACACACCAAAGCTGATCATTCAGTTGGTGCATTTTACAGATCTCCGCCTCGCTTTCCTCTGATCGCATCCAGAAGTTTCTGAAACAATTCTTAGCATCTTCGGTTTTGCTGCATCCTCCTGACCGCAGCAAGTGAAGTCAGAGCCTGGCTATAGTTTACATTGGTAGCTTACATTATAATCATTTACATTTCCTGTTGTCACCACTGTCTAGACACAACTAGACCTCTGAAATAGAACCAACAAGGAAGGCAAATCATACATGACCGGGAAAGTCACCACTATTTTTGGGAAAGCATGTAAAAGGAAAAATGGGAAACAAATATACAATATCTCACAAAAGTGAGTACACCCCCTCACATTTTTGTAAATATTTTATTATATCTTTTCATGTGACAACACTGAAGAAATTACACTTTGCTACAATGTAAAGTAGTGAGTGTACAGCTTGTATAACAGTGTAAATTTGCTGTCCCCTCAAAATAACTCAACACACAGCCATTAATGTCTAAACCGCTGGCAACAAAAGTGAAAATGTCCAAATTGGGCCCAATTAGCCATTTTCCCTCCCCGGTGTCATGTGACTCGTTAGGGTTACAAGGTCTCAGGTGTGAATGGGGAGCAGTTGTGTTAAATTTGGTGTTATCGCTCTCACTCTTTCATACTGGTCACTGGAAGTTTAACATGGCACCTCATGGCAAAGAACTCTCTGAGGATCTGAAAAAAAGAATTGTTGCTTTTATATTAAGAAGACCTAGGCCAGTGATGACGACCCTTGGCACCCCAGATGTTTCAGAACTACATTTCCCATGATGCTCATGCACTCTGCAGTGTAGTGGAGCATCATGGGAAATGCAGTTCCAAAACATCTGGGGTGCCAAGGTTCACCATCACTGGCCTAGGCTATAAGAAGATTTCCAAGACCCTGAAACTAAGCTGCAGCACGGTGGCCAAGACCATACAGCGGTTTAACAGGACAGGTTCCACTCAGAACAGGCCTCACCATGGTCAACCAAAGAAGTTGAGTGCACGTGCTCAGTGTCATATCCAGAGGTTGTCTTTGGGAAATAGACGTATGAGTGCTGCCAGCATTGCTGCACAGGTTGAAGGGGGGGGGGGGGGGTCAGCCTGTCAGTGCTCAGACCATACGCCGCACACTGCATCAAATTGGTTTCCATGGCTGTCATCACAGAAGGAACCTCTTCTAAAGATGATGCACAAGAAAGCCTGCAAACAGTTTGCTGAAGACAAGCAGAAGACTAAGGACATGGATTACTGAACCATGTCCTGTGGTCTGATGAGACCAAGATAAACTTATTTGGTTCAGATGGTGACAAGCGTGTGTGGTGGCAACCAGGTGAGGAGTACAAAGACAAGTGTGTCTTGCCTACAGTCAAGCATGGTGGGGGGAGTATATTTACAAAAATATGAGGGGTGTACTTTTGTGAGATACTGTGTGTATGTATGTATGTATGTATATATATATATATATATATATATATACAGGGGGTCCCCGAGTTACGAACTCGTTAGGGACTGCCCGCCTGTATGGAAGTCGGAAATGTTCGTAAGTCGGCGCGCATGCGCATACCGACAAATACGGAGATTTCCGATGTTCCGTCTATTGCCGTTCTGCGCATGCGTGGCAAATTACGGACATTTCCGGCATTTTCCGAAGCTCCGTATGGCCGCGCATGCGCAGAACGGCCGAAAGACGCAGAAAAAGGACGAAAAATGGCGGAGGGTCCCCGCAGCACCCTGTTCGTAAGTAGGGGTTGTTCGTAGGTCGGGTGTTTGTAAGTCGGGGACCCCCTGTATTTCATATATATGTATTTCAATCTATAATTAAATTGTATCCAAAACCAAGCATAAAAATGTAATGCATTGCAGCTTGTCTCTGTGGATTGATAAAAATTGAATGAAAAAAATCCCTTTTTTTGGACACTTGATATTAAGGAATAACAGTTAGTGTCCCGACTGTCGGCCGCAATATTGCAGTCCTGCTATAAGTCGCTGATCGTCGCCACTACTAGTAAAAATAGTTAGTAGTTTGTGGACAAACTTTTGCGCAAACCAATTAATATACACTTATTTGGATTTTTTTTACCAAAAATATGTAGTGGAATACATATTGGCCTAAATTGATGAAGAAATTAGATTTTTTTTTAAATTGTCGTTTATTGTTTTGTTTATAGCGCAAAAAAATAAAAACCGCAGAGGTGATCAAATACCACCATAAAAAAACTCGATTTGTGGGAATAAAGGACGTAAATATTGTTTGGGAGCCACGTCGCATGACCGCGCAATTGTCAGTTAAAATAATGCAGTGCCGTATCGCAAAAAATGGCCTGGTCATGAAGGGGGTAAATCTTCTGGAGGGCAAGTGATTAAAAGAGAAGAATGGGGTGTTTTTATTTTTTTTTGCAGATTCATGCTTGCCTTGCTGGATGCAGCAGTAGGCCCCTTTCACACTGGGCGGATCCGTTTTGATCCGCCCAGTGAAGATCCACTGCTCAGCAGGGATCGCTCCGTTGATTCCCGCTGAGCCGGCGGATGACAGGGCGGTCCCTGCACACTGTGCAGGGACCGCCCTGTCAGATCTCCGCTTTCCCCTATGAGGGCTCGGATGAACACGGACCGTCTTTCCGTGTTCATCCGATCCGCTCGGCAGACGGCTGGAAAAATAGGGTTTTCCTCCGTCTGCAGAATCGGACCATAGCAGAGACGGACAATATCGGGTGTCAGCGGATGCTCATCCTCTGACATCCGATATCCCATAGGGATGCATGTATGTCCGTATTTCATCCGAAAAACGGATGGATGAAATACGGACATACGGTCTGCATGTGTGAAAGGGGCCTAAGTCATTATTTCTTAACCCTTTTCATTTCCAGAGCTGTTTTTGCATTGTTTGCACATATGCTTAAAGCGGATTTCCACCCTAAAGTGGAACTTCCGCTTATCGGATTCCTCCCCCCCTCCGGTGCCACAATTGGCACGTTTCAGGGGGGATGGGGGTGCAGATATCTGTATAATACAGGTATCTGCACCCACTTCCGGGACGAGCATCCCCGCCCCTATCCGAGGATTTCCCGTTGTGTCTTGGGACCAATAGAGAAGCGCAACGCGACTCACGCATGCGCAGTAGGGAACCCGGGCAGTGAAGACGTTGCGTCTTCACTTCCTGATTCCCTGACCGAGGATGGCGGCAAGGCAGCGAGAAACGAGCGCTCGCTCGTCACATTCTGCCGACACCGCTGGACCCTGGAACAGGTAAGTGTCCATTTATTAAAAGTCAGCAGCTGCAGTATTTGTAGCTGCTGACTTTTAAAAAAAAAAAAAATCGGGTGGACATCCTCTTTAAAGCAATCATTTTTGCATAGCTCCCAACTGTCCCTGATTTCAAGAGACTGTCCCTGATTTGGAACAATGTCCCTCTGTCCCTCTTTGCGCCTCATTTCTCCCTCATTTTGGTCTCATCTATATAGTTGTATATAAAATGCACTACTTGTCTATCAAAAAGTATTTCCCAGAGCTAAACCTTTCACTCAATTTCTAAATTGCTGCCACTGTAAATTCCAAAAAGCCAGTATAAAGAAATAGTAGTCGTAAAAAAAACACTTGTGGGTTTAACCAATCATTTTTGTTGTACAATTCTCCTTTAGGCCCCTTTCACAATTGTGCAACTTCAAAGTCGCGCAGTTTTACCACGATTTTGCCGCGATTTCAAGGAATGGCTGTGTAAGTGGCATCAAAATCGGACAAAAGTAGTGCAGGGACTACTTTGAAGTCGTAATGACTTGAAGTCGTACTAATATGAATGGCTGTCATTGGAAATCATGGGGAACGACTTGTCATGCTACTTTGCAGTCCCAAATCGTGGGACAAGTCGTATAAGTGTGAAAGGGACCTTAAGCAGGGCGTGGCAGGGGGGTGTGTCCTATCCCTACATACTTTTGCTAATAGGTGTCTGTCATTCCTATCTCAAAAAGTTGGGAGGTGTGGTTTTAGGCCTGAAGATTGCATAAACTCCCAAAACATTATATATATTTTCTGAAAGCAGACACCCCATAGCTCCCAACTGTCCCTAATTTGGAGCAACGTCCTTCATTCCTCCTCATTTGGCCCTCATTTTGGTCTGATCTATATAGTTGTATATAAAATGCACTTTTTATCTATCAAAAAGTGTTTCCCAGCGCTAAACCTTTCATCTGATTTCTAAATTTCTGCATTTGGAAATTCCAAAGGCCAATATAAAGGAATAGTATTGGTAAAAAAAAAAGCACTTGTGGGTTTAAACCAATCTTGTTTTTTTGTACAATTCTTCTTTAAGGGGGCGTGGCCAGGGGTGTGTCCTATGCCTGCATACTTTTTCTGATAGGTGTCCATCATACCCATCTCAAAAAGTTGGGAGATATGGACACACTAAGACCCCTTTCACACCAAGGTCGTTTTGCAGGCGCTATATCCTTAGAAATAGCGCCTGCAATCCACCCTCAAACTGCTGCTCCATTGTGTCCAGTATGAAAGCCCGAGGGCTTTCACACTGGAGCGATGCGCTGGCAGGACATCAGGAAAAGTCCTGCCAGCAGCTTCTTTGGAGTGGTAAAGGAGCGGTGTGTTTACCGCTGCTCCCCATTGAAATCAATGGGGCAGCGCTGCAATACCGCCGGCAAAACGCTGCTATTGCGGGATATTGCCGGTGGGTTTAACCCTTTCTCGGCCAATAGCGGGGGTAAAAGCGCCCCGCTAGCGGACAAAATGCGCTGCAAATCCGATGGTAAAACGCTGCTAAAAATAGTGGCTTGGTGTGAAAGCCCTCTAAAGAATAAAATAGTGGTAGTCCCAATTCTTTATGTCAGATGATATTACGGTAAAGCTGGGTTCACATTATTGCAAATTGGATGTGCATTCTAGGCATCCAATTCGCATGGCAGGAGAGTGTGACCGGCTCTCTATGGAGCCAGTTTAAACATCTCCAGAGTGAATTGCTCAAGAATCCTGTGCATCTTCTGGCCCATTTCAGGTCCTAATTTAGCCAAAAATTCGGACCGAAATCGGGCCTGAAACGGTGAACAGGGACGCACCGGACCCCTGTTGTGAGCTGCTCCTTATGGCAGTGTGAACCCAGTAAAAAAAACAATAAAGTTAATTTTAGGGCACATATATGGAATAAATTACCCACATTTTGGTAAAATATAAAAGCAGAGGTTGCGCCGACAAATAGATACCCAAAATGCAAAACCTTCAATTTGCGCGCGTCTGTGAATGACAACAAACCTTAGTCCCCTATATTTTCCATAGGTGATGGTTTAAAAGCCCCCTACAGGTCATCAGTTACGTGTTACGGAGGAGTTCTGGTGCTAGAATTATTGCTCTCACTGCGTGTGTATCGCAATGGACATTTTCATGCATAGGCGCCCTGAAAAAGGTGCAGGAGCTACTTCGGCATGTTTCGCATGAATGGGTTGCCCTACGTGGTTGCACGAAAAACACGCTAAAAATACCTATTAATGCACGTTGTGCAAATGGGACCCTAGTGATTTGGCAAACTTGGGTTGTAATTGCAGGCTTGATACCCACAGGGTTTATTACGAACCTTTAGGCTTGTACCAGGGCTTAGGATGGCCACTTCCATCCATGGACAATGGAAAGAGAATCTACTTGTTATTACCGGCAATGAGAATCCCTTTTGTTTCCAAAAATTTTAAACATAAGACCTAAAGTATTGTTTGCAGGGAATTTCCCACTCGGTCTATAGATTTATATTTGCAACCCTTTGAAGACTCCAGTTTCATTTAAAAAATAGTAATATATATATGTTTTTATCATCTGCAGTATATAATTGCTCTACAAGCAATTTGATGATCTATTAACCAGTTGCCGACTGGCGCACGCAGATATACGTCGACGCAATGGCAGTGGTGGGCAAATGGGCGTACCTGTACATCCCCTTTAAGAGGCGGGGATAGCAGGCTCGCGCACCCGCTGCGTACAGTGTGACCGTGCCCGCAGGACCGGCGGACTCGATTTCAGCCAGTCTCCCGGCGATCGTGTCACGGAGCCTCAGAACGGGGAAGTGCTTATGTAAATAAGGCATTTCCCCGTTCTGTCTTGTGATATGACAGAGATCACCACTCCCTGTGGTCATGTGACTAGTAGCCCACCCCCCCCACAGTTAGAATAACTCCCTAGGACACACTTAACCCCTTCATCGCCCGCTAGTGGTTAACCCCATCACTGCCAGTGTCATTTATACAGTAAGTAGTGTGCCATAAATGCCATAAAACTATCCCCTATTTTGTAGACGCTTTTGCGCAAACCAATCAATATACGCTTATTGCGATTTTTTTTTTACCAGAAATATGTAGAAGAATACATATCGGCCTAACCTGAGGAAAAAAATCGTTTTTTAAAATCTATTTTTGGGGGATATTTATTATAGCAAAAAAGTTTTAAAATAATGTGTTTTTTTCAAAATTGCTGCTATTTTTTTGTTTATAGCGCAAAAAAATAAAAAACCGCAGGGGTGATCAAATGCCACCAAAAGAAAGCTCTATTTATGGGGAAAAAAGGACTTAAATTTTGTCTGAATATATAGTGGTGAACCACCTATGAGAAACAAAAGGTTCCCAAAGAATGTTGCCAACATCAATTTTGTTTGGGTGCAATGTCGTACGACCGCGCAATTGTCAGTTAAAGCGACGCAGTACCGAATCACAAAAAGTGCTCTGGTCAGCAAGGGGGTAAAATCTTCCGGGGCTGAAGCGATTAATATTAAAGTTAATATTAAAGTATAACTAAAGGCCTCTGTTAAAAAAAAAAAAAAGTATAACTAAAGGCAAAACTTTTTTTTCCGTTTTGTGGAAAAAACCCCGGCGGGCTTTCACACTGGAGCGGTGCGCTAGCAGGACGGTCAAAAAAGTAGTAGCATCTTTGGAGCGATATAGGAGTGGTGTATTCACCACTCCTATACCGATCCTACCCATTGATTTCCCATTGATGTCCCATTGATTTCACTGGGACACCGCGGTAATACCGCGGCGCTTTGCGGGGGACTTTAACCCTTTTTCGTCCGCTAGCGGGGGTTAAAACCACACCGCTAGCGGCCGAATACAGCGGCTAAAACGACGGTAAAGCAGCGCTAAATATATCGCTGCTTTACCGACGCCGCCGCTCCCGCCCCAGTGTGAAAGGGGCCTTACTCTATCCAAAATGAAAAAAATAAGTTTTGCTCATAGTTCTACTTTTTAATTACCTTTTTATTGTTACCTGGAGCTGTCTGATTTACAAAGGGATTGTGTGTATAGGTGTTGTTGTAAAATACTGGTCTTTGCATTCAAACCACTAATCCTCCCACTGATACCAATAATGGGGCACTATTCCTCCCACTGATACCAATAATGGGGCACTATTCCTCCCACTGATACCAATAATGGGGCACAATTCCTCCCACTGATAGCAATAATGGGGCACAATTCCTCCCACTGATAGCAATAATGGGGCACAATTCCTCCCACTGATGGCAAGAATGGGGCACTATTCCTCCCACTGATACCAATGATGGGACACTATTCCCCCCCCCCCGCTTTAACGCATGCGTTCAAATGCAAAAAAGCTTTTTTTTCACATCATCATTGTTTTCTGCACTGCATTATATTGAATACGCCACTGCAGATCACCATATTAAGGCCTCATGCACACGAGACGCTGTTAAATGCGCGTTCAGAGGCAGTTGGACACTTTTTTCAACTGCACCTGAACGCATGCAATGTTATCCTATGTGTCCATGTACACAGTCTTGTTTTTTCCCGTTTTTATGCAGTTGCATTTAACCTCGTTTTTCCAGAAGCAAAAAAATGCGTTCAGACACTTTGCTTTTCTGCGTTTCAGACGCAAAACGCAGCTAAACGCGGCTAAACGCGGCTAAACGCAGGCACCTGCGTTTAGCCGCGTTTGCGTTTATAAGCCTTTTTAAAGGAACCCAATTTTTTGGAGCAGAAAACTCAGAAATATGATGGTAAACCATAAAAAAATACAAAAAAAATTGGTTTTAAAATGTCGTAATTAGTTTAGAGTTCATAGAGCATATATACTGACTGATGCATACATGTTTGTGAAATGCATACATGTTTGTGAAATATCCAACGGACATTCGCTGTGCCATCAACGGATGGTTCCAATATCGACAAGCTCTGATTCTGGACCTCTCATGCAAATTTGCAACGACGTTGCTGCCGCATCAAGAGCGACACCAGGAGCATTTCCTGACATATATTTAATATGGGATCCATTTAAAAAAAAAAACAGAAAGAGAGGCAAATGCAAGTGTACAACTGCTCTCTCTGCTGCTCACTCTGATCAAAATGGCAGAAATAGTTAATAACACATGTTTTCTGAGCTTGGGGAGGGTCTATATGATGTTATCTTTACAAATGCTTATAGACGCAAATGCGTCTAAATGCGTCTAAACGCGGCATGAAAACATAGCAGAACGCGCGTTTTTAAACGCAGGTTTCTGCTTTTTAAAACGCGCGTTCAGCAGAGTTTGCATCTGCGTCTCGTGTGCATGGGGCCTAAAGCCCATCAATGAACAACGTTTCTGTTTAGAATTAGGGATGCACCGATATATCAGGCGTAGCTGAAAATAGGGTTTTCTGCGTATTGCCGATAGAAACCACATGCGATTTTCCCAGGTCATGTGACTCAAAAAAACGCATCAAAAACACAATGAAAAACACAATGAATATGAATTTTTGCTGCATTTTCAATGCATTTCCTATGGGGAGGTGCGTTTCAGCGCAACGGGCTATTCGCTATAAACAAAAAAATAGGAACTATTTAAAAAAGAAAAAGATTTTTTACATAACAAATATGCAAAAAAAAAAAAAAATGTAAAAAAAAAAAAATTTCTTCATCAGTTTAGGCCAATATGTATACTTCTACATATTTTTGGTAAAAAAAAACGCAATAAGCGTATATTGATTGGTTTGTACAAAAGTTATATCGTCTACAAAATAGGGGATAGATTTATGGCATTTTTATTATTTATACATTTTTACTAGTAATGGCGGTGATCTGCGATTTTTAGCGGGACTGTGACATTGTGGCAGACAGATCGGACACCTAACTGACATCTTTTACACTTTTTTGGGAACCAGTGACATTATTACAGTAATCAGTGCTAAAAATATGCACTGACATTGTACTAATGACACTGACAGGGAAGGGGGTTAACATCAGGGGCGATCAAAGGGGTTAAATGTGTTCCCTCAGTGTGATTATTAACTGTATGGGGGACACACAGATCATAGCAGAAAGACAGGATCTGTGTGATCTCCCCGGTCAGAACGGAGATTTGCCTTGTTTACACAGGAACGATCGCGGATGGCCGGCGGACATCGAGTCCGCCCCAACCGTTGATTGGCTCCCCTGCTGGACAGTGGACACACACACCCACAAATCGATGTGTATGAGCAGATGTACAATGATGGCGATTCGCGGGAACCAGACACATTGCCGCAGTATGACTGGGGCGGCTGGCCCTTAAGTGGTTAAACTTGTTTTTTTACATTTCTTAAAGCGGAGTTCCACCCAAAAGGGGAAGCTCTGCTTGTCTGCCTCATTGCCCCCCCCCAACTGCTGCCCCATTTGGCACCTGGTTTTGACAGGTACCCGCTTCTACTTACGGCTCAGTTTTCAGCAGGAAATTCGCCCCCCCCCTCCCCTCCTCCTTCCTCCGCAGCTGGCACATTCACAAAACGCAGCGCACTTTACGCATGCGCATACCTCCCAACTTTTTGAGATGGGAATGAGGGTCACCTATTAGCAAAAGTTTGTAGGCATAAGACATACCCCTTGCCACGCCCCCTTAAAGGAGAATTGTACAAAAAAAAACAAGATTTGTTAAACCCACAAGTGCTTTTTTTTACCACTACTATTCCTTTATATTGGCTTTTGGAATTTACAAATGCAGAAATTTAGAAATCAGATGAAAGGTTTAGCACCGGGAAACACTTTTTGATAGCTAAATAGTGCATTTTATATACAACTATATAGATCAGACCAAAATGAGGGACAAATGAGGAATGAGGGACAGAGGGACATTGCTCGAATCCCTCCAATCAGGGACAGTCCCTTGAAATCAGGGACAGTCGGGAGCTATGCAATGTGCAGTGGGAAACTGGCTGTGAAGCCACAAGGCTTCACTGGCGGTTTCCCTTAGTCAAGATGTTGGCGACAGCACCCGATGGCAGATTGAACAATTGCTCAGGTGAGGACACTACTGGATTTCAGGACAGGTAAGTGTCCTAATATTAAAAGTCAGCAGCTACCGTATTTATTTTATTTATTTTTTGATTTTATGGTTTTCTGAAGGAGCCTGAAGCTCCACTTTAAGTTGCTTCCTGGTTTCCATGCCTAGGCAAATGATGTCATACATTACAGGAGTCTTCAGGAGGGGTATTCATAGCTAAGCACACACTTTTGTTTGCATGCCTGAGCTAAGGGCAGATGGATTCAAGAACTTAAATGCTACATGAATCATCTGGGGGCAGGGGGCGTTTTTCAATGTTATTTCTCAACAAAATAAAGCATGGATACATGGATGGATGAGTTTGCAATGAACTTTAAAAATGTATTAAAGCGGAGTTCCACCCAAAAATGGAACTTCCGCTTTATTGACCCCACATCTCTCCATAAAGAGGACCTGTCACACACTATTCCTATTACAAGGGATGTTTACATTCCTTGTAATAGAAATAAAAGTGATCAAAAAACTTCCAATAAACAGTTCCAAATAAGAATACATGAATAGAGACGGTAACTACCATAACGGAAGTACACTATTTTGTCAAAAGTATTGGGACACCTGCCTTTTTACACACACACACTAGTAAATTTTTGGCGGACAGCGGTCTGTTGTCTGATTTTCCTATCATCTGTACACAAGTCCGTCACACAAAAGTCCAAACACGCATGCTCGGAATCAATGCTCACCAAACACAGAATTAGCAGAAGGTGCCCAAAGGGTGGCGCTCAAGAGCTGAAATTCCACGTAGTACGTCACTACGTTCGTGTTTGTTGGCAAACAATTGTGTACCGTTTGTATGCAAGACAAGTTCACGGCACACGCTCTTCGGACAAAAGTCTGAAGCTTTGTTTGCCAACAATCTGATCGTGTGTAGGAGGCTTTAGTCTGTAGGTTTCAATATTGAGTTGGCCCACCCTTTGCAGCTAGAACTCTTCTGGGAAGGCTGTCCACAAGGTTTAGGAGTCTATGGGAATGTTTGACCATTCTTCTAGAAGTGCATTTGTGAGGTCAGGCAATGATGTTGGACGAGAAGGCCTGGCTCGCAGTCTCCGCTCTAATTCATCCCAAAGGTGTTGGGTTGAAGTCAGGACTCTGTGTAGGCCAGTCACGTTCCTCCACCCCAAACTCGCTCATCCATGTCTTTATGGACCTTGCTTTGTGCACTGGTGCGCAGTCATGTTGGACCAGGAAGGGGCCATCCCCAAAAACTGTTCCCACAAAGTTGGGAGCATGAAAATGTCCAATATGTCTTGGTATGCTGACGCCTTAAGAGTTCCCTTCACTGGAACTAAGGGCCAAACCCAACCCCTGAAAAACAACCCCACACCATAATCCCCCCCTCCCCCACCCCCCCCCCCCAAATGATTTGGACCAGTGCACAATCTTAAAGTGGTTGTATACCCCCGATTGTGAGTTTTACCTATAGGTAAGCCTAGAATAAGCCTTACCTATAGGTAGTGGAAATGGTTGAGGATTAAAAGAGGCACATCTAAGTATACAGGCATCTGGAGTAAAGCTGTCCACATAGACCGTCCTCCTCACCGCCATCAACCTCATCCCTTCCACACTGCCCTCCATGAGTGGTTCAAGCCTCACTTTCAGATCGCTCTACTGCAGGGTAGTCTTCCCGGTCATAATTACAGACTGACATTGGTGAGAGCCGGTGGTGTGGAGGACAGTCTATGTGGACAGCTTTACTTAGATGTGCCTCTTTTGATCAACCATGTGAGTTGCTAAATGTTTTACCTTCATTAAATGTAACCATATTGCTACACTTAGAGGCGCCTCTCTTCTCTTTTATACTCTGGAGCTCCTGTTGGATTTTTCTTCTAATCCCCTTGTGGAGGCTTCCATTTGTAAATGGACATTTTATGGTTACACAACCATTGATATTCACATTGCTATAATCTTTTTATAGGGACTATAAACTGAAGGACTTCTGAATAAATGATTGTGGAACGAATCATTTGAGTTTCCATTTCTCATGGGGAAATTTGCTTTGATATACAATAGACATGTGCAATTCGTTTCGTTTTTATTTTCGTTTTTTTCGTTCGTTCGTTTTCGTAAGAATGAACGAATCGTTCGAATCGAACAAATCCAAATAACGAATCGTTTGAATCCGATTAACTAATCGATCGAATCGAACGAAAATCCGAAAAACCAAACAACGAAAATGAACGAAAAAATTCGTACATTCGTAACTTTTTTTTTGTTGAATTGGTAATTTTCCGTGTCCCTTACAATGGTGCTGCTTAACGTGCTTCGAATGGATTGAACAAAAAAATTCGTACATTCGTAACTTTTTTTTTTTCGATTCGTAACTTTTTTTTTTTCGATTCGTAAATTATTAAAATGTAATAATAGCATACACACATTACATAAAATTATGAATTATGCTCCGATTACGAATCTACGAATGTACGAATAACTACCAATGCGTCCGAATTTCGAAAAAACGAAAATTAAACTAACGAAAAAACGAATCAACGAAAAATAACTCTTACAAATGTACGAATCGTACGAATACGAACAACGACGACTTACGAATCGTTACGAATACGAACAACGACGACTTACGAATGTACGAATCGTTACGAATCAACGGAAACGAAAAAAACGAAACGAAAAAAAACGAATTTTTTTGTTGTGCACATGTCTAATATACGATACAAGTTCTTTGAATTACAAGCATGTTTCTGGAACAAATTATGCTCGCAATCCAAGGTTTTACTGTATATAGATCAGACCAAAATGAGGGACAAATGAGGAGGAAAGAGGGACTTTGTTTCAAATCAGGGACAGTCCCTCAAAATCAGGGACAGTCGGGAGTTCTGAGTTTCCAAGGGGATGAAACACAAGCACATACACAGTGGCATAACCTTACTTCCAATAAACATTCACAGCAAGGCTGGCTCCAGAACCCGCCATCAATCAAGAATGGAGGGATGGGCGGGCGCGTAGCCGCACACTGACCACAGAAGATACTGTGTCTGTATCTCAGATCAGCATGAAAGAGGACACAAACTGACCATGCTAGCACGGATCAGTTAGCGCGGTCAGTTATCAACCTGGAATTGGGGAACTGACAGGATCACCCAAGTAATCCAGAAGAATAAATGGACCAAATAACATATTTACAGTATATACAAACACTGATGAAGTACATAAAAGAGACATATTATCAATTTTATTTTGTGTTTACAAACACTTTAAGGAACAGCATACAGTAAGCAAACGATCAAATACTGCACATTCATAATACCCAAACAGGCAAAAAATAAACTAAAATAAATGAGATCATAATAAACTGAGAACAAGATAACATGACTCAGTGCCAGACTTTGTGGGAACCAGATATTGGCTCAGCGTCAGATCCCTTAAAGTGGAGTGCCAGCAAAAAAAATAAAAAATAAAAGTCAGCAGCTACAAATACTGCAGCTGCTGACTTTTAATAATCGGACACTTACCTGTCCCGGGGTCCAGCGATGCGGGGGAACGAGACCCCCCCTCGTTCCCCGCTCCGCTCGCGGCGCCAACATTCTTAATGTGGGAACCCGGCTGTGGCTTCACAGCCGGGCACCCACTGCGCATGCGCGAGCGGCGCCGTGCGCCGTGATTCGACGCTCACTCATCTGGGACACATGACAGGTCCCAGATGACTGTGCTGCGCCTACAGGAAGTGACGTTTAGCCCGCCCGGGCAATGAAGGTGGCAGACTACGAGGGACCCCCTAGCAACAGCATTTAGAGGTGAGTAAAACATTTTTTTTTTTCCAATTAATTTTTTTTTTTATATTTAAGCCACATATTTTTTTTTGCCCGCAACCCCACTTTAACTTGGAACAAAATTAGAGAGAGAATCTTAAAAATTTTATAAAGTGCAAAACAATATAAGAAACCACAAATAAAATACTGTGGTGGTATGCCATCCCTTTTAGTTGATAAAAAGGAGCCACCTCACCAGCTTATTGTAAGAGCTTCATAGATGAAGGAGCTAACCAACAGATCTAGACTATAGGAAGAAGGTGTCCCCTAGAATCAGATATAGAGTATTTCTTCATGACAAATCCATTCATGTTTGGCAATGTGTAAGTAGTACTTTCATAGACATACGCCTGGGTGCACCCTTATCACCCTTGCTTCGTTTCCACTGAGCGGATCGGTTCAGTTCGGTACGGTACTCTATTTTGAGTGTTTCCATTATGAAAGCGGCCCATACAACCGAACCATACAGGGTCCGGCTTCAGATGTGGGGCCATAGAACATGGTCCGGTACGGTTAGGGCGGAGCTACGATACATTCCACTGATTGGTGGGTGGACAGAAAAACGTCTACCAATCAGTGTGAGGCCACGCTAGGCATTTTTTCTAAACCCTGTATGGCCCCTGGTGGTCCGACTTGCAGTGGAAATGCTCATCCGGATTAGGCCGGACAATTCTAACCCTTCAAAACTGTACCGACCCAAACTGATCCGCTCAGTGGAAACGAGGCACCTGTGTGGCGCTGATCCCCCCCTGCTGCCTGCCTCCTCCCCCTGCAGCGTTGCCGGTTACCCTCCTCTCCCGCCGGCTGCTGCAGGGGATTGTTTCAGGAGGGAGAGCAGAGGAAGGGGCCAGTAAATATGTAATTTACTGGCCCCTTCCTTTTCTGAATAAACACAGTGACAGATCGGTACTGAAGCACTTCCCATTCATTCATTGTGCAGTGCAGCTGAGGCTGCAGAGAAAGGGCCTAGGGAATCTCTGTCCTCAGTCTCTTTCTCTGTCTCAAAAAGTGAGACATCAGGGGTCTAATATTTCACCAAATCCTCCCAATCGGGTTCTTAAAAAATGAGAAACAAAAAAAAATAAAAAATTGTAAAAAATACAAAAATAAAATAACAACAATAAACTACTGACACTGTACACTGCCCTACTGATACCAATCTCAATCCTACTGACACCATCCATTGTTTAATACATTTTAAAATGTCTGCTTACAATTATTTATAAGAGTGTGTGTGTAGGTGTATATACACACACACACACACACACACACACATACATACATACATACAATCTCACAAAAGTGAGTACATCCCTCACATTTTGTAAATATTTTATTCTATCTTTTCATGTGACAACACTGAAGAAATTACACTTTGCTACAATGTAAAGTAGTGAGTGTACAGCTTGTATAACAGTGTAAATTTGCTGTCCCCACAAAATAACTCAACACACAGCCATTAATGTCTAAAACCGCTGGCAACAAAAGTGAGTACACCCCTAATGAAAATGTCCAAATTGGCCCAAAGTGTCAATATTTTGTGTGGCCTCCATTATTTTCCAGCACTACCTTAACCCTCTTTGGCATGGAGATCACCAGAGCTTCACAGGTTGCCTCTGGAGTCCTCTTCCACTCCTCCATGATGACATCACAGAGCTGGTGGATGTTAGAGACCTAGCGCTCCTCCACCTTCCGTTTTGAGGATGACCCACAGATACTCAATAGGGTTTAGGTCTGGAGACATGCTTGGCCAGTCCATCACCTTTACCCTCAGCTTCTTTAGCAAGGCAGTGGTCACCTTGGAGGTGTGTTTGGGGTCGTTATGTTGGAATCCTGCCCTGTGGCCCAGTCTCCGAAGGGAGGGGATCATCCTCTGCTTCAGTATGTCACAGTACATGTTGGCATTCATGGTTCCCTCAATGAACTGTAGCTCCCCAGTGCCGGCAGCACTCATGCAGCCCCAGACCATGACACTCCCACCACCATGCTTGACTGTAGACAAGACACACTTGTCTTTGTCCTCCTCACCTGGTTGCCGCCACACACGTTTGACACCATCTGAACCAAATAAGTTTATCTTGGTCTCATCAGACCACAGGACACGGTTCCAGTAATCCTTGTCCTTAGTCTGCTTGTCTTTAGCAAACTGTTTGCGGCTTTCTTGTGCATCATATTTAGAAGAGGTTCCTTCTGGGACGACAGCCATGCAGACCAATTTGATGTTGTGTGCGGCGTATGGTCTGAGCACTGACAGGCTGACCCCCAACCCCTTCAACCTCTGCAGCAATGCTGGCAGCACTCATACGTCTATTTCCCAAAGACAACCTCTTTGGTTGCACGTGCACTCAACCTCTTTGGTCGACCATGGCAAGGCCTGTTCTGAGTGGAACCTGTCCTGTTAACTGCTGTATGGTCTTGGCCTCCATGCTGAAGCTCAGTTTCAGGGTCTTGGGCATCTTATAGCCTAGGCCATCTTTATGTAGAGCAACAATACTTTTTTTCAGATCCTCAGAGGATTCTTTGCCATGAGGTGCCATGTTGAACTTCCAGTGACCAGTATGAGAGAGTGAGAGCGATAACACCAAATTTAACACACCTGCTCCCCATTTACACCTGAGACCTTGTAACACTAATGAGACCTCAGGGAGGGAAAATGGCTAATTGGGGCCAATTTGGACATTTTCACTTAGGGGTGTACTCACTTTTGTTGCCAGTGGTTTAGACATTAATGGCTGTGTGTTGAGTTATTTTTGAGGGGACAGCAAATGTACACTGTTATACAAGCTGTACACTCACTACTTTACATTGTAGCAAAGTGTCATTTCTTCAGTGTTGTCACATGAAAAGATAGAATAAAATTAATTAGAAAAATGTGAGGGGTGTACTCACTTTTGTGAGATACTGTATATTAGAAAAATCTCATTCATGTCAAACATAACATATCCAAAATATTTGCACAATTATATTTTAAAGAAACATCTTTCACAATCACAGCTGAAGGGAACATAAATGGCTGTATAATACAAAATCGTATTGTTTGGATCAGTGGCTTTTAAGCCTCATTCACACATGGCACCAGGGCGGGTGCTACCACTAGGCAAACTAGGCAGCCGCCTTGGGCGCACTGCTGCCTAGGGGCGCCCGGCCACTGGTTTCCCTCCGCGTCTGCATGCTCTGCAGGTAACTAAGTCTGACCGGTAGTGTAATTAGAGGCGCAGCACTGAAGCCAGCGCTAGAGGAAGCAGAGCCGATGCTTTCTCTATAGCGCCGCCTTCTGTCACATGGACAGTGTAAAGGGGGTGGAGCCAATGGTGGCAGAAAAATTAGGTTTTGCCTAGGGTGTCAAAAACCCTTGCACCACCCCTGCATGGCACACATAACTGTATGCCTGTGGAGGACCAAGTTTCCTTGCACAGGGATGCACAGGTAGTCCCATTGCTATCAATTAGGACACCGCTGCTCCTAATGTGACATCCGTACGGGTGCAAGGCCCAAAACACATCCACACATCTGTAAGCTAAAAAAAAAAAATGTAAAATTTATATTTAATGGTCCCTGTGTTTGCCTGCAGTTGGAATATACAATTTCCTCCACTGGCTTCTCATGGCTCAATGAATAAAATCCAAAATAATAACATAAAAAGCCACCCATGACTCTGCCCCGAAATATATCATCAACTTTGTCTCAAAGTATTACCCAAACCATCCACTCTGCACCTCCCAAGACCTCCTGTTCTTCAGCTCCCCCCCCCCCATGATCGCCTCCAGAACTTCTCCAGAGCCTCTCGCATCCTCTGCAACTCCCTACCCCAATTTGACTGGCTATTCTCCTACTCTGTACACCTTTAGGAGATCCCTGAAAACTCATCTCTTCAGAGAAGCCTATCTCACCTCCACCTTTCCAGTAAAAAAAAAAAATGTTTTGTATCACCTTTGACACTTTTTATGCAGCCCTATGGACCCCTGCAGACACAAATCTGTATTTACCTCTTACAGTAGTGCTTTCTAGCAGCCTCATGCTATGTCTCCAGTTTATGACTGTCTCCTGAAGCATGTCTGTATGCTTTTCCGACGGACCAAAAACAACGACTGCTCTGAAGCCAGTACGAGATGGAAGCTATTGGCTACTGGCTATTGAACTTCCTTTTTCTAGTCGCGTCGTACGTCACCGGGTTCTTGACGATCGGACTGGTGTGATCATGTGTATGCAACACAGTTTCAGCGGAATTCCTTCAGTTTATTCCGACAGGAAAACCGGTCGTGTGTACACGGCATAATGGGACCAAACATGAAAAATAGTAAAGTGTAAACCCAATACATATATAACCTGTGTCCTAGTACAACACTATTCAAATGGCCTCAGAACTATTAAAATAAAAGACAACACCAAAACAATATGTGGTGCGATCCCAATATGCAAATGACCTAGGTTCTAATTCAACAATCTGGTGTAACACTATTTAGAATCTCCGTGTGACTCATGAAACATACAAAAAATGCAGACAGTACCATGAATATGAACGACAGTGTCTATGTTTAAAACATATATGAAAGCATAAAAAATATCCTTCTAGTGATAACCCTCTAATAACGATTGATGAATTATACTAAAGAAAGTGCAAGGTGCACAAATAGTCCATATGCCATAAAAATGAAAAATAGCAGAAAAATAATAAAAAGTGACAAGTGCTCTTCATCAGCTGTATTCTGTGCTTCTTATAGGTAGACATGTGCAATTCGTTTAGTTACGCATTCGTTATATTCGTTCATTCGTATCGTACGAATGAACAAATAATTTAGTAAAAATTTTAACGAATAACGAATTATCGAATCGAACGAATATGAAAAACAACGAAAATACGAAATAATTAAATTAGAAACAACGAAACTACGAATGAATGAAAATCCGAAAACGAAAAACAGAAACAACAAAAATACCGAACAAAGATTCAAAAATAACGAAAATCAAAATGAACGAAAAAATTCGTACATTCGTAACTTTTTTTTTTTTGTTTGTTGATTCGTAATTTTCCGTGTCTCTTACAATGGCGCTGCTTAACGTGCTTCGAATGGATTCGTAAATTCGTTACTTTTTTTTGTTAGTTGATAAACGTGGTTGGGTCGGAGGCACTGTTTTGGTGGATTTTTGAGTTAAGTTCTGACTTGTGAGAGAAATTGTGAGAGAAATAGTCAAGAAAAAAGTACGAATAAATCAATCTTATGAAAGTACGAATGTAACTAAATCTACGAAAATACGAATGCGTCCGAATACAAAACATAACGAAAATACAAAAATACGAAAAAATTTAAAACGGAAAAAAGAATCAACGAAAAAATAACTCTTACGAAAATACGAACACCGACGACTTACGAAAATACGAACGAGTCCGAATACGAACCCCGACGACTTACGAAATTACGAATCGTTACGAATCAACGGAAACGAAACTAAACAAATTTTTCTATTGTGCACATGTCTACTTATAGGTGCCCTATAGGTAATGCACTCACCGGAACCATTCACCCGCACGGGGGTATTGCGCTTTCACAGTATCTGTCACTGTGTAGCAAACAGCCTTTTCGTGTTTCAGCTGGTTGTTTCAGTGTTTGCGGCATAAGACATAAGGGTCTCCTTCAACTTTCCCTTATACTGTATCATGTCCGCAGTCTCTGATCATCTCTTATATTATGCCCACAGTCTCTGATCATCTCTTGCACCATGTCTGCAATCTCTAACTATCTCTTGTATCATGTCCACAGTCTCTGCTGATCTCTTGCATCATTCCTACAGTCGTTGACTACTGCAGTGTTTCTCAACTCCAGTCCTCAAGGCACCCCAACAGGTCATGTTTTCAGGACTTCCCTCGGATGAAACGGCTGTGGTAATAACCAAGGCAGTGAAACTGCTCAAATCACCTGTACAAAATAACGGAGAACCTTGAAAACATGACCAGTTGGGGCGCCTTGAGGACTGGAGTTGAGAAACACTGGACTACTGTATAACCTCTTGTGTCGGCTGTCTCCGATAATGAGTAGGGCCCTCCTAACCCCTTTTGTATTAAATGTTATTATAATTATATTGTCTCCCTTTATTTTGCAAAGCGCTGTGCACTGTTGGCGCTATATAAATTCAATATAATAATATTATTATGCGTGTGAAGAGATATTTGGACAAGGTCTGACAGTTGCGTCTGCCCTCTACAAGGCCCTTGAGCACTGGACAGTGACGGCATTAGATGTCGGGATTGTGCTCTTCATTTTGGTTCTGACAAAGGCAGTTTGGCTCGAGAGGGACATTGCTGCAGTCATCTCCCAGAGTCCCCAGCAGATTAGCGATCATTACAGGGTGGGAAGGTTCTCACGGTCACAGCTTCACTCTTGTTGACCGTTCCTCGGTGATATACGAGGATGAGGCATCCAAGATTGTGTTTACATGGCAGGGAATATGCAGAGCTGGCGATCAGAAAATCAGCCTGTTTTATTAGTGAATTACAAGACAAGTTGTCATATTTCACAATCAAACTGTCTTGGGTATAGAACACAGATCAGGATCAGCGGGGGAGGAACTTTTAATCACTTCACAAACTCTTTAAAAGTTTAATATTTTCCTGTCTGCATATTTTCTCATGCAGTGGTCATTGTGCGACTTTGAGAAGAGATGTGACCCGGTCGCAGCAAATTAAATCCACACTTTTTTCCATTATCTTCTTTATTTTCAAACCTCTCCTTCTGTTGGAATTTTTAGAAACTCTGCAACCTATTAAAAAGCATCACTTAAGCCCCGTACACACGATCAGACTTTCCGACGTGAAATGTTCGATGACAGGCTGTTGTCGGTAAATCTGACCCTGTATACGCTCCATCGGACAATTGTTGTCGGACTTTCCGCCAACAAATGTTGGCTAGCAGGTTTTCAAATTTTCCGCGGACAAAAGTCCAAAGTACAAACACGCATGCTCGGAAGCAAAGACGAGCCGGAAGCGGTCGGCCTTGTAAACTAGCGATCGTAATGGAGAATTAACATTCGTGGCGCGGCAAATTATGAACTCTCCAAATGCAGCGCACAATTCTCTTCTTCTTTAACCACATGCCGACCGGGCCATAGCCGAAAGACGGCTACAGCGCAGTCGGCTTATCCTGGGAGGACATCCTACGGATGTCCTCCCAGAAACTTGCTCCCGTGCGCCCCCTGGGGCGCCCACTCGGGAACATCCGTGACCGCCGGGTCCCGAGGACCCGGCGCATCACGGATCATGGTAAACGGCCGCTGATAGCGATCACTTGTACACAAACCGGCGTCACGTCATGACGCCGGTTCCTCCCTCCCCTCTCTGTACCGATCGGTACAGTGAGGGGAGAAGCAGAAAGGGGGGGGAGATGGGACCAGCGCTGTGGGCTGGATGTGTAGTGCCCACAGCGCTAGTCAGTGACAGATATACTGCCACCACTGTGCAACGCTCTGCAACCACTGTGCAATGCTCTGCCGCCACTGTGCAACGCTCTGCCGCCACTGTGCAACGCTCTGCCGCCACTGTGCAACGCTCTGCCGCCACTGTGCAACGCTCTGCCGCCACTGTGCAACGCTCTGCCCCACTGTGCAACGCTCTGCCGCCACTGTGCAACGCTCTGCAGCCACTGTGCAACGCTCTGCAGCCACTGTGCAACGCTCTGCCACCACTGTGCAACGCTCTGCCACCACTGTGCAACGCTCTGCCACCACTGTGCAACGCTCTGCCACCACTGTGCAACGCTCTGCCACCACTGTGCAACACTCTGCCAATACGCTGCAATAAATTTTAATAGAAACAAAGAATTTTTATTTTATTTTTTTACAGAATTTTCAGTATATTTTGATTCATAGCGCAAAAATTAAAAAACCCAGAGGTGATCAAATACCACCTAAAGCTCTATTTGTGGGAAAAATAAGTACAAAAAATTCATTTGGGTACAGTGTTGTATGACTGAGTAATTGTCATTCAAAGTGTGAGAGCACCGAAAGCTGAAAATTGGTCTGGTTAGGAAGGGGGTTTAAGTGCCCAGTTAATGGTTAGTGGTTAATGGGATAATAATGAAGCTGCTTTGCTGGTGATACTGACGGAGTTATTGCAAATACATTTTCAAAGGCTTTTCTTTTTCTAGTGATATAAAGAATATTATTATGCTTTTTTTTTTTTTATTATTATATGGGCAAGTTACCACAACACCATTATCCTGTAGTTTTTAAGATCAAAGATACAACTATGTTGGTGTCCCTTGTTAATTTTTACATTGTATTTTTTTTAAATGTAACTGCCGACTCCCAAACTGCCATTTGAAGTAAAACACATCAGCCAAGTATTATTCTACACAATTTTTTTATTGTGCATTAAAAAAAAGAAAACAAAATAAAATTAGACATGCTATCTGCCAATAGAACTTAACCAAAAAGTGCTTTCTTTGCATCCAAAAATATAACAAATCAAATCATTATTCAACCAAAAAAATAATGTCAAAGCAATAACTCCAAGGCCAATAATAAATAACACGTTATCTCCGATTCCGCAACATGTCTGGTTAACGAACGTCCGTTCAGAAACGAACTGAAAAATGCGAAAAAGAAAAGCGCAAATCAACACTCAAACTTCTACAAACACGAAATTAGCAGAAGGATCCCAAAGGGTGGGGCTGAAGAGCTGAAAAACCACGTAGTTGGCGAACAATTCCTTGCCGTTTTAATGCAAGACAAGTTTGGGCCAACGCCCCTCGGACAAAAGTCCACGGTTTTGTTGGCTAATAATCCGATCGTGTGTATGAAGCTTCAGAAAGGAACTGGAGCTCAACTCCACACAAAGTAAGTTATCAGGTGTGCGAGGGTATCCAACCTTTAAGCGGGGCTCCACTGCCTAAATCGTTTTTTTTTTTTTTGGGGGTACACTGACAGATTAAGTTATTTAAAATTTCAACTTACTTGTTCCAGTTTTTCTGTCTTTAAAAAAGAACTCGTAGATCTTTTTTTTGGCTGTTCTCATCTTGCCTGTGGGCATGTGAAGCCCACAGGCATCCTCTTCCGGGATACAGTGTCGCTGATGGACCAGCATGCACTGCGCGTTGTATCCCCGATCTCGCGCATGCACTTGATATCGGAGCGCCGTCAACAGCCGAGGTTGCCATCCCAACAGGCGGCGGCGCTGCTGAAATCCCGCGATAACTCGCGCCAGGCCGCCGCACTCACTACTGGGAACAATGACACAAGCTCCCAGGAGCCAGTGCGGCTATCAGGAAATTTACGAAATAGCCGCACTAGCCACACCTATATCTGAAGACTACAGAGACAGGAAATACAGAGGATTACAATCACAAGTAAGTTACAGGGACAAAAAAAAAAAATACCTTCCATTGTAATCAGTGCCGATCCTGACCTCCCTGGGGCCCTAAGCAAAATTTTGCTGAGGGGCCCTCTACCTGACCCGTGATGCCGTGAGCTATGGGAACCATTTTCCATTGCCACACATTCACACCTGACACTTCAGTGCGCCCAATACAATCCTCCCTCCTTTAAACAAAACAGTCAAAGAATAAGTACAACAATATAGAACAGACATGTATATAATATATATATCTTTACATATCTGAGTGCGGATCCCCCACTTACATCAGGGTCCCCAGAGAGCCCACACTTACATCAGGGTCCCCAGAGAGCCCACACTTACATCAGGGTCCCCAGAGAGCACCCCCCTTACATCAGGGTCCCCAGAGAGCCCCTCCTTACATCAGAGTCTCCAGAGAGCCCCTCCTTACATCAGGGTCCCCAGAGAGCACCCCCCTAACATCAGGGTCCCCAGAGAGCACCCCCCCTTACATCAGGTTCCCCAGAGAGCCCCTCCTTACATCAGGGTCCCCAGAGAGCCCCTCCTTACATCAGGTCCCCAGAGAGCACCCCCCCTTACATCAGGGTCCCCAGAGAGCCCCTCCTTACATCAGGGTCCCCAGAGAGCCCCTCCTTACATCAGGGTCCCCAGAGAGCCCCTCCCTTACATCAGGGTCCCCAGAGAGCCCCTCCTTACATCAGAGTCCCCAGAGAGCCCACACTTACATCAGGGTCCCCAGAGAGCACCCCCCTTACATCAGGGTCCCCAGAGAGCCCCTCCTTACATCAGAGTCTCCAGAGAGCCCCTCCTTACATCAGGGTCCCCAGAGAGCACCCCCCTAACATCAGGGTCCCCAGAGAGCACCCCCCCTTACATCAGGGTCCCCAGAGAGCCCCTCCTTACATCAGGGTCCCCAGAGAGCACCTCCCCTTACATCAGGGTCCCCAGAGAGCCCCTCCTTACATCAGGGTCCCCAGAGAGCCCCTCCTTACATCAGGGTCCCCAGAGAGCCCCTCCTTACATCAGGGTCCCCCGAGAGCACCCCCCTTACATCAGGGTCCCCAGAGAGCACCCCCCTTACATCAGGGTCCCCAGAGAGCACCCCCCTTACATCAGGGTCCCCAGAGAGCCACCCCCTTACATCAGGTTCCCCAGAGAGCCCCTCCTTACATCAGGGTCCCCAGAGAGCCCTTCCTTACATCAGAGTCCCCAGAGAGCACCCCCCTTACATCAGGGTCCCCAGAGAGCCCACACTTACATCAGGGTCCCCAGAGAGCTCACACTTACATCAGGGTCCCCAGAGAGCACCCCCCTTACATCAGGGTCCCCAGAGAGCACCCCCTTACATCAGGGTCCCCAGAGAGCACCCCCCTTACATCAGGGTCCCCAGAGAGCACCCCCCCTTACATCAGGGTCCCCAGAGAGCACCCCCCCTTACATCAGGGTCCCCAGAGAGCCACCCCTTACATCAGGATCCCCAGAAAGCCACCCCCCTTACATCAGGGTCCCCAGAGAGCATCCCTATAAAGCCCCACCTTACATCAGGGTCCCCAGAGAGCCCCCCATACATCAGTGTCCTCACAGAGCCTCCCTACTTACATCAGGGTCTGCAGCATTGCCCTTTACATCCGAGTTCCCCCTTGCACTGTAAGGTGGAATCCTGCATACTATGATGTAAAGGGGAACTCTGGGAATGTGGGGAGGACTCTAGTGACCAGAGAAAGAAAACACTAAGCTAAGGGGGTTTACTGATATAAGGGGGAAACCTTTATAGCAGTGACCCCTTACAATATTGTATTGACCCCCCCTAGACTGGCCTGTCGGTGCTGTCACTGACCTCCTCTCAGGTGCACGGTGTGGGGCTCAGTCAGTCGGCTCCAGCTTGGTGGCTCTGGTTTTATCCCATAGTTTCCTCTCTGCAGTCCATACATGTCCGACTTCTCCCATGACCCCCATCCTGGCGGCACTCCCACTCTTGACTCCTCTCCAGACGTGATATAAGAAAAGAGATGATCAGAGGCTGCGGATGGGACAACAGGAGAGGTCAGAGGCTGCAGATGGGACAACAGGAGAGTTCAGAGGCTGCGTATGGGACAACAGGAGAGTTCAGAGGCTGCGTATGGGACAACAGGAGAGTTCAGAGGCTGCGTATGGGACAACAGGAGAGTTCAGAGGCTGCGTATGGGAGGGGGCAACAGGAGAGGTCAGAGGCTGCGGGGGAGGGGGGCAACAGGAGAGGTCAGAGGCTGCGAGGGGGGGGGAACAGGAGGTCAGAGGCTGCGAGGGGGGGGGAACAGGAGGTCAGATGCTGCGAGGGGGGGGAACAGGAGGTCAGATGCTGCGAGGGGGGGGAACAGGAGGTCAGATGCTGCGAGGGGGGGGGAACAGGAGGTCAGATGCTGCGAGGGGGGGGGGAACAGGAGGTCAGATGCTGCGAGGGGGGGAGGAACAGGAGGTCAGATGCTGCGAGGGGGGGGGGAACAGGAGGTCAGATGCTGCGAGGGGGGGGGGAACAGGAGGTCAGATGCTGCGAGGGGGGGGGGAACAGGAGGTCAGATGCTGCGAGGGGGGGGGAACAGGAGGTCAGATGCTGCGAGGGGGGGGGGGGGGACAGGGGGGGGGGGAACAGGAGGTCAGATGCTGCTAGGAGGGGGGGGGGGGCAGGAGGTCAGATGCTGCAGGGGGGGGGGGGGGGGGACAGGAGGTCAGATGCTGCTGGGGGGGGAACAGGAGGTCAGATGCTGCGAGGGGGGGGAACAGGAGGTCAGATGCTGCGAGGGGTGGGGAACAGGAGGTCAGATGCTGCGAGGGGTGGGGAACAGGAGGTCAGATGCTGCGAGGGGTGGGGAACAGGAGATCAGATGCTGCGAGGGGGGGGAACAGGAGGTCAGATGCTGCGAGGGGGGGGGGGAACAGGAGGTCAGATGCTGCGAGGGGGGGGGAACAGGAGGTCAGATGCTGCGAGGGGGGGGGGAACAGGAGGTCAGATGCTGCGAGGGGGGGGGAACAGGAGGTCAGATGCTGCTAGGGGGGGGGGGAACAGGAGGTCAGATGCTGCTAGGGGGGGAACAGGAGGTCAGATGCTGCGAGGGGGGGGGGGGGACAGGAGGTCAGATGCTGCAGGGGGGGGGGGGGGGACAGGAGGTCAGATGCTGCGAGGGGGGGGGGGAGGTGGGGGGGGGGGAACAGGAGGTCAGATGCTGCGAGGGGGGGGGAACAGGAGGTCAGATGCTGCGAGGGGTGGGGAACAGGAGGTCAGATGCTGCGAGGGGGGGGGGGAACAGGAGGTCAGATGCTGCGAGGGGTGGGGAACAGGAGGTCAGATGCTGCGAGGGGTGGGGACCAGGAGGTCAGATGCTGCGGGGGGGGGGGAACAGGAGGTCAGATGCTGCGAGGGGGGGGGGGGACAGGAGGTCAGATGCTGCGAGGGGGGGGGACAGGAGGTCAGATGCTGCGAGGGGGGGGAACAGGAGGTCAGATGCTGCGAGGGGGGGGAACAGGAGGTCAGATGCTGCGAGGGGGGGGGGGGGGGAACAGGAGGTCAGATGCTGCGAGGGGGGGGGGGACAGGAGGTCAGATGCTGCGAGGGGGAGGAACAGGTGGTCAGATGCTGCGAGGGGGAGGGACAGGAGGTCAGATGCTGCGAGGGGGAGGGACAGGAGGTCAGATGCTGCGAGGGGGAGGGACAGGAGGACAGAGGCTGCGAGGGGGGGGCAGGAGGTCAGAGGCTGCGAGGGGGGGGGCAGGAGGGCAGAGGCTGCGAGGGGGGGCAGGAGGTCAGAGGCTGCGAGGGGGGGGCAGGAGGTCAGAGGCTGTGAGGGGGGGTGGGCAGGAGGTCAGAGGCTTAAGGGGGGTGGGCAGGAGGTCAGAGGCTTGAGGGGGGGTGGGCAGGAGGTCAGAAGCTGTGAGGGGGGGGTGGACAGGAGGTCAGAGGCTGTGAGGGGGGGGGGTGGACAGGAGGTCAGAGGCTGCGGGGGGGGCAGGAGGTCAGAGGCTGCAGGGGGCGACAGGATCTCAGAGGCTGCAGGGGGGGACAGGATCTCAGAGGCTGCGGAGGGGACGCAAGAAGGCTTTTTTTTTTTAAATGGCGCCATCATGTCACTGCGCATGCGCCCCCCTTTCCGGAAATTGCCGGAATTGAATTGACATGTCAAATCGCACGCCAAATTGCTGCAATGTGAACCAGAGCCAAGGCTGGGTTAACACTTGAACACGCAGCTGCTCACTGCAGGAGTCCGGTGTGGCTCCATTCACAGTTTCTGGTCTGATTTCAGCTGGCATTTTTGGCTGAATTCGGACCCGAAACGGACCAAAAGACGCACAGGACTCCTGTGCAAATCGCACCGGAGCCGCTGCAGAGATGTGTGAACCAAGCTCTTGCTATGCGGAAAAAAAACATCCAATTCACATAGGTGTGAACCCAGCCTTAAAGGAGGCTGTAACCCCCCCCCCCCCCCCCCAAAAAAAAACTGCAAGACAAAAGGCATAATGAGCTAGTATGCATTGCATACTAGCGTATTATGAAATACTTACCTTAGAACGAAGCCCTGCAGCAGTGCCCGCACCCTGCTAAGACGGCTGGCATCTTCCCCAGTGTTTCTTCCGGGTTCGCAGGCTCCAGCGCTGTGATTGGCTGGAGCCACGATGACGTCACTCAGGCACATGTGCACAAGAGCCGCCGTTCACGGCACAGGGCCCTGAAGAAACGTCACAAGCGGCTGTTCCTTTAGAGCACATGCACCGATGACATCGACAGCGGCGTGTATAGTTGATATCTCCTAAACGGTGCAAGTTTAGGAGATATTTGCAGTACCTACAGGTAAGCCTTATTATAGGGTTACCTGAAGGTACAATTAAACACGAAGACTTCCTCTTTAAAAGGCGCGTTCACAGCATATGTGCATGAAAACTGATGGGAAAACTGCAGAGTTTTCCTGCATTTTTCAGTGAGGTTTTTATACACGTTGACATCAGTTTTCATGCATGTCAGTTATGTTCCCTGTTCACACCAGTGTTGATGTTGTTTGTTTTTTCCCCATGCAGAAAACTGTATACACGTTGCAGATTCCTGCACAGAAATAATCTGCATGGGATACCAGTGTTGTGAACAAGGCACCAGTGGCGGTGCTTCCATAAGTGCGCACAGCGCCACCCCCTCCATCACCAATAGATCGATTCATGCGTTGCACAAATCCATCTGCGGCCGCCGCTGCCACCCCGTATTCAGGTGCCCAGACCCGTTTCGGGCGCCTGAATTACAGCAGTAGGGTATTTTTTTGAAGCACCCAATTAGAGCCATAGGCTCGAATAGGTGTCAAAAAAAGGATAAACTGCGAGCGCCATGCTTGGCGCTCGCAGTTCACTCAGCTGTGTTAGGAAAGCGAATGAATACCAGCGAGCGGCGGGAGGGGGTTGAATGTCCCTTTCAACCGCTTCAGAAACCATTCCAGCTGCTCTTGAGTCGCTTGGACCGGTTTTATGAGAAAGCCGGCTGCCGTTAACTGCAAAAAGAGCTGAGGCTGTCAACCACAGGCTGTGTGCTGGAGCTCCCTCCCCCGTCACCTTTTTAGCTCTTGGTGTCAGGAAAACTTGTCAAGATATCAGATAAATTACATTTAGTGCTTAGGAGAGAGGCAAGTAAAATACTATAGAAATATGTGCTTTGTTCAGATTTCATATCAGAGGTCCACCACCACTTTAATGCATTCTCTGAATTTAAGCGAAGTTCCACCCATTTAAAAGTCAAAACAGACACTTACCTGTCCCTGCCCTCTTTTGCGGCGCTGGCATTGCAAGTGTGGGCGTCCAGCTGTGGCGTCACAGCTGGGCACGCACTGTGCTGCACGTTGTGAATGACCAGAATCTTCTGTGACCTGTGACGTGTTCCAGAAGATTGCAGGGAGAGGGAGAGGTGAACTTCCGCTCAGCGCCAGGAGAGGAAGTGGGAGCTGGGTACCTGTGAAAACTAGGTACCTGCCCCAACCCCCCCCCCCCCCAAAAAAAAAAAAATGACATGCCAAATGTGGCAGGTCACAAATACCTAAAGAGGAAGTTCCATTTTTGGGGGTGGAACTCTGCTTTAACCACATGCCGACCGCGCCATAGTCGAAAGACGTCTACAGCGCGGTCGGCTTGTTCTAAGTGGACGTCCTCCCAGAAACTTGGCTCCTGCGCGCCCCCTGGGGCGCGCACTCGGGAATATCCGTGACCGCCGGGTCCCGAGGACCCGGCGCATCATGGATCACGGTAAACAGCCGCTGATAGCGGCCGTTTACCACGTGATCGCTCCGTCAAATGACGGAGCGATCACATGTACACAAACCTTCCTCTAGTTCGCTACAGTGAGAGGGGAGAAGCGGAAAGGGGGAGAGATGGGACCAGCGCTGTGGGCTGGATGTGTAGTGCCCACAGCGCTGGTCAGTGCCTGCAATGCTCTGCCACCACTGTGCCAATGCTCTGCCACCACTGTGCCAATGCTCTGCCACCACTGTGCCATAATTTTTAATAGAAACAAAGAATTATTTTTTTTTTTACCGAATTTACAGTATTTTTTGATTTATAGCACAGAAAATAAAAAACCCAGCGGTGATTAAATACCACCAAAAGAAAGCTGCATTTGTGTGAAAAAAAAGGACACAAAATTCATTTGGGTACAGTGTTGCATGACTGAGTAATTGTCATTCAAAGTGTGAGAGCGCCGAAAGCTGAAAATTGGTCTAGTTAGGAAGGGGGTTTACCTGCCCAGTGGTTAAAGGTAGAGAAATAATATCTCACTTGTTTTATCACCCCCTCACTGACCTGCAGCTACACTGGTCTCTCCCTCTCTTTACAGGCTCAAAGACAACAGCAGGAGCCAATTCTGCTGTTAATCAAATCCTGTGAGCAGAGCAGGGGGCGGGGCCAAACCACACTATATGTCAAATGTCGCACACATCCCAGCTCGGGAGCGAGCCCGCAGGCGTACTCGTATAGCAAAGTAGCTTCCAGAGAAGAGGAGGAGCCAAGACTGCCAATGGTGGAGCCCAGGAGATGAGGGTTGGGGCTGTTCTGTGTAATACCATTGTACAAAGCAGGGAAGTATATTATTATTTTAATTTAAAAAAAAATACCCTTTACAATCACTTTAAAGCATGGTATATTTATTAATAATTATTATAATAATATGAAGATCCTTAATATTGACAATAATGTTTATTTCCCCCTCTTAAAATTGACAAAGTCCTGCTGGTGATTGAAAAAATAAAAACGTGTTCCTTAATTAGTGTCACATGTAGCAGTGTCAGTCCTCCAGCAGGTTGTACGAGGCTCCTGTGCACCGGAGAGCTGGATGAAGCCGAGATGCGGAACACGGACAATGGACAGAATGAATTATGCAGAGTGGAAACTTGCAATGAATAGCTGGTCTCCCTGCATTGTCCTCCTGAATGAGCAGACCGAACACCTCATACCGGGGTGCTGAAGCACTCTGTAAACTCCTCCAGTGTATACACTTTGCCATAGCCCACGGCAGGATCCATACTGATGAAGTCATCCAAGTTCATTGAGGAATCTGAAACCAACAAATCAAACTTAGTGCTCTTGGCTGATAAACATTGCTATGTATTGGTAAAGACTGCCAATGCAAAACAGTCATAAGCATAGGCCCAACTGTGGGCAGAAAAAAATATATAAATCATCCCCGTGTCCTCATTGTAAGGATTTTGTCCAGGGGAGAGAAGTAATCGTTTTTCTTACCCGATCCTCCAATCCTCCGACCTCTGGTCTTGATGATGTCAGGACCCTAGACACCTAGAGCGCAGGGGTGAACAAGCTGCGGGGAGGAGTGGAGGATCGGGTAAGTGTATTTTCTTTTATTGTTCCCCCTAGATGTCAGCCGCTACAAGGGGTATTTTTTCTTTTTTTTGGGTTGAGCTTTTTTTAACCACTTCAGCTCCAAAAGATTTAGCCCCCCCCCCCTTCATAACCAGGCCATTTTTTGTGATATGGCACTGCATTACTTTAACTGACAATTGCGCATTTGTGCGACGATGTAAAGGTATCTCCCCCCCCCCCCCCACAAATAGAGCTTTCTTTTGGTGGTATTTAAACCTCTGGAGGATGGAAAGAGGGAAACAAATAAAAAGAAAGTACGAAAGAAAGAAAGAAAAGTACGAAAGAAAGAAAGAAAAGTACGAAAGAAAGAAAGAAAGGAAAAGTACGAAAGAAAGAAAGAAAAGTACGAAAAGAAAGAAAAGAAAAGAAAGAAAGAAAGAAAAGTACGAAAGAAAGAAAGAAAAGTACGAAAGAAAGAAAAGTACGAAAGAAAGAAAGAAAAGTACGAAAGAAAGAAAAAGTACGAAAGAAAGAAAAGTACGAAAGAAAGAAAAAGTACGAAAGAAAGAAAAGTACGAAAGAAAGAAAAGTACGAAAGAAAGAAAAGTACGAAAGAAAGAAAAGTACGAAAGAAAGAAAAGTACGAAAGAAAGAAAAGTACGAAAGAAAGAAAAGTACGAAAGAAAGAAAAGTACGAAAGAAAGAAAGAAAAGTACGAAAAGAAAGAAAGGAAAAGAAAGAAAGAAAGAAAGGAAAAGAGAAGAAAGAAAAGAAAAGAAAGAAAGAAAGAAAAGTACGAAAGAAAGAAAAGTACGAAAGAAAGAAAAGTACGAAAGAAAGAAAAGTACGAAAGAAAGAAAGAAAAGTACGAAAAGAAAGAAAAGTACGAAAGAAAGAAAAGTACGAAAGAAAGAAAGAAAAGTACGAAAGAAAGAAAGAAAAAAAAAGAAAGAAATGAAAGGAAAGAAAGAAAGAAAGAAAAGAAAGAAAGAAAGAAAAGTACGAAAGAAAGAAAAGTACGAAAGAAAGAAAAGTACGAAAGAAAGAAAAGTACGAAAGAAAGAAAAGTACGAAAGAAAGAAAAGTACGAAAGAAAGAAAGTACGAAAGAAAGAAAAAGTACGAAAGAAAGAAAAAGTACGAAAGAAAGAAAAAGTACGAAAGAAAGAAAAGTACGAAAGAAAGAAAAGTACGAAAGAAAGAAAGAAAAAAAAGAAAGAAGAAAGAAAGAAAGAAAAAGTACGAAAGAAAGAAAAGTACGAAAGAAAGAAAGAAAGAAAAGTACGAAAGAAAGAAAAGTACGAAAGAAAGAAAAGTACGAAAGTACGAAAGAAAGAAAGTACGAAAGTACGAAAGAAAGAAAAGTACGAAAGAAAGAAAAGTACGAAAGAAAGAAAAGTACGAAAGAAAGAAAGAAAGTACGAAAGAAAGAAAAGTACGAAAGTACGAAAGAAAGAAAGAAAGAAAAGTACGAAAGAAAGTACGAAAGAAAGTACGAAAGAAAGAAAAAAAGAAAGAAAGAAAGAAAGAAAGAAAGTACGAAAGAAAGTACGAAAGTACGAAAGAAAGAAAAGTACGAAAGAAAGAAAAAGTACGAAAGAAAGAAAGAAAGAAAGAAAGAAAGAAAGAAAAGTACGAAAGAAAGAAAAGTACGAAAGAAAGAAAAGTACGAAAGTACGAAAGAAAGAAAGTACGAAAGTACGAAAGAAAGAAAGTACGAAAGTACGAAAGAAAGAAAAGTACGAAAGAAAGAAAAGTACGAAAGAAAGAAAAGTAAAGAAAGAAAGAAAAGTACGAAAGAAAGAAAAAGTACGAAAGAAAGAAAAGTACGAAAGAAAGAAAAAGTACGAAAGAAAGAAAAGTACGAAAGAAAGAAAGAAAGAAAGAAAGAAAGAAAGAAAGAAAGTACAAAGAAAGAAAGAAAGAAAGTACGAAAGAAAGTACGAAAGTACGAAAGAAAGAAAAGTACGAAAGAAAGAAAAGTACGAAAGAAAGAAAAGTACGAAAGAAAGAAAAGTACGAAAGAAAGAAAAGTACGAAAGAAAGAAAAGTAAGAAAGAAAGAAAGAAAGAAAAGTACGAAAGAAAGAAAAGTACGAAAGAAAGAAAAGTACGAAAGAAAGAAAAGTACGAAAGAAAGAAAAGTACGAAAGAAAGAAAGAAAGAAAAGTACGAAAGAAAGAAAGAAAAGTACGAAAGAAAGAAAAGTACGAAAGTACGAAAGAAAGAAAGAAAGAAAAGAAAGAAAGAAAGAAAGAAAAGTACGAAAGAAAGAAAAGTAAAGAAAGAAAGAAAAGTACGAAAGAAAGAAAAGTACGAAAGAAAGAAAGAAAGAAAGAAAGAAAAAAGAAGAAAGAAAGAAAAAAGAAAAAAAGAAAGAAAGTAAGAAAGTACGAAAGAAAGAAAAGTACGAAAGAAAGAAAAGTACGAAAGAAAGAAAAGTACGAAAGAAAGAAAAGTACGAAAGAAAGAAAAGTACGAAAGAAAGAAAGAAAGAAAAGTACGAAAGAAAGAAAAGTACGAAAGTACGAAAGAAAGAAAGAAAGTACGAAAGAAAGAAAGAAAGTACGAAAGAAAGTACGAAAGAAAGAAAAGTACGAAAGAAAGAAAAGTACGAAAGAAAGAAAAGTACGAAAGAAAGAAAAGTACGAAAGAAAGAAAAGTACGAAAGAAAGAAAAGTACGAAAGAAAGAAAAGTACGAAAGAAAGAAAAGTACGAAAAGAAAGAAAAGTACGAAAGAAAGAAAAGTACGAAAGAAAGAAAAAGAAAGAAAAGAAAGAAAGAAATAAAAGTACGAAAGAAAGAAAAGTACGAAAGAAAGAAAAGTACGAAAGTACGAAAGAAAGAAAGTACGAAAGTACGAAAGAAAGAAAAAGTACGAAAGAAAGAAAAGTACGAAAGAAAGAAAAGTACGAAAGAAAGAAAGAAAGAAAAGTACGAAAGAAAGAAAAGTACGAAAGTACGAAAGAAAGTACGAAAGAAAGAAAGAAAGAAAAGTACGAAAGAAAGAAAAGTACGAAAGAAAGAAAAGTACGAAAGAAAGAAAGAAAGAAAAGTACGAAAGAAAGAAAAGTACGAAAGTACGAAAGAAAGTACGAAAGAAAGAAAGAAAGAAAAGTACGAAAGAAAGAAAAGTACGAAAGAAAGAAAAGTACGAAAGAAAGAAAAGTACGAAAGAAAGAAAGAAAGAAAGAAAGAAAGAAAGAAAAGAAAGAAAGAAAGAAAGAAAAAGAAAGAAAGAAAGTACGAAAGAAAGTACGAAAGAAAGAAAGAAAGAAAAGTACGAAAGAAAGAAAAGTACGAAAGAAAGAAAAGTACGAAAGAAAGAAAAGTACGAAAGAAAGAAAAGTAAAAAGAAAGAAAGAAAGAAAAGTACGAAAGAAAGAAAAGTACGAAAGTACGAAAGAAAGTACGAAAGAAAGAAAGAAAGAAAAGTACGAAAGAAAGAAAAGTACGAAAGAAAGAAAAGTACGAAAGTACGAAAGAAAGAAAGTACGAAAGTACGAAAGAAAGAAAGAAAGAAAGAAAGAAAGAAAGAAAGAAAGAAAGAAAAAAGAAAGTACGAAAGAAAGTACGAAAGAAAGAAAGAAAAGTACGAAAGAAAGAAAGAAAAGTACGAAAGAAAGAAAGAAAAGTACGAAAGTACGAAAGAAAGTACGAAAGAAAGAAAGAAAGAAAAGTAAAAAAAGAAAGAAAAGTACGAAAGAAAGAAAAGTACGAAAGAAAGAAAGAAAAGTACGAAAGAAAGTAAGAAAGAAAGAAAGTACGAAAGAAAGTACGAAAGAAAGAAAGAAAAGTACGAAAGAAAGAAAGAAAAGTACGAAAGAAAGAAAGTACGAAAGAAAGTACGAAAGAAAGAAAGAAAAGTACGAAAGAAAGAAAGAAAAGTACGAAAGAAAGAAAAGTACGAAAGAAAGAAAAGTACGAAAGTACGAAAGAAAGAAAGAAAAGTACGAAAGAAAGAAAAGTACGAAAGAAAGAAAAGTACGAAAGAAAGAAAGAAAGAAAAGTACGAAAGAAAGAAAAGTACGAAAGTACGAAAGTACGAAAGAAAGAAAGAAAAGAGAAAGAAAGAAAGCAAAGTACGAAAGAAAGAAAAGTACGAAAGAAAGAAAAGTACGAAAGAAAGAAAGAAAAGTACGAAAGAAAGTACGAAAGAAAGAAAGAAAGTACGAAAGAAAGTACGAAAGAAAGAAAGAAAGTACGAAAGAAAGAAAGAAAGAAAAGTACGAAAGAAAGTACGAAAGAAAGAAAGAAAGAAAAGTACGAAAGAAAGTACGAAAGTACGAAAGAAAGAAAGAAAAAGTACGAAAGAAAGAAAGAAAAAGTACGAAAGAAAGAAAGAAAAGTACGAAAGAAAGAAAAGTACGAAAAGAAAGAAAAGTACGAAAGTACGAAAGAAAGAAAAGTACGAAAGTACGAAAGAAAGAAAAGTACGAAAGAAAGAAAAGTACGAAAGAAAGAAAAGTACGAAAGTACGAAAGAAAGTACGAAAGAAAGAAAGAAAGAAAAGTACGAAAGAAAGAAAAGTACGAAAGAAAGAAAGAAAAGTACGAAAGAAAGTACGAAAGAAAGAAAGAAAGTAAAAGAAAGAAAGAAAGAAAAGTACGAAAGAAAGTACGAAAGAAAGAAAGAAAGTACGAAAGAAAGTACGAAAGAAAGAAAGAAAGAAAAGTACGAAAGAAAGTACGAAAGAAAGAAAAAAAGAAAAGTACGAAAGAAAGAAAGAAAGAAAAGTACGAAAGAAAGTACGAAAGAAAGAAAGAAAGTAAGAAAGAAAGAAAGAAAGTACGAAAGAAAGAAAGAAAGAAAAGTACGAAAGTACGAAAGTACGAAAGTACGAAAGAAAGAAAAGTACGAAAGAAAGAAAGAAAGAAAAGTACGAAAGAAAGAAAGAAAGAAAGAAAAGTACGAAAGAAAGAAAGAAAGAAAAGTACGAAAGAAAGAAAGTACGAAAGTACGAAAGAAAGAAAGAAAGAAAAGTACGAAAGAAAGAAAAGTACGAAAGAAAGTACGAAAGAAAGAAAGAAAGAAAAGTACGAAAGAAAAGTACGAAAGAAAGTACGAAAGAAAGAAAGAAAGAAAAGTACGAAAGAAAGAAAAGTACGAAAGAAAGAAAGAAAGAAAGAAAGTACGAAAGAAAGAAAGAAAGTAACGAAAGAAAGAAAGAAAGAAAGAAAGAAAGAAAGAAAGAAAGTAAGAAAGAAAGAAAGAAAGTACGAAAGAAAGAAAAGAAAGAAAAGTACGAAAGAAAGAAAAGTACGAAAGTACGAAAGAAAGAAAGAAAGAAAGAAAGAACGAACGAACGAACGAACGAACGAACAAAAGAAAAAGAAAGGAGAGAAAGAAAGAAAGGAAGGAGAGAAAGAAAGGAGAAAAAAAAAGAAAGAAAGGAGAAAAAGAAAGAAAAAAAAAAAAAAATGATTTACTGTCTGCTATATAAAACACAATTTTGTATTCATTCATAAAACTTAGGCCAATATGTATTCTGCTACATATTTTTGGTAATAAAAAAAAAAAAAAACAATAAGCGCGCATGGATTCGTTTGCACAAAAATGGTAGCGTCTACAAACTATGGGATATATTTATGGAATTTTTTTTGTTTAATACATTTTTATTGTTCTTAGAAAATGCAATGTTATAACATCAACAATTCTTATTAATATTGTTAACTCTACTAGTGGCTAACCGCAAAATGTAGAAATTTCTTCACAACATATGGCAGCAATTACATAAAAGTTGTAAATTATATAACAAAGTGTTGGCTAGCAATGCCATCTTATCCAACAAATTAGGAGGGAGGGGTCTAAATGAGAGAAAAAAAAAAAAAACGGGGGTTGGGGCAAATGGGGTTGGAGGATACAAGACGTCCAATTACAGAGGTGGCCAAACCACCCTTCCTAGGTTAATATAGAGTTAAAAGATTTTTGTATCTGTACCTTTATATATGCAAAGACTTTTAGCTAACTAGTAATAGTAATACATGATATCTACCCCAAAACATCAAGCCAGTGCAGCTATTATAGAGAGGTGTCCAAGTCCATTAACTCATATTTATGGAATTTATATTCATTTCTTACTTGTAATGGCAGCAATCAGGGACTTTTAACAGGACTACGATATTGTGGCGGACAAATCCGACACCTGAAACTTTTTTTGGGAACCAGTGACACCAATACAGGGATCAGTGCTAAAAATATGCACTGTCACTGTACTAATGACACTGGCAGGGAAGGGGTTAACATCTAGGGTGATCAAGGGGTTAAATGTGTGGCCAAAATGCATTACCATGTACGGTGTTTGCAGAAAGAAAAAAAAAAACAACACATTGTTGCTGTCAGAAGAGAGTCCTGTGTTTGTTTACCTACACAGGGCTCTTTTTGATAATGTCCGAAGCCGATCGTCAGGTGCCAGCGATTTGATTGGTTGGTGCTGCAGCCAAATCGCAGCACAGCCAGGGTGGCAGGTGGCACGCTTTACCCCGGTGTGCAGATTATGCACTAGGCACATGATCCCAGGCAGGGCGGCTGCTCTGCCGCAGTGTATCTACGGTGGGCGGTCCGCAAGCAATTAAAGATGAAATCTGGGTAAAAAAAAAAATAAAAAATTCTCATGCAGTGGGGCTATGCCAGCAGTTAATAGGTTTACTGCTTGTTTTTTTTTTTGGTCTAGAAGAGATATACTTACACAATCCTCCGATTCTCCCAGCACAAGACCGGTCCGGAAGACCTGTGCTCCAGCAGTCTTGAATAGTGGACTGTACTTGACATCATCATATCCAGCGCAGGCTCCATAGACAAGGAACAGTCCACAGCTGGACCACGGGGAGGGGCTTTTGCAGAGGATCAAAGGATTGGGTGAGTATAAGCTTTCTGCTCCCCCCCCATGCACAAAGAGCAGTTGACCCGTGCAGTGCGGGCGACATGGGCTTTAACCAATTTGCCTTTAATACATGTAAAGTAGTGACCACAACAAAGTGTGACTTCTAATTGGTTACTGCGGATTACCAGACTTTCCACACTGTTCTTGGTCTCATCAGAGGACAGGTACTAGGAGAAATACAGGGCGTGTGAAGTAGAATAATGATGTATATGACCAGGCAGGACTTCAGTGATACGGGTTTATTAAAAACAGCTGGGAACATACAGGTTTATGTTCAAAGTATTACAAGATGCAGGTCTTATTTATACAGGTTCTTAAAATGCAAGCATATTAAAGTACAACATGATTGGTTGCCAAGATCTACGTCAATGTAACAATGTGTGTGCGTATATATATATATATATAATATATATATATATATATATATATATATATATATATATATATATATATATATATATATATATATATATATATATATACACATATATATATATATATATATATATATATATACACATATACATATATACACACACATACATACATACATCCCATGTCAAATGAACTGTAGTGCGTTTCCGCAAAAAACGCATTGTTGAACCAGGCCCAAGACGTTTACTAGCAGCAGCATGGTTTTTTTTTTGTAGCGCCTGTCATAAGGGGGTTAAAATTTTTTATATATATATATATATATATATATATATATATATATATATATATATATATATATATATTATTAAAAAAAATCACAAAAAGAGCAGATAATCGCTACTATAAGGGGTTCATTTATACTGTGAAAATAATATATTACTTATATCGGATATAAAATAAAAAAAAAAAAAACCTCTAGGTGGTGCGTAGATGTGCTCCAACATGTAGCATGGGGAACGGGACCCCGTCTCCCCCTGTCACCGCTAATAGGTGCAAACTACTATTTTAACTTCTGAGTGGACCCAGGGGCCATAATTAGTCCATGGGCTCTTAGAAGCAAATTCATGTTGAAGGAAAAAAAAAAAAAAAAAAAAGAGAGAGAAAAGGGATGATACAGAGAAGACTAGAGGATAGTGGAGGGGGGTGCACTTTGTCCCTGGAGAATGCCTGAGCCAATCCCATCTCATTATGTAGCCGAGAGGTAGTTAATCCAGGGGTCCCATATTTTGTCAAACAAAGCTGGAACTTGCTTTCATTTCATGATTGATATAAGAAAATACAACTTTGAAATGGATTTGAAAGACATTCGTCAAGTCATTGGATATACTGAATGTCACCACAGTGATCACATGGTATGGTTCACAGTGCTTATCCCTTAACGTCCCCTTACAACGGAAGGAGAGAGAATGTGCAATTGTGAATGGGGGACTGAATAAATGATCAGCAGCTGCAGATTAATTCTATATCAGTGACACAGAAATCATCTGGTAATGAAGTGGTATTACAGGCTGGCACTCAAGTGGTTAAACGGGTAAAAAAAAAAAGTTATTTTTATGAAGAATGTTTGGATAAATCTATTTTTAGTAAAACCATTGAGGCCCGTTTTATTTTTGGTTCTCTAATATAATTTTGTAACATCTCGCTGATGGAAAAAGTTGATTTAGGAAGAGTCATGCATTAAACAAACCTGTAACAGCTGCACGGGATGATCAGTCTGGCGTTTGTGTTTACATTTTTATTAAATGTACGTTGTCAGATGTCCCCCAGTGTCAATTTTGCTGTAATACGCTCATGCGAGCGTATTCGCACACAGACGTTGGTGGAAGACCATTGGCTGCGGAAAACTTCCCGGGGACATGGCAGATCGGTTTGCTCTTTTAGGGATGTTCGTGTATGCCTCGCCAGGAGACTGGCCACCTCATGGCGACTGCATTAACGCTCCAAGCAAGCAGATCTGCGTACATGGGAACCATAGCATAACCATACAAAATGATGGCCCACTGAGCCATGATAGAGTACGGCTCACGTCATTGGTAGCAGTGGCAATGTGCACATGATCGTGTTCAGAGCCATGTAAGTAGTGTTCAAATTGTGAGAACTTTGTGTCTCACAAGACACTTACCGCATGGCTCTGCACACGTCATTACTGGAATTCTATTTGAATATATACATGTATGTGATTGTTTTTTTTTTTTTGAAAGAATACAAGTGTCTGATTGGCTGATTCTGAAGCCACCACCTTCCTTTGTTATTCATGTTTACAGTATAAATAAAAGCAGTAGAATATTCTATGGCAGGATTTTGCTAAGCTCAACATACCAGTGTCTGTCTGTGTTACTTGGAGATCAACAAGCGCGCTTTCCCGGCCTTATACAAGAGAGTTATGAATTGTGCTTATTAGCGCACGGAATTATTTGTTTATAGAAGCTTTAATTAATCCACAACAGTGTTGGATCGTGTAAACATTTCGGAGCAGGTTTATATAAAACTAGCACATCTGTCATAGCTTCATCCAATGATCAGCATGAGCCAGAGAGATTCTGGAATGATGCATGTAAAATCAGAACAAGGTTTGACGTTTCGCACTTGCTGTGGATTTTTGGCAAGATGTCTATTATTCAGGACAACAAAAAGGAGCTGATTTTTACTCAAGATTTTCCTTATTATACCCCCCGAGGTAATACTTTAAATCTGGCCCGTTAGTGGGTCCTGAGGACAGGAGTTGAGAACCACTGCCCTAGAGAATAAAAAAAGGGTGGGTGTTGCATATTTTAATGTCACACAAAATATTTGCATAGCGGTTTTTCAAACACAATTTTTTTGGAAAAGAAAAAAAAAAAACACACTGAACATGAATTTTAATGTACAAAAAACGCAATATATTACCCAATTGTTTGATAAAATATAAAATATGTTGGCCTGAGTAACTAGATACCAAACATGTTACACTTTAAAATTGCGTACGCCCGTGGAATGGCACCAAATTACAGTACCATAAAATCTCTATAGGTGAAGCTTTAAAAGCCTTTTACAGATCACCAGTTTAGAGTTACACAGGAGGCCGGGCACTAGAATTATTTCTCTCGCTTTCTTGTTAAAAAAAATAATTATTTCTCTCGCGCTGACGTTTGCGGCTATACTTCACATGTGTGGTGCGATCGTCGTTTACATATGCCTGCAGGACCAACGTGTGCATTCAAGTTTGTGCGTGAACATTGAGGAGTAGGGGCGCTTTACATTTTTCAAATTTAAAAAAAAAAAAAAAAAAAAAAACTATCTTTAAAATGTATTTTTTGAATCAAGTTTATTGCTATTACAATGGATAAACAATATCCCTTGTAATAGCATGGGCCGTAACAGGTCCGCTCTATGAGGATCTCTCCTCTGGCCTCCAAAGCAGCCGCTTCACTGGTCGGTAACAGGCCAGTAAACAAAGAACCAGAATTGACGAAATGCTAAGTATTCATCAGTAAAAAAAAAAAAAAAAAGAAAATCTGCATTACCGGTTAGTATTTTGTGCCGATGCGTGTAAATAGACATCACGACCACCTGGTCCCAGCTGTACTTACCTCCATGGGTGATGAGCTGTCAGTGCTCATGCAGAAGTTGTAGCTGTCTGAGGATTTAAAAGCCCCACTACTGTTCCCTTTTTTTCTGTAGGGCTTCAAGAAAGGAGCACAATGGTTCTGATTGGTCAAAGCAGTCACGTGCCGAATCTGATCCATCTAGAAATCCCTACAGGAAGAAGTGCGAAGATTCCAAATCCCAACTGTAAGGGCACTGACAGCTATGGGGTATTCGTTCACCTTTATATTTTTTCAGAAAACTTGCATTTTAACCACTTCCCGACCGCCCCATGTAGATATACGTCGGCAGAATGGCACGTACAGGCAGAATCACGTACCTGTACGTGACATTCTTCAGGCGGTTGGGGGGTCCGATCGGACCCCCCTCCGCCGGCGGGGACGGTCGGGATCGTGTCAGGAGCGATCCGGGACGAGGGGACGGCCAGTGGTTTCTGGCCACCCCCTCGCGATCGCTCCTGGCCAATGAAAAGCTTCCCCTTCCTGTCTATTGTATAGACAGGAAGGCGGAAGTGATGTCACGCTCGGTGCGCCGGTCTATGTGACCGGAGACGCCGAGCGGTGAACATGTAAAGGTTAGTGCACAACAGTACACTGACACCAGTACAGTTAGGCACATATTCCACCCCCCCTGTCACCCCCTGATCACCCCCCAGATCACCCCCTCCCCCCCCAGTCACAGTGTCACTAATTGCAGTGATCATTTTTTTACTGATCACTGCATTTAGTGTCAGTGTGACTGTAATAACTGTCAGGGCAGTTAGTTTTAGGTCCAAGGTAGCCCCCTACCCCCCCCTAATAAAGGTTTAACCCCTTGATTGCCCCGCAGGTAACCCTTTCACCCCCTTTTGCCAGTGTCACTAAGCGATCGTTTTTCTGATCGCTGTATTAGTGTCACTGCTGTCGCTAGGTAACCATTTTTTTTTTTTAGGTAACCGCCATGTTTATATAGGTTCATAAATAGGTTTATAGGTCAGGTACCCCCATATTACAACCTAAATAAAGGTTTTAACCCCTTGATTGCCCCTAGAGTTAACCCTTTCACCAGTGATCACTGTATAACTGTCACTGGTGACGCTGGTTAGCCAGTTAGTTATTTCGTTATTTAGGTTCCCCGTCAGGTTTTTATATAGCGTCAGGTACCCCCATATATTACCTAATAAAGGTTTTAACCCCCTGATTACCCCTAGTTAACCCTTTCACCCCCTTTTGCCAGTGTCACTAAGCGATCGTTTTTCTGATCGCTGCATTAGTGTCGCTAGGTAACCATTTTTTTTTTTTTTTTTTTAGGTAACCGCCATGTTTATATAGGTTCATAAATAGGTTTATAGGTCAGGTACCCCCATATTACAACCTAAATAAAGGTTTTAACCCCCTGATTGCCCCTAGAGTTAACCCTTTCACCAGTGATCACTGTATAACTGTCACTGGTGACGCTGGTTAGCCAGTTAGTTATTTCGTTATTTAGGTTCCCCGTCAGGTTTTTATATAGCGTCAGGTACCCCCATATATTACCTAATAAAGGTTTAACCCCCTGATTGCCCCTAGTTAACCCTTTCACCCCCTTTTGCCAGTGTCACTAAGCGATCGTTTTTCTGATCGCTGCATTAGTGTCGCTAGGTAACCAGTTTTTTTTGTATTACTGTTACGGGTGACGCTGGTTAGTTAGCTTGTTTTTTATACTGTCAGGGCACCCGCCATTTATTACCCAATAACGGTTTAACCCCCTGATCGCCCGGCGGTGATATCAATTAGGTTTTAGGGTCAAATAAGGTCTGCGTCGCCCCAGGTTAGTGCCAGTACCGCAAACACCCACGCACAAAGCATACACCTCCCTTAGTGGCACAGTATCTGAACAGATCAATATCTGATCTGATCAGATCTATACTAGCGTCCCCAGCAGTTTAGGGTTCCAAAAAAAACCGCATTGTTAGCGGGATCAGCCCAGATACCTGCTAGCACCTGCGTTTTCCCCCTCCGCCCAGCCCAGCCCACCCAAGTGCAGTATCGATCGATCACTGTCACTTACAAAACACTAAGCACACATAACTGCAGCGTTCGCAGAGTCAGGCCTGATCCCTGCGATCGCTAACAGTTTTTTTTGGTAGCGTTTTGATTCAGTCGCTTCAGTCAGGAGCTTTTTTACCTGTGAATCTCAAAAAAATAAAAAAAAATAAAATAGTTGTCGTTTTATTGTTCTCTCTCTCACTCTATTCTCTCTCTATTGTTGCTCTTTTTTTTACTCCATTCTATTCTGCAATGTTTTATTATGTTTTATTATGTTTTATCATGCTTGCTTTTCAGGTATGTAATTTTGTTTACTGTGTTTTAGTGTTAAGCATTTTTTTGTTTTCAGGTGCGCCATTCAGTTGCAACGCGGATTTATTTATCTTGACAGCAACAGCGTTTGCTCCCACGATACATAAAGCCGCGACTCCAACGCTGTAGGAGGTGATTTCACCACCACAGTTAAAAAAAAGAGCATATATGCCGAAGCATGGGGGCAGCAGGGGGGGGGGAGGAGCGATTGGCTCCTAATGCCACGTACATACGGTCGAAATTCCGACCGTGTGTACACGGCATAACTTTTGCGGAGGATGCCCCCATGCATCGGCATATATAAATGGTGCATGTATGCCCATCATTAGAAGTGGGTGGATGAAGGGAGGTATTCTAATGGTGGGCATACCCACCAATCAATCTCTTTTTTTCGTTCAGCCAAGAGGCTGCATGAAAAAAAAAAGATTACAATATATGTCCAGTATGTTGCTGGACTTTGAATGGTTATACCAGAATGATGCCTGCAGGTTTAGGTATCATCTTGGTATCATTCTTTTCAGCCAGTGATCGGCTTTCATGTAAAAGCAATTCTAGCGGGTAATTAGCCTATAGACTGCTTTTACAAGCAGTGGGAGGGAATGTCCCCCCTCCCGGATATAAACCGCGCCATTGGGAAATTGGGAAAGCATTTTATCACACCAATCTTGGTGTGGTCAGATGCTTTGAGGGCAGAGGAAAGATCTAGGGTCTAATAGACCCCAATTTTTCAAAAAAAGAGTACCTGTCACTGCCTATTGCTATCATAGGGGATATTTACATTCCCTGAGATAACAATAAAAATCATAACAAAGAAAAAAAATGGAAGGAACAGTTTAAAAATAAAATAAAAAAGCTAAATAAATAAAAAAAAAAAAAAAAAAAAAAAAAAAAGCACCCCTGCCCCCCCTTCTCTTGCGCAAAGGCGTACACAAGCGTTGGTCTGGCGTCATATGTAAACAGCAATTGCACCATGCATGTGAGGTATCACCGCGAAGGTCAGATCGAGGGCAGTAATTTTAGCAGTAGACCTCCTCCGTGAATCTAATGTGGTATCATGTAAAGGCTTTTAAAAATGTATGTAGTTTGTCGCCACTGCGTGTTTGTGCGCAATTTTAAAGCATGTCGTGTTTGGTATCCATGTACTCGGCCTAAGATCATATTTTTTATTTCATCAAAAATTTGAGCAATATAGTGTGTTTTAGTGCATTAAAATAAAAAAAAAGTGTATTTTTTCCACAAAAAATGCGTTTGAAAAATCGCTGCGCAAATACTGTGTGGAAAAAAAAAATGCAACACCCACCATTTTAATCTGTAGGGCCTTTGCTTTAACATTATATATAGTGTTTGGGGGTTCAACGTAATTTTCTTGCAAAAAAAAAATATGTTTTCATGTAAACAAAAAGTGTCAGAAAGGGCTTTGTCTACAAGTGGTTAGAAGAGTGGGTGACGTGTGACATAGGCTTCTAAATGTTGTGCATAAAATGCCAGGACAGTTCAAACCCCCCCCAAATGACCCCATTTTGGAAAGTAGACACCCCAAGCTATTTGATGAGAGCAATGTTGAGCCCATTAAATATTTTTTTTTTTTTTTTTGTCCCAAGAGATTGAATAATGAAAAAAAAAAAATATATATATTTTTTTTACAAAAAGTTGTCACTAAATGATATATTGCTCAAACATGTCATGGGCATATGTAGAAATACACCCCAAAATACATTCTGTTGCTTCTCCTGAGTACGGGGATACCACATGTGTGGGACTTTTTGGGAGCCTAGCTGCGTACGGAACCCCAAAAACCAATCACCGCCTTCAGGCTTTCTAAGGGTGTAATTTTTTTATTTCACTTCTCACTGCCAATCACAGTTTCGGAGGCCATGGAATGCCCAGATGGCATAAAACCCCCCAAAATGACCCCATTTTGGAAAGTAGACACCCCAAGCTATTTGCTGAGAGGTATTGTGAGTATTTTGCAGATGTCGCTTTTTGTCACAAAGTTTTGAAAATTGAAAAAAAAAATTTAATTTTTTTCTTTACTTTCTTCATTTTCAAAAACAAATGAGAGCTGTAAAATACTCTCCATGCCTCTCAACAAATAGCTTGGGGTGTATACTTTCCAAAATGGGGTCATTTGGGGGGGTTTTTGTGCTATTTTGGCATTTTATGGCCTTCGAAACTGTGATAGGTAGTGAGGAGTGAAATCAAAAATTTGCACCCTTAGAAATCCTGAAGGCGGTGCTTGGGTTTCGGGGCCCCGTACGCGGCTAGGCTCCCAAAAAGTCCCACACATGTGGTATCCCCATACTCAGGAGAAGCAGCAAAATGTATTTTGGGGTGCAATTCCACATATAACTATGGCATGTGTGAGCAATATATCATTTAGTGACAACTTTTTGAAAAAAAAAAAAAATCTTTTTTATTTTTGTCTTTATTCAATCACTTGGGACTAAAAAAAAAAATATTCAATGGGCTCAACATGCCTCTCAGCAAATAGCTTGGGGTGTCTACTTTCCAAAATGGGGTCATTTGGGGGGGTTTTTGTACTTCTCTGCCATTTTAGCACCTCAAGAAATGAAATAGGCAGTCATAAATTAAAAGCGGTGTAAATTCCAGAAAATGTACTCTAGTTTGTAGACGCTATAACTTTTGCGCAAACCAATAAATATACGCTTATTGGCATTTTTTTTACTAAAGACATGTGGCTGAATACATTTTGGCCCAAATGTTTGACTAAAATTGAGTTTATTAGATTTTTTTATAACAAAAAGTAGAAAATCTCTTTTTTTTTCAAAATTTTCGCTCTTTTTCCGTTTATATCGCAAAAAATAAAAATCACAGAGGCAATCAAATACCATCAAAAGAAAGCTCTATTTGTGGGAAGAAAAGGACGCAAATTTCGTTTGGTTACAAAATTGCATGACCGCGCAATTACCAGTTAAAGTAGTGCAGTGCGAAATTGAAAAAAGACCTCTGGTCCTTTGGCTGCCAAATGGTCCGGGGCTGAAGTGGTTAAAAGGGGTTGTAAACCCTCAAGGTCTTTCACCTTAATGCATTCTATGTATTAAAAGGTGAAAAACCTTTTGTAGTGCAGCACCTCCCCCCCCCCCCCCCCTTTTACTTACCTGAACCCGATCGTTCCAACGACTGGGACAAGCACAGCAGCTCCAGCCACTGTCTTGGGTCCTCATTGGATAGATTGATAGCAGTAGGAGCCATTGGCTCCCGCTGCTGTCAATCAAACCATGTGCCACGGGAGCCGGGTCGAGTCCTGCTGTCTGTGTCAATGGACGCAGCAGCATTATTCACCTTTTTGGAAAGTAGACACTCTGAGGTATTCAGAAAACGCGATATGACTCTTACTAAAGTTGTAATTTTTGTCACGGATGTTTGGAAAATTAAGAAAAAAAAAATAAGATTTTATATATATATATATATATATATATATATATATATATATATATATATATATATATATATATATATATATATATATATATATTATTGCTTTTCAAAATTTTTTTAAATACTTTCACCAGTGCAGTACAGTGTCATCATATAACTGGTGTGGCAGTTACCAGTAATGCCGCGTACACACGAAGGGACTATCCCGCGGGATTATCCGCTGGACCGAAGTCCAGCGGATAATCCCCTCGTGTGTAGGCGCCGGCGGACTTTTTTTGGCCAAAGTACGGCGGACTAAAGTTTCAGGTTTTGTTCTCAAATTATCCGCTGGACTTGGCAGTCCAGCGGATAATCCGGTCGTGTGTAGTATGGTCCGGCGTACCAAAAAGGACGCATGCTCAGTAGCAAGTATTTTTCTAGTATTTTTCTTTTTCTAGTCCCGTCGTACGTGCTGTACGTCATCGCGTAAACCGCCGGACTTTTAGCGTGATCGTGTGTGGTCAAGTCCGTTCGCTTTTTAGTCCGGCGTACCTAGCGGGAAAGTCCAGCGGATTGTTCGCTGGACTTAGGTCCGCCGGCAAAAAGTCCGTACGTGTGTACGCGGCATAACACTGACTGGTGACAGTATGTTAAAAAAAAAAAAAAAAAACTTTCTATTTCTTTTTTTTTTTAAATTCTATTTTTTTTTTTTTTTTTTTTTTACATACTGTGACCAGAACAATACAAATGTTCGTGATTTTTTTGTTACATACTAGGTTTGCTTATAGCAGTGAATTTCACTGCTATAAGCAAATATTTTTACCGATTGACTATAGTCTATTGTTATGATTAGCCACAGCTAATCACATGGTACAAATGGGCTACGATTGGCCCTGTCTGTACCATGTGATCGCTGTGACCAATCACAGCTAGCAACACAATTGTATACAACGAATGGCATGATTGGGGGGCACAGCGGTCACATGGTACACTGATCTGTCCGATGGCACATCCAATGGATACACCGGGTGACAGCATGTGTCCTCCCAGAACAATAGGGTTCCCGCCTGTCATTTTACAATGACGTGGGCTGGAAGCAGTTAAAAAGTGTCAGGTCCTGGGTGACAGATTAGCTAGTTCCCGAAGTAAGGAGATAAAATGATTCTGTGATCATGCCCATCAATCATATACCAGACTTGTAGATGAGAACTGACCTGCAGTATGGATACAAGGGTAAGGAGGTGGAGGCTTCTTCCACTTATTGTCTGCATCTTTCATATGGGAGCGGTCAGAGGCAAATGTCCGGAGAAACTCATCTGCACGTATTAACCTGAGCTTTCTGGAAAAAAAAAAAAGGGAATTTATTAAAACACAAGTGTCATAATAACAAAGTTTCAGACCTTACTCTAAAAGCCACACAAAATGCAAATTACTGTCATGACAGGCTTATTTAAAGGGGTCCTATGGTCACAATATACACTTTCATTTTATACCATCAGCATTGTAATAACAATACAAACAGTAGTTACTGTATTTCTGACAATCCAATATAAGCTTACTTGAAAAATCTCCTTTCATGTTAGGAGTGCTTCCTGTCTGCAGGCTGTCTCATTCTACAACTTCCTGGATGCTCTGCAGATTTTCCTCCATTTCTAAAGGACTACATATCCCATGGTACCTTGCTGCCTGCAAGCTGCGATTCCTGTGCTGACTCCGCCTCCTGAAACTCCTCCTCTCAGCACCTCTGTAGATCAGAAGCCAGGTGTTCCGTCAGATTTGGTAACAGAAGTGAAGTTCCACGGCGGCCATCTTGCTACACCCCACACTCTGCCACAGTAAGCATGCAGTCAGAAGGTAGCAGCGGACATCTTTTTACACCCAGCCAAGTCATGCATTTCACACTTATTTTTATCAGTAAACTAACATTATATAGTAAAATACAGTATTTTGAAATCCGTCAGACTCTTGATGTTGATATTGAATTTTTAAAGCAGCGGTGTTCTGTCAGATTAGCAAACCTGTGTGATCAGCAGGCTTGCTGCTGCTTTTTTAAAATTCAACATCAAAACAGTGTCACGGATTTCAAAAATACTGTTTTTAACTATACAAGCTCAGCTTACTGGTAAAAAGAAGTGTGAAATGCAAGATGGGTGTAAAAAGATGTCTGCTGCAGCCTTCTGACTGCATGCCTACTGCGGCCGAGTGCGGGGGTGTACCAAGATGGCCGGCGCGGAACGTCACTTCAGTTACCTAATCTGACATGTAACCGATTCTGACGGAACACGGACTCTGTGAAATGTGTGACACAGCAGTGACTACTCACAGTGTCTAGTGAGGTTGTGTCACAGGATTCAAGGAAGTAAAAATTACAAAACAAGATCTTTCAGAGTAATAGACTGCTAGAAATAATTGAAATACAATGTGGAAATGAATATATGATTTTATATTTTCACCATGGATACACTTTATTGTGAACCTTCACTCCACATTCAGACATTCTGCCTAATAAATCTCACAAAGTATAACTGACAGCAGAAACGGTTTGATAAAAGGTAGCTCACTTTCTCCCACTATGATTGGTCAATAGTAATCACATGACGAGGAACCACACAGAGAGGTCCTGGATCTCTTGTACAGCACAAGACATAACCAGTAGTAGCCTGATCCTGCAGCAGAGAGCTCAGCTACAATGAGCATTAATCTCATGCTCACCGCGTGTAATCTGTAGATTAACGTTCCTCATCTACATTCTGTGCTTGAAGCTGAACCTTCCGTCTTGCACAGTTGTACCGGCTCTCCTGGACTGAAATGGCTTACTCCGATTTCACTGCACACTGTGAGCTTCTCACAATGTGCATTAGAAGCTGCAGCAGGTCAGATACAGTCTGCGTCATTTTCTGGCTGGAGGACGTCCAGCATCATCTAGTCTTTTCCTCCTCAGCCTGACTGTCTCTTTCATTCATTGGATTTCAGTTTTCAGTCATCGAGATTCAGTATAATCAGTGTTGGTCATCTTACTTTAAAAAAGTAATTAGTTAAGTTACAAAATTACTTCTCCCAAAAAGTAATTGCGTTACTAACTCAGTTACTACATTGGAAAAGTAATTAGTTACGCAGCAATATTCTATACGTGTAACTAAGGGGCGGGTCTAGTATTACTGTAAGCAAGGGGCGCATTTATTATTATACATCGTGTAACCAAGGGGCTGCTCTATTATTACTCTTACCAAGGGGCAGATCCGTTATAGCGTGTAAGCAAGGGGCGGATCTATTATTATATCGTGTAAGGGGCGGATGGCTACAGAAGAGGGCGAATGTTAAATTAATGGGCAGAGCTCGATATATAACAATAATAATAAATGCGCCCCTTGGTTACACGATAGACGCCCCTTTCAGAGTAGCACGAGCATAGGGAGCGTGTGGCATCGCCTCGTACAATTACATGCTAAATGCGCCTGCGCAGTACAGGGGGTCCTTATCTGGCTGGGGAATTTTTTGGGCAGGACACCGTAATTACACTACTGCCATCTAGTGGCGATAAATGTAATTGCGGTAACGCCGCTCAAGTAATGGGAACTGCGTTACCATGAGGGGAAAAGTAAATCAGTTAGATTACTCGTTACCCTCTAAAGTAACTCCGTTTATTTTAACTCAGTTACTTACATCACTGAGTATAATATGTGGGTATTACCTAGCGCAGTCTGCATGCAGATGTAGTTTGATTAGAACCAGACACTCCTCCAGACTGACATCCATCAAGACGTTTTGACATTTACTCCACAACAAATCAAAATTTCCTCCCCCCCCCCCCCCAATGCTGTGTAGAAACCACCAAGTGTAGCTCACATGCCACATGTCTTTATTGTGCACCATGACAGCCTTCTAGCCCCGGTGTCCTGACAACCAAATGACGTAATTGGTTGATAAAGAGAACGTTGGGCGCCTGTGTACTGCCCCTCTCAGTCAGCCCTGGGGTCACATTAGCTGAATGAGGGAGGGAAACTAAGGGAGAAGAGAAACATTGGTACACTAGCCAGTACCAGTGTGCAAAGGTGTATTTTCTTTGGAAGAATAAATCGTTTCCAACGCTGGGTGTCCTACATGTGTGGATGTTGGTACATTATGTAAAAGCTATTAATTTAGTTTTTTACGATTTAGAATGGGGTGCCCCAAGATTGTGCAGAATTTTAAAGGGTGCCTAAGTTCTAAAAAAAAGGGTTGAGAAACACTGATCTAGGCATTGGGCTCTCGCACATAGTGCCCGGAGCCTGTGCAATGTATATTCTAGCATATTACACCCACTTGGGTATGCCAGGTGCTGTGTACAGCAGCCCATAGACATGGATAGCTATGCACAGCTGTACTTGGGTATACACCAGCACTCACATAAACACTTGGATTAAAAGAATACCCAAGCACTTTGTGTATTATTTTACTGTCTAATGGCTGATGTTGTTGCTTGTACACATATGCTGTTGTGCCACGAAATAAATAATAAAAAACAAACAAAAAAAAAAAACAAAAAAAAAACAATTATATATAAAAATTGTGTTTGAAAACTTGCTACGCAAATAGCGTGAGACATAAAAAAAATTGCAACGACTACCATTTTAATCTCCAGGGTCTCTGCTAAATTATATTATTATAATTATATATAAAAAAATTGCAACGACTACCATTTTAATCTCCAGGGTCTCTGCTATATATATATATATATATATATATATATATATATATATATATATATATATATAATATATATATATCTATATATATATATTATATATATATATATAGCAGAGACCCTGGAGATTAAAATGGTAGCCGTTGCAATTTTTTTTATGCCTCACATTATTTGCGTAGCAAGTTTTCAAACACAATTTTTATATACTATTTTTTTTTTATTATTATTATAAATTTCGTGGCACAACAGCATATGTGTACAAGCAACAACATCAGCCATTAGACAAAATAAAATAACACACAAATTAAAAAAAACAAAAACAAACAAACACAGCCACACACTTTAGCGTACTTTTTACAGAAAAATTTCTCTTGACAAATTGCTGCACTAATATTGTATGACATATAAAAAAAATTGGAAGTACCACCATTTTATTCTCCAAGATCTCTGCTTTCAGAAAATATATACGCTTTGGGAGTTTTAACTATTATTCAGGCCTAAAATGATTTATTTTTTTTTTTTTTACATAAAAATGGAAGGAAGGAAGGAAAGAAGGAAAGAAGGAAAGAAAGAAAGAAAGAAAGAAAGATTTGGCAGTGGAAAGGGTTAAAATAATAACTGATGATCCTGCTATGAAGTCATCATCTTATTCTCCATATTGTCTCGCAACTATTCTCTTATGTCGACACCGTCACTCAATATACTGATGAATGTTTCAACACATTACACAGACATGGTCCACTCTGGTCTCCATCAAAGTCAACCACCCTGAGAAATGCCATGTAGCCGGGGGTCCATGTAGACAGAAAGTAGCTGCAGATTAGCAGCAGAGATGCAACAAAGTACACGTAAAAAAATAAATAAATAAGTTAAAAAAAAAAAATGGTTAAAGCAGACCTTCACTCAAAAGTGAAAATGCTGCTCATCACTTGACCTCCAGCACTACGTTTTTGGACGAGTGTGTGTCTTTTTTTGACAGATACCTTTGTCTGGATCTTCAGTCCCCCCCCCCCCCCCCCCCCCATTCTCTGTAAGGCATTCAACTAATTAGCTAGTTTAATAAAAGAAAAGAAAAAAAAAAAAAAAAAAGTTAGTGCTAAAACTCATCCCAAGAGTGACATCTACTGGCCACAGAGAAAATGCTGCTCTTTAATTACAAAAGTCAAAGCCGTGCACAAAAGTTAACAAAAAGTAAAAAAAAAACAAACACACGAGTTACGTTATGTTCAGCTTGGCTATGTTTTTTTTTTTTTCTCCCTTTTCTAGTGTGCATAGCATAGTGCCTTCAAGTATCAACGCCATATTTTTTTTATGGTTTTCCTTTAAAATAGATGAATCATCCAGTAGTACTAAAAAAGGCAAAAACTTATTTATTTTTTTTCCCCCCATTTTGGATAAAGGGAGGCTTATAACCTCTTTCAGTTTTTCTTTTTGCCATCTGCGTCCCAAAGGGGAGATTTCCCTTCACTTCCTGTCTCATAGCCAAAACAGGACGTGAAAGGAAATCCCTCCAAAAGTGAAGGAATCCAGAGGTGTCGTCAGGGTCGTTATAACTTGTGTCCCCATTGGAAGATTTCCCCTCAATTCCTCTTCTGGGGGACAGCCCAAATTTTGAGATTTGCTTTTACTTTTGGTTATGACAAACAGGACAAATAGAGAGGGTGAAGCTCCCTGATAGAGGCACAGACAGCAATTAAAACTGACAGGTGTTCTAATCCCTCGCCACTCAAAAAAAAGAAGATTTTGCCTTCAGTATCTTTTTAAAATATGCCCCAAATTCAGAGTTTTCATTTTCATAGCACAGGTTCACTTTCCAATCAAGTAGAGTGGCAAAGTCAGAGTTTTGTTTTGCATACCAGCCTTACCCCCTCAGTGACCTCCCTGTATGTGATCTGCTTCAGAAACATACTTATCAACCCTTTAGTAGCGAATATTCAATCATGTGTCTTTAACCACCTTCCTGCCCAGACCATTTTTCAGCGCTGTCGCACTTTGAATGACAATTACGCGGTCGTGCTACACTGTACCCAAACTCATTTTTTATAATTTTCTTCACACAAATAGAGCTTTCTTTTGGTGGTATTTAATCACTGCTGTTTTTTTTGTAAAAAAAAAAATAAATAAATAAAACCAGACATTTTGAAAAAAAAAAAAATGTTTTTTACTTTTTTTCTGTCAGTAAATTTTGTAACCAAGTAACTTTTCGCCTTCACTGATGTGTGCTGATGAGGCGGCACTGCTAGGCTGAACTGGTGAGCATTGATGAGGTGGTACTGATGGAGGCACTAATATGCCGCACTTATGGGCACTGTTAGGTGGCACTGATGGGCACTAAGACAGCACAGATTGGCATTGATTGACAGCAGCGATGGGCATTGATGGGCCGCACTGAAAGGCAGCACTGACTGGCTTTGCTAATGGGCACCGATACGTGGCACTTGTGGGCACTGATTGCTGCACTGGTGGGCACTGATTTGTGACACTTTTTCTTTATTGTAATCAGTGCCCTGATTGCATTCCTAGATGTCACCCTGTGAGGAGATGCGACTGATCGGCTCTCCTCTCCTCACACTCTGTCAGTGTGAGGCAAGGAGAGACGATTACCGGCATCTCCGTGTTTACATGTGACCGGCTGTGATTGGACACAGCCGATCACATGGTTAAAGAGCCGCAGACGCGGCTCTTTACAGAGATAGGAGTTGCGCTGTGTCCTAGCAACACGGCGCGCCCGCAATCGCATGTTCCAGTACTACCCCCCAGGGAAAAAAAAAAATATATGTCCATTTATTATTTTTCCTTAAAAAAAGGTGAATTTAGACCTTAACCGCTCAGTATCCTGTCCAACATATAAGCATTATTCCCTTAAAGGATAAGTTCACCTTTTGAAAAAAAAAAATACACTTTTTTATTTTTTTTAACCTGCACAAAAAAAAAAAAAAAAAGTGTTACTTTTTTCCCCCACAAGGAGCCTGCAGAGCATTGCACTCGCAATCAGCAAATCATGGGTGCAATGTCAGGTTCCTCCAGAGCAGGAAGATCAATGAACTACGAGAGCGCTCACCAATGGCCTTGTAGTTCATAGTTAGTTGGGTTGAAAAAAGACAAGTCCATCCAGTTCAACCACAAATAAAAAAAAAAAAAAAAAAAAACACACAATATCATACAATCCCATATACTCCATTCTATACCCACAGTTTATTCCATCAGCTGCAATGAATGGCGGCACTTGTAGTAATTTGTTCACAGGAAACTGCGAATATTAAAGCTTCCATTTAAAAAAAATGTAAATTAAAATAAACATGTTATACCGACCTGCTCTGTGCAATGGTTTTGCACAGAGCAGCCCCCATGTTCATCTTCTCAGGTCCCCCACCGGGCACTCCTGGCTCCTCCCCTCCATTGAGTGCCCACCATAGCAAGCTGTCGTCTATGAAGGCACTCATGTGGGTTCACTTCTGAGCCGCTTTGTCTGTATCTATTACACTATCAATCTACCCAGTGAGGAGGGACAGAGCTGGGAGAGTGAAAGCTCTCATGCAGCTTTGGATCAGAGATATATATATATATATATATATATATATATATATATATATATATATATATATATATATATATATATATATATATATATATTATATATATAATATATTATATATATATATAGCGTTTTTTTTTTTAATCTTAATACACGAAGGTAAAAAAAGTAACGCTTTGGAATGCTTTAAATGAGGAGTCTACCTTTCTTAGCGGAGCCCCACTAGTTTCAAATTGTGACAGCAGGAGCCAGGAGAAGATCCCCCGGGAAGATCAGGGTGCATGATGAACATGTTACACCCTAAAATACAGGTGCAACATGTTCATAAAGGTGAACTCAGCCTTTCATGCCTAGTCCGCAAGTCAAGTGTGTTAAAGTGGTTGTAAACCTCAGACATGAAATATGAACAAAGCATATCCCTCTACAGTGTGTACTTGTCTCAACCCAGAGCACTAAGTGTCATGTCTGTCTGCTGCTTCATTCCTCAGCTATCAGCATTAATCACTTCTGACAAGTTTTCCATCTGATTGATAGCCTCAGCTCTGTGTGTGTGTGGGGGGGGGGGGGGGGGGTGTCCCTTCCGTCCAATCAGCTCTCAGAGCTCTCCTTGCCGATGTAACTTCAGCTCTCCACCTTTCAGAGTTGAGACCCGGTGTAAATTCAGCACATTTAATGGGTGTAGAGGAGAGAAGACTGCAGATAAACAGGTACAACTGTATGTAGGAGTATTTGTTGCATCTCTGCTCTGTGTGTCACCTGAGACCAGTCACTTCACTGAGTATATGTAAATATGTAAGGGTTTACAACCACTTTAACCCCCCCCCCCCACCCCAGTTTCTTGTCCTCATCACCATCTTGTCCCCATAGCATGTGCCTTTATTTTCTTAGCAATCAGTCCCCAGGCATGTGTTAAGCCCCAAGCACCCAAAACCCAATGTATGTGCTTAAAAGCTGAACACTAGGTTTACTCTAACCACTTGCTTACTGGGGCACTTAAACCCCCCTCCTGCCCAGACCAATTTTCAGCTTTCGGTGCTCTCACACTTTGAATAACAATTACTCCGTCATGCAACACTGTACCAAATGAATTTTTTGTCCTTTTTTTTTCCCCACAAATAGAGCTTTCTTTTGGTGGTATTTGATGACCTCTGGATTTTTTATATAAATGAAAAAAAGACCGAAAATTTGGGGGAAAAAAAATTGCATTTTTGTTTCTGTTTTTCTTCATAAATTTTGGCCACAATTTATACTGCTACATATCTTTGGTAAAAATAACCCAAATTAGTGGATATTATTTGGTCTTTGTGAAAGTTAGAGAGTCTATAAACTGTGGTGCGAATCATACAAAATTGATCACACCTGATGTACTGGTGACCGATCTCATTTCTTGTGACCCGAACAAGCCAGGAAAGTACAAATACCCCCCAAATGACCCCTTTTTGGAAAGTAGACATTCCAAGGTATTTAGTAAGAGGCATGGTGAGCTTTTTGATGTTGTCATTTTTTCTAACAATTCTTTGCAAAATTATTCCCCCCCCCACAAAATTGTCAGTGTAATAGGTTATTTCTCTCACATGGCATGTGGATACCACAAATGACACCCCAAAATAAATTCTGCTACTCCTGAGTATTACGATACCACATGTGTGGGACTTTTTCACAGCCTGGCCACTTAGAGAGGCCCAACATGCAGGGAGCGCCATCACGTGTTCTAGGAGCATAAGTTACACATCTAACTTGTTGACTACCTAGTACACTTTTGAAGGCCCTGGAGCACCAGGACAATGACACTGACGTGACACTGATGACAGATGCCACTAATACGGGGAACTGATGACACGTGACAATGATGACAGATGGCACTAATATGTGACACTGATGACAGATGGCACTGATAACAGATGGCACGAGTGTGAAGAATGTGACCAATCATACATGAACTGTAAGTTTGGAGGTTTTATCTATTCCCCCCCCCCCCCCATGTTAATGAATTAGGGATGAACAGACACAGAGAGGTGGATTTACTAAAACCGGAGAGTGCAAAGTCTGGTGCAGCTCTGCACAGAAACCAATCAGATTCTAACTTCAGCTTGTTCAATTAAGCTTTGACAATAAAACCTGGAAGCCGATTGGTTTCTATGCAGAGCTGCACCAGATTTTGCACTCTCCAGCTTTAGTAAATCAATCCCAAACTTTCAATAGTCTGTCCTTGGATGGGATCACTTGGTTCTGCACCCAGCTATGTGCAGCCAGCTTTAGATTGAAACAGATTATACAATAATGGTCAGTCGGGGGGTGTAGAGAGACACAAAAGATACCTGTGGATGTTTTACCTTCTGAAGTCCTTACGGATATTCTGATCAGATCGGAGCGCTTCCTTAACATACAGCTCACAGGGGCACGGGAATGGCAGCACACTATCTAGATCATAGATCAGCCGCTGTCCTCCACTGCAGACATGGAGTAAGATTACATGATAATCCTGCAAGCACAGATTGCATTCATTTTTGCAACTATACATATAAAATGGCTACTGCAGCTTTATTAAACCAAAGCGCATCAATTTCCTGCCCCCCCCCAAAAAAATAAAAAATAAATAAAAACAAAAAGCAAGCTGCAGTCCGATGCCCCTTCTAGAAACAGTCAGACAATAGTAGGAGGAATCCATTTAAAAGAACACCAATAAATATTATTTGTTGATAAAAAAAAAAAAAAAAAAGACAGCCCCACACAATGTGGTTGTCTTGTTAACCACTTTCAGACCGGACCATTTTGCTGGTATAAGACCAGACCACTTCATGCGATTCGGCATTTCGTTGTTTTAACTGACAATTGCGCGGTCGTGCGATGTGGCTCCCAAACAAAATCAACGTCCTTTTTTTCCCCACAGATAGAGCTTTCTTTGGTGGTATTTGATCGCCCCTGCGTTTTTTATTTTTTGCGCTATAAACAAAAAAAAAAAAAGGGAGCGACAATTTTGAAAAAAAAAAAAAAAAAAAATAAAAGATTTTTTACTTTTTGCTATAATATATCCCCCAAAAATGTATATAAAAAAAATAATTTTTCCTCAGTTTAGGCCGATACGTATTCGTCTACATATTTTTGGTAAAAAAAATTGCAATAAGCGACTATTGATTGGTTTGCGCAAAAGTTTATAGCGTTTACAAAATAGGGGATAGTTTTATAGCATTTTTATTAATAATTTTTTTTACGATCAGAAATTTTTATCGTGACTGCGACATTATGGCGGACACATCGGACACTTTTGACACATTTTTGGGACCTTTGTCATTTATACAGCAATCAGTGCTATTTACATGCACTGATTCCTGTGTAAATTACACTGGCAGCGAAGGGGTTAACAAGGGGGTGGCAGTGTAGGTGTTAAGTGTTCCTAGGGGCGTGTTACTAACTGTGGGGGGCATGGCTGTGATCTTAGTGAACACTAATCTCTGCTCCAATCACAGGGAGCAGAGATCAGAGATGGCACAGTGGCATATTCAAAGGGACGTACCTGTACGCCCTTATGCCTGTCCGTGCCATTCTGCTGACGTATACGTGTGTGCGCCGGTCGGGAAGCGGTTAAAACCAAATCGCATTTCCTGAATCTTGTTAAAAGAATACTATAACCCTTTTTATTTTAAATCGTATGCCTCTTCTCAGTGGAGCAAGGAATACGGTAAGAAATTCACCATATTTATCAACCCCAAGAGAAAACAAGCAGTTAACCCTTGTGGTGATGAGGGGGACCCAATTCAAGAGAATAATTGTCCCCAATCCACAGTTCATCTTTAAAGTGATTGGAAGCCTTTTTTTATTTTTTTTTATTTATAATAATAAACATGTCAGGGGCGTGGCCTGGAGCTGCATGGAGTAGGGTGTGCAGAGTGAGAGCTCCGTCCGAGCACATATCCTTTTAGCTAATCCTTTGGGGTTTCCCCCCTTGAAAGAGACACCTGCTAACCCGGGACCACTTCCCACAATCTTACCAGCATGTCCCCGCCGAAACGGGGATCTGAGGCCGCCAACAAGCTGGCAAAGTACCGCCACGAGGGCCGCGGGAGTGGCGAAGAAGATGGCGCCGACCAGGCCCGGGCCCCAGAAGAACCAGCAGCGGGAGACACAGCTAAAATCCTGGAGGCAGTATCCCAGTGTCAAGCAACGCTTACCTCGAAAATTGAAGAGGTCAAGGTGGATGTCTCCCTTATCCGGCAAGACATCCAGAAACTGAGGGACCGGGCCGCCGAGACGGAGCGCAGAGTGAGCCACGTGGAGGCAGACATCACCCCTCTGCAGGTAACCGTGGAGCAGCTCCAACACCAGCTCAGCACCGTCCTCCATAAGCAGGACGATATGGAGAACAGGCTGAGGAGATGTAACCTCAGATTCGTCGGCCTCCCGGAACGCGCTGAAGGTACCGACCCCCCCACATACCTCGAGAGCCTGCTGATCAAGACATTTGGGAGAGAAGCCTTCTCGTCCACATTCGTTGTTGAGCGCGCCCACCGCCTTGCCGCTCGCCCTCCACCAGCCGGTGCGCCACCCAGGACTTTTATCGCAAAACTCCTCAATTACCGGGATCGTGATGCCGTGCTGCGCCTTACCCGTGAGAGGGGTAACATACCAGTAGGCAACGTGACGGTGGCGGTGTTCCCGGACTTCTCCGCGGAAGTGCAAAAGAAGCGGGCGCAGTTTTCGGAAGCCAAACGTCAGCTCCGCATCAAGCATCTCCCTTATGCTATGCTTTTCCCGGCGAGGCTGCGGGTCGTGTGTGACGGGAAGGCCCAATTCTTCGAGGACCCGAGTGCGGTGATCACATGGCTTGAGAACCGCAAACCGGCCGGCCCCGCACGCTGACATCTCAAGTGCTCACCAATCCTGACTTCACGCAGCGTATACCCGACCACCAGCATCC